>CM075265.1:1245833-2491666 GCA_037678475.1 x Bolboschoenoplectus mariqueter | reverse complement strand
ACTTGAAAACGATATTATTTATGAACAGTTAAATTTGAATGACTTAAATCCTCATTTTCATATCAAATTTTTTTTGCTATAACCAATGTGTAATTAGGCTATAAACTGAATATTTTATTTGAACTAAGGTTGAACATGACCTCATTAATAAAGAATTAGGAGGTTATGATTTATGAATGGGTCCTAATAGTATAATTAATAGTTATTATATTGGAAGTTATTTGCTATTATTAGTAATCTGTAATCACCATTTTAAACTATGTAATAAGAAGTAAATGTTACTTTTCCAGATAGACCTATGCTGTTTGGATGCCTTTTTTATGGTAATTTTTTTTTTTTTTGCACTTCAATAATGTAATTATACCATATCCAAATCCATATCAGATATCAAAATTGTTAGTAACAAGTACACATTAAAATCACACCACTATTGCTAAATCTCAAGTCAGAAAAAAAAAATATACTAGATAAAAAGAACATAACAACACCTTAAGCATTAGCCTTTAAGCAAAATGAAAATTCTAAGATATATAACTGGACAATGCCTGTGTGCATAGAAATGGAGAGGAAGAAGAAGAACCATGGAGGATTAAATTAATTAACATGCCAGTAATATGTATTAAATTAATTAAATTGGAGATCTCTGACCTTAATCCTTTCCAGAATTTATTCTCTGAAGAATTAATGGAATTATGTTGGGACAATTATCCTTCTTTGCTTGCTTCAATTATTTTATTTTATTTTTTTTATTTACTTTTGTGAATGAACAGAATTGAGAAACACCATGTGATTTTACTCTCTTTTTTTTTCTGGACTGAGAATTAACACTTAATGACTTGAATATAATTATGTAGTGGGATTAATTGATCTCACTTAGGAGTTGGGTTGGGTTGGATCAACATATTTTATTATTTTTATATGGATATGATCTGATATAGATCATGATTTTTTGTCCCGATCCGACCTGTTTAACTTCATTAAGTACTTTATAATTATATTTTTATTTATTTGTATAATTTAATTTTAATTAATATATAAATAATTTTAATTAGTATATACATAAAATTTAATTAATGTTGAATATAAAATTAAATTAAAGAAAATACGATTAAATTAATCGACCTGATCCGACCTGAAATAAATAAAAAAATTTAAATTCGTATCTGACCAACTTTTTTATAAGCAAATATCAGATTGAGAATTGACATTCCTAATGGACTCTCAATTTATTTTATTTCATCTCTCCCAAATCATTAGACTCTCAATTTAAAATTATCACTGAATTTTATTTCATCTCTCTCAAATCATTAGAGACTCAATTTATTTTCAAACCACTTTATCATTTTTTTTTATCTAAAAACTAACAAAGTGTTGATGTCACTATTAACATAAAAAAATTGTCTCAGGTGTAAAAGCAAAAAAATATATTCATGTTAGCAACAAAGTTGTCTACATAAGTAAAGGAGTTGTATTTATCTTAATGATAAAGATAATTTATATTTTTATTAGAAAAATTACATGTTCGAAATTTAAATGAAATTTTTTTATTTAAATTTAAATAATTTAATTCTCATTTTTATTTTAGAAAAAAATTGAATCTGTCAGTAACAAGATTATCCACGTCACCATGCAGTTATTTTTTATTTGCAAAATCTTGAAAACAGTGACATGTGTGTGGTTAATTATAAAGCACGTATTTCACAAAAAAAAATATATTCCACATGGAATTTCTGATCGTCATAAAAGGTCCATCGTACATTATTTTTTTTTATTGGAGAAGCGTCAGAGATGGATATTAAGCATCTCCGTCTCTCCACAACATCAATTTAATATTTTTTTATATATTCTCCACAACATCAATTTAATAATTTTCTACATATTTCATTTTAAGAGAAAATATTCACTTCTCTCAAACACCATCCTTCATGTATTTTTGACTTCATTTGATCTATGTGATTTTTTTATCGTTTTCTTTTTTGAAAATTTATATCTCCAAATTAATTTCATTATTCAATTATATAAACACATATGTCCAATATATAAACACTCAATTCACTCATATAAACACCTGAGTAATCCATATGATTTGTCTCCCACACGTTTTTGTTTTTCAAGATTCTCTTTCCCTCTTTTCTCCCATATATTTTTGTTTTCCCAAAATTTTTTCTCTCTTTCTATCTCTTCTCTTCTGTCACTGTCGTTGATTTTTTCTCTCATGTGATTTTGTTTTCTAAAACTCTTTTTCTCTCTTTTCTTCTCTTATTATTTTTTATTTTTGCGATTTATCTAAACACCTGAGTTTTATATCTAAACATCCGAGTCTCTTATCTAAACACCTAATCCGAAATATAAATACCTGAGTACAAAATAAAATACAAACACCTGAGTCGGATATATAAACACCTGAGTCACTTATATAAACACCTGAATTACTTATATAAACACCTGAGTATATAATACAAATACTCAGACTTGTTCTACTTTTATACGTGAGAGTACATAAACGTACTTTTTGTCAAAAATAAAAAATTAGTACACATTGACGTATTTTTTTTAATCAAAAATGAAAAGCTAGTTAGAGAAATTTGACTTGGAGTACTATTAGTTGCTTCCATATTTTAATTTCAAAATATTTTCATCCATATAATTATTAATATTTACTGACAAAATGATTTTTAATTTGTAAAGAAAGTTTTTTTTTACAATTCTAAGAAATAAAGATGTTCATATCAGAAATTACAAATGTTAACATGAAATTAACTCTACATTTTTTTTTATCTCAAAAATTATCTTAGTTTTATTTTTCTCTTTTATTATAAGAAATACACAAAATTCTTTATTTTCTCTAACCCACCAAAATTCCAACCATATATCTTCACATCCAACATTATTTTCACCTACCAAATAACTAAACTTTACAATGTATATCAAAGCAAAAGTTTGGTCTCAAATAAAATTACAAGTGAAATGTGACTTATGATGAACAAATTAAAGTTCAATTACCAATTTATTGCGGACATATAAGTAAGTAAACTCTGGAGACATTTATCCTTAAATAGTTTATTTTGAAGTGCATTTATTTCAATCCTAATTAGGACTGAAGTAATTGATTAAAGGAAAATATTATGGAAATATCAGTCATCGATACATGTTTTATTATGTATGTTAACGATTTTATTTTATATAATATTTCTATTATTCAACTTAAATATCATTAATATGTATAATAACTCATTTAAGTTGAATAATGACAGTACTATACAAAATGAGTTTGCATAATAAAGTAATTAATACGCATAATAATTCATTTAATGTGTATAATAAAGCTAGTATCAATGACAGTATTAATAACCGTATCTGTGTATTAGCTCCCTTAATTAAATTTGGGTATTGTAATAAGATTACTAACTAATAACTGATTGAAAACAAAAGAAGAAATGTTATTGTTAATTAAGTTTTAACAATAGAATACAACTTAATGGTGTACATAAAAAAACAAAAGAAAAATATAGAGCTTCTTTTTGCACATGAAAGTCTCGCATATTAAAAAAAATGTATATTTTATATTTATAAATGAATATTACATTAAACAATTTATGTGTACAATTAAGTGCTTGACTATGTTTTATAACGGCCCACAGAAATTAAAGAATACAATAATCTATGTATTAGCTTTTTATTAATTTTCTTTAAATAAGGCCAAACCGTTTTTGTTGTACACGTGGCATCAATCAAGCAATCAATTTTTTGATGAGATAATAAATGCCTTATTTTTTTTATTTTATGCTTATATTTTACTGTGGTACAAGTGGCATCAAGCTTTATTATTATTTTTTTTATTTCATGCTTATTTTTTTTACAGTTGTATTAGTATCTTAAAATCAACTTTTTTTTTCAAATGTCAAATCAAATTTGACCTTGTTCTGGATTTATAATTAACTAATACATTCGTATTGAAACTTATAAAATCATTTTTTTAGCGTTTTAATATTGTACAAAATAAAATCCTAATTTTATAACTGTAGGTACAACAAATGACAAGATAAACAATTTTGATTTTTATCATTTAAAATTCGGCTCTAATTATTAAATACCCAAGCAGAATAATCCTCTTAACACTTTTTATTCAAAAAATAAAAGGTACAAATGTATAATTGACTAAAATTGGAAATTTGAAATTTATATGTCAAACAAAGTATATTCCATTATTATTTCATTGTGCAAAAAGTCAAATATTAATCAATTTTATGAAATTGTAAAAATTAATATTGAATGTTATGCCCTTAAGAAATATTTTATGATAGTCTAAAAAGACTTTCTATTAATGTTTTTTAGTGAGATTAATTAGATTGGGTTTTGATGTTACTCTCTTCAATTTGTATGGATATCAATATGAGTATCATATATGATATGACGTGGATAAAATGCATAATTTTTCTAGAAAAAAATTAATGATGCGATATGTCTTTTATATTTGATTATTTTGTATTTATACATTTAATAGTACATTTTATTATGAAAATTTTATTGATATTTTTTTCCTTTCAATAAAAAACAAAACTTAAAAATGTATACATATAAGTATCTAATTTTTTTTTTGTAAAAAATTAAAGTTAAGGAATATATTAAAAATACATGTCATTAAAAGTTAAGAAAAATCAAGCAATCCATGCATATATTTGTATAGATATCGGTATCTAATACAGATATATTTATTTTTATGAAGTGTCAATTAAACATACTTCTCCTCAAAATATGAAAAATAAAAATATGCGTAGAGAGAACGGAGCAATTAATTCTTATTTGGATGTGCATGCATGTTTGCACTTGCATGGAGCATTGAAAATATGCCTAAAGCTCAAAATAAATAAATCAAAAATTGCATAGTAAGAGACTTAGAGTTGTTTGTATTTTGGAGGTTTGACTTTAATTAATTTTCTATGTTAAAATATGTTTCTTCTATCAGTCATGAATTTGTAACATAGTTCCTCTCTTATTGAAAAAGCAGAAGAGACCTAATTTTAGATAATTTTTTTTGCACTCTAGGTTTTACATTTTTTTATTTGCATTCAATATTAATAAATATAAATATTTTTCAGAATTATATGTGTTGAAATTTAAGTTAGAAACTATATTAAATAATTAAATAATGATAGTGTGATACTTTTGTTAATTTAAAATGTAACTGTCTAATATGAGATTGAAGAAGAAAGTATATTTGATAATTTGACAAAAAGATACATACTCATAAATCATTGCTTAACACATCACTAATAAATCAGAATACTTTTTTTTTCCAAAATAATTTCATAGATTTGATTGATTAAATTAAAATTTCTGCATTTATAGCGTGCAACGGTGCAAAGAGAGGAGGCACTAATTAATAAATAATTCTTTGGCTAGTGCTGTTACTTGAAAACAGTAATATTATTTCTTGTAAATTAAAGAACACTATACCTATAAATAAATAAAATGTTAGTCTTTAATATATATATATATATATATGTATATGAATGTTACCTAATACCAAGAATAATTGCTCTCCAAGTTGCATTTTATATATGCTGAGAAGTACCATAAGTGCTGATAGAAGGGTCAACTATTTTTCCTTTTTTTTTAGGGGAGGTGATATTCAGATATTATAATTAGTACCGATTTTATTATTCATATTAAAATTTGTTATTATTTATGTTAGTGATTTTATTATGTAATTTAATTATTTGTATGGTATTTTTATTATTCAAGTTAAGTGAGTTATTATTCAGATTAATGATATTTGAGTTAAATAATAAAAATACTGTATAAAATAAAATAAGTTGAATAATAAAATCGTTATCATAAATAATAACTCATTTTACATGAATAATAAAATTAATATTAATAACGGTGTCAATGATGATACTCAAAATATTTCCCTTTAATTTAATGTAAATGAATATCTCGATTTAACAGTATAAAGAAGAAAATTAGGAAACAAAAATCAAAAAGCTACTAAAACAATAAAAGAGAAAAATTTAAACAAGCGCGGAGAAAAGAAACAAATTTCAAATTGCAAGGTTCCATTTGTGCAATTAAAATTGAAATAAAACTTAATTAAAATGGGTTGGAAATTGGGGAAGAAACATTGATGAAAACTAAGTTAGCACAATCCAAAATTTGTCTTAGTAGAAGTAAGCATTAAAAATAACTGGAAATATTTTAAGATTCAAAAACCAGACAAGATGGTTGGGATTTGCGTCGTTTCTCAAATTAATGCGTATGTTATGTTGAAGAATTATTATTATTTTTTGTCTATTAGAATTAAATATTCAGCTGAATGTTTTTTTTTATTTTGTTTACGTATTTTATAAAATCATTTTATTCAACTGTTTGTTTTTAACTATATTTAATTAAATATAGTTAAAATAAACAGTTATAAATTTTGTATTTTTTGGTGAAGGGTGAAATTTGTATCAAAAATTTGATATTTAAGTAAGTATCGTTAAAAATGAATGGTTATAATAAACTCCATGCTATTGATGAATAATGAAACTTGTATCAAATTTTGTCATTTTTCATACATATAATATATATAAATTATAAATTATATTTTACTTGTCATATTTAAAAAATATAAGTTATTTTTTACAATTATGAATAGTAAAATATTAACCAACTTTTTGCCCATTGATGTGATGAAACAAAAGGAAAAAAAAATATATTGTTCTTTTTCTTTGACATTAGCATAGAAACTCCTATAAAAAATTAATTTACCTTTTCCTTTCAAAATATTTTGAAGAAGGAACTCTTAATTACCTTACCATTATCTCAGTAATTAAACAAAAAATTTTGCAAAACTCTTTTTAAAATTTTTTATATAAGAGTTCTTATTAAACCCAATATTTATTTATTTTCAAAAGTTTTTTTTTGCAGGAATTGAACCTATATCTCTTCATAAAGAGACAAAACTTATTATCACTGTGCTAAACTTACGGTTCAGAAGTTTGCAATACTAATTTCAGAGAAATGGAGCAAGCAGTGTACCTGGAAAAGAGAGTGTGATTGGTTGTTTTATTTAATCATTTCCCAGATTAAAATAGCTGCATGATCTGACCATGTTCAAATTATTTTATGAAGAAAATATAGTAACAGCTCTGTCCCAATTATTAGAAATTAATTAGATTGTAATTTGCATTCAATCCTTCATACTTTTCTAGAAAAAAGAAAGAGAAAGAGAAAGAGAAAGAGAAAGAGAGAGAAGGAAGAGAAAAGCAAGAAAAAAAAGGTAGGAGAGAGAGAGAGAGAGAGAGAGAGAGAGAGAGAGAGAGATCCAAGGCAAAATTTCAAAAAAAAATTTCAAAAATCAAGTTCTTTTAACGATAAAGATTACAACTTTAGAAGGCAATGAATTGGAAAGAGGGAAGGTCTTCAAAATTTAATATCAAAGAATGAAGCTTTGCTCCAAATCAACCTCATAAAGGTAATTAATAATAAGGACCATTTTTTTTTTGCTAGTTTTTCATCATTTTTTTTTCTCTTCTTTTTGCACCACTCAAATTATTATTTACATGCCATGCTTGATTGATTGTCTCTTCTTTTAATGCTCTAAAAAAACTAAGAAATGATAATGGCGGTTCATTGGGTGGTGGGAAAAAAAATACAAAAAATGGTTTTTGAGTTTGGAACTGTTTCAAATCTGCATATAAAGGATGACAAACATTTAAAAAAAAAAGGTTTAATTTGAAAAGAAGTTTCCACAAAAAGAATATGCCATATTTTCAATGTACATTTCTATCTAAAGTAACATTTGTATTCCTCTCAATTATATCTCAAAATGCAGATAATATTTCTTACCAAGAAAAGTTTTAAAAAACTGCTTCCAAATCCAACCAGTCCATTTTGATTTCTTTTCCAATTTATTGAATGTATTAAATACATTTATGACAACTAAATGTAGTCACTATTAAGTTTCTTTAGTGCTAAAAAATGAAATAAAATAAAAACAGTTGGGCATATGTCTAGTATTGATTGAGATGTGTATTGTTTTAATTTGTTAATTATGACCCAATTTCTTCATAAGCAAATTAATCCCTTGTCAAAAAGAAAAAAGTTGATAGAAAGTTCCCTCTCAAAAAAAAACAAAAAAAAGAAATCATAGCTTTTAATAAAAAGGGTTAAAACCGATTTGTCACCATCAAGTACATTTAATGATTCAAATTCAAGATCTTGAAATCCTCTCCATTTGGGAAAATCAATGGAGAGGATAGGTTTAAATCAGAAAAAATGTCTCAAAGGAAATAAAAGCATTATTTAAATCTTTGTCTGTCTCCATTACAGCAGCATATTGCTTGGTTTCATCATCTCCCCTGTCATTTGATTTTGGATGTCAGGCTTGAAACATGGATTGAATTCTGACCTTTTTCAATCAAATGTCAATTAGAAAAAGCAAGGATGTAATTGCAAACAAGTCCATTTTTTATCATTATTCCCAAACTAGTGTCTCATTTTTTTTTTAAATTATGTCATGAATTTTGATGAAATGAAAATGTAGATGAAGTACCATCCAAAGTCATACACAAAGTTTCAATTTTTTTTTTAAATAGTTGCAGAGGGATGTTGTCATGTTGCAAGCTTTTACTTGTGAGTAATTTGGTGTCATGCCATGATCAAGGTGCATTTCACATTTAAATCATAATCATATGACACATATGTCTAATTAAATCATAATTGATATCGTCTTTATTATTCAGATTAACGATTTTTTATTATGCAACTAATTTGTATAATATTTTTATTATTCAACTTAAGTGAGTTATTATTCATACTAGTGATATTTTAGTTGAATAATAAAAATACTATTAAAAATAAGTTATATAATTAAATAGTTAATATAAATAATAAAATCGGTATGAATTTTGATATCTCGCAACCATTTTCCAATTTGAAGATCTCTCACATTTACGCATAATTTATCTACCTTTGAAAACGAAATACTTTCTTTTTTTCATAGCAAGAAAGCGAAGTAATAAACTTTTTTCCAATTTTCAAAATCGTAATAATGAAGTTTTGGAGACCGAATTATAGCAATTTTAAACAACGGAGGCTTTACACAAACTTCCAAAAAAAAAATTGATTGAACAAAAAGCAATACAAATCTGCACATGACACTTCTCTCCTATCTCTTTTTCTCTCCATTTAATCACTGTTCCATTAAATTCTCTTTAATTAAGTTTGAATATATACACTGTTCCATTAAATTCCATTCTCTCTCTCTCTCCTTTCTCTCTCGCTCACAGGTGTGCAAAAACCTCTCCTCATCAAAACTCGCGCTCAACCACCGGAGATGGACAGCTCCTCTCAGTGCGACGAGAACTCGTCGTCGGAGACAGACCTCGATCGCTCCACTGTGATAGACTCGATCGATTTCAGCCGTACGATCTCGGACGTGTCGTCATTCTCTGAGCGCAGCGAAGATCACAGCGGTCCGTACGAGTCCCAGTCGCAGCACCGTGGACTGTGGCCGCCACCGCGGCGACCATCGCCGTCGCTCAATCGCATGAGCATGAAGCAACGCTCCTCCACTGATCATGCGTTCAATAAGAGATCACCAGCTGACGATGGTATGTATGTTAAGTTAACGCTTTTGTTTTTGTTTTTGTCATCTTATCTTATCTTCTTTCTTTTCCATTTTTGGATGAGATTCTTGTTTTGGAGTTGTGTATGTTAAATTTGGCATGCTTTGATCTTGGAAAGTTCCGATGTGGCAAAGGTGTGAGATGCATTGTGTGTGTTTGATCCGTAATACTGTGGATGTTGCATATATATATTGTGCCACATTGTGTGTAATGCAGCTCGTACTAATAGATTCAGTTCATTTTTGTGGCATTTCGTCAAGTCTTTTGTTTGGCGTTCATCATTATTATTATTATTTTTTAATTTCGGTATGTACTTGAAGTATGGTATATACTTTTAAATTTCCTATATTGCCCTTGGTTTATCATATGGTCAAAATCAATTTCATGATTTTCTTCTTTAAAATGTGTTGTACTGGAGCAAATATCATAGTTGAATTATGTACCGCTAATGATCCTGATAATCTCAGCATATATGTGGGGCCCACATTTCAGTAACTTGACAGGAACTTCTCATAATTTTGTTAAGTTCGGGTACATATTTCGAGGGCGAAAATTACATTCCTGATAGTTAAATCCGAACAACAGTGCTTGTATATGTTATCAGATATCTAAAGTTTGAACAGCTACGAGTAATCAATCAGTTTTCTGATATACATCAGCATTGATTTACCAGAGTTAGAACTAGTAAAGGAGAAGTTTTCAAAGCTTTTGTTGGGGGAAGACATGTCAGGAAGCGGGAAAGGAGTCTGCACTGCAGTTGCTATCTCAAATTCTGTTACAAATCTCTATGGTACTGTGCAATCCCCTTCTATTTTGCTATTTGTGAATTTCTAAATATGTTCAAATGTGATGATACTTCGATTAAGTCTGTTACTGAGGTGACAAATTTCAAACTCCTTTTCCTCTGCTTTGTACCCCGTGCTTCGCATTGTGGTTAAATTATGAATTATCACGGTCTTAGTGACTTAATTGACAAAACTTACAAAAATACATGTTAATTGAAAATTGGGATAATTGTAGGGACTAGATGAACAAATGACTATATACTAGTATGCACCGAATGGTATCTATTACAGTACCTGTCCTATCAGTTCCTTTTGAGAGGTCAAATGTCAATGTACCATCAAGTAACAACAAGAAATATCTCTTTTGAATGTTTAGTTACAACGTGGAAATCCTTTACTGAATTACCCAATACAACAATAATCTTCCTTTTCTTCAAATTTGAAGCCACTGTATTTGGGACGCGGCATAAATTGGAACCGTTACCACTTGAGAAGAAATCAATGTGGAGACGAGAGATGGATTGCCTCCTTTCTGTGTGTGACTACATACTTGAGTTCTACCCCTCTTCGCAAACCTTGCCGGATGGCACTACTGTAGAGGTCAGAAAAAAAAACTAAATTCATAATATCAAAATATACTTTTGGATCATCATGTTTTAAGTTCTTCTTGTTCATGAATTAGGTTATGGCAACCAGACCACGATCAGATATTTACATCAACCTCCCTGCCTTAGAAAAGCTGGATGCAATGCTTATTGTAAGCTTTCTATATCACTATTTTGTCTTTTTTTTTTTTGAGAAATTAAGAATTTTAATTGAGCACACAATGCAGACATAGAATACAACTTTATAGGATTGTGAGATTTTGCATGAGTGCATAAAAGACCTGGATATATTTATGATGAATCCTTTTTTTTTTCTATAAATAACTCAATGTGTATGCTTGTGAACTAAAAACATGTATCAGGACATCTTGGATAGTTTCCGCAAACCAGAGTTCTGGTACATTGATGATGGAAAGAAATCATTTAGTTCTGGATCATCATCCTTCCGACGGTTGAGTCACCGAAATGAGGAGAAGTGGTGGCTTCCTGTCCCTTGTGTACCTCCTGATACAGGTCTATCAGAAAATGTGCGAAAGAACTTGCAACAAAAACGGGATTGTGCGAATCAGATCCACAAGGCTGCTGTCGCGATAAATAGTGGAGTCCTTTCAGAGATGGAGATCCCAGAATCATTTTTGGCTACTCTTCCAAAGGTAAGTTTTTTTCTGGAATCGCATTGTTATCTATTTGAAAAGATGATTGCAGCTGATTTGCTTTTGCACCTCTCTTTTTGTTACTATAACAGAAAAAACATGAAGTTAGAAAACAATATTAGTTGGGAATGATATTGATTAGCTGGGATGAATATACTACACAATTACAAGTAACCCATATAAGGCTAGAAGCTACAGAAGAAAGTTGGCGTTTTTCCTTTTTTTTTATAAGCTGGTGTTTGTTAAACATCATTTCCTTCAAAGAAAATTTTGACTTCTATTGTATTACAATTTACATTTGTGTTGATTGATTTGAGTTCATTTTACTGGAATAACAGCCAAAAGGATAGAAATGTCTGAGATGTGACAGAATAGGAGTTTCCAGTTTAACCCTAGAACATTTGCTTTCCTTTTTCTTCAGAGTGGAAAAATTACCTTAGGAGAAACATTGTACCGTTCAATAGGCGGGCCAGAAAGGTTCTCGCCAGATCAGCTGCTCGATCAGCTTAACATGAGTGAAGAGCATGATGCCCTAGAATTGGCTGACCGTGTGGAGGCAGCTATGTACGTGTGGCGCAGGAAAGCAAGCACTAACCATTCAAAATCATCTTGGAAAATGGTGAAGGAGCTCGTATCTGATGAGGATAAAAACGTGATGCTAGCTAGTAGAGCTGAGTCTCTCTTGCTTTCTATAAAGCAGAGATTTCCTGCCCTGTCACAGACTACACTGGATACAAGTAAAATCCAGTATAATAAGGTATAGATGAAACCACGGGGCAAAATAAAAAGAAAATAATTCTATGATGGTAATGAAGAAAAGTAATTATGTCACATAGTGTGTTCAGCAATTGGAATAAAGTGGAAATCTGTGGAAGCTGAATAGCTGCCGAAAACATTTAGAATTAAATGAAATGGAGTGTTATGATTGAGAATAAGATAAAGGTGTTAAAAGTGAAAAATATGTAGTCAAACCTTGCCATATTGCGCACAAGTCCTCTATTCTAACTCGTTAATGTCTAACTCCGTAGAGGATGGAGGGTGGTGGTGGTAAGGAATTCAGTTATTGTATAGATGACAGTGGGTGGAATTATAATTGATTTGAAATAAACCTATTCCCCATTCTGAAAAATTAATGAAAAAATAACAATTGGTTATATAGAAATCTACAACACATATCATATATTTGATGATGCAGGATGTCAGACAACACATATCATATCTTATTGGGATTTCAATCACTGATGATAATTGTGTATGCTTGATGATGCAGGATGTTGGACAGGCAATCCTCGAAAGCTACTCGAGAGTGCTAGAGAGTTTAGCATTTAATATTGTTTCATGGATCGATGATGTGCTTTTTGCTGATAAATCTGCTAGAGAAAGTTGATACCAAGAGTCGAGCTTTGGACTCGTAAAGACTGCTTCTTCATGCTACTTGGTGAAGTTGCAGCAACTAACAATAGGAAAAGAGGTGATTTAGTTTAGACCTCAGACAGGTTAAGGTTATGTTTTGTATTGATGCGACTGTAGAGTTATTATACCGACAGATTTTTGAGATTTATACTATCAGACAGTAAACAAGATTTTAACACCAGGCTTAGTTGTCTTGTAATATATGGACCTCTAAGCAGACTGGCGTCTGTTGTTGGTAACTTTTGAGATCAACAACCATATTTAACTATGAAATTTATACAATATACTGAAATTGGCTATCACTTTGTAGTATGATTGTAGTATAACAAAGTAAAAAAAATGAACAAGTTTCCATGCATTGTAAGCATGGAAAAAGAAAAACATGAAAAAATAAAAATCGTCCATATACACCAGTATAAGATCAGCAACCAGGACTAGATTCGACAGTTATTTCAATTAGGCACATTCTGCTTCTCAGAACCCTCCACCAACCCCCTATCGTTTTCCACCAACCTAACATGCACGATTATTATTACATATCACATAAAACTGTAGAAAGAGAAGAAATTAATTGGAAATTAATCTAAATCTGCGTCATCTTAAGTACACAGCCAGACCCTCGATGGGCAGTGAGGGGGAAAAAAGGAGAGGAAAAAGAGAGTTAGGCACGCGGGATTAGCCAATAACAAGCATCATCACCTAGGCCCCTAAAATACATGTTATACGGTTACAACTGTTCTTTTTGAATCAATTCTAAGCTTTGCTACACTGAAGCTGATCACGCTTTACGCATTCTGTTTCCCTAAATAATACATCCTTCAAAAGAAAATGGATCAAATAAGATAATTAAAAGCATGCTACATCACGATCTGACAATGGTGGAACCATAAAAAAAAAAATTATATACAACAGCTTGAGGAATTTCAAAAGGGGGCACAACTCCAGTAGTCATCAATTTTCAGTACAACCCCCGCCCCTCATTCTCCCTTAAATTCCAGAGTGATATCTTCTCCTGAAACAACAAAGGTGAGCCGCTGAAGAATGTATTTTTTTGTCTTTTTTTCTTACGTTGCCATAACTGTACAAAGTGAGTCAGCTATCATCATCTAGTGATCCAATGTAAGTGAGGTCGGTTCTTCTCACTCGAACCGCACCCTTCAGCCAGCTAGAGGCTTTCAAATTGGAGTGGTCGCCCCCAGGGACACCCATGCTACTACCGATTCCACCGCTACTGCCTGATGTGGAGGTAGAAGAGCCAGCAGTGCCATCTTCAAGCAAGGTCCACGGATCGATCTCCATCTCTGATTGTTCTTGGGAAGGCAGTTGGGCCTTGCCTCGGCCTGACGGAATATTGGGAGGGGTCCAACTTGGAGTAGAGGGATTGCTGCTTCTTTGTTGGTGACTTGCGGTGGGGTTGCCAGGCAGAAGGAATGGAAGAGAAGGGACAGAGAGTGGAGGGAGGCAGGGCATTGAGAAGGGTCGTGTTGGAGGGAGATAAGGCATGGCTGACTGAATCCGCCTCCGGATTGTCAGCGGCAATTCGATCTTGTCCAATGCTGACTGCATTTGTGAAAACAAAACAACAAAAATCAAGGTGAGAAAAGGCATACTGTCTGTCCTAGAGTAATTTTTTTCAGTTCACGACAGTTTGCTCTTTAGAAAACTAGGTAAAGAAAATACAACAAAATGATGTACGTTAACACACCACTACATGTCTGAGACCAAAATGAGCAGATTAATTGATTGAAAAGGCAACAACTAAAGGCATATGTTGCAAAAGTTTTGTTCTTTTGCAGATGCATTTCTTTTCTCCCACAGTTCTCTGTCCTCACATACTTACCTCACCAAAATTCAAATTTTCTAGAATTAAATACCAAGGTGAAATCAGGACTAGGCTTAGGCTTGACATGGACATTGGATCAGATTAAATTGAATTTGGAACGAAGCCCAGGACAACAAACATGGATCAGACCACATACTTGGTTGATACTTACCTAGCCTTGGCAGAGATTCCGAGTGGGATCCACTGAGGTTCTCAAGCACACACAACTAAGCACCAAACCTCACTTCAATCCAAAAAGTTGTCCAATAACCGACTGAAGAAACAAGATTGACCAAAAAAAAGGAGACATTTGGTACCACAAGGCAAAGGACCTGCCCGAAATAGTATTACACCCTATAAATCCTTAATATTTGTTACAGACCAACCTGCAAATTTTCTGCTGCCTCACGATCAAATGCAGGAAAATCTCGTGGAGATTTGATGGTTGACTTGGTGAGGGCCAACTTGGGCTTTAGCCAACTTGGCTTGCAGCTCCCTAGCAAAGCATGAAGCACACATACAAGCCTGTCAAAGAGCCCCTCACCAGGCCGATCTGACAAGCTATCGACAGAATAATAAAGAGCTTCAGAAGGAGAAGACTCTGCCTCCCTTTTCATGGGGGTGGGTAGGTCAGCCCCTTCGTACACAACTCGTGCACCAAGCAGACGAAGTATGATGCCCGCAAGTGCCTGCCTCATATTCCGGCCGGACGGATCCCTGATAATATTGTCAAAATGAATTATTTCAATACATTCTCTAATGACAGGTACTTACTAGTATTGATTTCCATTTTTTTTATTTGGCCATTTGAATTTTTCTGTGGCAAAAAAAGGCTAAATAAGACTTCTCGTCAGCACAAATTCAAAATTAATTCACTTTAGGAACTGACCAAAACAGGGTGGTCAGACAGCATCAACATGTCTAAAGTTAAATTTTGACAAATCATAAGTGGAGAACAGCAACCATGAAAATGTTAAATGTAATTTACCTATCTGCATAGATAACAGGGAGCAATCGAATTAAAAATTGGAGGCGAACCCATAGCGCCGATCTCAAAGAAGCTACAGGAGGAGGTGTGGAATCACTAGCAGCCACGGGAGGCCTCCGGCCAATAACTGGGCTACCGCCCCGCATTCCTTTTCTACTGCTTTTGCCAGAGGAAGCCCCTTCTATCCCTGGTGAGCCCATATTAGCCTGCTGCTTCGTTCCATTACTATTGTGTGTTATCGTGTTAATCTGAATCTCAATGGCACCCATCTGCTTGATCAGCTCAGCAGCAAATGCATTACGCAACTCACTAGAACTTCTGTCTATGCAAGGGAGCATAAGCTCTGTCAGAGCTTTCTCTGTCACTCGGTGATGGATTGACTCAGGTCCCTCTGAATCCGTGACCCGGATGCTAGTAGACTTGGCAGATCTTTTAACATCCACAAACTCGTCAATGACCTCTCCTTCTTCGATAGGCATAATTTCAATCTTCCTCTTAGTGCCTCTACCGCTAGTAGTGCTGTTGTTGGTGCTGCTAGTGCTAGCTGAGGCTTCAGGTGCAGAAAAAGACCAACCCCATGGTTTCCAAAACTGGGCTTTTGCAGAGAGCCCCTTCCGGTGGGCAACATACAGAAGCTGTTGTCTGATGGATTTACGACCCTGCAGAACATCAGGACCCTGTAAGATCCATTTAGTGTCCATCACTAAAGACTCCTGGAGCAGCTTTCCCAGGAGGTGCACCACCTCTGAGTAAAGAGAGGCTGCATCTGGCCTGACTAGCAACCTCGAAATGATGATCTCAGTAAACTTTTTCTCACTCTCTGAATCAGCATTGGGCGTCAGAGACCGGAGAGCCTCCACAAATGACATACTTTGGGTCTCTATTTTCTCAATGAGGGCCTGCTCATGCAAGAGGAGCCGCAGCTCGATCCACTGCCAGTGAAATTTGGCTGGCTGAAGAGTATCTAGAATATGAAGAAGCCGCTCATGGAGCTTCGCCTCATTTTCCATGTTAACACTAGAGTCAAAACCCCAAGACCCATCTTCCTGCAACATAGCTGAGGCCGGCATTTTGCATTCAATCAGAGCATTCAGGAACAGCCTTGCCCGCAGAGGGATGAAGGCTGTGGCTCTTAAATGTTTATCTGAACCATGCAGCTCAAGAATTGCCGCAAAGTCTGAATCACCTGAATCTGAGGCCAGGATATCATAAAAGCTGTGTGTATTCCTGAAACACACATCCCGGAATGGCTGGTGTCTGATAGCATCTCCAACAGCATTAGATAGGTACTGATAAAGTTGAATATCTTCACGGGTTGGCCCATTGTTGGTAATATAGGGTCTCCATATGACCATTGCGAAAATCGAGTACGCAGGAGGGAGAATCAGACCAAGTGGCAGCATCCTTTGCATCCTTGACAGAGCTAGGATGTATGATTCACCAAGTATTTCACAAATGAGCCCATCACACACAGTTCGACAATTGCCAATCAGAAGCCTAAACCAGTGAAGATAAACCTCGATAGAACAGTCTAGCTTGAAAGCACCTGAAGAGCGTGAAACACCATTAGCATTTGATGACCTAGCATTTCTGACGAACTGCATGGTATCTAAACCTTCCTTCAGCCTGAAAACTGTGATCAAGCGTTCCAAGCTGACCACACCATGAATAACAGCCCCCAAAACAAGTGCAGAGACTGCAGCAGCAATCTTTGTGGGTCGCGAGACAAAGCCCTTTGTGGAGTTGTTATGAAGATCGTTTGAATGGTTCCCAAATATGTCATGAGATTCAGGGGATAGCTGAAATTGGTTGCGGTGGGCTTTGGGGGGAGCAAAAGCAGCTGAGATGGCCGAGGAGGCTTCAACGGCCAAAGCTATCTCAAACACCCGGCTGAGGCGATCTCCAAGAGATTCCTTTAGCAGGAAAAGAGATGCAATGTGAATGTTTAAGATGTGTCGTACACAATTCAAGGAGGTTGCCGCAGAAGGGTTCTGGTAATTTCCGGACGTGAAATCAGGGAGTTTTGCTATGGCCTGGCCCACATTACCAACAATTGCTGAGACAGCTGCTCCCACTACAGAGGGATCTCCCTCAGGAAGTGTACTGCAGTTCTGGCGTATGCACTCCCCAAGGCTTAACACGATATCATGTGCTATCTGAAAGCTATCATCCCACTTCTCCAATAAGGCGCCTTTGGGTGTTGATGGTGTGAAGACCTTCTTTTCTTTCCCATAAAAGTACCGGGATGCCTCATCAACACTGCGATGCACAACATCTTTCATGTTTGGGACATTTCGTGATGACCTTCCACCAAGCTTCTGCCGGATATGGTCATCAATATCTTCTCCTGACGAGACTCCTGACGAAGAGACGGAGTCACCATCAATTGATCGACCGGTGTCTAGTTCAGAAAGAAGTCTTTGATCGCTAGTGGCCCTGAAATTCTTCTCCCACCTTGCCACACTAGCCACCTCTCTGTATTTCTTCAACAAGTACCGGGTGTATGCAAAAGCAGCAGAACAAGGGTGCCTTCCATTTGGCATGCCAACTACGGAGTTGCGGTGCATCACAGCAGTCAGGACTTCAGGCAAGAGGTCAGTTGCAAGCAGTACATTCTCATACCTAGACAATTGAACACATTAGAGCAATTCCGAGTGATTATGAAACATATGCTTAGTCTTAAGCAGAACATCAGAGAAATTCATATTCTACAAGGAAATAAAATAGTGCTACAACTATGCATAATAATATGCATTAAAGCTAAGCTCAAGATGTTACAAACAGCAAGAGAGGAAAGGTAAATTTTACTCTTAAATATAGGTGTACAAATATTATGAACATACAAAGCTAAGCATACAATTCATACTCTAGTCCTATATCGCTAAGCATACAATTTATACTTTAGTCCTATACAAAGCTAAGCAGACAATTCATAATCCAGTCCTATATCTTCTCAACAATCTCAAAATATTTGTCAACCTTGTTATGGCACTTCAAAAATCAATGGGAAAAAGCAATTGCAAAGCAAAGCCAAAAAATGCTAACAGTACAGATAAACTAAATGTGACAATAAAATCATTGATTATGCTTAGGCATTACCTACATGTGACAATAAAACTTGTATAGTTGTTAATATATGCCACATAAGTTGATGCATTTGGAAAACTAGAAACGATATATGCTTTTCTCAGCACACCACTAAAACTACTGGGAATTTGGTTATATTAATTAGTTCTGTACTGAACTTCTGGCAGGGAATATGAAGGGCACTGCTAGTCTGGAGGGATGGAACTGGCCACTTGTACCAGTTCCAGCTGGATGATGACAAAATGCCATGCCACAAGCTACTCAGATGATAACTAGAGCACTGTTGTTATGCTGTGCTTAAAAAAAAGAAACAAAATTGATGTTGGCTTTTTGGATGTACTAGTTGCTAATTTCTTGTTGGTTGCTGCTATTTGCAATAAGTATCAGTTTACTGGTACAAAGGATAGAGGATGAGTTTAAATAGGTGTTTGATCAATGATGTAAAACATTTTCTGAAACCTTGACACTTCCAATGACGGTTTGCCTATACAGTTTCTCATACAGTGAGACGGGCATGGGTCAAGTGTCTAGTTCGGGACACAGGTATCTGTGGTTGAGATCAAATGCATGGGGTGGGGTTTCTTTCTTTTTTAGGTTAACAGAGTGTTGAAGTTTTATCCTGCTGTTGTAAATTGTTTCATGTTTTAATGAAACGGGTAGCATTGCTATTTTTGATCAATAAAAGAGAGCTTTATCAATAAAAAAGAGATACATGATACTTACCGTTGCAGTGCAGAGTAAATAAACGCTTCCTCGACTTGGCAGATTTGGTTCTCTCTGTTCTTTGGTTGCATTGCATGCCTACCAACCTGGATGTTAGCAGTCATCCTTGCACGGATCTTGGGAAGCAACCAGATTACGAACTTCACCAATGGGACCAAATCACAACAAAGGTCCAAAACATACATAACCGACAACAACTCATCCTCACTCAGTCTCCATCTAACACTACACCTTTCGTCATTCTGCGAGGGGAAACCAGATGAGCTGTTCCCGGGCTTTGACAGGACTGCTTCATTCCCTTCAATAAGCTGTCTCAGTGATCTCAAAAGCCAGATCGAAACAGATTTCTTCTCAATCATCCTAAGCCTCTTCAAAGCCTTTCCAATCTCAGAAAGGGTAACTGGTTTTGTCCGATCGAACTCCTTGGAACTGTCACAATCTGTTGTGGTTTTGTGGTGGGGGCAACTCACCTTGCTATCACACACATGGCTAGTAGAGGCCCCCTGGCTGCTTTCAATTCGAGCAGCTGCTAACTGAGCTAGGCTCTGAGTTTTCCGCCGCCCTCTTGAGCCCTGTTTAGGTACCTTCTGCTGGGGCGGTTCAACCTTGAATGATGGTTCGTGGGCCTTCGCTGCTCCTTTCCTTATCCACCAGATATCCTCATCCTCCAATTGACTTGAAGGGATGCTTTGGAAAGAAGGGTTCCGATTGTCTATCTTCTGCCTCTTAGCTCTACGGCACTCCTCACACCCTTGCTTTGTGTCACCTGAATCAGCTTTCAAATCAGATGCACTTAATGGCCTCTTGATACTTCCCTTCAAGCCGTCATTCTTTGGTTCCATGGTTGATGAACAGATGTTCGGGAAACGCAGCAAAGTTGATATCAAACTTTTTAGTTCAGTAATTACTTCCTTCACCTTGCTACCATCTCTGCCGCTGGGACAGTGGTTGCTTTGCTTCTGGAGAGGAAAGCCAGATGATGAAGTGTTTTTCTTAACCACATCACCCTGTCCCCTTGAGAGCTCACGCACCACGAGGTGACGTTCACTTGAGTATACCGCAATAGTGTCATTCAAAGTTGTTGCTTCAGCCACCCTGGACTCTTCCAGCACTTCCAACAGGCACAATGCTGGCAGATGCTTCAGGATTCTATGGTGTCTCTTTTTTCTTTCGGTATCTAGAGGTGTGCCTTCTCTGTCCATAAGACCACTAACTATAAGCTGCCTCACATAAGCCTGAGGATAGAAGATGCCAGTACAGATGAGTTCTGTGACAAGAGCATCAACCCTTTTGAAACCCACAGGGCTGCTGACTTCATGTTGATCCAGCCAACACACAATGATGTCATGTAATGGGCCAGGACTTTCGAGCATGTTAGTTTTGTTCCTTCTCTCACCTGAATTCTTGGCCTGGTTAGGAATATGATCGTGAAGGGACGGCATCTTACCGGCTCCAAGCCGACTGCTATTCTTGGGGTTTGAAACCTTGTTCATCTCATCCATCTTGTTCTTTAAAAGCAACACTGCCATGTAAATCTGAGAGAGGTCTTTCCTCCCTGTGATTTTGAGATTTGATGGCATAGCAGTACGACAATCCCGGTAATCACATGTTGCCCATTCACAAAGGAAAAATACGGAGCATATCAAAGATAACTCAACAGTCCCAATCCATATCAGAGAGGATTGTAAACAAGGGCTCACCTCAGAAATCCACCTCTCCTCCATTAGAGAATCAGATAGATCTTCAAATAGAGAGGTATAAGCCAGAGTTAAGTTGCCCGACACAAGAGCCTTGTCAAGAGCTTGTACAACCTTTGCTGCACCTCTGCCTTGAAGGTTGGGATTCACAATCTTGGCTAGATCAGAGGCACGTTTTTCTATAGAGGAGACCGCATGGCCACATGACAAATACCGAAAATATGCATCCTGTGTCTCGAACTGAACAGCTTCAGAACCCTCAAGCATGCTTTTCAAAAAGCCCCCCCGGTGGTGCACCTCAGGGGCAACAGGTGCAGGTAGAGGGAAGCAGTCCAAAGATACAAAAGTGTCCGGCACAGAAAGGATCAAATAGCGTAGCATTTCAGCAAGAGTAGCAGACATCGATGCCCTTCTCAAACCATCAATAGAACTTGAGCCGCTTGATAATACATTGCTAAGGTAACGGACTGCTATTTCCACAAAGGTGCGTGTATATGTCTGTGATAAGGAAATGTAATCTAGCAAACCTAGCAAAAGGGGCAACAGCAGTTCTAAGATCTCAAATGAATCCTTCTCCTGCAGGATAGCATCGTAAAGGAAAGATATTAATACTCATTCAGAATTAAAACAAAAGACAAAAAAAGAAACAAACAACATTTTAAGGAAAAACAGAACCAATCATCATATTTACCTGCAGCTGGTTAAGGATGCGATCAATAAGAATAGATGGTAGAAGCAACCCTTCAGCAAGATGCCACTGCACCAGGCGAACCATATACCACCATTTGAAATTAAAGGATGGCTCCTCAGTGTCTGAAATGGATGGGGAAGATTCTGTTTTCAGCTTTGATGAAGAATGCCCTGAGTTGAGGCCTGGGGATGGCTGATCTCTACTAGACAGAGTTGCACCATCTTTTGAGCTGAACTCTTCCAAGAGCTGTTCAAAGTAATCAGCCACGTCTTTTGTCCACTGATCTGTTCTGAAGAATTGAGACTTTTCAGGTGTTCCATTTGGTACATTAGCGTTGGTAGGTCGAACCTGAAATTTCATTGATTTTTTTATTACTAACTACCTTTAAAGCTAGGATAAAAATAATTCCAACATAGTTATAAGGGCAAATATTCTAACAGAAAAGATTAATGCCCAATGAAGGAGGTAAATACCTGATTGAGGTATGTGACTTTAACAAACCATGTTGCTCGAACTAATGGGACATTATGTCGAGTGATGATGTCAAATAGGGATTTCCTTCGAAAACCATGTGGCACATGCTCTGACAATGAGCGTAGTCGTTTGTGCGGTTGGGATAAAGCCTGTTAATTTCAATAAAACACAGGGCAAAATCATACTTACAGATCCCACGCATAGAGTTACTTCATTAATAATAAACAGATAGTGCAAATCAAAATCAAGACGCAAAAAGAAAGAAAATACAAAGACTATCAAATTTATGTCACAAACCTCAATCCATCTCCTGCGAAAATCTTCTCCAGAAGGCTTCTGTTCAGGGAATGCACCAGGTCTTACTAATAAGTGGCCAGAGAGGGGTACCCCATAAACTTGCCCAGCCTGCAGTCACATAAATCCAGGTTAAAACATGAACAATCCCGAAAGAGGAAGTTGGCGGATGAAAGAGAGGAATTTACTTTTCTTTTCTGAGCGCGTGACTCATTTATGGCCCTGAAACGCTTCCTTATTGCCTTTGGACACGAAAAAGGAAAAAAAAAAAAAGAAAAGAAAAGAAAAAGGTTAGCCAAAGATTGAGTGAGAACAAAAAAAAAAGTGACAAGAAGAAGACAAAAGGAGAACAGGGTCCCAAACAGAATATAGGTAATAATAACTACTACCAATGATGTATTTAAACTTAGGACCTAAATACTACATTTATCCTAGAATAATCGCAAAACAGGCTGCTAACCTATACAATGCAGGCTATCTTCACACAAACATTTATATTTTTTCCAGTTATACGCATTTAAGCTTCCAATTCCGCAAGCAATATAATCCAGCTTCTAAACGAAACGAACTTTGTTTGAAGGTTGTTGGGCTAACTACCGACAACATTTTTTATTAAAATCAAGTTACAAATGGAAGGAAGTCACAGGCGTTGAACATACAAACACAGAATACAATTTGGTACATGGCATTAGAGCCCAAATAGGAACCCTATGAGTTGACTAAACTCATTAGCCACATCTTTATAAATGTGCTTTTTGCTGGTTGGAGTGTTAGCGTGGATTGAATTCTCAATCTCTAGTGCCAAGTCTTGTCCAATTAGCAATCAGCTTCCATTCACCCGCAAAACCAAACCAATTGGCAATCAAATGTTCAACAAGCCCCAATTTAAGACAAATTTGGTCTAACTTTTAGCCAACAATCTATCCCTCATTTGCTACTATATAACAAAATACACAAAAAGCAAACGGAAGGACAAGGACATAACAGATGACAAGGAAAATCTCCATGGGCACTCATTCTATTATGGGAACTTTACCAGAACATATCATTATGATATCGGTAAATGCAACCAAAAACATAGAATAAGGAAATATGATAACAATGGGAAGTAATAAGTAATGTAGTAGAAAAAAACCAATTTGACTTGTTCCCAGAAATAGCAATGATATAAGAAATTACCTCCCTACACTTTCCAATAACCTCTGGCTTTAAAGTTAAAACCTGACTCAGTACTATCTCTCGTGCTTCCTACGAAAACCAAGAAAACAGTAGTCATTCAAATGGCAATAATGTCTATTCAACTGCAACTACTACTACAAACTGCAACCAATGTGTAATAACTTCAGTAACAGCAACTCCATTTCTTTTAGACACTCCTAATTGGACTTCAGTGGTCATTATGTCACCAATGCTTAGCGATCAATTTGCAAAAACTTAATGTTCATTTTGCATGACTTAACATTGAGTCACTTTCTAAATTCATAAATTTGATTTGTTCGAAAGAGCTAAATTTGTGCATATGTGCCAAACTACCAATGGCACAAACAATTATGCTAGAAATATTCTACTACATAGTTCCCATAATTCAAAAGAAAGATGTTAAGATCTGGGTAATCAGCTAATGTCCAGATCCAAAAGGGAACAAGATGTTGGTTAGACCCACATTACAGGTTTGACCACTCAACTTCGATTAAGAAAAAAAGAAAAACATGATAAAATTCATAAAATTAATGTACAATTAGAAAAGTAGTACCTCTATTCCTTCAACAGTCTCCTTATATCCAGATTGTAGATATTCTCTAGTTAGGGTTTCTTCAGGGCAATTCAGGGTTTGCGGATAAAAATCAGGAGGACCAAGTCTAACAATTGTTAATAAAATTACAAAAACAGTTAACTTTTGGTAAACAAGTGCACAAGTGATTTTCTTTACATAAATTCGGGGTCTAGATTTACCTAGAATTGAGGGGCTCTTTTTCACACTTCAACTTGTATACTGCTATCTGTGATTGTCGCCTGAAAATGGGAGTTAAGAAAACAGCAGGATCCAATTGGCTTATGAACAGATAAGAGTAATAAAGAGAATCCTACTCTGCTAAAAACTTGAAAAATACAGCTATTTGGATTTTACAATCAATCTGAAAATAGCTAGTTATGCTAATTGAGAAGGGTTAGCCAAAACTATCAGCTATGAACTCTAACAACTTAATACGCTTGCCAAAATTTACAAGAGGATCAACCAGTCAAAAGAAATTCCAATTTTCCATAAGAGGTCTCCCACGGATAATAATTAAATACTACTGGACACTCCAGGAAGATATAATCACCTGGAATTAACAGGATAGTTGGGGGACTGAAATGAAGAGTCTGTCCTCGAATTATCCCTGATGGAAGGTCCACCGAGCGAGTTTCCAGCGTTACTGCTGGCTGAAGAATACCTTTGCATCTCTCCTGAAAATTAACGGCATTACTGCCTCCAACTTCACCACTCAAATCTCCAGTCCATATCAAACTAGCATCTTATTTATCCCCGCTCATGAAAGGCAAACTTATTTCTTCCTTTTGTGTCTAGAAGCAAACCAACACAAGTCAAATTGTTGATCCTTTCTCTAGCAAAGTACCTTTCTGTCGGAAACGTAACTCCACTCCTGAAGTCTTCAAAGTTTCTGCAGAACAGCCAGCGGAATTCAAACAACAAAATTATAAAAAATCAACACACGTACCAATTGATGAAAATTCTTAACACAGTAAGTATGTTCACAACAAGCACCTATTGTACAGATCCTGATCTAAGATGAAAGTTAGAGCAATCAACTTAAACTGGGATTACAAGAATAGATCCCAAAACAGTACCACCTAGCTACCAACTCTAAACCCTTGAACTTAACTAAAAGTCGACAAATAACCTCGAAAAAAAGCAGAAAGGGGAAAAGAGCAGGAACCTTTTCGAAATCGGCGAGAGAAAGCAACGCTTGATTTCTTGAATCACGCGAAGAATCTCGCGAATCGGGGTTAGGGTTTCACAAGCCCTAAAATCTCCGAACCCTAGAAGCGGGACAGACAATAGAAAAAAAGGGGACGGATAGAGCGGGACAGCGGGATAGCTAGAGAGAGAGAGAGAGAGAGAAGAGAAACGGGTACCTTCGCGCAGAGAGAGATATAGAGAGAGAGAGAGAAAGAGAGAGGAAAGCACAGGCGTTTGACTCTTTTTAACTCGCTGATGATGACGAGAAAATGGGGCAATGGAAGTATAGCACAAAATAGTTACTCGACTTCGTCACCATGGGGGCTGTATCTCTGACATGTGGCCCCCGCGTACTGTTTTCGGGTGAACTCTTTTAGATTTGGGTGGCCAGGGACTTCTTTTGTATTCTACGTGTTTCTTTTTTTTTCTTTTTTTTTTTTTGTTCCCACCTTGATCTCTCCTCTCTCTGTCGTCTGATCTTCTTCTTCTTCTTCGTATGTTTTTTTAGGAAAGTGTCATGAATACATTATTATTAATACAGTTTTTATATGAATTTTATTATATATATTAAAATGAGTTATTATATATGTTAATGATTTTATTTGTATTTTATTTTTATTGTTCGATTTAAATATTACTAATATATATATATATATATAGTAACTCGCTTGAGTTGAATAATGATAATATTGTACAAAATGAATTTGTATAATAAAGTCATTAACATAAATAATAACTCATTTAACGTATACAATAAAACTCGTATTGAAAACAATATCAATAATCGTATCTATATATTAACTCCCTTCTTTCTATTTTGATTGGTTTTGCTTCATTTTCTCTTTCCATTTTTATATACTTAAAATTATCCACAAACGGTTCGCTTCTACAAATGTTTGGAAATTGTTTTTTGCTTTTTGCTACTAATTATGTCACCTAATTGGAACTAGCGTTCACGCGTGTATTACATCAAACATATTGATTGTTTGGTGCTTCCACTGAGAAAGTTATTTTACTGCCAACTCGGATTGATGAAGAAATCCAGTAGCTCTAACAAAAAAGTGATTATTTGGCAAATTACGAATAATACTAGCAGGTGCGGAATCAGAATCGGGTTTAGGTGGGGCAAAATAAATATATTTTTAAAATTATGTATATTTTTAAAATTAGATATATTTTTATAATTTTTTGTGTTAGAAGTTTAGTTTTCAGGGTATGTTTTATGAAATATTTTGTGAATTGAGATATATTTGCATAATTATATTAAAACTAAAGCATATTTTTTTTATTTTTTTTTATTAAAAGTATAATTTTATGGGGTATATTGAGAAATAAATTTTCAGGGGTTACTTATCCCCCTTTGCCACATGGCGGCTCCGCCCCTGAATACCGGAATAATAATATTATAAAATAATTCTAAATATCAAATTTATATATCAAATTAGTTATTTAACAATTTTTTTCGTATTAATATCAAAATTATTGTCATCCTTGAAATTTCAATTTTGTTGATGTGAAAAAAATATATAATTTTTTAAAACAAATAAAAATAACAATCCTTTACAATTATATTGATATAGACGCTCATATCACTGACAAATTAATTACAAAAACTTTTTTGTGATAAATCTTCAAATGGATTATCAATTGAAACTATAAACATCACGTCAACATTTATATATCGATCTTTTAAAAGAGTAATAAAAGAAGGGAGTTGATATACAGATACGGTTATTGATATTGTCGTCGATATGAGTTTTATTATACATATTAAATGAATTATTATATATGTTAATGACTTTATTATGTAAATTTATTTTGTACAGTATTGTCATTATGCAACTTAAATGAGTTATTATGTATATTAATGACTTTATTATATAAACTCATTTTGTACAAATACTGTCATTATGCAATTTAAATGAGTTATTATGCATGTTAATGACTTTATTATGCAAACTCATTTTGTATAATACTGTCATTATGCAATTTAAATGAGTTATTATATTAACTCATTTATTTGTTGATAACATGAAAAAAATAATACTTACTCTAATATCAGTTTCCTCTTTTTTTACAACTTGAAAAAAATATTTTTATGCAAATTTATAAACTGATTTTGACACTTTGTCTGAAAAATTGAACATCATGTTTTTTCATAGATAAAAAATAAATAAATTTTTAAATAAGGAAGGAAAAAAATTACGAACAATGAATGAATGGTTGTCTAGTTACGTATATTAATAAAATCTGCACATATTAGTAATGAAGCTATCATTTTTCATTAGCAAGAGGATTTCATAAAATGTTCAATTTAGCAAAAAAGAAATAGAATATTTTTTATATGAAAAGAAATAGAACGTCTCTATTTTGTTTGTTACTTAAATAATTGTTGTTCTTTTGTATATTTAAATTGAGACAGACTAACAATTTGTATTTTGATTCATATACTAATGGGTTAATTTCTAAAATTTGATATCTAAAATATCGATCCAAACATAATCTCTATATAAAAAATCTGTAGAACATTGATTTTTATTAGTTTTTAATTTTTTTTACTATTTGTAATGATTTTTGAAAAATAATCCTATTTGACATATAAATATCGACAAGATCATTTTTTTAAAATTATTAAAAATAGTAAAAAAAATCTAAAAAAAATAGTAAAAGCTAGTATTCTATAGATTCTCATATAAAGATTTTATTGAGCTACTTGATTTGACAAATTTTCAAATAGAAACATATTAGCAAAATTCTATCTAAATTAATTTTTTTAAATATTTACATTAATTATTTTAATTTAATTTTAGTTATATTAATTGACACCACTAATATGAAATTCTGGCTCCATCACTGGTGTTATTAGTGTTACCATTTTGCCAATGTTTTAAGCAGCAATTTCCGGTTCTCAATTGTGACATCTCAATAAATGCTATAGCTACAGGACGATGTTTAGTTGATTACTATAGTAATGGACTATATTATTTTCTATGCTAGAGACCAACAAACTATGGTAATCATATTTTTGCAAATTTATTATCTTCAATAGTTAGCAATCCTTGTAAAGGAATATTAAAAGATTTTTGTGTTCCATAAAACCAAGTAACTGATTAACCTGTCATTAATTATATTAACACCTCTTGACCATTTCTTGTTAATTCCATTTACTACAAGTCTTATATTTCATCATGCCACTCAAAATCATGCTTACCATGACAGTCAATTTTGTATTAATTAATATCCTTTCATCATTTGTTTCCAACTGTCAATTTCTCTGGAGCATTTCAAATTTTAATAGTTACAAAATTCAAAATTTCTTGCACCTTTGATTGAGCCTTGGTCCAAGGCAAAATCCTAATTAGGAGATTTAATTAATTTGTTAGTCTTTAATGGGCCTTTTTAATGCTCTTAATTTGTTCTCTCTCAATGTATTTATTACATGGTTTTTGGGCCAAAGGAAATAGAGAGAAGGAAACGCCTGAAACAATTAATTTTTTTCTTTGAGGAAACTGAAACAATTAAATTAATAATTAAACACACATACATAGTAGAAATAAAAGATGGCGCAAACAATAAACATCACTTCTTTTAGGAACGCATTTACAAGTAGATTTCTATCATTAATTAATTAATTAGTTAGCACAATGGTAATAAGTCTCACCTCTCTACGTAGAGACGCAGATTCAAATCCCGTAAAAAACATTTGAAAATGAATAAACGCCGGGGTTAACATGAGCCCTTATATATAAAAAATAATTAATTAGTTAATTCTTAAAGCAAAATGCCATGGAAAATGACAAGAAAAAGAGAGAGCAAAAAAACAAAACAAGAGAATTCAAGAGCACAATGAAAGACTATATAAAATGTTGGGCTTAGTTTAAGCATTACACTGTGAAGGCTCAAGCTTTCTTTTTGTGCTAATTTTAACTTAGTCATTTCAAATGTTGGGCTTAGTTTATAAGCTTTATTTTGGTGCTAATTTAATCTATTGATCAGAATAAAAAGTTTTATTCTTTTTCTGAAAATGTAAAGGTTATTGTTTCTACATGAAAGTTTCGGATAAGTAATTAAATATCATGTAAACATTTCAGTTAAAAGTGAGGATTATTCTTACTTTTTTTTTCATCAATGTTGAATTGCATGTTCTACCTAGTTTAGTTTTAATTTCATGTAAACATTTCAGTTTTTGGAATTATATTGATCATAGTTTTGGGAATTGGCAAAGGCAAAGTAAATCTTGTATGATTTTGGAATTATATTGATCATATAATTTTGTATGATTTTTAAAGTTAAAAAAAAAAGACAACCATGTATTAGACGAAATCTGGACAAATTTTCTTGACGATAGTTAGCAACCCTCAATTTAATTAGATGAAAGTATGCATGATATGCAAAATTTGCTTGTATGTGTTTTCTGAACTCTCATCAAACTATGCTAACAATTTTTTTGGGGATAAGTTATATCAGCAAATTTATTTGACAATCATGAAAATATAATAAACAAATGAAATAAAAAGGTAAGATTATAGAGAAATTCTCTGTATTTTAAATTATGTATGAAATTTGTTTTAATTTAAAAATCAAATGGCCATTTATTAGTGGTATGAAAAAAAAAACAATTCAATTTAATCGAAAGTTGATTCTTTACTAAGTTATTTTCAATGATGTCAAATTTAATATATATCCTATCTATAGAGAACATATTAACAAATTTATTTTTTCAGTTTTGATAATCATTTTTTATGTTATAGCAGTTGTCAAATAAATATATTTGCCAATATTTCCTTTCCCATCAATTTTGTATCCAAACTTAAGAATTATAGGCCATTATTTCCAAAGAGAGAGCATTTCAATTAAACAAACCTCTCTTTGATCTTCCTATGTTTTAAAAGAATAACAAAATCAATAGAGAAACATTTATTTTAGCACACATTAGCATTTAGCACACTCACACTTTGTGAAAAAGGCAAAAAAAATTCAATCTAAGGAAAACAACTTGAAGTTTCTGCCAAAATAGAAACTTGATATTTGGTATCGATGGCACCGCGCCATTCAACCGAGACACTAACAAATGCACATCATATTGTATCATCATTAGCTATAGAAGAGGCTCTATCTATGGTCAATATACAAGAACACACTCTTTTGCTTGGAGTATAAATTCATAGCCATAAATCAAACACAGTTTCTTCTAGCGAGTCATCTATTAACTCGTCCCATATCTCAGCAACAATGCCTTCAGTTTCCTCCCTTAGATCACACCAATCGCCACGATCCAAGTCGCTTCCAATAAGCTCATCTAACAAGAACGGGTACTTATTTTGGAGATGCCGACAGACCCCTTGACACACTTCATGTAAGATGTTCCTTCTTTTCACGTGCACTTGTTGCGGGAATCTGAAGTATCTATGTTGTATCTCTGTCAGAACCTCACATATGCAATCGAAAAGGAGCCTCGAGTCATCTTCTTGGTCGGGTGATATGTTTAATTGATTAAAAAAGGAAGGTTCTAGGAGCTCTTCTTCCTGGTACCATCTATCTGAGCTCTCCTCTTTACATAATCCAGAAAATTCCAGAACTGATTCTATGAATTCAGACCTTGCACTGGCATCTTCCAGTAATGATGTTAGATTTGACCATGCAGGTGAAGGACTTTGATGTAACTTATCTGGAAATTTTTGAAAAAAGGAGACTAAGTAACAGTTGTGTGAATTTATCTTAAACCGAATGCATATTTTGATCGTTATTTCAATTGGTTAACATTCAATTCAGCAATGAAATTGCCATTTAGGTAAATTGGCTTGAATAAACCTCAACTAAGATTCTGTTTAACCCAATTTAGCTTCGGTTTAAGCTGAAATTTATATTAAGCACCAACGAGGCTGATGAAAAGATACATCTAGCATGGTAGAACTTGATATAAATAGAAAAGTCAATACCGTGATATGTAATTTTGCAATTTGGACTTGGCACGTCATCAGAGAAAAATGGCTCAAGAACAGATACCGGGCTGGGCTGATCTGTCTTTTCACAAAAGCTCTCTTTACATGAGTACGAGGTGCTTGGCTCTGGACTGTTATACTCTGGCATCTCCATTATACTATTTTCCACAGAATCAGAAATAATTGAAACTGGTTCTTCAATTAATTCTTCCTCTGCCTGTTTGAACTCCTCAGTCAATCCCTTCAAGTGACATATTTCAGTTAGGTATAAATCATTAAGGTATAGCATGATGAATTTGATATTTCAACTAGAAATAGAAACTGCATATTCTGGAAATTAAAAATTGCAACAGCAGTAAATTTTGAATGTTAGTAAATACTAAAAATGATATGGAATTTTTTAAATTACTAAAAATACTGCTTACTGGCATAGGATCTTCCTTCAATGTATCACTTAAAATTGTGTGTTCAACACTGGTAGCTTCCACAGGAACATCAGAAACAGAAATGCTTTCTGTCATATCTTCAATCTTAATCTCTATAGTATCTACAGTTCCTACAAGTAATTAATAGCTTTTTCTTAGGCACTTCAAATTGCAATTTGAGCACAAACCCAAATTTCGCCTTATATATTGCGGTGTAGAGCCTGATTCACAGTACTGGACTTGATAAGTAGTCAATTGACTCCAAAGTTAGACCAACCTATCACAATTAATCCTTATTTGTACAAACCAGCCCATATCTTGACCTTGATTTAAGCTCAACTTGTGCACAAGTACCAAACAAAGAAAAACAGGAAGAAAAAAAAATTAAGCATGGAGGGCTCAAGTACTCAGACTGGTACCAGAAAAATACCAGCCTGTAACATGTATGTCTTTATTTGCACTAAGTCATTTATAAAATTTACCTTTGCTTGTCATTTCTTCACAGAAAGCCTCCAAATGTGTCTTGGAATTGACACTCTCATTTTTCATAGTTTTTTCTTGATTCTGCTCTTTAACAGAAACAATGCTCTCTGAACCCTCTTTTGTTAGGTCTACAGTTTCAATGGCATTATACTCTTTTTCTACCTTCTGCCCCAAATTCAATTCTAAATTACTCCGTGTTAGAGACAGAATTTTTCCCAAGGGTACTGTCACATGCTCGCTTGTCGAATTTTGAGTTTCATTTCCATCTCTCAGTATCTCAGTTAGATGCCTCTTGGCCTCTTCATAAAATGAAGATCCAACTGTTGCATGCACCTGCCGGTAAGGTTTATTCATACCATTTACAACTTTAAATAAATATGGATCCTTTCTCTCCTTTGCAGTCTCTCCGATTATTCGTTTAAGCCTCCTTTTGATCTCTTTAAATGAAAAATGTGAAACGGCTTTTGCATCATAACTTGGTTTTGCAGTTGCTTTTGGTTTCAGAACCACTATTTTACTGGCAGATGGCGAATTGCCTGTTTTATCCTCCTCTTCCTTCCTCCTATAAATCCTTTTCATATGTCTTTTTTCATTTATTTCTTGAACTTTGTCCTCTTCCTTTCTCCTGGAGAACCTTTTCATACCTCTCGTCTCATTTATTTCTTGAACTTTGTCCTCTTCCTTTCTCCTGGAGAACCTTTTCATATCTCTTTTCTCATTTATTTCTTGAACTTTTTCCAAAACATGCGAATCAGGATCTTGTAGAATTCTCAGAAACAATTCTTTATTAGAACCAAGTATTTCTAGTGCATTCATGAATTCTTTCGATTGAGAAACTCCAGTGTTGCTTAGGTGCCTCTCACCAATGGTAGTTCCATCTTCTGATACTGTGCTGAGATCATTAAGCTTGGAACAAACTATGGATCTAAGAGTAGGACATAAGCCGTTTTTATTCTTACAAAGTTGGCACTCATTATGGTATCTATAAATCTCTACTAGAAATGAGGCTATTACTACCTCGAGGTCATTGTTTTCAGATGAAATAATGTTGGTGTTAGGGTTAGCAATAGGGTTAGGCTTTGGGTTCGAGTTGGGTTTGGGTCTTCTTTTCTTGGACTTCTTGTTGTCAGGTTCAATCTTGTGCCCCCAGTCAGAAAGGATTTTATCAATTTCATCACCGGGTATTTTTCTTTTCCCTGTTTTGCCCCCAGTCATCTCCTTCTCCATTAGTTTCTTCACCGTTGGCTTTGTATTTGACTGGTCTGTGTCCTGAAAATGTAACCGATTAATTTTGAAATTTTCTTAAAGATGTGCCAGATTAATTATTTTCTTAAGGCTGACTGAGACCTTTTTTCTTTGTTTTTAGAAAAACAAACCTCAGGGGACCAAACAATACTATTTCAGAAATCTTAAAAAATAGGGGGAAAAAGCTTACACTGTCTTCCTCATTTATTTCATCCAAATCGCCTGATTTAATGCCTTTTGAATATCTATTGACTGTGTGAAAGAAGAACCATTCATCATTCAATTACTAAATTATAAAGCAAGTAAATAAAATTGTAAACTACATTAAAAAATAACTTATTTCTAGGTAGCATGTTATCAACACAAGATTAGCTTATGCCCAATTGACAAACATGTCACATACCGACAAATAACTTTATCCTTCCTAATTGATAAAAAGAGAATTTTCCCAACTAATTGGCTACCAACCAGAGACCACAATCCTTTCTAAATTGATAATTTTTCCCAATTATACTCTGAAAAATTGAGCATATTGACAGCCCATCAGTTCTTTCTACCTGCTTAATGCCAGTTGCATGCAAAAGGAGGACTAAATTAGTAGATATCAAAAAGCGTGACAACCATTCTTACATAAACACATACGCATACACATAAAAGAAAGCTTCTCATGCTGCCTAAATGACTAATTTGCCCCTTTGACAAACCAAAACTTACTGAAATATTGACGGTTTCCTTCTCTTTGGTCAAGAAGCATCTTTGGGTCCCGCCTGAAGTGAAGCATGCGAATGAGGCCCCACATGCAACCAATGTTGCTGTTTTCAGCTTCCAGCCTCTTACTGTTTCTTTTTCCCATTTTCTTTCTTTTGGAAGAAAAGAAAAGCTTATTCTCTTCCTGAAAATTTATCAGCATGTTAGAAACTAGATATAGGATCACAAAAAATCAAACATAGAGAGGGAAATTGTGTATAAATTTGCAAAAAGAAAATAGCCATGAATTTAAAGTAGGGGAAGCATCACATAAGTGGTAACCATATAAAACTTGCACTGCATGGCTCAAGTATACCTTTCTCTCAGTATTTAATATGCCAAATTACCCGTTTATCCTCCGTTTCTATTTACATCAAGAGACAACAGAGGTTTGTTTGTTTATGAAGATATTAGAAACAAGCTTAAAGATGACAATTTCTGGATTAATGGGGGTACCTCAGAAATTTCTGATGTTATGAGGAGTACCTGTATAAATGGTATTTAATTTTATCGGGGGGGGGGGGGGGGGGGCACATATGATGCTTATTTTTTTAACATAAGACTTCTAGAACAAAGATAATGCAAATCCTAAATTTGATAAGAGAATTGTTTAACACTTAAGACATTCAGAGTACAAAATTAGGAAATATCTGACAATAATTATTTTTACTTCCTTTTTAGAAAATTTAAAATTAGTAAAGAAGTTTGAAGAAGTAAATCTTAAATCTCGAACAGTATTCTATGTTTCAATGAGACAAATAAAAGACAAAATAATAAATTTTGAAAAGACCCATGTACAGAACAAATCAAATAAAAAATAATGACAGAACAACAAAATTTTCGAAAACATAAATAAAACAAACAGATCATGCAAATTATGCAATTAAGTACCTCTAGTTTAGAAAAATTCCCTTTCCATGCAAATCAAACAGCTTCCATCATTCCAACAATGGCATGGAAAGGAGGAAGCAAGGAGAAGAAGAAAACATGGAAAAAGGTATCGAATCGAATTGCCCCTCAACTAAGCTCTCCTCTCTCTCTCTTTTTTCATTCTTTTTTCATTCTTTTTTTGAGTAAGAAGTTTTCCTCTCTCCCTCTCTTTGAAGAAAGGTCCCCAGCTCTCTCTCTCTCTCTCTCTAAAAGTAAGAAGACCTTAACTTTGCTGAGCTGTCCCCATTTGTTCTTGCATTAAGGAGAAAAGAAAGGTATCAAGACCCTTTTTTTCTCTTTACAACCTTACCTTTACATCTAACCCACTAAATACCAAACAAACATCAAATCGGAAACCAAAACCACCGAAAGTTTCAAAAGGAAACCTCTCTCTTTTCTTTTCGCATCAAATTGCACACGAGGAAAGACAAGACAAATACTTGTACGATGAATTAACTAAGCATATATGCACTTGATCATCAGCTGTTTTATTTATCCAATAATCTTTTTTTTTTTGAGGAAAGTAGGCAAAATGCCTACTTAATTTCATTTATATGATAAAAATATTTACAAGAGGTACAGAGAAGAAGCAAAAAAAAAAAAAAAAACCAAATTTCATTACACTACAAGAGAGTGTCATTTATCCAATAATCATTAATGGAGAACAAACGAAAGAAATAATAAAATGCATTAATTTCAAATTTACACAAAGAAATCAAATGTCGAACCCTTTCGATTTCATTTTTTTACCTCGATCGATTCAAATCTCATCTATTACAACAAAAGAAAAAGAAGATCACATTTATCGAATTCAGAAAAGAAAAGAAGAAAACTTTACCTACTAAATTCTCAGGATACAGACAACGCTGGTATATATCTGTCTTCTTTTCATGGACTAGCGATGACACGCGTACGCCATTGCTTGATACATCCAAAGAGAGGCATCCACAGAGAGAAAGAAAGAGATAGAGATAGAGAAAGAAAGAGAGAGAGAAAGAGAGAAGGGTTTGGGAACCGAAACCTCCTCTATTATTTCTTTCTTTTTTTTCTCTCCTTTTTGTTTCTCAAGATTTAAGTGGCGGCACAAAGGAAAAAAGAAAAAAAAAAGAAAAAAGAAAAGAAATTAAAATCGCGACGAAGAAACCGTTGAAGGTGCGATCTAATCTAATAATCTTTTATTTTTTTTTTCCCGGGAAAAAGTATAGCTGGTTTGTTGGGTGTAAATCTGGTAGCTTTATAGCGGCCCTCTATTTAGACCAGCGTTGTATTTCCTCTCCATTTCAGTCAACATTAGATCCCTCCATTTTTGATTGGAGGCAATGATATCAGGGGCGGATTAATTAAGGGGCATTGATAAGTGACTCTTTTAATTTTAAATATTATTAAAAAAATTATATATTTTTTAAATTTAGTAAATTTGATATATTAATATTAAAATTTCTAAGCTTAATATTTAATAAGAAATGATATGTATATATATTTTATTTTGTGTTCATATTTGTCGGATTTTTTGGATACGTCACTGCCGACGACGACCCAAAATATCATAATATTATATAATATTATAGAAAGGGTTCTTTTCTTAAATATGATGTAGGCTTTGATATATATCATAATTGTTTATTTTTCTTGTTCAATTTGATTTTTGTCTTCTTTAAATAGGAACATACTATTTTTTATCTTCTCAGGAGTTATCTCTTTTTTCATTTTTTTTATTTATTTTTAGTTTGTTATCTTTTATCTTAATAATAAGTAGAGTAGCATTATAAAATCTTGCATAATTATAATTTATTCTTTATAAAATAACATGCAGTCTTACTTTTTCCTAAATTAATATAGATTCTGGTTGAAATTTAACCTTCTTTATATTTCAATATTATTCTATTGCTAAAATCATTTTCTTAATTAATTTGACAACGCCGGAGTTAAAAATAAAATTATATTAAAATTCAAATGGACATCTCCATTCAACCATAATGGAGATATCATGAATTAAAGGAGTAAAGCTTTTAGGTGGTTTTTACCTTTTCTCTGTTCTGAGATGATTAATTCTTAATTTAATTTCCATTCTCTTCTTGTACGTAAGAGTAATTAAAAGAAAAACAATATGCTTTGAAATGTTTATTATTTTCCGGAATTTATACTTTAGAAAAGTTTAAAAACCTTTTTGTAGGAAAAGACAAAAAAAGAAGAAAAAAAAACAAAAGAAATTACTTGTCATTTTTTGTTGCACAACACCTGGGAATATGTTAATATAACCCAGAAATTAAAATTAATCAAGAGGGAAGGCTCAGATTTCAAATTATTTTATTTTAATTTTTGTACTTATTTTTCTTTGCCATATATATCAACTAAGATTTATTTGAAAGAGTATGTATATAATAAAGCAAAATTGCAAGGTCTACTCTGAAAAAGGGCAAAATTTTATAGACAATGAAATTTTTTTTATCCGATACATACATCGTATATATTGTGCTTTGTGTTTAGGATGCATGTATACGGATTTTAATTTCTCAATGTCAAGCATTTATTGGATGATATTAATATTAATATTTAGTACATTCATGCGATTTATTTTTGTGAAAAGGATTTACCTCTGGCAATAATTATGTTAATGTCAGTTGTAGTGATTTTGCCTTTTTCAACAATCTGATGCTTTAGAAGTGTTTATTTTTATTTTTTTTTTAGACAATGATGATGAGAATTTTAATATCATAATTTTTTTTATTTTATAAGATGTCATAAATTTATTTTTTAATCTATATTTTAAAATTTGGTACTTAAATTTGGAATCTAAATTATTGATCTTGTTAATTTTAGTGGAAAATGTATGCACGTAAATTTTCATAATTTTTAGTATTCATTTTATACAGAATCAAATTGTCACAAAATGAATGTATTAAATTTAATCAATCATAGTTGATTAGATTCATTCGTTTTGTGACTACTTTGATATAATATAAAATAAATTATAAAAATCATAAAATTTTATATCATACATCTTACCATAAAAATTAATAAGATCAACGATTTAAATACGGAATTTGAACGTCAAATTTTAAAATATAAATTAAAAAATAAATTTGTAACATTTTATAACATAAAAAATTTATGACAATAAAACCCTCATCTTTAACAAATATATTCTTATTCTAGCAAAAACTGTCGACTAAACCGACAAGTAAAAAACAGTAGTACTATTTTCATTAATTTCATGAATAGTTTATATATATAGTGGGATATTTTGCGAGCTTAATATCAATTATCAAACAACAACAAAGTTCGATTTATTGCTTGTCAAATTTAATTAGTTAGTTACCAAATTTGATTAGACGCTTGTCATGATTGACTAGTATGTTTAAAATTAAAAAAAATACATAACTTTAACTACAAATGTTAAACTTATAATTGAATTTCCTGATGATGTTATCTTTAGAAAAATACAAGTTAGCAATAGTTTTTTTAATCTTTTATTTATTATTTAAACATTATGTTTTAATATTTAGGTTTTTGTCTTTGCAAAATAAAAATATTAATAGATATTACTTATTGCACAAACACATATTTTTAACTAATAAATTATGTACATTAACATAAAAATTTCTAAAAACACATAATTATCAAATCAATTTTGTTTTAATGGCCGTATAATGTTTGGTAGTTTAATGGTATCCAATTTACCCATCATCAAGTACATTTTATTTTATTTTATTTTTTTGCAACACTGTCCAATCAAAAAATCATGAAACTTTTTATGTAAAGGCAATGTGGTGAATTATTGTTAGAGGTATTTAGATAATCTCCACTAAAATATAATTAATTAATGAATTCTCTCTTGATTTATTTCAGGTTTTTGTGGAATCTGAGTTTTGATTATGATGCAGATAGTAGTGTTATAAAAGGCCTTCTCGGTTCAAAAAAATAAAATAAAATAAAATACAAAACTACAAAAAAGTATATAAATCATTCCTAAATATTCAAAAAATAAAAAAAAATTAATCCTAAAATTTTAGCGGTCAAATGATTTTTTAATCCGAAAATGGTCGTTATGAGCTATTTTTTTATTTTATCTTTTTATGACTATGCTTGTATTTCAATTTCATCTGAATTTTTTTTACTTTTTTTCTATTCTCTTCTATTTAATCTGTATCAACTCTTTTTTAATTTGATTTAATGAAATTTACATAGTAAGTTATTAACCCCCTAACTCAAAAAAATAAATGTAGATATTTTCACAAGCTTTCTGGATTGAGGTCATAATCTCCAATCAGAGATTTTCATCAAAATTATATCTATTTTTAATTCTAAATTTTATTTGCACCCATCAAATCAACAATTTGTGAAAATTACATATCCTTGACATTGATCTTGGTTAATTAATTTCTGTTAGAAACCTAATTTGAGTATATTGATTAAATTCATAAGTGGAGCCTTTGATTCCTCTCACCATCCCACTTGATTTAGACATCATTAGTGGTTACAAATTCCTATCTGATGATGCTAATATTTATATTTAAATTTTATTAATTCTAGAGCTGAGAATATATATGTTGATTCTAGTACTCAATTATATGCTTTTAAGTGGGGATCCTGAGATCATATTTTTTTTCTAATTAATTTGGATTATAGTGTCAAAATTTTCAAAATTTAATATGTTTATTGATAATAACAACAAAATTTTGAAAAAAAAAACCCAACAATTACAGAAGAAGAAAAAAAAATACATGCATATTTAATTTTATTTTATCCTTATTTTACAATGGCAATTAAATAGTGTGGTTAATAACTCAGTTAAACAAATAATTTTAATTGCACTTATTAATTTTCTTTGTTTCAGATACAAATAAGCTTGCATACCCCTCAATTTACTTTTAATTACACAATCTAACTGATTTTAATTTTAATTCCGAGGATCAGTTACATAGTCATATTCATATATCATTTTCTGAGTTTAATAACCAAAAGAGACAAAACCAAAGAATTGCATGCAACCAAAGTTAGGTGAAACAAACAAACTTTTTGCATCTGCTTTCTCTGCTTTAAGCTTCCCAATAAGACTATATATATATAAAAATCTTTCCTTTCTCTTTTGTTTTTTTCTTTTAATTAACTCAGGAGATCATCCCTTGTTAACAGGGGTGGATCTAAGATGCTAAATAAGTATGAGCATATGAAATAATTAGATATATAATTAGTTTATTTTTTCAATTAAGTCTAGGTATAATAAAAATCTAGACTATAATTTTGTATGTCTAGAAGAAAAAATTGACCTGATCTTGTTTCTATTTAAATCTGTCCCTGTTTGTTGGCATTATTCAGAGAGTCATATATTGAAAGAAAATTGCTAATTAACTAGATAACAAATTAAATCATATTTGTATTATACTAATTCATATATTTATTACTTGACTAGCTTTTTCCTCAATACCCAAAAAGGGGAAACAAAAATAAAAGCAAAGAAATGCCCTTGTAACCTTGTAATTGAATAATTCTATCTCAATTAAATTGTTTGGTACACCTGATAATAACATGACATAAGAGAGAGGCAAGGTGCAGTTTCCTGTTTTCTCTTTTTTGACAGCACTTGATCAATAATTACTAGTCCCTTTTTTTCATCACATGCTTGCAAGAGAAGATAATGCATAGAGATCATAGATCCACCATCCAGGTTATTTATACTATCATTGCATTTCATGACAGTGCAAATTAAAAAGAAGGTGGAGAAGGAGAACGAGATCTTCTCTGTCGCTTTAGGTGGAGCAATTTGTGTGCCAAGATATGCCACTCTTATGTTGCATTAAGAATTGAGGGTATATTTGGCAACTCTTATTGAGCGCGGAATAATGGAATAACGCACTATTTTAGTAGAATGAAGTTATTAAATATAAAATAAAATTATGAAATAGCTACATGAATAAGTTATTTTACTATTTGGACACATTGGTTGAATAGCAGAATAATATTTATTTTCCGCACGCGGAATAACGAAAGTTCCTATTTTTTATCAAATGATATTTTCATTCTTCCGAATAATTTGAGAATAATATTCTTCAGTTCACTCTTCCAAATATAACTATTCTATTACTATTCTACTTTTTTTTATTCTAATGACACTATTCTAATGTTATTTTTTAATTTGTCAAACAATCCTGAGTCATTAAAATTGGATTAGGGTTTTCAAAATGGAAAATATTGACACTATCTTCATTAATTAATACCATTGTTGATATTTTTCAATCGATCAACAAATCCATGATAAATTATTATAATTAGCCTGATACATAAATCATTTGACTGAATCATAATTTCTATTAAGTTGAATTAAGTCTGAAATATGTATATTGTTTGATTCCATGAAAATCAGTTGAAGACTCCTTTTATATTATTATTTTTTTATTTTTTTTTTATTTCCTCACAATTAATTTTTTTGATTCAATATTAAGTCAATAAAACTACAATCTACATTTCTTAATAAATCAATTTTCTAAAATAATTGTACAATTGCTATTTCATAATGGAAAATATTTAGGAGATATCCTTGTTGATACTGTCATCGATATCAACTTTATTGTTCATATAAAATGAGTTATTCTTCATGTTAATGACTTTATGATAAACTTATTTTATACATTACTTTATTATTCAACTCAAATATCACTAATCTGAATAATAACCCACTTAAGTTGAATAACAAAAACACTATATAAATAAATTGCATATATAATAAAGTCAGTAACATAAATAATAACACATTTACTTTGAATAACGAAATCACTACTATCGACGACGGTATCAATAACGGTATCTATATATCAGCTCCCTTTCATAATTAGAAATTATGTACAACTAATTAAATAACTATTTTTTTTCTATTAATGTAAAAGCAAAGATAATTGTCAGTAGAATAAAGTATACTATAGATAATAAAAAAATGATGATCTAATCGTTTTCAACTAATATACGTACGTACACATAATAAAAACTAAAAAGTGAAGAAAAGAACAAGAAATCGCTATTGTAAAGACCATGTTTGATTAAACTGGCCACCAAACCCAACCAAAAATCATTTGGGCAAGACTTCTTTAATTAGCTCCATATTAATAGTATAATAAATTGAGAATTATTTATTTATATATATATTGGTTGATGGAAACTGATGAACAAAAGCCGCACTAAACCAAAAGGTATTTATATATATGGAGGGGAATCTTGCTTTAAGCTATGGGATTGGTTTTATTATGACAAATATGGTGCCATCTTCTTGAAAAATTGAAATGATATTTACATGCCATGGAAGCTTACTCGAAGCTTGTTGTAGGAAATTAATATTTGAACATTTATAGTTGCACTTAATACACACTAAATTTAATTTGTTGAACTAAAATATGTGAAGAGAATTAATCAAAGCTTTTGCAAGTCAATATAAATCGAGATGAAAAAACTATTAAAGCATCTCCATCTTACTTATAAAATAATTATAAATGTTAACGTGACAACTATAATTTCAATTGTAGAGATATGAAACTCGGAATCACAACATTAATAGACACAAATTAAATTATAAATATAAAACAGTATGAAATTTATATATTGAGAGAGAATTGTTATGTTTGCATATAGAAATTTAGTTGAACATATGCAATTATGCACCGTCTCTTTTGAAACTTTCTTTCTACCTTTTGAGCCATAAAAAGTTGAAAACATGCTATATATCCTAAAGCACCCCCAACAAAGATACTAATTAGTAAAAGGAGCTGCTGTGGTAGTTAAGATGTTAGTGTTAATTGGATGCTTTTTTATTAGTTTAAGACAGAGTAATTGTGGGGGAAACTATTATAACCGAGAGAGAGAGAGAGAGAGAGAGAGAGAGAGAGAGAGAGAGAGAGAGAGATAGAGAGAGAGAGAGAGAGAGAGAGAGAGAGAGAGAGAGAGAGAGAGAGAGAGAGAGAGAGAGAGTAGACGCCATTATTTGTTCATGCACAAGTGGACAACCTATCGTATGGTGGGTTGTTTACTGCAAGTAAATAATTATGATAGGCATCATTTTGCTCAAAAATTTTTAATATAAGAAATTATAAATACGGAATTAAAAAGTTAAGAAAATCAGAGTGAAATTTTTAAATGTAAGCAATATGGGGGGTGTGAGTCATTTGGTTCCCAAACCTGCCCCCACTTCTGGGCACGATTTTGGCTATCCCACTTTTAGGACTGAGAACGACCCGGCTAGTCACTATTTCATGAGAACATTATTGGCATCTGTGTTCTTATGAAAACGTTCTTGGTACCCACGTTCTAACGGAGTCAATTATAGCAGAAATAAAATTCAACTCAATTATTCATCCATACCGATTTCATATAAAAGTTAGTACCAATCAAATTTATCTAAGTTTACAATATTTGAACTTAATAAAATTCATCTAAAATCCACATAACATGATATTTAATACGGAAAACCAAACTCTCCCATACTTTGGGAATATAGCTAGCAGTCACGTTCCCATTGGGAACATGATTGGTTGTAATGTTTCTAGCTTGGAAACGAGATTGGCTACAACGAGCCCAAGAACTAGGAACAGGGCTAACATGTACGTGACATTATTCTTGGAAAAGGATTTGGTAACCCCATTTTGCCCCGTGATATTTTATATGTTAATTCTATATCATCAATTCATTATATTAAGAATTTTCGATCATTTTTCTGTCTTATTTTAGGAAAATTCACTTTCTGATCTTCAAAATTTCCCAAAAAATTAAAATAGTTATTGAGCTTTCATCTGCACCCCACTTAATCAAACTTTTAAAAAAGAATAAAGTTAGTGTGAATTAATTTATTTGATACATTTGATCTGCCACCTGAATATGAACCTAGTGCACAGAAAAGTTAAAATCAAAATATATTTTTGAAACCAATTCAATTTTGTTATAAATCTTGATGTGCTTATTTCATTTGTGGTTATTTTATTTTTTTGTTGAGCAATGTTATAAATTATATGTGAAAATCTCATCATAAATTATGATAAAATAAAGTTTCACATACTTCTAGCACAAAAAACTTTACTCTAATCAAAATTATCTTCTGCATACATTTGATCCATTGTCAAGTGACAATCAAAGTCCACATATCAAATAATGTAATACACATCAGCAAAAATTTGATGAAAGAACTAATTTTTAAGCCCTCTTTTGAGATAAAAGTGGAATCAAGTAATTCAACTTTTGAATGTTCATAAATAATTTTTCATCTAAATTTTGAATCTACAACCTTTGACATGAAGGACATTCATTCTGCCATTATACCAAAGGTCCTTTCTCCTATTTTTTCTAGTTCAAGGACTAAATTGATAGAAATAAAAGGTGAATCAATTTGATTTTTTTTGAAAAAAAATTGAGGATCAAAATATGAATTTTTCCTCTCTTTTGGAGCAACTCGATGTTGGAATCAGAAGAAAAATAAATAAATAAATAAAAATTGGAATAAATAAGCAAATTATGAAATAGAGGAATCCCTTAATAACTATTATTTTGACAACTTTGATAATGAATTTTGAAATAATTTAAAAAAAATCTTAAAAATAGGAAAAAAAACTTTATAAACATATTCTTTAACTTATAGATCAATTGTGTTTTAAATTTCATATAATTTAAGTATTATTTGATACTCCATCAAATATCATAAAAAATACATAATATTTATAACGGTCTATATTTAACGATCTTTGATAGAATGACCCTTAAATTATATGAAATTTGAAACACAATCAATCTATAAGTTAAAAAAATATGTTTGTTAATTTTTTTCTATTTTTGAGAGTTTCTAAAAATTATTTTAAAATTATTTAGGAATTAGTTGTCAAAATTGTCAAGATAATAGTTGTCAAGAGATTCCCTCCCATTACAAAAACTGCGGCGCTACAATTCCATAAAATGATTATTAAATTATATGAAATTTAAAACACAATCAATCTATAAGTTAAGAAATATATTTATTATTTTTTTCTATTTTCGAGAAGTTTTAAAAATTATCTTAAAATTATCAAAGATAATAATTGTCAATAAATCCCCTCCCATTATAAAAACTGTGGCGCTACAGATTACAGCGTTTATACTATTATCCTATTTCCAAGTCCAACGAAACATACCACTGATACAGTCTCGTCATACCATAATTAAATTAATAATCAATGATATTTATATATATCTGTCCATTTTTTTTATGCCATGATTTGCCAATTTCCTTTCTAAATAAATCCTTAGCATTAACTTTCAAATTCAATGTGATTATTTTCCATATTAATTCAGGTTGCAATTTCATGGCAAACCGCGTGATAAAGTATTATTTATTAATAAATTAACATGAGGAATGCTATTGAAAAAGCACATCTAGTTGTAGCAATTTTAAGAATTTGGAGAACAATTTTGAATTTATTATTTTTAGAAATATGTGAATTGTAGTGAACACATTTTATCAAAAATTTAAATACTCTCAGTTGAAAAGTTTTTTTTTTTTGAAGGTTCTTTCACTATGAAAAATTACAGGTTCAAAATCCGATTAAGAAATTTCTTGGAAATATTTGAATTATTTGACTTCATATTTATTTCAAAAACAACAACATTACATCTTTATAGACAATTCTGAATCCTTTTAATAGTCTATATTAAAAAAAATATCATACAAAATATTTTAATTTTGCAAAAAAATAAATAGGAACCAAATTGATTGGCAAATCCGTCGCTATTCAAGCAACAAATTAATATTTTTTTTCTGAATTGGCTCACAAATTCATGCCAATCAGATGCCCAATTCCAATTGAGGTTTACAAAAAAAAAAAAGAATTCTAAGATTTTTTCTTTATTATAAATAGAAAGAAAAAAAAAACCATAAATATCGCTTTCAGCTTTCATTAAATTGGAAAAATCACATAAAAGACATATATATATATTATCTATCTATCTATTTAATCCTATGTGGTTATACAATGCTATACATATAGTTATAAATGAATTAATGATCTTTGCTTAAAGCGTATCATTCCATTTCTTGATTTTTTTTTCTTTTCTAGTTACTTTTTTTTTAAATCATTCTTCTAAAATTTCTACTCTTCTAATAGAAGTTGAATACATATTTTTATATTGCCTAAATAAAAGGGAAAAATTATACAAACAATCTGATAGCTCAAATATTAGATGATGAGTTCAAAATTTTGCAAATCTCACATTCAAAAATATGAAAGCAAAATTTGTAGGGGAGGGATTACTTGGCAGTATATAAATTGACAATATCAGCATTTTTTAAAATTCAATTAATATATTATAGTGTAACAATTAAATATTGTATAATTCAAGTACTTTTTGATAGTGTATTTAGGATCATGAAAATCCATATATCTGTTAATTTTTATTTATTAAAATTTTAAGTAATTTGATACATAATGAAAATTGAAAATTTATTTCTATAGACACAATGCACACGTCATGTTGGTCATACATATAATGTCAAAATTTTAATTAATCATCAAGATCATCCTCTTAATCTATAAAGTATAAACCCTCTACATTTAATCACAAAAAAAAAAGGAAATGGAGAAAAGAAAAATCTGGAACAGATAACACAAGAGAATGCTAATCCTATTTTCCAACGCCTATTTCAGTCATGTTACATTTTTTTTTTTTCAATTCCAAAAGCGTTTAAAACGTGTCAAGAGTCGATTCAATAATAATAACGACACTTACACTTGCTACTCGGTGATGACTGTCCATATCTTGGGGTAATAACTGATTCCAGACGCAAACTTGTATAAATAAATTGGAAAATATTATTGAGATATTGTTATTAATATTATCATCATTCACACTAATTTTATTATTATATAATTTATTTTGTGTATTTTTTTATTATTTAATTTAAATATTATTAATTTGAATAATAATTTACTTAAATTAAATTAAATATTGTATAAAATAAATTATATAATAAAATTAATATCGATAATGATATTAACGAGGATTCAGCTGTCAAATAAAGTTTTGTAATATTTGTTTTAGGAACTGAATTAAAATCCTAAATGGTATCAAATTGGCACGAGGTTTGGGACTCGGAATTGATCTTGGAAAAGTTGTAAAAGGTACTTTCGGTTGTGGTTTGATAAGGCTCAAAATTTTCCAAAAAGTGATTTTTAAATTGACATGAGAAAAGGTTCTCTCAAAAAACGCCAAAGAAAGATATTACCATCAGCATCCACCTATGGAGGAAGTCAAATATATATATTTTCATCATTTGATATATATATATGCAGTCCATTTTGGACAGAATGGAGGATTGTTAAATTCTTAATTAATATACGAAAATTTAATACTTTCTGTAGTCAATTAAATTTATGTACGATCAAGCAATATACTAACTAATGGCGCATTAATTGTCAATAAAGATAAAGACGTATATGCATGATACACTTCATAATTTATAACGAAAGTTGTAACCATCGACAAGCATCTTAACTTCAAAATTTCACAATTATAACAAAAAAATATTAAAGCAAGACATATATAGTAATTGGATCATAAAAGACTTGAACAGTTGATTCCCCCATTGAATGCTTCTTTCTGTTTCCAAGTAACAAAACCATATAATGTATAAGATATAATATGTATTCACTTATTTTCCATGTTGATGGAAGTAACAGCTCACAATTGACGGAGGCAGGAAAAAGTAGCCTTGAGGGCCCACTTGGTCAGGGGAAGGTGTCACTGAGGCACGTGAGCTTTTTTTTCCTTTACACAGTGGATTTCTTTCTTTCTTTCTTTCTTTCTTTTTTCTCCTTTTTCGTTTGGTTGGGTAATCACTAATCACTAACCAGTTATTGCTTTCCCCCACGCAAACCCTTTTGTTCTCACTTCCGGATCCTCTCCAGTTGTACTTGATTTCGGTGATTACCATCGGCGAGATCGAGACCATCCATGTAGGTTTGAACGAGGTAGATCGATCTGGAAACTGGAATAAATGGTCCAGATGGCCTAAGGGTTTTTTCAATCAATTCCGTGCGATGTAGAGGAGCCGAACTTCTACGTCTCCATGGATCCATACAGTCGGTCACTTTATGGGCCCACCGATCAGCACTTACTGAAATCTAGCGTGGCTTGATCATGGTGGGTGTGTTGATTTATTATTTGACCAACAACTAGACTCACATGAAAGACACGCAGCGTGTAATGCACGGCATGGACATCACTACATCAGAGAGAGTATCAGACTGTTAATTTGTCGCTCGCGCTATGGAGTGAATCTCATTTAGTCATTGATTACCCGCCCCATTCCAACGGGGTTATATACATTATATGCCATGAGTCTCCGTGTATTTATGTCGAATTGTCGACTATTGTTTTTGTGCCGGGTAACTGGGAGGAAGAAAGTATACATATATGAGGTGTGTTCTATTTTGTCTCTCTTGCTTTGTCAAATAATTCTGCTGGCTGTTCTAACAAAGTAACATGGAAATGTTCTTTGACAAGGAGTGGGAGATTATGCGGAGGGCTCCTGGTCGCCGCATAACCGAGGAGGAATAAGTTATGTTTGCTATGAGAATGGGATCCTATTGCTATGACTCCGCTGCCGTTCAAGCATGGTGCTCCATGCAGGCAGAGGCGCTAGCCATGCTGACAGTGTGTGTGTGTTATGCAAATGCAAGTTGAGAGAGGAAGGAGTTGGAGAGTGCCCTGTATTCTCTGACAACCAATGTCTAATTAATGAATACAAATGCGTGTCGTGTGGGTATGTGGATAGGTTATGTAATGAGACAGCTGATATGCTAGCAAAGTTAGGTAGGAGCAAAAGGGTTGGGAAAATGAAGGATTTACACTGCCAATGTTTGGGCCACCTGATAATTTGTAACTTGTAAGCCTATGGGCTACAAGCAGAGAATGCAAAAATTAAACAAAAGACAAAAAGAATAAATATTCTCTTTTCCAAATATACTAACAAAAAAAAAAGAGATAACAGGTGAGAGGATTAGAATAATGGACCTCAATATATATATGATCCTGATGAAACATTTTGACTAACATGTAAACTATTATAGGTTATTCAAAATGGCACTTTAAAACGGTTCCTTTTATTTTATCATTGAAATGATTTCAGTTTGATATGGGCCCGAATAATAAAAAAAAAGAATATATACAGCAGCCATCTATTTTTAAAAAATTATCGATTATGAAAAAGTAACGGAACACGGATAATATGACATCTGTAACCAGAACTTATTTGGAGAAAAGAAATCCTACAGAGGCAAATTCAACTGGTACTGATCCTTTACAAACAACAGCTGGTCCTACAGCCTAGGCCCATGTACCTTTCGACTGTAGAAAAACTACTCTGTATTTCTTTAAAATATTTTCTCAAAACTGGAGATTAAGTCAGCGAATGATTGTTACCCACATTGTCAGATGATAATTCAGAACCCTAAGAGGGTGTTCTGTGTGTTGTTGGCGGGGGGGGGGGGGGGGGTGGTTAATCTAGGTTAGGCATCATGACTTGAGAAGTTGCGCATTTGCCTTCTCTTCCTCTTACGCGCTTCCCTAAGAATTCTCAAGGAATCTTCCATGGCTTCCTTCATCCAGCAGTTTTCCTTGTCATCTGTCAGAAGGGATTTTTAGTAGGACAAAGAAAATAAAACAAATCAATCACGCTTCTTTCTGTCAATATGAGCAAAAGGCAACAAGAAACCATTATACACGTAGGTTTTGGGACTCGATATATCTTCTGAACAAATGCCAACAAAAGTATGATTAAATTTTCAACAAGTTCTTACCAAAACAGAATATATTGTCAAAACCATGTCAAAGAAGATGTATGAAACACAAATAAGGGGAAAATATTCAAGTGCCAGAGTATTGAATTCTTACCCGTTTCCTTCTTCAGAATAACACAAGAAGCAGAAGTAGATTTGTCCTTCTCCTCGTCTGAATCCAGGTTTACAAAATTAATTTTCTGAGATTACAACAGAGATTCAGGTAAGATGCCTAACATAACAACACAGCAAGAGGAACATGCTCATATGACAATTTGCACTGACTAGTTCATGCATTTTTGAGAGAAACTGTACATGCACAAACCACAACCATATATCATGGCCTATTATGAAAAAATAGTTACTCCTAAATTTTTTTTTTAAATATAAACTAATCCCAACTAAGCGTCAGCTGAGGAACTCCCCAAGTTAGCTTCCATTGTGCGATAGAACTTTAATTCAATTGAATTTGACATCATTGGAATCCCATATGCGTAATTGTGCCCCAATTACAGTGTACTCACCTTTGTTTTGTACAGTTAAACAGAAAATCAGCCAACAAAAAGTAGCGATAATGACAAAAAGTAAACTTGTATATGATACAGACAGCTACCAGTCCCAATCTAAACTAGTAAAGGGAATGCAGAACTCAGTAACAGCCCAAAAGCATGCATTGATGTACTCTCATGTAATAAAAATCTATACTGTGTGTACATCGTTGTATGTATAAAAATTATCTTGATGCAAGTAATCCTCTATTTAGGAAAATAGTGCATTCACCTTTTGTCTCACAGAAGTCTCTTTCATTTTAGGTCGTGAAGTCTGACAAACTCTAGTCAGCTTTGGCTGAAGTAATTTCACTTTGTCCTCTTCTACTTCGATATCTGGAGGCCTTGAAATGGGTCCAATTGGATTTGTGGCCAACCTAGCAAGTATAAAAGTCAGAAACTTGGTAAAATAAAATTGAAAAGGTATGCAGAAATATAAGCAAGGTACTAGCTAGTTGTATTTATTAAAAAAAATATGAATTACTACACATGAAGATCGAAGTTCCAGATTGTGGTAGTGATTTGATGAGATTCCTTACCAGTATGTACATTGGCATACTGGTATGTGGTGGATACCAGGGTACAACTAATTTTGATTTATATATGCCTGCTTTGGGACAAATATGGAATGTTGAAAGATAATTATGCAATTGAGGTTCATAGGCTTAATTGTGCATTAAGTGTAGATACAGGCTGCATTGTACAATTGTTGAGGATCAAGGGTTAGCTTGTTTCAAATATTATGTTGTTACAATCTTAGGGGTACTGATTACTGATACCATTAAATCAACAAAGACCGATGTCAGTATCTATCAGACATAGTTGCAACTTGCAAACTTGGTTAACTACCACATTTAACAAACAAGTAATATAAAGTACAGAAACATACGTTTTTGTCACTGGCACAAATTCTTTTACCAGAGGCATAGAATCATCACTGGTTCGACTCTACAAGAGAAAATAGACAAATTAGCAAAAGATTACTTCCAAGTTTATACAAAAGGAATTATAGCTGCAAATGAGGAAACATACTATTGGAGCTTGGATTGGATTTCTGTGCTTCGAGCTGAAAGATTTGATGTTGCTCACTATAACCTGCATGATGTTAAGTATATTTGAATAGATTGAGATGGATCATTTTGTAAAGATTAGTAATATGAACTAACCACCTTTTACTACTCAACCAAACATTATCATAAGTATCAACTCAAATTGTAGGCAGAAGATCAATGAGTAAACCCTGAAGATGCTAAATACCATTGAGCACTCCATTTTATAATCTCTAATAACCTCCATTTTAATCTGTACCATTAATTGGAAACAGCTGACAAGCTCACATACATTACTAAGTAATAAATTTTTTCTCCTTAACAAAGACAAATTGAGTATAACTAAGTGCTTATAATTACCTCAGTCTCCCTGGAGAAGAGCCTAATAATCTCATTATGTAGTTTTGAAAAATTAGCGAGGATCTGATCCGGAATGGCTGAGATTTGAGATGATATCTCATTCAATTTGGTGGAATTAGAGTTCTTAGTCAGTTCGCAAGAAATGTTCTTGAGGCTTTCGTCAAAAAATGCCTTCACATTTTCTTCCCCCTTCAGCTGTTATAAGAAATGATTGATACACTTTATTGTTAGACATCACCCCATTTACTGTACTGATTCTATTTAATTTTGACCAGTAACAGATATTCAAGGTTCAATGAAGCCTGAGCTAATCACATTTGTAAAATTGAAAATCCAACAAGATGCATAACAACAATAAGAGAAAGGAAGAACTAGATTTATGCCAATATCTTCAAAGCCGGTCTGGGTTTCTTTCTGGAACCAATTCGACATATAAATATTTCAAAATAATGCTGCAAAATTAATACTCACAATCTGTTGAAGTGAATTGTCATTGGTGATTATCCTCTGCCGAATCCCATCAGCTGAAATTGTAAACATGATAGTGAAGACATACAGATGCAGATGTAGCAAGTTCGGAAGAAATCATAAACTTTAACACAAAGCATACAAAAACTATAATTTGTTTGCAATAAGTACCACTGATATACCTTATTTTCAAAACAGTGCTTCTGTAAGGATAGTTACAGACAGGAATTCATTGAGTTACTCCTACTTACTACAATATCAGGTGTTTTTTTTTTTTTTCCAAAAGTACTTGTAACTACAAACAATTCATCATAGAGAAATTACTCTCAAGTAACACTTCCTTCACAGCTCCGCTTATTTGCATGACATCACTCTGAACAGAATCTATAATCATCCCCATCCTGCTTAGCACAGTTTCCAAATGCCGCAACTTTTGATCTATCTCTTCATTGACCTGATCTGTTACACAATCCAGAAGTCAGAATCTTCAAAAATGGTAAATTAACAATGGCAGCTATATTACTCACACTCTTAGAGTTACTTGTACAATTTAGCTTATACTACATTCAGACTTGAATAGTGCACTTTGTCCCAACCGTTGCTCCTTTTTTGCCTCAAGGAAAAAGAAAAAGAAATAAAAAGAGGAAAGAAGGATACAAAGATATCTCCAATGATCCAACTCATGACCCATTCTCTAGTTTAGACTTTCCAGCATTCAATTTACCTAACAAGACTACTGCAAGTCCTGTGCTGTATAGTTAAAAGGAATAACATTGCCTGTAAGAGCATGTACCAGTACAAGCATCTATTGGCCTTGCACAACTGGAGTTAAAATTAAGGGACACTCATAACAAGACTTACATTTAGCGTCTCGAGCAGAGGATGAATTCCATCGAGGCATGGTGTTAGGAGCTATCCTGGCAAGCTGCATCTGAGATTCATCTCTGATACAGGAGCTTGTAGAAGGAAAAGGAAGGGCTGCCTTTGATGAGCTATCATTCGAGCCAAGTCTCTGTCCAAAGACAATACAAGTACAAAAAATATAGGGATATTTGGATTCTCAAGAGCAATAAATAATTTTCAGCAATTTCAACCTCCATTCCATAAGGGAGAAAAACACATTATATGAATTGAAAAGGAACTAATAATTTATAAAATTCTCAAAAATTTTAATATTAATGAGCCAAAAGAGGTTTAAGGATTATCAGGTAAAGTACTAGTGAAAAATTAGTTACACTCTTACTGATATTTTTCCTGATTATTACAAACATATAGTAGCTTACTGAAGAGTAAGCTATTATAAACTTACTAAAAGTTAAAACAGAGAAACTCTGAGAATTATTGGAAAAATATATGACTTCGAAGGACAAGAATTTCCAATTGATAGTAAACGACATGTTATCCGAGACTAGGTGCACTTTCAGATAAACATCGAAAGGGGCAGAAGTCACATAATTTCATGTTTGAGGAGAGTGATTCTAACTTTTTCAGAAACAAAATAAGATTTAAATTCAATAGAAGCACACAGAATGAGGTAATTATTACCAGCTCACAGGAAATTGATAATAAAACTAAATAAATCAATGATAAGTGATCCCCTAAGTTACTTTACCGGATCGCTAATCAAACTCTCATCGTATTGAGAGAGCTGAGATTGTGACGCCCCCTGAGAGAAAGATTGCTGAGATTGAGATCTCAGATGTGATGTCCCTTGACTTGAAATTACACCTCCCATTCTCCTAAATTAAAAAATGAATATGTTTAAAATCAGATCAGAAGTACCAGAAAATAGCAATCTAAACTTAAAACTGATATTACAAAGAGAAACAATTGGAACCTGGGTGGAAGGACGGAGATGGAGCTCAGATCGCACGCCTTGTTGATCCTGAGCTTCATCGCAGTCACACGGATTAGCGATTCTGTTCTTGATCCAATTCCTTAACCTAGATCTGATGGTTCTGATCTCGAGGCTTCGACTAATTGAGGATGTTTTGTTATCGGAGGAGGAGATCAAGAGATAGAGAGTAGAGACTGGAGAGGGGAAGAAACTCACTGAGAGCGAACTACTGAGCGCCGGAGCAAGGTGAGGAGGGTATTTATAAGCTCGAAATTTGAATTTAGGATTGATGGTCCAATGCTTAAATTTAGACCAAGATCCATGTGACAGTAGGCTTTCAAATGTCCGAGTCGTGTATTATTTCTTTAAAAGGGCTTTGTAAATTCTAATATTCATTTTTCATACATGCTTCTTGTAAATTAAAAAATATGCATTAGTAGTAAGTATCTGGTTTATGGTGAATTTAATAAATTTATAAGAAAAAGGAAGATACAACAGTACCTCATCAACGCAAGAAACCTTCACGCAAGCAATAAAAGCTATAAATAAGCTTGAAAACACTTTTAGAAGTATATGAAATCAGATCTAGGTGATCCATGCATATTGAATAAAAATTTTGTGCAAAAGTATTGCTCTACATTGAAATTCACATTAATAATACGTGTTGAATTATAAATTTTCTGATAAGCATCTTTCCAAATTAATGTTCGGTGCTTAACTATTAATCACAAAAATTGTATATATGCTCTCCTAGAGATAAGATAACTATGAAAAAGAGATGTATCGTTATGATTTTATTGATTATAGTAACAACTGACCTTCAAAATTAGACTGAATAAAAAAAATTAATATTTATCATTTTAATAGGCCATATATTGATTTGTTATTTTAAAAACATTTGAACACTGATCATCTGCGGATAAATAGAGTTGTTAATTTACAAATTGCTCCCATAATGGCCTAATAGTATTAATTACATTAATATTTTTTTTATAAGTTTGATAAGCAAAATTATTACTGGACTAACTTGAAGTTCATTATTCCACTAAGCTGTTTATGAATGTTTAAAAAGTACGGATGGAGCAATTAATTCTCATTTTGCAGGCTATAGTTATTTTATTTTTATTTATAGTACAAATAAGGCTGGTATGGTTACTTAAAAAGGTTTAGGATACCACCCTTGAAATGCTCAAATTGCCCTTGTATTATGCAAAGAACATGTTTAGGACTTCAGGATCTTTAAGCTTCCTATTCTAATTGTACAGTCCAGCCCATCGTATCTTGTGCGAGACCCATTTGGAGACTTGTCAGTGAAGAATAGAGCTCTTGAGACACCACTCCTACTCCTTTATTTCCATATTCCACTCTGCAACAGAGAGGGATGGTGTTAGCAAACAATTTGACCCAAAAATGACCACCCCCGGCTTCACCTCCAAGGATATAATAAGGATTCTTACTGGAAAAGGTATACCGGTGTACAAGATAATGTGTTGAGTCATAAGTGTGCGGACACATATTAGCAAAAGAGGTGAAAGCACAAACCACTTTGAAGTTTAAACAGAAACTGATCCTCTGACAAGAAAGTTATCTATTACTGTACCAATTAGATACCTGACCATTTGAGTAGCAAAGTGCTACCAAATGTCATACTACTACCAGTCTGAATAAATTCTTAGCTTATATATCTTTTGTTTGTCCTTCTTTGTATTTCTTATTGAACTTCAGTACAAAATGAATTCAACCAAAGCTCGAGACAAAGCTGCACTAAGATGTTGACAAAGTAGTTACCTTTTGCCAAGGTATGTAATGCTTCCCACTGGGGAAACAACAACAGCTGTTCCTGTGCAAAAGACTTCATCGGCCTCAAGTAGCTCTTCTACTGAAACAAGTCGTTCCTCAACCTAAAGGAAAATGGTTAGAAAAAATAATGTAAAATATAAAGCAGGTAACATCACTGAGGCCTAATTACAAAAATCAAGGGTAAATCAAGGTTCCATTGCATTTTTTGAGAATTGAGGCTGATTTGGGAGTTGATGACGACTAAATGCATGATCCAGAGCTGATCAAGGCTTAATTGCATGATTAGGTTTAACTGATGAAAATTCAGGACAATTCAAGCTTGATTGCTAAATAACACATACGATGATTGTTTGATCAGCTCTCTCTCTATCTCTCTCTCCACCCCCCCCCCCCCCCCCTCTCCTATGTGTTGGACTTCAGGATATATACAAGGATAAGTGTTACATTTGGGGGCTTAAAATCAAGTTATAGCCAAATATCACTATACATTAAAGCTTGCTATTGGTACAGTAACATGCCAGTCAGATCTGGCATCTACTATATAGTACCAGTAATTGATGTATTTCAGAAGAAAATTTGCAACCTGATATCCTTTGCTCCTGGCAACGTCTATGATACTCTTGCGGGTGATGCCTGGTAATATTGTTCCTTCTGCAGCTGGTGTGGAAATGACATTATCCTAATAAAATAAAATTTTCATCATTAGTAACTAAGACGATTATGTAAAATCAAGCAATAAGGAAATCAAAATCATGGTTCCTAATTGTTATATATTAAATATGGTAAGTGATTTTCATGGCTTGATTTTGGTACCTCCATTAAATCTATAATGTGCATCATGCATAACAATAGTATTTAGCAGGGCTAGCAATAGGAAAAGTCAGGTCAACCATATTTCATTATTTCTTTTGTCATCGGCACCAGACTGGACCCTTCAGCAGGTTGGAATGACTCAACTAGCACCAGACACAATGGTCACAGTTCAACAGCCCAGATTAGACCTATATTTGTTGGAAGATTTAAATTTATAGGGGTAATAACTGTATCCCTTATCTACATCCCTTACTTGCATCCTAGATATATTAATATTTTGTCTAAAAGTGTTTATACTTGATAATAAAAATATTTGTATCTTATATTATCAGAAATTAAAATTTGGAAGAAGTATTTTTACTTGTTCAACAAAGTATTTATCTCGAACTTCCTTATGATTAGTAAGAAAACAAAAGGTGTTGAACACACTACATATTAAATATAAACACTTATGAATGCAGATATGAACAATTTAAATATCAAGTGTAAACACATTTAGGTGCAGATAAAGACTGCAGAAAGTGGATGCCATAATAATTACTCTTAAATTTCAGATGTTTTTAATTTGTAAAGTCCACAATAGAGTAGGTAGCTGGGTTGGTAAGAGTGTTGAGATTGATGGTTCTGTTATAGGATAGCAAGGGATCGAATGCCGTCTTTGGGGATTTACCGACTCCTTTTTCTGTAACTGTCTGTGTAAGCCCCTGGTTTGGGCCAGCTTCAATGTTGCAAACATAGAACCATTAGGAAAATAGATTGGGTGGGGGAAAATGACCTGCAATACCTAACCAACCTGCTCCATTTTAAATTGAGAAACTTATACACATTTCAATTACCAACTCATCAGGTGAAAACACAGGTTGGGTGGGCTCAACCTGTCAGATCAACCAGAAATTGACCCCCCCTACTACTTGGGAATTAAGAAATTGGATTTCTGCTCGAGTTAGGCCAAAGTTGGTGTTAGACTCTAACTAATTCCTAATTCTGCAGCACCAATGTGCAATTGTGCATTATGAACTAAAATATTTCAGTATGGTACAGTGACCTGAGACTATAATCCCTAGTCAGTAACAGATGTATTCCAAGAAATCAAGTCCAAGTTACAATCTCTATACTAAGCTCTTTATGACTAAAATATCATATTTACTATTTAGACAGAACCTGGAAAGACAGTACAATAACTTACCAAGAAATGTAGACCAACAGATGATAAAAAAATTCATTACCGAAATGAATATAAAATTCAAACAAGGAGTGGCCCCATACCTTGACAACAAACACATTACAGGAGGAAACTTCTTCAAGGTACTTCTTATGAACTGTGTCCAAATATAAAACATCAGAATAGCCTTTCTCCTTGGCCATTTTTTGTGCCAATAATACCTATCATAACAATAAAATTATCCTATTACCACCACAACCTTGTAATTGCATTTTAAATATCTGAACAGAAAGAAAATTTTTATTAATAACATAACGAACTTGTGCCTTTCAATATGTAATTGCAGTGTTGAAGAAAACAATTAAGATAATGACTAATGCTGAAATTATTAATTAATTTTTCCTTCTTCAACTTTTTTATTTTTATGATTGTTTCCTGAATTCATTTCCCTCATCTCAGTCACTCATCTTTCTCCATAATAATACTTTCCTTCACTTTGTGGTGCTTATCATAATAAGCTTCAAGTCTGTTGAAGTTGAAATTTGCACATGTAATATATATCTATACCATTTGGTTTCATGAGTGACCCCACTGAAAGAAGAATTTAACAAGACTACCATGAAAACAAAGAGAAAAGCTAAACTTACAGAATCAATTAAAAATATGATAGCAACTGCAAAAGAATTTTATAATTCAAGGAGCATAAGAATGGCATTACAGAGGCATAGTTTCCGATAGTCTTTATCCCTCCAGTACCACCAGGCGAAGCCCTATGGTAGTCTTTTTCAACTATCAGATTTATTGGAGCTAAACCTTCCTGACAAGAACAACAATCAATGTATGTAATTGAAATTCTCTTACATCTGACAGGGTTGCTAGCATTCAATCATACAATCATTTCATCCATAAAACATTGACCATGTTCCCAGCTTTTTTTTTTCCTGTGTTCTTCACTTACCCAATACTTACCTGCATAGTTCACAGATAATTTTAGGTAATCTGCACTATGTGGCAAATTCTAATTAATCCAATCTTAATGCAGATTTTGGTATAGCAAAAGCAGGTGTAAGTAGTAGTAAAACCAGTTTCTATGAACCTCATACCACCATGACCTTTTAGTAAAGTAATTTTTGGTACATAGGAATGATGCTTGAAAAAAGAATAAACATTCATGTTTAGGGGCGGTCATATTTCGATAAGCCACTGTATCATAAGAAAATAGTAAATATATATCTAACAGAATAGTCCCAAAGAGAAGAATTGTATAAAACCGACCTTAAAGTAGTTTCCGACAGGAGAGACATATATCATAAAAATGTACTCAGAAGCCGGCACAAGACTAAGAACAGGCCCACTACCTACAAGCAATGGTCTAATATATAGTGAGCCCTTCCCTGCAGGCGGTATCTGAACATTATACAAAAATGAAGTTAAAACACATACTACAACGTGTCAAGTACACTTGTGGTCCTTAAAACTCGCATGATTTCTGCAGTGGCTATTTTAGTTGAAAAGTTCCAGTTTGACTCATTAATATTGTTATTTGTTCATTAGTAAATGTGGCATTGCTGGCTTGAATGTATGGTTCTTGCCATGTTGTAACAAGCAATAAGCCACATCTGATTCTCTGACCAATAACCTCAAAGCAAGACTTTTAAAGTTTTAGGGCAATTTATGTACTCGACTAAAATACAGGAACTAACATACTTTGAACTTGACATTGCTATTTCAGGAATTTAAATTACCCATCTTTTATTTGCCAGAACAGTTTGTTTTACAGCATCCACAAACTGCTCCACTGTTGGTGCAGGCATGCAAATTCGATCTGCACCAGCAATCATCCGTAAGGCATTCTCTTCTGGGCGAAAGAGCAATATCGACCCATCTTCTTTCCTATATGCCTTCAGGCCTTCAAACAATCCCTATGAGAAAAATGAAAAGAAAGAAAGAAACAAAAAAGCACATCAATCTAGAAATGCATTCTTTTATTGTTAAGTTCTTTATGGAACCTAAAATGGCTCAGTACAGTACAGGTACTGTGAGCTAATTATGAAATGTACTGTTGGCGGTATAGTTTCAGTAAATCATGTTAACCAAGCACATATAATATACTATTGTCCTGATATACCTCATAAAAGAGCTGAATCAAGATTAAGCATACAACTAACCTGCCCATAATTTAAGACTGCAGAAGAAGGGTTCAACTTGATTGGTCCAAAAGGCAACAATTCACCTTTAGTAAATGTCCCATCGGAAGAAGATCGCATGAAATACATAAAGTCAGTTTGCACCAGACCAAACCCAAGGCTGTCCCAGTCTAAATCGACTATCTCTGAAGGCTCTCTGTCAAAATGAACCGATTTTCACCAAAACACCATGGTCATTTGGGTGTGATAGATTCAGGTACTTCATACTGTGCTCAGTTTGTTTGTATAGTGTAAACCTCATTTTGTAAAGACTTATATCAAGCTTTATTAAAGAAAGTTGCAACAGTTTAATCCTCAAATTATTGCACTTACCCATGACTAGGTTCATGATTGAAAGAAATTGAAATTCTAAACCAATTATAGCGAGGTAAAAGTTCATACAATTGTGTTACTACATTGGCTCTTTGCATGACATTATTGTTAAGTTCAGTGGCACGATCCGAAAGTTTCCCAAATAAATTAATTAGTAGAAGTGTGAAACATATGGTACTTACAAAGCTTTCTTGGAGAAATATGCTTTCCACATTGTCAACCCAGTAGATGAACGTGAAAGTGACACTAAAGAATTGGGATAATTCTCTACCTAAAGGTACTTGCAAAGAAAGAAAAAAAAATCAAACACTATGGACAATTCAAGGACTCAAAGAAGAAAACTCAAAGTTTGTAGACATCTAATCCATTTGTGTCTCATTATTGCACGTTTACAAATGAGCACAGAAGTTCGCAACTCTTTTGTAAAAACTCCACTTGATAGAAACCCCTCAAAGCATCAAATGTACTGGTTCAAAGAACATATTGCTGCTAAGAATTCCAAATAGTGCTCCTAGCAAATAGCATATCACAATACTGGTATAGACACTACGCAATTTGTACTGATGAATCGATGAACTCCTTGACTCTATTTCTATCAGCTATGTTAATTAATTCTGATAGAAAACAATGAAACAAATTCGATGCTAATGTTATGAAATTGATCCCTTGGCTATACTACGTCTTGTCTCCAGTTACGATCGAGAGAACAATCATGACGAAATAAGAAAACTAACAGCCATTTAACATCGACGGAGAACTTCATAACATAAGCAAACAAGTTTCAATTGGCCACGAGAAGCAGGGGAGGAGGGATGGATAGAGAGAAGGACCTTGAACGAGGAAAGCAGAGAGAGGGGGCACCGTTTGCCGTTTCTGAGAGGTGCGAGAGAGGAAGAAGCAGCCAGAAAGGCGCCATAGCTGGAACTAAGCCTAGAGAATAGAACACCTCTCATCATGTCTCTCTTCAGTCTCGTTTCTATCGCTCGCTCTCTCTCTCTCCAACGAGTTGCGACTAATAATACTCTTCGTCTTTGACCGTGGTTTTCTATTTCCGGGGGCCGACCGTGGATTGGACCTTGGAGGGAGGGAGAAAATCATGGAATGAATTAAAGAAGGAAATTGCTAGGCGATGTCGATATTGACATTATTATTTTTGTTATTTAAATTAAATGCGTTATTATTTATATTATATTATTATATAATTTAAACTAATAAAAATAAAAAGTTAAACAAAATTAAAAACTTTTACGGTATATTTGGATGGGATAAGAATAGTGCTAATTTGGATTAGTAATTATTCTAATTTGTTATTTCGTATTTGGATGAGATGATAGCTATTTCAAATTATTGGGTTAGTTAGCAAATCTTGCTATTTTACTATTCCAATTAAAAGTTGGAGTAATTACTATTCCAAATCTTAAAATTGTAATCTCACTAACTCATCCATTCATCTAAACATACCCTTAGTTGTTTATCTGTATTTTGTTGAACACATATATAGCATAATAATAAAATTTCATACAATTTAAGAAGTAAATTTAAGGTGCTCCTTAGATCACTAAGTTCTTAATGCTCTTAATTCAAAATATATTAAATAGACTTCAAAAGAAAAAATCAAATTGCTCACTAGATTCTTTATCTCAAAATTTTGTAGTTTGTCAAAAATTATTATTTTTAGATTTTTTTTAACTATGACTTATATTTAACATCAAATTACTATAAAATATATTTAAAACGCTTTTGAACAAATTTATATACATTTTCAATTAATTTGATCTCATTTCTGATTAAAATTTCATCAAAATTCACACATGTGCTGTTGGATATGTTTATTTTATTATTTATATATATTTCAGGAGCTAAACTAATGACTTATGACCTATATTTCACTTATAATTACATTAAAATGTAGTTAAAACAGTTATGAATATGTTTATATACATTTTTGATCAATTTGATCTTATTTTCGATTGAAAAATCATCAAAATTCACACATAAGATGTTACATATATTTGTTTATTGTTTTTATGTATTTTAGAAGCTACATAGATTAGTTCTAACCCATATTTCACCTCAAATTCATTAAAATATTTTAAAACCATTTTGAACATATTTATACATATTTTTAATCAATTTGACATCATTTCTAATTGAAATATCATCAAAATGCACCCATAAGGTGTTAGATATGTTTTTTATTGTTTATACGTATTTTTGGAGCTAAATTAGTGATTTATGACCTATATTTCATCTCAAATCGCTTTAAAATACAGTTAAAACGGTTTTGAACATATTTATACACGTTTTTAATCAATTTGATTATATTTCTAATTGCAAATCATCAAAATTCACCCATAAGGAGTTAGATATGTTTATTTATTGTTTACATATATTTTTGGAGCAAAATTAAAGATTTATGACCTATATTTCAAATTAAATCGCATTAAAATGCAGTTAAAACAGTATTAAACACATTTATACATATTTTTAATTATTTTGACATCATTTCTGATTGAAATATCATCTAAATACACACGTAAGGTGTTAGATATGTTTATTTATTGTCTATATATATTTTTAGACCTAAATTGATTAGTTATGACATATATTTCACCTCAAATTATATTAAAATACAATTAAAACGGTTTGAACATGTTTATACACGTTTTTAATCAATTTGGCCTTATTTCTGATTGAAAAATCATCAAAATTCACCAATAAGGTGTTAAATAAGTTTATTTATTATTTATACATATTTTTGGAGCAAAATTGATTAGTTATCACCTATATTTCACCTCAAATTGCCTTCAAATGCAATTAAAACAGTTTTGAACTTGTTTATACATGTTTTTAATCAATTCGGCCACATTTCTGGTTGAAATATCATCAAAATCCACACATGCGCTGTTGGATATATGTTTATTTATTGCTTACATGTGTTTCAGGAGCTAAACTAATGATTTATGACCTATATTTCAGTTCAAATTGCAATAAAATGCAGTTAAAATGATTTTAAACATGTTTACACACATTTTTAATCAACTTGGTCTAATTTCTCATTGAAAAAACATCAAAATTCACAGATAAGGTGTCAGATATATTTGTTTATTGTTTATATGTATTTTTGGAGCTAAATTCACACATAAGGTTTCAGGTATGACATAAATTTCACCGCAAATCGCTTTAAAATACAGTTAAAACTGTTTTGAACATATTTTTATACAAATTTGAAACAATTTGGCAACATTTCTGATTGAAATATTATCAAAATGCACACATAATGTGTTAGATATATTTATTTATTGTTTATCTGAATTTTCGGAGCTATATTAATTAATTATGACATATTTTTCATCTCAAATTGCAATAAAATTCAGTTAAATGGCTTTGAACATTTATATACATTTTGAATTAATTTGGCCACATTTCTTATTGAAATGTCATCAAAATGCACAAATAAGATGTTACATATATTTATTTATTGTTTATACGAATTTTTGGAGCTAAATTGATTAGTTATGACCTATATTTCACCTCAAATTGCATTAAAATAAAGTAAAAATGGTTATGAACACGTTTATACACGTTTTCAATCAATTTAGGTGGCCCACGCGCGAGGCATCGGCGTCCTCGCTCACGGGGGAAAAGGTACAGGTACATCCCTGCGCGTGTTTGTGCGCTCAAGGACTTATTATTTAGGTGATTGTGGGAACTTTTATTTTCCGACGGGCGCAAGCCCCCGCCGTTAATTATCACGGCTCTCGCGTCAGGAACCTCTGATTAATGGGCTAAACTAATCAAAATATATGGATCAGATTTGTGGCTTTATTTCTTCCTTCCAATTTATTATAATACGTGCTTAAAATAACCCAAAGGTATATCTTTTGGATAATAAGACTAAAGACGTATGATCTAAAGTCAGAAAAACGTATAATTTCTCATAAATCAGGGATCGAGGACGTATAATCCTATTGATCTCACGGAGTTCGAATATGAAGCGCACTGCCAACTCGATACTCAAAGAACTAGAGATGTTTGATCACTAGAAAGGTTCATGTCAAAGACAATGACGTATGATCCTAAACAGTCTATTGGCCTTTCAGATCCCGAATATGAAGCGCTATGCCAATTCGAAACCTGAGAAAATTGGAGAATCGGGAACATATAATTCTTTATTCGATTTCCAAAATGGGGTACATTAAACCTGAAGCGCACTGCCAGTTTAATGTTCCCAAAACATGATTTGATATGATTTGGTATGTTGGTATGTTTTTATCAAGTTTTGGACTTATCTACATATTTGGCATATTTGACCAGAGATTTGGACATATTTGCATATTTAGCATATTTGACCAGAGATTTTGACATATTTGCATATTTGACATGTTTGGTCAGAAATTTGGGCATATTTGTATATTTTGACATGTTTGGTCGAATGTTTGGGTTTATTTGCATATTTGACATGCTTAGCCAAACGTTTGGGTTTATTTGCATATTTGACATGTTTGGTCAAATATTTGGACATATTTGTATTGTTGACATATTTGGTTAAATATTTGAGTATATTTGCATATTTGACATGTTTGGTCAAAGATTGGGGCATATTTGTGTTTTTGACATATTTAGTCAAATATTTGGGTATATTTGCATTTTTGACATGTTTGGTCAAATATTTGGACATATTTGTATTTTTGACATATTTGGTCAAATATTTGGGTATATTTGCATATTTGACATGTTTGGTCAAATATTTGGACATGTTTGTATTTTTGACATATTTGGTCAAATATTTGGGTATATTTGCATATTTGACATGTTTTGGTCAAAGGTTTGGACATATTTGCATATTTTAAATATTTCAATTTGTTTTATCAAAATATGACAAAGTTTGGTTATTTTGAAAATTTTGTCATGTTTTATCAAGACATAATATAATTTGATTATTTTGAATATTTTGATTTATTTTATAACATGATTCAATCATTTTTTAATATTTTGATTTGTTTTATCAAAATATAACATAATTTAATTATTTTGAATATTTCGATTTGTTTTATCAAAATATAACATAATTTGATTATTTTGAATATTTTGATTTGTTTTATCAAAATATAATATAATTTGGTCATTTTGAATATTTTGATTTGTTTTATCAAAATATAATATAATTTGATTATCTTTGAATATTTTGATTTGTTTTATCAAAATATAACATAATTTGATTATTTTGCAAATCTTGATTTGTTTTATCAAAATATAATATAATTTGATTATTTTGTAAATTTTGATTTGTTTTATCAACATATAACATATTTTAATCATTTTTGAATATTTTGATTTGTTTTATCAAAACATGACATATTTAACCATTTTTGAATATTTTGGTTTATTTTATCAAAATATAACATATTTAACCATTTTTTGAATATTTTGATTTATTTTATCAAAATATAACATATTTAACCATTTTTGAATATTTTGATTTATTTTATTAAAATATAACATATTTAACCATTTTTGAATATTTTAATTTATTTTATCAAGAGATAACATGATTTGATTATTTTGAATATTTTTATTTATTTTATCAAAATATAAAATCATTTAATTATTTTGAATATTTTTATTTATTTTATCAAAATATAATATAATTTGATTATTTTGAATATTTTTATTTATTTTATCAAAATATAATATAATTTGACTATTCTGAATATTTTTTTATTTGTTTTATCAAAAAGAATTCAATTATTTTGAGTATTTTCATATGACATAATTTCCATTTATTTTTAAATATTCTATTTGATATTTTGAATTTATTTAATAAAAAAAAATTAAAATTGGCATTTTATGGTCTTAAAAATATTCATAAATGAAATCATGATTTATATGTGTATTGTATTTCAATTTGTTATAATATATGATATTTTGGTGCAAATTGGTTTTATTTCCCTCTTTAGTTCCTTTTTTTATGTTCTCTGATTTGCTTGATAGATCAAAATCATAATTGAGCAATGGAAAAACAATATACATCAATACTGGTTTGAATCCAGTATATTCCAGTTTCTGTAAAAATGTGTAAAAATTTCTGAAATTGGATCTGAAATTGGATCTGTAAAAATCAGAATTGAGTTAATTCTGGAATAAATGCCAGAAAAGAAAAAAAAATGAGATTAACTTACATACAAATGAAATCCACATGTAAGTCTAGTATAAAACCTTTCTAAAACATGCAATTGACCCAAATAAACATACTTAAACATGCAATTTGAGAGGAATGTGATGAAATCAAAAGAAAACCAAATTGAAAATAAAACCAGAAATGACCCAATATGCATAAATGACAATGCACATCTAAATTGATGAAATTGATCATCCAAACATGTTAAACGACATTGTTTGGAGGGTTAATTGGGAGAAAATTGCAAGGAAAAGCCATGAAATACCATTTGGTACCAATGCCACGAAACCAGTTTGGTACCAAATGGCCAAAGCTGCAAAATTGATGGATTAAACTCAAATTAAATCTCAAAAACTCGTTAAACATGCTCTGGCGATGCCATATGACAAAGAAATCGAGTTAATTTGTCAAAAATCAGCTCAAATTCCTCAAAATTTCATCTCAGCCAATTTCTCAACCAAAACCAAATAGCTACCTCCATCTCCGGCGATCCAGGCCGCCGCCGCCGCCGAGACCACCACCGATGGACTCCCCACGCTCCGGCGATGCCAGCCATGCCTCCTGATTCGAGATCCGACGCCGGCAGGGCCCTGATCAGTGTCGGAGAGGAGGAGCACGAATATTGATGCATCTCAAAGTGCGAATCTTGATGAAATTCAAACAGCCCAGTGTTTGCTGTTTAAAAGTTGCCAGAAAAATACACAAATTAAATTGCATGAAATTAATGATATAATTTCATGTGATCTTTATACCAAAGATTTGAAATTATGAAATTATGTTCAATTTCATAAAATTATTTCTTGAAATTAAAGAAACAATTTCATGAAATAGCCATGTCAAATATTAAATCATGAAATTATGTCCAATCTCATGATTTATTAAATCCCAAAATTATTTCTTGAAATTAAAAAATAATTTCATGAAATAATCATACCAAACCCCCTTTAAAAAATATATACACATGTGTGCAAAAAAAAAAATCTATGCACAAAACCCTAATTATATGAAATCAAGAAACAATTTCATATAATTAAACATGCCAAATCCAAAAAAAAATCATGAATTTCATTCATGAAAAAATGCCCCAAATATTATCCCTTGGAATTAAAAAATGATTCTTTGGGATAATCATGCCAAAATATTAATTGTATAAGATTAATATGCCTAATCATATACAATTAATGATTTAAGTGAAATTAATGCCTAATTTCACACCCAAAAATACCAAAAATATTACCCAAAATAACAGAATCATGGAATATATTTTCTGTGATTTTTCAGTAATTTTTCATGGATTTTTGCATGAAGAATAAAATAAAATGGGAAAAAGAATAAAGGAAATACCAAAAATCAGAACTGGAGATAATTCTGGGTGCAATTTGGGGGATGTGCAACACTCTGGGTGCAATCTGGGGAGCTCAAGCACGACTTCTGCCCTTGGGACCCGCCTGTCATACACACAAAGTGTTAAAGGCGCTTTGCGTGGACCCAGTACACATGCACCATACCACTGACAATACGTTTTGGTGCACAAGGACCAAGCCCACAGCCCAACCCTCAGTTTTTCGCTGGGACTGTGTCTCATTAAACCTGACGACTGGGCCCCTCTCCCTCAGTCTCACTGCCAAGGGGGGCCCAGCGCCCAGAGTTATTTTGGCCAGCGAAAAGAAAAGAAGGGAAAGAGAGGTGAGCGCGGTGCACGCGCTCCCTCCCTCTGACAAGCCCGAAACCAAAGCACGGTTCACGTGCACCCAACCCAAGCGAGAGAAACCTTTTGAATTTCTCTCTCTCTCCCTCCTTTCTTCCTCCTTGAGCTCCAGAGCTCAGTGGAGCTTCGAAAATGGAGTCTAGGTGTACAACGCGAGTTGGCTTAAACCATTTTAGGGACTTAATCTACACCTTAAGGGGAATTCAATGCCACAAACAGCATTGAAAATAGTAAAGTAAATAAGGAGAAAATCGAAGGAGAAAGTACCTCGACCTTGAAGGTGACAGGGCAATTGGGAGCTCGGGAGGCCAAGCCAACACCTGGAGAAGCTTCAAGATGCTTCCACGACGCTGCCTGAAGTGTCAATTTGGAGTGAAAAGCACTCAATTGACAGGTACACCACTTGGCACTCAAGTCTGATCTGGGGGTGGTCAATTGGCACAACTCAGCACTCAAGCAGCCAAAGTGACACGTTGGGCACACTCAGTGGCACTTTGGTGACATGTCAAGCGCCAGCAAGGCCAAGGAATATTCGGGATATGCTCACACCCGAAAGGCATGACACACTGACCCAAGGAAGAAGACAAAGCCAACGGCTCCTCCTCTCTCCCCAGGCCTGTGTTAGGGACACATGTAGGCACCTCAATGGAGAGCTCTGAGCGCCAGTTAGCTGGAGGAATCTTCCAAGGACAAGCCTCAGGCCAGCACAGGCCTGGCTGGCTCAATCCTGGCCACTTGATCAAACCAAGGGCTGAGATGATGCCAGCTCAGCCCTGAGGCTTAAACCATGCCCTCTGGGCTATAAATAGACCCCCAGTGAAGAAGAAAAAGAAGGGAGAGAGCAACATAGCTGAAATTCTGCCAAAATCAAAACTCCACCCAATTTCCACAAAAAGAAAGCTTGGCTGAGAAGAGATCAAGCTCTGAATAGCTAGGTAAGGGATAGAAGAGCCAAGCCTTGAGCTTGGCTCAGTCCCAATTGAGCTCAAGGAGCCAGTCTCACCTTGCTGGGTGAGATGGCTAGCCTCTGGCTGGGGAGGTGCACATGTGCCTCCCTCCTTCCAGAGCTCAATTGGTGGCTGAGCTTGAGTCTCAGGAGCTCACATGGTGAGTTCACCATGGATTTTGGCAGCATACTCCAACCAATTGGTACATGCCAATCTGGTTTCATGGGGATGGGCACATGCTCATCCCCTCTCTCTCTCAAGCCCTGTGCACATGTGCAGTGGCTGTGTAAAGCTCAATAATGGCTTTATACAAGCTGTTATGCTGTCAAAATTCCATAGAGAAACAAAATCCCATGTTTTATATGAGTATTGTATTTCAATTTGTTATAATATATGATTTTTTTGGTGCAAATTGGTTTTATTTCTTTCTTTAGTTCCTTCTTTTATGTTCTTTGATGTGCTTGATGGCTCAGAACCATAATTGAGCAATGAAAAGCAATGAGCATCAGTACTGGCTTGAGTCCAGTGAATTCCAGTTTCTGTCCAGCTGAGAGATCAATCCATATCTCTCAGTCTGGCTGTTAATTTCTTATGAAATTTCACAGTCATGTAGATTGGGTTTATAATGGCTTACCACATAAATTTTATAATTTTTGGAATTTTCTGTGAATTGATATGAATTTTACAATCTCATCTGTCAAAAACTCCAAAAAAGTCAACTTTGGGTCAAACTGAGAAGTTCATTCTTCTTTTGATTCAAAAATCCAAAATTTCTTGATTAATTCACCTTTATGACACCTCATGTGATGTTTTAAAGGGTTTAGAATAATTAAACCAGGCTTTAATCCATAGGTTAAGCCAAATTTGATTTTTAACATATCTGAAAGGGTATTTCTGTCCATTCTGGTGAAAATACAGAAAACATGCTTTCTGATTATTCAATTAGCTTGAAATTTCATAGGCATACAAAATAAGTCTTAATGCATTCATTCACCAAATTTTACCATTTTTGGTATTTTCTGTGATTTTCTATGAATTTTTGAAGTTGAATCTGTAAAAATCAGAATTGAGTTAATTCTGGAATAAATATCAGAGAAGGAAAAAATGAAATTAACTTACATACAAAAGAAATTCACATGCAAATCTAGTATAAAACATTTCCAAAACATACAATTGACCCAAATAAACATACTTAAACATGCAATTTGAGAGGAGTGTACAGAAATCAAAGGAAAACCAAATTGGAAATAAAACCAGAAATGACTCAATGTGCATAAAGGACAATGCACATCTAAATTGATGAAATTGATCATCCAAACATGTTCAAACATACTAAACGACACTGTCTGGAGGGTTAATTGGAAGAAAATTGCACAGAAAAGCCATGAAATACCATTTGGTACCAATGCCCCGAAACCAGTTTGGTTCCAAATGGCCAAAGTTGCAAAATTGATGGATTAAACTCAAATTAAGCCTCAAAATCTTGATAAACATGTTCTGACGATGCTATATGACAAAGGAATCGAGTCAATTTGTCAAAAATCAGCTCAAATCCCTCAAAATCTCATCTCAGCCAACTTCCCAACCGAAACCAGGTGGTTACCCCCATTTCCGGCGATCCAGGCCGCCGCCGCCGCCGAGACCACCGCCGATGGACTCCCCACGCTCCGGCGATGCTAGCCATGCCTCCTGATCGGAGATCCGACGCCGGCAGGGCCTCGATCAGTGTCGGGGAGGATGAGCACGAATATTGATGCATCTCAAAGTGCGAATCTTGATGAAATTCAAACAGCCCAGAGAAGGCTTGATGCGCGCCAGAGATCTAACGGCCCAGTTTAAAAGATGCTTTAAAAACTGAACTTAAGTTCAGATCTTGATGCATGGGCCCAAATCTGACGGCCCATATTAATCTGTTTTGAAAATAAACTTTAAACACCAAATAAAAATGATTTCTCAAGCCCATAAATTATGAAAAATATATCAAAAATCATGATTTCATTTATGAATATTTTTAAGACTATAAAATGTCAATTTTGATTTTATTTTATTTTCTTTTTTATATTATAAATAAAAGAAAATTCAATATATATGATATATGTATAAAATAAATTCAAAATACCAAATAGGATATTTAAAAATAAGTGAAAATTATGATAAAACAAATCAGCAATTTTCAAAATAATCAAATTATGCATATTTTGATAAAACAAATCAAAATATTCAAGGATAATTAAAATATGTCATAAACAAATCAAAAATATTTTAAATAATCAAATCATGCTATATTTTGATAAAACAAATCAAAAATATTCAAAAAATGATTGAATTATGTTATATCTTGATAAAATAAATTAAAATATTCAAAAATGATTAAATATGTTATATTTTGATAAAACAAATCAAAATATTCAAAAATAATCAAATTATGTCATGTTTTGATAAAACAAATCAAAATATCAAAAAAAAATGGTTAAATATGTTATGTTTTGATAAAACAAATCAAAATATTAAAAAAATGATTAAACATGTTATATTTTAATAAAACAAATAAAAATATTCAAAAATGACTAAATATGTTATATTTCGATAAAAACAAATCAAAATATTCAAAATAATCAAATAATGTCATATTTTGATAAAACAAGTTAAAAATATTCTAAAATAATTAAACCATATCATATTTTGATAAAACAAATCAAAATATTCAAACTGACCAAATTATGTTATATTTTGATAAAACAAATCAAAATATTCAAAATAATTAAATTACATTATATTTTGATAAAACAAATTGAAATATTCAAAATAATCAAATTATGCCACATTTTGATAAAATAAATCAAAAATATTCAAAAATGATTGAATCATGTCATAAAACAAATCAAAATGTTCAAAATAATTAAACTTTATTATATTTTGATAAAACAAAACAAAATATTTAAATATGTCAAATATGTCCAAATATTTGACCAAACATGTCAAATATGCAAATATACCCAAACATTCGACCAAATATGTCAAGAATACAAATATGTCAAGAATACAAATATGTCTAAATATTTGACCAAACATGTCAAATATGCAAATATACCAAATATTTGACCAAATATGTCAAAAACACAAATATATACCCAAATGTTTGACCAAATATGTCAAATATGCAAATATACCCAAATATTTGACCAAATATGTCAAAAATACAAATATGTCCAAATATTTGACCAAACATGTCAAACATGCAAATATACCCAAATATTTGACTAAATATGTCAAAAACACAAATATGCCCCAATCTTTGACCAAACATGTCAAATATGCAAATATACCCAAATATTTAACTAAATATGTCAACAATACAAATATGTCCAAATATTTGACCAAACATGTCAAATATGCAAATAAACCCAAACATTCGACCAAACATGTCAAAACATACAAATATGCCCAAATTTCTGACCAAACCTGTCAAATATGCAAATATGTCTAAATCTCTGGTTAAATATGCCAAATATGCAAATATGTCCAAATCTCTGGTCAAATATACCAAATATGCAGATAAGTCCAAAACTTGGTAAAAACATACCAACATACCAAATCATATCAAATCATGTTTCGGGAACATTAAACTGGCAGTGCGCTTCAGGTTTAATGTACCCCATTTTGGAAATCGAATAAAGAATTATATGTTCCCGATTCTCCAATTTTCCCAGGTTTCGAATTGGCATAGCGCTTCAGATTCGGGATCTGGAAGGTCAATAGACTGTTTAGGACCATACGTCCTTGTCTTTGACGTGAACCTTTCCAGAGATCAAACATCTCTGGTTCTTTGAGTATCGAGTTGTCAGTGCGCTTCATATTCGAACTCCATGAGATCAATAGGATTATACGTCCTCGATCCCCGATTTATGAGAAATTATATGTTTCTCTGACTTTAGATCATACGTCTTTAGTCTTATTATCCAAAGTTATATCTTTGGGTTATTTCAAGCATATATTATAATAAATTGGAAGGAAGAAATAAAGCCACGAATCTGATCCATATATTTTGATTAGTTTAGCCCATTAATCAGAGGTTCCCGAGGCGAGAGCCGGGGTAATTAACGGCGGGGGCTTGCGCTCGTCGGAAAATAAAAGTTCCCACAATCACCTAAAATAATAAGTCCTTGAGCGCACAAACACGTGCAGGGATGTACCTGCACCTTCTTCCCCCGTGAGCGAGGACGCCGATGCCTCGCGCGTGGGCCGCGAAAAAGGGCCGCACACCCAGTGAAGGCTTGATACGTTTCTCTGACTTTAGATCATATGTCTTTAGTCTTATTATCCAAAGTTCTACTTTTGGGTTATTTCAAGCATGTATTATAATAAATTGGAAGGAAGAAATAAAGCCACAAATCTGATCCATATATTTTGATTAGTTTAGCCCATTAATCAGAGGTTCCCGAGGCGAGAATCAGGGTAATTAACGGCGGGGGCTTGCGTCCGTCGGAAAATAAAAATTCCCACAATCATCTAAATAATAAGTCCTTGAGCGCACAAACACGCGCAGGGATGTACTTGCACCTTCTTCCCCCGTGAGCGAGGACGCCGATGCCTCGCGCGTGGGCCGCGAAAAAGGGCCGCACAATAAGGTGTCGGATATGTTTATTTAATGTTTTTATATATTTTTTGTGCTAAATTGATTAGGTATATCATATATTTCACCTCAAATTGAAGTAAAATGCAGTAAAAAACGATTTTGAACATATTTATCCACATTTTTAATCAATTTGGCATAATTTCTCATTGAAAAATAATCAAAATGCACACACAAGGTGTCAGATATTTAATGTTTATATATATTTTTTGTGCTAAATTGATTAGATATAACCTATATTTCACCTCAAATTAGAGTAAAATACAGTAAAACGGTTTTGAACATATTTATCCACATTTTTAATCAACTTGGCTTAATTTCTCCTTGAAATATCATCAAAATTCGCACATAAGTTGTTAGATATGTTTATTTATTGTTTATACGTTCTTTTGGAGCTAAATCGATTCGTTATGACATATATTTCACTTCGAATTTCTTTAAAATGCAGTAAAAACGGTTTTGAACATATTTATCCACATTTTTAATTAATTTGGCCACATTTCTGATTGAAGTATCATCAAAATGCACAAATAAGGTGTAAGATATGTTTATTTATAATTTATATGAATTTTTGAAACTAAAGTGACTAGTTATGACTCATATTTCACCTCAAATTGCATTAAAATAGGTAAAAACGGTTTTGAATATGTTTATGTTTTCAATCAATTTAGCCTCATCTCTGCTAGAAATATTATCAAAATGCACACATGTGCTTTTGGATATGCTTGTTTATATATGTGTTTCAAGAGCAAAACTAATGATTTATAACCTATATTTCATATCGAATTGCATTAAAATGCAGTTAAAACTGTTGTGAATATGTCTATATATGTTTACACATGTTTAACAAATTTGGTCCTATTATTATTTGAAAAATCATCAAAATTCACACATTAGGTGTTAGATATGTTTATTATGTTTATGTGCATTTTTGAAGCTAAATTAATGATTTATATCCTACATATCATCTCAAATGGCTTTAAAATGCAGTTAAAACGGTGTTGAACATGTTTGTACACGTTTTTAATCAATTTGACCTTATTGCTGATTGAAAATTCATCAAAACTAATATATAAGGTGTTAGATATGTTTATTTATTGTTATATATATTTTTGGAGCTAAATTAACAATTTATGACATATATTTCACCTTAAATCGCATAAAAATATAGTTAAAACAGCTTTGAAAATATTTATACGCATTTTTAATCAATTCGGCCACATTCTAATTGAAATATCATCAAAATGCACACATAAGGTGTTAGATATGTTTATTTATTATTTATACAATTTTTGGAATTAAATTGATCCGTTATGACCAATATTTCACAACAAATTAAAATAAAATACGGTTAAAACGATTTTGAATTTGTTTATAGACGTTTTCAATCAATTTGGCCTTGTTTCTGATTGAAAAATTATCAAAGTCCACACACAAGGTGTCAGATATGTTTATTTATTATTTATGTGTATTTTTTGGGGCTAAATTGATTTGTAATAATCTATATTTCATCTCAAATTGCATTTAAATGCAGTAAAGACGGTTTTCAATATGTTTATACATATTTTCAATCAATTTGGCCTTATTTCTGTTAGAAATATCATCAAAATTCACACATGTGCTGTCCGATATGTTTATTTCTTGCTTATATGTATTTTAGAAGCTAAACTAATGATTTGTGACCTATATTTCACCTCAAATTGCATTCAAATGCAGTTAAAACGGTTTTGAACATATTTATACACGTTTTTAATCAATATGGCCGATTTCTGATTGGAAAATCATCTAAATTGACACTAAGGTGTCAGATATGTTTATTTATTATTTATATGTATTTTTGAAGCTAAATTTATTAGTTATGACCTATATTACAACTCAAATTGCATCAAAATGAGCAAATAAGGTGTTAGATATGTTTATTTATTGTTTATATACAATTCAAGAGCTAAACTAATTATTTATGACCAATATTTCACCTCAAATTTCATTAAAATTCACTTTGAACATGTTTATACACGTTTTTAATCAATTTAGCCTTATTTCTCATTGAAAAATCATCAAAATTTACACAGGTGTTAGATATGTTTATTAATTGTTTATGTGTATTTTTCAAGCTAAATTGATTAGTTACGACTTATAGTTCACCTCAAATGACATTGAAATATGCAGTTAAAATAGTTTTGAACATTTTTATATATGTTGTGAATCAATTTGGACTCATTTCTGCTGGAAATATTTGTGCGGCCCTTTTTCGCGGCCCACGCGCGAGGCATCGGCGTCCTCGCTCACGGGAGAAGAAGGTGCAGGTACATCCCTGCGCGTGTTTGTGCGCTCAAGGACTTATTATTTAGGTGATTGTGGGAACTTTTATTTTCCGACGGGCGCAAGCCCCCGCCGTTAATTACCCCGGCTCCCGCCTCGGGAACCTCTGATTAATGGGCTAAACTAATCAAAATATATGGATCAGATTTGTGGCTTTATTTCTTCCTTCCAATTTATTATAATACATGCTTGAAATAACCCAAAGGTATAACTTTGGGTAATAAGACTAAAGACGTGTGATCTAATAATCAAAGAAACGTATAATTTCTCATAAATCAGAGATCGAGGACGTATAATCCTATTGATCTCACGGAGTTCGAATATGAAACGCACTGCCAACTCGATACTCAAGGAACCAGAGATGTTTGATCTCTAGAAAGGTTCATGTCAAAAACAAGGACGTATAGTCCTAAACAGTCTATTGACCTTCCAAATCCCGAATCTGAAGCGCTATGCCAATTCGAAACCTGGGAAAATTGGAGAATCAAGAACATATAATTCTTTATCGATTTCCAAAATGAGACACATTAAACCTGAAGCGCACTGCCAGTTTAACGTTCTCGAAACATGATTTGATATGATTTGATATGTTGGCATGTTTTACCAAGTTTTGGATTTATCTGCATATTTGGCATATTTGGCCAAAGATTTGGACATATTTGCATATTTGACATATTTTGTCAAGAGTTTGGACATATTTGCATATTTGGCATATTTGGTCAAAGATTTAGACATATTTGCATATTTGACATGTTTGGTCATAAGTTTGAGCATATTTGCATATTTGACATGTTTGGTCAGAAGTTTGGGCATATTTGACATGTTTGGTCAAAAGTTTGGGCATATTTGCATATTTGACATGTTTGGTCAGAAGTTTGGGCATATTTGCATATTTGACATGTTTGGTCAAAGATTTGGGCATGTTTGCATATTTGACGTGTTTGGTCAAATGTTTGGACATATTTATATTTTTTGACATGTTTGACCAAATATTTGGGTTGATTTGCATATTTGACATGTTTGGTCAAAGATTTGGACATATTTGTATTTTTTACATATTTGGTCAAATATTTGGGTATATTTACATATTTGACATGTTTGATCAAATATTTGGACATATTTACATTATTAACATATTTAGTTAAATATTTGGGTATATATTTGCATATTTGACATGTTTTGGTCAAATATTGGACATATTTGACATATTTAAATATTTTTTATTTGTTTTATCAACATATAACATATTTTGATCATTTTTGAATATTTTGATTTGTTTTATCAAAATATAACATAATTTGATTATTTTTTTAATGTTTTGATTTGTTTCATCAAAGTTTAATATATTTAATCATTTTTGAATATTTTGATCAAAATATAATATAATTTGATTATTTTTAATGTTTTGATTTATTTCATCAAAGTTTAACATATTTAATCATTTTTGAATATTTTGATTTGTTTTATCATAATTTGATTATTTTGAATATTTTGATTTGCTTTATTGAAGTTTAACATATTTAATCATTTTTGAATATTTTGATCAAAATATAATGTAATTTGATTATTTTTTTTATGTTTTGATTTTTTTCATCAAAGTTTAACATATTTAATCATTTTTGAATATTTTGATTTGTTTTATCAAAATATAATATAATTTGATTATTTCTAATGTTTTGAATCAAAATATCCAAAAATGATTAAATATGTTAAACTTTGATGAAACAAATCAAAACATTAAAAATTTAATCAAATTATGTTATATTTTGATAAAATAAATCAAAATATTCAAAAATGATTAAAATATGTTATATGTTGACAAAACAAATCAAAAATATTTAAATATGTCAAATATGTCCAATATTTGACCAAAAATGTCAAATATGCAAATATACCCAAATATTTGACCAAATATGTCAAAAATACAAATATGTCCAAATATTTGACCAAACATGTCAAATATGCAAATATACCCAAATATTTGACCAAATATGTGAAAAATACAAATATGTCCAAATATTTGACCAAACATGTCAAATATGCAAATATACCCAAATATTTGACCAAATATGTCAAAAATACAATTATGTCCAAATATTTGACCAAACATGTCAAATATGCAAATATATCCAAACATTTGACCAAACATGTCAAATATGCAAATATGGCCAAATATTTGACCAAACATGTCAAATATGCAAATATACCCAAATATTTGACCAAATGTGTCAAAAATACAAATATGTCTCAATCTTTGACCAAATATGTCAAATATGCAAATATACCCAAATATTTGACCAAACATGTCAAATATGCAAATATATCCAAATATTTGACCAAATATGTCAAAAATACAAATATGTCCCAATCTTTGACCAAACATGTCAAATATGCAAATATACCCAAAGCCAAATATGTCAAAAATACAAATATGTCCAAATATTTGACCAAATATGTCAAACATGCAAATAAGCCCAAACATTTGACTAAACATGTCAAATATGCAAATATGACCAAACTTTTGACCAAACATGTTAAATATGCAAATAAACCCAAACATTTGACCAAACGTGTCAAATATGCAAATACACCCAAATTTCTGGCCAAACATGCCAAATATACAAATATGTCCAAACTCTTGATAAAATATGTCAAATATGCAAATATGTCCAAATCTCTGGTCAAATATGTCAAATATGCAGATAAGTCCAAAGCTTGGTAAAAACATACCAACATATCAAATCATATCAATTCATGTTTTGAGAACATTAAACTGGCAGTGCGCTTCAGGTTTAATGTACCTCATTTTGGAAATCGATAAAGAATTATATGTTCCCGATTCTCCAATTTTCTCAGGTTTCGAATTGGCATAGCGCTGTTTGCTGTCAAAAAAATAAATAAATAAATAAATAATACCAAAAATACACACAAGTTAAAATACATGAAATTAATAAATATGATTTCATGTGATTTAATGCCGAAATTTAAAATTACGAAATTATGTTCAATTTCGTAATTCACCACATATGAAATTTATTTCTTGGGATTAAGATACAATTCCATGAAATAATCATGCCAAGTCTTAAATTATGAAAATATGTCCAATTTCATAATTTGCCACATATAAAATTTATTTCTTGAAATTAAAATATAATTTCATGAAATGGTTATGACAAATGTTAAAATTATGAAATTATGTCGAATTTCATAGTTTATTACATTTGAAATTTATTTCTTGGACTTAAGAAAGGTTTCCATGAAATAATCGTGTCGAATATTAAATCATGGAATTATGCTCAATTTTATGATTTATCACATATGAAATTTATTTCTTAAAATTAAGAAATGATTTCATAAAATAATCATATCAAATACGGTAATTATGTGAGATTAATGCCTAATTTCATATGATACATAATGATAAAATGAAATTAATGCCTAATTTCATATGATACACAATGATAAAATGAAATTAATGCCTAATTTCATTCCAAAAAATGCCAAAAATAGTCTTAAAAATCATAGAAATGCATTCTATGATTTTACAATAATTTTCATGATTTTATCACAAACAATTTCATGAAAAGTAAATTAGAAATAAAAAAAAAACACAAAAAATAACACAAGTGAAGAAACATTTGTGTGTAACTTGGGGCTCTGTTGCATGGGCCACATGAGGAGCTCTTCCCAGCGAAAAAAAGAAAGAGAAAGAGAGGGAAGCAAGAAGGATAAGTGAATGCTCCCGGTGCACCATCTCTCTTTCTCATTAAATATGACAATGGGGCCAATTTCCGTGAACCACGACCACGCAAAACTGGAAAATGAAATGCGTCTCATTAAACATGACAAATGGGACCCACACTATTTCTCCCACTTACAATCTGCCCCCACCGACTCTGTTTTCTTTTTTTCAAAAAAAAAAAGAAGAAGGAAAAGAAAGAAAGGGTCTGCCACTGCCACTGGACCCCACACGGCAGACCCTTCTTCTCCATTTCTTCTTTCCTGCACAGAATGAGTTCGGCCAAGGGCTGGCCGGCGGCGGGGTAGCGGATCCGGACGTCTCGCGGCGATTCCTCTTAGCCCCGGGTAGAGCTCGACGAGGAGAACTCGGGGAAGCCGTCAATTTCAAAAATGGATGAATGAATGAGGGAGGAATCGGGTACGAAAGTTATCTTGGTGAAGAGGCCGAACGAGCAAATTGGCGACCAATAGCCCAAATTGAATGGTTGGGGAGCGTCACAAGGGTGCCACGACGGTGTTCAAAGTTTCAATTTGAAGTTTGGAGTGGTGGAATGACGGGGTCACAAAGGGAAGCCCGAATGTGGGCAAATTCGGCCTCAATTGAGCAAATTGGGGTTACAAAGGGTAATTCCAGGCTATGAACATGCTATGGGGATGCCAAATAAGCTCTCAATGATGTAAAACAAGTATCAAACGCATCCAAAAAGTGCAAGCTGTCCCAAGCCCGAAAATTGAAAAAAATAAGGGTGTTTTGGATGCCTCTGACACAACCCAGCCTTTTGGAGACACTTGACACACTTTGATAGGCTTCAGGAATGCAGAAAAATCAGAAGAATAGAAAAGAAACAAATTTTATGCTATGTTGGGCAATGTTTGTCTTTAGCCAATTTTCAATTTCCACCATTTGATCAAAATTGATGGTGGAGATGATATCAATGTGTTGCCCTAGTTTTGAGGCTATATAAGGACCCCCCATCTGCCAAGAAGAAAGAGAAAAAAAAAAGAAGAAAAAAGAAGGAAGAAAAAATATATTAGGGTTAGCCAATTTAAAAAATTTTGGTTTTTTTCAAAAAAAAAACTGAAATTTTCATTTATAAATTTTGAATTCATTTTCTTTAGTGGTGAAAGGTATGATATGTATGCAATTAATGAAATTTTATATTTTTCTTGATGAATGAAATATATTTCCTTTTTTCCTTTTGTTGTCTTTTTAAAAAAAAATAAAAAAAAAAGATCAAAGATTAGTGTTGTAGTGAATGCTACCTCTATATCTTTGTTTTCTCAATCTAAAATTAGCTTTGTTAATCTAATTTCTTTTTTTTATAAATTTTTGACAAATATATATTTAAGAGGGTTATGGTGAATGCCATCTCTCAAAAAAAAAAATTTGGAAATAAGGTGTTGTAGTGAATTCTACCCCTTGTTCCAGATTTAATACAGTGCTAAGCATCAAGCAAAGCACAATATCAAACTCGAAATCTCAAAAATCGAGTCGAAATATTGTCAAAAATCTGTAAAAATAAGAAAAACTCGTGATTTTGACACAAATTCATGCTTTTTAATAAAAGAATTATTTAAAACTTGACCCTCCATGTTCTCTTACATTTATTTAGTGAAACAACATTATTTGTGAGCTTGTACCAGTGCTTTAAAGCTCATTGAGCCTTATGATGCTCAACTGGTACCAAACAGGGGCATTTTTGCCAATTTTCTTTGCAATTTCATATCTTTTTATTTACTGAGCCAATTGGCCTCAAATTTGGACAGGAATTAGAACAATACTAAAAAAACATTCCCCTAAAATTTCATAATTTTTGGACTTATGAACAGGGAGATATTGCCTGTTGAATTTCGCTGGTCCAAAGTTTCTGTAAAAGTCAACTGTTGGTCAAACACCAAACTCAACACAAAAAAAAAAAAACTGATTTAAATATAAAAAAAAAAAATATAGCCTGATAAAGGATGATTATTTATTTGATTTGGATTTTTTTTTAAGTTGATTAGGATGTGTGAATTCCTTGGAAAAATAAAATAAAAAAAAAAAACAGAACACTGGCACAGATTTGGCATGTGCCTTATCTGGCCAGTTCAAAGATCAGCTAATATATCTTGATTTACTCACCCATTTGATCTGAAATTTTGCAAGAAAATAGAGTATGTTTTCATGGGCATGGCCCCAAAATTTCATATTTTTTTGAATTTTCTGTGGTTTTATATGAATTTTTGAAGTTGGGTCTGTCAAAAGAAAAAAAACTGGGTTGGTTCTGTTTTTTTTTTTCTGTTTTTTTTCCTTTCGGTTTTTTCCTCGTTTTTTTTTTGGAAATAAAAAATGGTGAAATTGACCACTCAAATAGACTGGAACAAGGTTAAATATGTTTTTAGAAGAATCAATTGAAGAGAAAAACAAGGATAAATGCACGAATTTCCAATCGGTACCAAATCCGTTTGAGCCCATTCGGTACCGATCGGCGAAACTCACATATTCGGAGATTTAAACTAAAATCAAGCTTCACAAACTTGTTTGTTACGTTCTAACGATGCTACAGCTCGAAGGAATTGAACCAATTTGACAAAACGGGCTCAAAATCGACAAAAAACCGATTCCCCACGAGTTTCCGGCCCTAGCCGAACTGGTGGTGCTATCTCCGGCGATCGCCGGAGCTAGTGGCCCCGAGACCGGGACAGTAGTGTCCTCCTCCCCGAGGCGACTCCGGTGGTGCCCCCCGATCGACGATCCGACGCCGGCAGGGCTCCGATCAAGCAAAAGCACGAATATTGATGCACATGAAAGTGTGAATGTTGATGAAATTTGAACTCAAGCATATGGGAGGGAAATTGCACGGATCCTGATGCCATCCGACAGCCCAGAAAAATTCAAAGTTTGGATCTTGATGATCTAGCTTTAAATCAACGGCTCACATTAATCTGTTTCAAAAAACAGACTTTAAATATTAAATAAAAATAATTTCTTAAAACAAAAAATCATGAAAAATATATCAAAAATCATGGCTTCATTTGAAGATATTTTTGGATCAATAAAAAGTTAGTTTTGATTTTATTTTTATCTTAAAAAAAAAATCAAAACATATCATCTTGTACAAATATTTTCTTATATTTTGATAAAACAAATCAAAATATTCAAGATACTCAAATTATTTATATTTTGATAAAACAAGTCAAGATATTCAAAATACCCAAGTTATTTATATTTTGATAAAACAAATCAAAATATTCAACATACCTAAATTATTTATATTTTGATAAAACAAATCAAAATATTCAAAATACCCAAATTATTTATATTTTGATAAAACAAATCAAAATATTCAAGATACTCAAATTATGTTATACTTTGATAAAACAAATCAAAATATTCAAGATACCCAAATTATTTATATTTTGATAAAACAAATCAAAATATTCAAAATAATCAAATTATGTTATATTTTGATAAAACAAATCAAAATATTCAAAATAATCAAATTTTGATAAAACAAATCAAAATATTCAAAATAATCAAATTTTGATAAAACAAATCAAAATATTCAAAATGATCAAATTATGTTGTATTTTGATAAAACAAATCAAAATACTCAAGATGCTCAAATTAAGTTATATTTTGATAAAACAAATCAAAATATTCAAAATGATCAAATTATGTTATATTTTGATAAAACAAATCAAAATATTCAAAATGATCAAATTATGTTGTATTTTGATAAAACAAATCAAAATAATCAAAATAATCAAATTATGCTATATTTTGATAAAACAAGTCAAAATATTCAAAATGATCAAATTATGTTATATTTTGATAAAACAAATCAAAATATTCAAAATCATCAAATTATGCTATATTTTGATAAAACAAATCAAAATATTCAAATCACCAATTTATGTTGTATTTTGATAAAACAAATCAAAATATTCAAAATAATCAAATTGTGTTCTATTTTGATAAAACAAATCAAAATATTCAAGATACCCAAATTATGTTATATTTTGATAAAACAAATCAAAATATTCAAAATCACCAAATTTTCTTATATTTTGATAAAACAAATTAAGATATTCAAAATGACCCAACTATGTTATATTTTGATAAAACAAATCAAAATGTCCAAAATGACCAAATTATGTTATATTTTGATAAAACAAATAAAAAAATATTCAAAATAATCAAATTATATTATGTTTTGATAAAACAAGACAAAATATTCAAAATAACCAAACTTTGTCATATTTTGATAAAACAAATTGAAATATTTAAAATATGCAAATATGTCCAAATTTTTGACCAAACATGTCAAATATGCAAATAAACCCAAGTATTTCCAAATATTTGACCAAACATGTCAAATATGTAAATATACCCAAGCATTTGACCAAAAATGTCAAAAATGCAAATATGCCCAAACTTCTGACCAAACATGTCAAATATGAAAATATGCCCAAACTTCTGACCAAATATGTCAAATATGCAAATATGCCCAAACTTTTGACCAAACATGTCAAATATGCAAATATGTCTAAATCTTTGACCAAATATCCCAAATATGCAAATATGTCCAAACTCTTGACAAAATATGTCAAATATGCAAATATGTCCAAATCTTTAGCCAAATATGCCAAATATGCAGATAAGTCCAAAACTTTGTAAAACATACCAACATATCAAATCATATCAAATCATGTTTCGAGAACGTTAAACGGGCAGTGCGCTTCAGGTTTAACGTACCTCATTTTGGAAATCGATAAAGAATTATACGTTCCCGATTCTCCAAATTTCTCAGGTTTCGAATTGGCATAGCGCTTCAGATTCGGGATTTGGAAGGTCAATAGACTGTTTAGGACGATACGCCCTTGTCTTTGACATGAGCCTCTATAGAGATTAAACATCTCTGGTTCCTCGAGTATCGAGTTGGCAGTGCGCTTCATATTCGAACTCCGTGAGATCAATAGGATTATACGTCCTCGATCTCTGATTTATGAGAAATTATACGTTTCTCTGACTTTAGATCATACGTCTTTAGTCTTATTATCAAAAGTTATATCTTTTGTTTATTTTAAACATGTATTATAAAAAAAAAAGAAGGAAGAAATAAAGCCACAAATCTGATCCATATATTTTAATTAGTTTAGCCCATTAATCAGAGGTTCCCGAGGCGAGAGCCGGGGTAATTAACGGCGGGGGCTTGCGCCCGTCGGAAAATAAAAGTTCCCACAATCACCTAAAGAATAAGTCCTTGAGCGCACAAACACGCGCAGGGATGTACCTGCACCTTCTTCCCCCGTGAGCGAGGACGCCGATGCCTCGCGCGTGGGCCGCGAAAAAGGGCCGCACAGGTTCTGGCACGCCCGGTGGGACACACTTTTCTCCTCTCATCTCTTGGGCTAAGATAATTAAATATATGGATTAAGTAAACAAAATAAGTAGATAAAATTTTACATGAAATATGACTAATTGATTTGTGGAGTTTATGTTTCAGGAAATGATGTCTGGTGTGAACTCTCCGTTTGCGATAGCCGTCCCCGTCTGCCTCAATGAGGCAGGCCACATGGTGTTCTCGTTTGGGGACTTTCCCCAAATGATTGTTCTTCCTCCTACTCCACCATTACCGACACCAACTCTGGTCGAGGACGAAGACCATGAAGTCTCCTTCAGGATCACCCAGATTGACAACCAAATACTGGCGCTTCCTCCAAAACCTCAGCGCCCCAAGAGACACCGTTCATCGAAGAAAATCTCCTCGACCCTTCTAACACCGGTGGCCCCAAAGGTCACCAAGAAACGGGCTCTCCAAGCCTACCAAGATGAGTTGGTGGCTGAGCCAAATCTTCCTATCTCCAACCCCTTCACATCCCTAAGGATTGTGAAAAGGAATTCTCCAACCGCTCGCATCAGGAGCGTTTGGGAGGTTCCGCAGCCAAAACTTCGCCCATACCAAAATTTCTCGACCGAGTCGGGAAGACTCTCAGGCCTCAAACAGGCCAACCTAGGTAAGTCTCTATACGAGACTCACCAAGCTATTAAGGCGCGTAAACAACAGCGTCGAAACAAACCTCAAGCTTCTGCCTCTCAAGTCCAAGGGAGACAGGTCCATTTCCCCGGGAAATCGGGGAATTGCCCACATAAACGGGCACGAGGGACCAATCAAATGCGGGTCCCAAAACCTCGTCTGACCCAAACCAGTCAGGCACAATCCACCTATATACGGGTGGCTAAGCCTAAGACACGAGCTTCGGTCAAAACCACCGCTCTCTCGAAAGATATCGACAGTGATAGTGTGTTTAATAGGCTGGGATCAAAAACAAATCTCCAGGCCCCGAATACGACTGTGTTTGATAGGTTAGGGCCAAAACTAAACTCTAAACCATTAAGGTCAAACAAAGGGCTGATTATCACCGTCCCCGACCAGGCCCAAAAGAAAAGACGGGTCTCTCACTCAGTGCCATATGCCGATGATGAAGAAGAACACTTCACAGTTTATACTGTGGGGGTCTATGACGAGAGCTCCTCTGACGAGCAAGAAGAACGTCACGCCACATACATGGCTGATGATGAAGAAGCGGGCCCGTCCAATGACCCACCGCCTGGTCGAGACGTTGAAAATGCCTATGCAGCCAGAACTAGGGCCAGGACCAAGAGAGGGCAAAAGGGAGGCCCGCCAACTGACGACGAGTCAGCGCACAATGAAGCAGAGATGGAAGATACCGGCGGCTCTGCGAATGATTTTGTCGCTCAGTTAAAACGGCAACTGTCCATACAAGAGCGGGAAATGGAGGAGTATAGGCAAAGGAATGAGCAGGAAATGGGAGAGCTCAGAAGACAAAATCAAGAAGCCTTAAGCCTGATTAAGTCGTTAAGCGACTTCTTGATCAAAAAAGGGGTCACAAACGAGAAGGCGGAAGAGGAAGGGCCTTCTAAACATACAGGGCCCGAATTGTCGCAGCATCCAAACTTCAGGGAACCCAAGAGTCATAAAGAAGATCTCCCATATGGAGGGGAAAGTTCTCGAGTCAATATCGCTCGGGGTTCCAACGTCCGTACCTACACTAACGAGAATCAGGGGTTGACTAAGAAAGAAATCCAAGAGATAATTAGCCAACAACTCCAAATAGCGGGCGCAGGATTTACCGTCTCACCCTTGAAACGAACAGGGAGACCGTATCCAGCCGATTACGATGCTATACCTTACCCGAAGGGGTACATAGTCCCGAAGTTTAAATCTTTTTCGGGAGAGGGAGTAAAAGACACCAACCACACTTGGCCCATTTCATGGCCTCGTGCGGAAATACAGGGAGCAATGACACCTTGTTATTGCGTCAATTCCTACAAAGTCTAACAGGCCCCGCCTTTGAGTGGTACTACTCATTAGAAAATGGGAGTATTAAAACATGGGATGACATGACTGATGCCTTTAGGGCAAAGTTCGCGGTCATGACTGACAAAATCAGTATTGCGGACTTGGCCAATACCAGGCCCCAGAAGAACGAAAGAATTCTGGAATACATCAGTCGTTGGCGAAACCTCAGCATCAGGTGCGATCGACCAATAACTCAAAGGGAGGCGGTCGAATTGATACTTAGGAACGTTGACAACTGGATGACACCATTCTTGGGGATAGCCAAAATTACGACATATCAGGATTTGATAAACTGTGTGTCCAGGCTAGAAAATGCACCTCCGAATTCATGGCCTAATTATTCAGGCCAAAGATTTCAAAAAGGAGGAAAGGCCGAGACTAAGGTAGCCAATACGAGCAAGCCCAGCAGCAAAAACACGATCGCTAATGTCAACACCGTAAATAATGGTGGCTCGTCAAATAAGAATGACGGTAATAGTAACGCCAGACTCGTATATGGAAGTGGACAGCCTCCTAAAAGCTTGGAAGAGTTGAAGGGCAAGCCTTATTCATTCAAAAGGGATAAAGTCGCGTGACTTTTCAAGGATGCCTTGAAGGATGGGCTCCAATTACCCAAGTGCAAACGGCCCGCTGATATGGAGAAATCCAGCGACCCGAACTATTGCCCATACCATAGAGTGCTCGGGCACCCCATAGAAGACTGTTGGGTGTTCAAGGATTGGGTAGAAAGGAGATATAAGAATGGCGAGATAACCTTGGCTGATAGTATCCTTCAAACGCCAGCCCCGCATGAGCAAGTAAATGCGGTCTCCCACGTAGAGGTCAACATTGAGGGTGCCTCTGCAGAGCCATGGAGTATTCATTTGTCTCGAAAAGCGAAAAAACTCCTCAAAGCCATCCAAAAGGAACCAGGTGTTTTGTGGAAGAACGACGTAACTCCCATTATTCCTGAACCACCAGGAAAATCGGTGGCTTTCTACAAAAAGGCGAACAAAAATGGTAGTCGTAAACGGGACAAGAAACCAATAGAGCCAAAGGAGTTCCCGGAAAAATCAGAACTCCAAAAATACATCGATGCGCTCGAAGAATACGAGCAAGGTCAACCAATACCGGCCGTACTCCGGGACTTCATCCCTAAACGGATTCTCAACAAATTATTGGGTATAGTCGATGAAGACGAAGCCGTAGATGAGGAAAATGAGTTCTGGGAGGAGGAGTGTTGTGTCATCACCCACACAGAAACTTATGAAATCGGTGAATCAGAAGACTCTGATACTCTCTCTTGTCAGGAGGAGCTTTATCTCAACGAACTTCTCAGGCAAGTTCATCGCCTCACGGATGGTCACAAAAGGATACCCAGTCCAGACTCAAGCTCGACGATACGAAAATTCGAACCTAAGAGCAGAAAAGGGCTAGTGGAAAAGACGCCCCGTCGAATGAGAAAAGAATATGAGAAGGGATCTGAAATGAAGGGATTCCTTGGGGTTGGATTTACCCAAGACGGGGAGGACTCATCCTCGGGACGCCCGAAAGAGGATATGGTGATCATTGTTTCTCATGGGCATCAGTCCAGAAGCGAGGCATTTCGGCCAGGTCAAGCCCGAAAGGAATTTTCCAGTGTCTTCTTGATAAATATAGAAGACAAAGAAACACTAGAAAGCGTGACATGGTAAGATTATGGCCACGAAGAAAGGCTAATGATTGAGACCATATGTGTAGAAAGGGGTGGCGAATCTCAGACTACTTCTGCCCAAGCCGAAAACTCCTCTGCGATAAATGCAGACAGGGGGTCAACAAACCCAGAATCAAGAAAAAAAGGTGCGCCCGCCAACGGCCATAAGCGCCCTTTAAAAATAGAAAACGGGGATGAGGGGCAGTCGAACCCTCGTAAATACACTCGTTTCATATCTGATCAAGATGAGTCATGCCATGCCCTCCATCACGACAGCGACTCTGAAGAAGAAGGATTTCCCGGGAATCTATTCTATCCCGAAGAAGGTGGCGAAGCCAGTGCCTCCGAAAAGAAAAAGACAGAGTGTCAAGTTATTTTGCGTTCGGGTACCTATATCCCTGAACGTCAACCTCCAAAAGAGTCTGACCGAAATATGACGAAGGCTAGAAACATGGGCAAAGAACCAGAAAATGGTATAGCGGCCTGTGAAAAGTCAAAACTCACAGTCGGGGACTATAATGTACTGGCGCATCTCCGCAAGATCCCAGCCTTACTTAGCATTTCTGACGCATTAATGATGTCAAAAGATATGCGCGATATACTAATTTACGCACTCCAAAATCCCGAACAATTCCAGGCCTATTTTGCCGAAAAGGAACCACACGAGACGGCATATGTCAACAGTCGTTCAACAAGTATCCACTTCACTGACGAAGACCTGTTGACTGGCACCGCAGACCACAATCGGCCGCTATACGTGACTGGTGAATGTGAAGGGCAGAGACTCAATCGCATTTTGGTTGATTCAGGGTCGTCAATAAATATTATGCCCCTGAGAATTCTCAAAAGCCTAATGCTCGATACCAAGTTACTGTCAAATGAGAGGGTGACCATTCATGGGTTCAATCAGCATTCTCAGAAGGCCATGGGTGCAGTAACCTTGACACTTCAATTCGGGGGCCTGATAACCTCGACCAAGTTTTATGTTATCGACGCTGATACGTCATACAAGGCCTTACTCGGCCGACCTTGGCTACACGAAAATCGAATAGTGCCATCAACCCTCCACCAATGCATGAAATATGTAAAAGACGGAAAGCAAAAAAGAATAAACGGAGACATCAAACCGTTCGGGGTTCATGAAATCGGCCTTAGCGACGCTCGTTATTTTCTAACGGGAGAGGATAAAGATCGGCATAAAGCGCTGATGAAATCTCTAAGCTCCGTACTGAAGGAAAATGGATCAGAATTGCCAATGGGTCAAGCCAAACCCATGCCTGCTCTGGTGTCGTCGCAAGATAAGAGGACGCCAACTTTGGGCAATAAACCCATTTATGGTTTGTCCTCTGATGAAGAAGAAGACGAGAAAGAACGAGTACATGGCACCACTCCCTTGGTGCCTCATCTGATGAAGAAACAGGGAATGTCTCAAAGCGCCGCGTCATCCCTCTATATGGGGCCTCAACCGATGAAGAGTCAGAAGGGGAAGACCCTGCAGATGAAGAGACCTATGAATCGGAAAGTGGGTCCGGAGAAGAAATTATGTCCCACGTTAATTCGACATGCAGTTTCAAAACTGACAAGAACCATGAATCGTCTCTAAGGATTGAGAAGGTACCAGAAAAACATTACAAGGACCTTTCTCCTAAAGAGGTAAATCAAATCCAGAAGCTGCAGACGTTCATCGTTCCTCCGAAGGTCGAACGGTTGCCGGGAAAGACGGTCACGCATAGACCGATTCGATTTTACAAGATCGATGCAATCAACCCTGGTGATAACGCCCTAATCCATGAATGGACTGGCTTACCGTCAGAGGATTCTGACGAAGAGGAAGTCAACATTGAGGCATCCCGTTACTTCGGGAAGAATCAGGGTCAGTTGATGAAAAAAATCCGCTGCCCTCAAACCATATCAAAATCCAAGATGTATTACTTTGAAAAACTATGGGATGGCTCGACTAATACCGTCAGAAGCCTTGACGATAAGGTCAAACACACTCGCGGTTTGGGATACAACTCCGAGTCAGGAGAAGAAGGAGATCCCGACGAACATTGTCGAAGTTTCTTCAAGAACCACAGAGTTACCTGTCATATTGTATCTGAGGAGTCAGAGGAAGAAGACTTTATCCTAGTGGCTAAAAATGCGCCGAAGGAGTTAGAAGACGGCGCACCAAATACCATTGACGAACTAATGGAGATTAACCTCGGGTCAGATGAAGACCCCAGGCCAACCTTCATAAGTGCGTCTCTCCCCCAGGAAAAGAGAGGGCCATTGAGGGCCCTGCTTCAAGAATATGTTGACTGCTTCGCATGGAGTTATGAAGAAATGCCAGTATTGGATCCCAAAATTGCGGTCCACAAGCTCAAGATCGACCCAAGTGTAAAACCGGTCAAACAAGCACCACGACGAATGAGAATAGAACTCGAAGAAAAAGTCGTGATCGAAACTAAGAAGCTCATCGATGCAGGTTTTGTACGGGAAGAAGAGACTCCCGATTGGGTGGCTAGCATCGTCCCTGTAAAGAAGAAGAATGGGCAAATACGCATATGCGTTGATTTTCGGGACTTGAATAAAGCTTGTCCTAAAGACGACTTTCCCTTACCCGCGACGGAAATAATTATTGACCATACCTCATCCTATGAAGTGTTCTCTTTTATGGACGGATATGCGGGGTATAACCAAATTAAAATGGATGAAGAAGATCAGAAGCATACAGCCTTCCGCACCCCGATGGGCATTTATTGCTATAAGGTCATGCCTTTTGGCCTCAAAAATGCTAGGGCCACGTACCAAAGAGCCATGACAAAGATATTCGATGATCTGATTCATAAGATTGTCGAATGCTACGTGGACGATTTGGTCGTAAAAGCGACATCCTACAACGAACATCTTGGAAACCTCAAAGTCGTGTTCGATCGTCTGAGGCAGCACGCGCTCAAGTTAAACCCATTGAAATGCGCTTTTATGGTTTCGTCGGGGAAATTTCTTGGGTTTGTCATCTGGCACCGGGGAATAGAGATAGACCCGGATAAAATTAAAGCAATACAAGAATTACCACCACCTAAAAATCTCAAAGAGCTTCGCTCACTTCAAGGCCGCTTGGCGTACATTAGGCGATTCATAGCAAATCTATCGGGTAGGATACAACCTTTCACCCGACTGACCAAGAAGGATATCCCATTTAAATGGGACGAGACCTGCCAACAAGCCCTAGATGGCATCAAGGGCTACCTTCTCAAATCGCCAATGTTAGCCGCTCCGATACCAGGAAAGGAGCTGATATTATATACAACGGCCCTGGATGGATCTCTCGGGGCCTTGCTAGCACAAGAAAATGAGCAAGGGAAAGAAAACGCTCTCTATTACTTGAGCCGCATGCTGGTGGGGGCGGAATACGCCTATACGCCAATTGAGAAGCATTGTCTGGCATTAGTGTTCGCCGTAAAGAAGCTGCGGCACTACATGATAGCCCACAAGATCATCCTTATCTCAAAAATTGACCCCTTAAAATATCTCATGACAAGGCCCATGCTTACAGGGAGGTTGGCGAGATGGGCCATAATCCTGACCGAGTTTGATATAACCTTCGCTCCACAAAAGGCCATAAAGGGACAAGCGATGGCCGATTTTCTCGCGGCCCATCCAATACCCGACAACTCTCCTTTGGCATGCGAATTTCCAGATGAAGAAGTCTTTCACATCAAAGATGAAACCCCGAGTTGGGAAATGTATTTTGATGGGGCGTCATCAATACGGCCCACCGCGGGCCCAAACATCCCGCAAATACGGGCCGGAATAGGCCTAGTCTTTGTAACACCAGAAGGAGGGATCATACGTCATTCCCTGGCATTGACAGAGCCCTGCACGAATAACGAGGCTGAGTATGAAGCGCTCATAGCCGGGTTAGAGCTTGCGCTGAACATGGAGATTAGGAAGCTCCATGTATTTGGAGACTCTCAATTGATAATAAATCAAATCACCGGAGCATACAAAGTGCTAAAACCAGAGTTGGTAAAATATCATGCTAGGGCTTTGGAATTAATAGGCGAAATTCCTGAAATTCTATTCAAGAAAATCTCAAGGGCCACAAATGGCAAAGCTGACGCACTTGCTAGGGTGGCTAAAGAATTAGGCGAGCCCGGCGATGGAGATGTGCAAATTATTGTCAAAAACCGACGACCCTTGTCCTCGTGCTTTACGGGGATCAAAGATAAAATTCAAGTGGCTATAGTCGAGGAAATGGAAAGTAACCTAGAATATGTCATGACGACCCAGCCAGATGACGATTGGCGCCAACCTTTCATTGAATACTTTAAATATGGGAGTCTCCCGAAAAAGAAATCAGCACAAGAGCAACTCAAGAAGAGAGCGCTCTGTTATGCCTACATCAATGACACCCTATATAGACGATCATATGACCAAATGTGGCTTCGCTGTGTATCAAACTCAGAAGTCCACCAAATCATGAAAGAAGTTCATTCCGGGTTATGCGGGGCACATCAGCCGGGACCTAAGATGCGATTAAAGATAAAACGCATGGGCTATTATTGGCCTACCATGGCACGCGATTGTATCGAGCATGCCAAGAAATGTCACATGTGCCAAATACATGGTACGTTCATACACCAACACCCAAACCCGCTACACCCGACCGTGTCGTCCTGGCCGTTCGACGCGTGGGGTACCGATGTAGTCGGGCCCATTGACCCACCTTCCTCCAAGGGTCATAGGTTTATCTTGGCTGCGACGGATTATTTCACCAAATGGGCCGAAGCAGTCCCACTTAAAGAAGTGAAGACAATCGACGTCGTGAACTTCTTCAAGACCCATATCCTATACCGATTCGGGACCCCGCGAAGAATCATTTCCGATAACGGGACTGCGTTCAAAAGTGCCAAGATATACGCGCTTGCGAAAAAGTTCAAGATTGATTGGAAATATTCTTCCATATATAATCCCAGGGCAAATGGTTTGGCGGAGGCCTTCAATAAGACCTTGATAAAAATCATAAAGAAAACGTTGGGAGGAAACCAGCGTGACTGGCACGAAAAACTACAAGAAGCGCTTTGGGCATACCGGACCACATGCCGAACCCCCACTCAAGCGACGCCATATTCCTTGGTGTTTGGTGTCGAAGCTATCTTACCGCTTGAGGTGGAACTCCCGTCCTTATGGGTGGCGCTCCAAAACGAAATGTCGTTAGATGAACAAAAACAACTCAGGCTCGATGAACTTGACTCTATGGACGAAAGACGAATCATAGCCCAACAGAATTTGGAAATATATCAAGCAAAGATGGCACGGGCCTACGATAAAATGGCCCGCCTAAGAACTTTTCGTCAGGGAGAATTGGTGCTCGTTCTCCGAAGGCCCATCATTGGCCGGCATGTCGACCCAAAGTTTTCACCTAATTGGGAAGGCCCATATGTGGTTGAGAAGGTATTTGACGGAGGAGCATACCAACTCATAGATCATAAAGGCGAAAGACCATTACCTCCTATAAACGGGCGGTATCTTAAGAAATACCATGCATAATACACCAAGAAGAAAGGTGGCTAAACCCATACACCAAGAAAAAAAGGTGGCTAAACCCAAACACCAAGAAAAAAAGGTGGCTAAACCCAAACACCAAGAAGAAAGGTGGCTAAACTCATACGCCCAAAAGAAAGGTGGTTTAAGTCCCGAGGTAAAAGGTACTTATCCATGTCCCGCCGGGTGCAAATCGGCCTTGTCGCCTTGAGCCGTCAATCAAAGGACGTGGATGGTGTCCACTGAAGAAATACCACAAACCAAGATGTCCCATTGGGCATAAATCGGCCTTGTCGCCTTGAGCCGTTAATCAAGGGACGTGGATGGTGTCCACTGAAGAAATACCACAAATCAAGATGTCCCGCTGGACATAAATCGGTCTTGTCGCCTTGAGCCGTCAATCAAGGGATGTTGATGGCGTCCACTGAAGAAATACCACAAACAAAAGACGTCCCATTGGGCATAAATCGACCTTGTTGTCTTGAGCCGTTAATCAAGGGACGTGGATGGTGTCCACTGAAGAAAATACCACAAATCAAGATATCCCGCTAGGCATAAATCGGCCTTGCTGCTTTGAGCCGTTAATCAAGGGACGTGGATGGTGTCCGCTGAAGAAATACCACAAATCAAGATGTCCTGCCGGGCATAAATCGGCCTTATCGTCTTGAGCCGTTAATCAAGGGACGTGGATGGTGTCCACTGAAGAAATACCATAAATCAAAATGCCCCTGGGCATAAATCGGCTTTGTTGCCTGGAGCCGTTAATCAAGGAACACATATGGTGACTAATATAAAAGCCACCAAAACCTCTGGCAGGCCAAAAAGAAAGGTTTTGTCCACATCGCCGGATGAAGTCGGCGCCTGAACTTTGGAGCCACTAAAGCGGGGAAAATGGTTTTGGTATTTGTGCCTCCAATACAATTACCACTGTGTTTGCCCGTTTGATACAGAATAAATATGAAAATGGGCAGCGTTACGATTTGTCGCTTTAAACAAATCATTGCTGAATAAAACATTGCCTTATTAATTAATAGTAAGGCAGAGTATTGAAGGCATAAATAAAAAGCCCTATAATGAATGAAACCTTCTTATCCTTATGATAAGGTTGGATAATTTATCAGGGCGAAATTCCACTCCAAATATATAAACATACGTGGAGAATGAGTGAAATGTGAGTATTCTACGCTTAATAATGAGTGGAGAGAATGGAGAGGATCCACATTTAAAAATGGTTTTGCCAACTTGTACCATAAACAATTGACACTGGTATGTTCATCTGACCAGTCATAAAGAGATGAACAGGCTTTTTTATTTTGTGCCTAACAAAGTAACAAAATACCAAAATACTGATAATAATATAAACTTTCCCAAAACACATATCCAATCCATACACCATACTAGAAAGCATAAATTCCTCAAAATAAGTGACTAAAGCCATGTCCAAAACAAACGAAACACACAAAAAAAAATATATAATAAATACAAACAAACCCACCCAAATAAATGAATAAATGAAAGGGGAGCGATGCAAGGTTCCACCAAATAAATAAATAGAGGAGAGAGAATGTAAGGTTCCTTCAAATAAAATGACTTTGGTATTTGTGTCTTTAATACAATTACCCCTGGGTTCGTCCATTTGATACAGAATAAATATAAAAATGGACAAGTGTTTGCAATTTGTCCCTTTAAAACAAATTGATGCCTAACGAAAGGATTATTTCATTTTTTATGATGAGATAGACCTTTGAAGGCGATTCCACCAAATAAATTTGAGTGGAGAATGAGCGAAAGTGAGGATTCCACACCAAACCTATAAAATGAGCGGAAAGAATGCGAGAATCCACTTCAAAATGGTTTTGCCAATTTGTACCATAAACAATTGACACTGGTTCGTTCATCCGACCAGTCATAAAGGGATGAACATGCTTTATATTTTTGTGCTTAACAAAATAGATTGTAGCATTTTGCACGGACCAACTGCGAAAACCTCGACAAATCATGCTACAATCAAAACCAAGCCAAACATGCTAAAACCAAAACAAACCTTGGGCTTTGAAAGCTGATGAAATTCATGTAAGCCCCAACCATTTAAACCAAATCCCAAATCATGCTTAAACCTGGGCTTTGAAAGCTGATGAAATTCATGTAAGTCCCAACCATTTAAACCAAATCCCAAATCATGCTTAAACCTGGGCTTTGAAAGCTGATGAAATTCATGTAAGCCCCAACCATTTAAACCAAATCCCAAATCATGCTTAAACCTGGGCTTTGAAAGCTGATGAAATTCATGTAAGCCCCAACCATTTAAACCAAATCCCAAATCATGCTTCAACCCGGGCTTTGAAAGTTGATAAAATTCATGTAAGCCCCAACATTTTATATCAAACCAAAACCAGACCTACATATGCCAAACATGCTGAAGTAAAACCAAATTTGTGGAAGCCAAACATGCCGAAGCAACCAAACCTGCAGACGCCAAACATGCCGAAGCAACCAAACCTGTGAAAGCCAAAAATGCTGAAGCAGAACCAAACCTCTGAAAACCAAAATTGCCGAAGCAACCAAACCTACGAAGGCCAAATATGCTGAAGCAAAACCAAATGTCAAAGATAAACCAATCAAATTAGAAGGCTTCCATGCTATAAACTAATTTGGTGCACCAGAGCAGGCCCTTCAGCCTCTATAGTGTTCATGACCTGCTCTGGTGGGTGGCTCTTTGTTTGCTGTCAAATAAATAAATAAATAAATAAATAATACCAAAAATACACACAAGTTAAAATACATGAAATTAACAAATATGATTTCATGTGATTTAATGCCGAAATTTAAAATTACGAAATTATGTTCAATTTCGTAATTCACCACATATGAAATTTATTTCTTGGGATTAAGATACAATTCCATGAAATAATCATGCCAAGTCTTAAATTATGAAATTATGTCCAATTTCATAATTTGCCACATATAAAATTTATTTCTTGAAATTAAAATATAATTTCATGAAATGGTTATGACAAATGTTAAAATTATGAAATTATGTCGAATTTCATAGTTTATTACATTTGAAATTTATTTCTTGGACTTAAGAAAGGTTTCCATGAAATAATCGTGTCGAATATTAAATCATGGAATTATGCTCAATTTTATGATTTATCACATATGAAATTTATTTCTTAAAATTAAGAAATGATTTCATAAAATAATCATATCAAATACGGTAATTATGTGAGATTAATGCCTAATTTCATATGATACATAATGATAAAATGAAATTAATGCCTAATTTCATATGATACACAATGATAAAATGAAATTAATGCCTAATTTCATTCCAAAAAATGCCAAAAATAGTCTTAAAAATCATAGAAATGCATTCTATGATTTTACAATAATTTTCATGATTTTATCACAAACAATTTCATGAAAAGTAAATTAGAAATAAAAAAAAAACACAAAAAATAACACAAGTGAAGAAACATTTGTGTGTAACTTGGGGCTCTGTTGCATGGGCCACATGAGGAGCTCTTCCCAGCGAAAAAAAGAAAGAGAAAGAGAGGGAAGCAAGAAGGATAAGTGAATGCTCCCGGTGCACCATCTCTCTTTCTCATTAAATATGACAATGGGGCCAATTTCCGTGAACCACGACCACGCAAAACTGGAAAATGAAATGCGTCTCATTAAACATGACAAATGGGACCCACACTATTTCTCCCACTTACAATCTGCCCCCACCGACTCTGTTTTCTTTTTTTCAAAAAAAAAAGAAGAAGGAAAAGAAAGAAAGGGTCTGCCACTGCCACTGGACCCCACACGGCAGACCCTTCTTCTCCATTTCTTCTTTCCTGTACAGAATGAGTTCGGCCAAGGGCTGGCCGGCGGCGGGGTAGCGGCTCCGGACGTCTCGCGGCGATTCCTCTTAGCCCCGGGTAGAGCTCGACGAGGAGAACTCGGGGAAGCCGTCAATTTCAAAAATGGATGAATGAATGAGGGAGGAATCGGGTACGAAAGTTATCTTGGTGAAGAGGCCGAACGAGCAAATTGGCGACCAATAGCCCAAATTGAATGGTTGGGGAGCGTCACAAGGGTGCCACGACGGTGTTCAAAGTTTCAATTTGAAGTTTGGAGTGGTGGAATGACGGGGTCACAAAGGGAAGCCCGAATGTGGGCAAATTCGGCCTCAATTGAGCAAATTGGGGTTACAAAGGGTAATTCCAGGCTATGAACATGCTATGGGGATGCCAAATAAGCTCTCAATGATGTAAAACAAGTATCAAACGCATCCAAAAAGTGCAAGCTGTCCCAAGCCCGAAAATTGAAAAAAACAAGGGTGTTTTGGATGCCTCTGACACAACCCAGCCTTTTGGAGACACTTGACACACTTTGATAGGCTTCAGGAATGCAGAAAAATCAGAAGAATAGAAAAGAAACAAATTTTATGCTATGTTGGGCAATGTTTGTCTTTAGCCAATTTTCAATTTCCACCATTTGATCAAAATTGATGGTGGAGATGATATCAATGTGTTGCCCTAGTTTTGAGGCTATATAAGGACCCCCCATCTGCCAAGAAGAAAGAGAAAAAAAAAAGAAGAAAAAAGAAGGAAGAAAAAATATATTAGGGTTAGCCAATTTAAAAAATTTTGGTTTTTTTCAAAAAAAAAACTGAAATTTTCATTTATAAATTTTGAATTCATTTTCTTTAGTGGTGAAAGGTATGATATGTATGCAATTAATGAAATTTTATATTTTTCTTGATGAATGAAATATATTTCCTTTTTTCCTTTTGTTGTCTTTTTAAAAAAAAATAAAAAAAAAAGAGATCAAAGATTAGTGTTGTAGTGAATGCTACCTCTATATCTTTGTTTTCTCAATCTAAAATTAGCTTTGTTAATCTAATTTCTTTTTTTTATAAATTTTTGACAAATATATATTTAAGAGGGTTATGGTGAATGCCATCTCTCAAAAAAAAAAATTTGGAAATAAGGTGTTGTAGTGAATTCTACCCCTTGTTCCAGATTTAATACAGTGCTAAGCATCAAGCAAAGCACAATATCAAACTCGAAATCTCAAAAATCGAGTCGAAATATTGTCAAAAATCTGTAAAAATAAGAAAAACTCGTGATTTTGACACAAATTCATGTTTTTTAATAAAAGAATTATTTAAAACTTGACCCTCCATGTTCTCTTACATTTATTTAGTGAAACAACATTATTTGTGAGCTTGTACCAGTGCTTTAAAGCTCATTGAGCCTTATGATGCTCAACTGGTACCAAACAGGGGCATTTTTGCCAATTTTCTTTGCAATTTCATATCTTTTTATTTACTGAGCCAATTGGCCTCAAATTTGGACAGGAATTAGAACAATACTAAAAAAACATTCCCCTAAAATTTCATAATTTTTGGACTTATGAACAGGGAGATATTGCCTGTTGAATTTCGCTGGTCCAAAGTTTCTGTAAAAGTCAACTGTTGGTCAAACACCAAACTCAACACAAAAAAAAAAAAACTGATTTAAATATAAAAAAAAAAATATAGCCTGATAAAGGATGATTATTTATTTGATTTGGATTTTTTTTTTAAGTTGATTAGGATGTGTGAATTCCTTGGAAAAATAAAATAAAAAAAAAAAACAGAACACTGGCACAGATTTGGCATGTGCCTTATCTGGCCAGTTCAAAGATCAGCTAATATATCTTGATTTACTCACCCATTTGATCTGAAATTTTGCAAGAAAATAGAGTATGTTTTCATGGGCATGGCCCCAAAATTTCATATTTTTTTGAATTTTCTGTGGTTTTATATGAATTTTTGAAGTTGGGTCTGTCAAAAGAAAAAAAACTGGGTTGGTTCTGTTTTTTTTTTCTGTTTTTTTTCCTTTCTGTTTTTTCCTCGTTTTTTTTTTGGAAATAAAAAATGGTGAAATTGACCACTCAAATAGACTGGAACAAGGTTAAATATGTTTTTAGAAGAATCAATTGAAGAGAAAAACAAGGATAAATGCACGAATTTCCAATCGGTACCAAATCCGTTTGAGCCCATTCGGTACCGATCGGCGAAACTCACATATTCGGAGATTTAAACTAAAATCAAGCTTCACAAACTTGTTTGTTACGTTCTAACGATGCTACAGCTCGAAGGAATTGAACCAATTTGACAAAACGGGCTCAAAATCGACAAAAAACCGATTCCCCACGAGTTTCCGGCCCTAGCCGAACTGGTGGTGCTATCTCCGGCGATCTCCGGAGCTAGTGGCCCCGAGACCGGGACAGTAGTGTCCTCCTCCCCGAGGCGACTCCGGTGGTGCCCCCCGATCGACGATCCGACGCCGGCAGGGCTCCGATCAAGCAAAAGCACGAATATTGATGCACATGAAAGTGTGAATGTTGATGAAATTTGAACTCAAGCATATGGGAGGGAAATTGCACGGATCCTGATGCCATCCGACAGCCCAGAAAAATTCAAAGTTTGGATCTTGATGATCTAGCTTTAAATCAACGGCTCACATTAATCTGTTTCAAAAAACAGACTTTAAATATTAAATAAAAATAATTTCTTAAAACCAAAAATCATGAAAAATATATCAAAAATCATGGCTTCATTTGAAGATATTTTTGGATCAATAAAAAGTTAGTTTTGATTTTATTTTTATCTTAAAAAAAAAATCAAAACATATCATCTTGTACAAATATTTTCTTATATTTTGATAAAACAAATCAAAATATTCAAGATACTCAAATTATTTATATTTTGATAAAACAAGTCAAGATATTCAAAATACCCAAGTTATTTATATTTTGATAAAACAAATCAAAATATTCAACATACCTAAATTATTTATATTTTGATAAAACAAATCAAAATATTCAAAATACCCAAATTATTTATATTTTGATAAAACAAATCAAAATATTCAAGATACTCAAATTATGTTATACTTTGATAAAACAAATCAAAATATTCAAGATACCCAAATTATTTATATTTTGATAAAACAAATCAAAATATTCAAAATAATCAAATTATGTTATATTTTGATAAAACAAATCAAAATATTCAAAATAATCAAATTTTGATAAAACAAATCAAAATATTCAAAATAATCAAATTTTGATAAAACAAATCAAAATATTCAAAATGATCAAATTATGTTGTATTTTGATAAAACAAATCAAAATACTCAAGATGCTCAAATTAAGTTATATTTTGATAAAACAAATCAAAATATTCAAAATGATCAAATTATGTTATATTTTGATAAAACAAATCAAAATATTCAAAATGATCAAATTATGTTGTATTTTGATAAAACAAATCAAAATAATCAAAATAATCAAATTATGCTATATTTTGATAAAACAAGTCAAAATATTCAAAATGATCAAATTATGTTATATTTTGATAAAACAAATCAAAATATTCAAAATCATCAAATTATGCTATATTTTGATAAAACAAATCAAAATATTCAAATCACCAATTTATGTTGTATTTTGATAAAACAAATCAAAATATTCAAAATAATCAAATTGTGTTCTATTTTGATAAAACAAATCAAAATATTCAAGATACCCAAATTATGTTATATTTTGATAAAACAAATCAAAATATTCAAAATCACCAAATTTTTTTATATTTTGATAAAACAAATTAAGATATTCAAAATGACCCAACTATGTTATATTTTGATAAAACAAATCAAAATGTCCAAAATGACCAAATTATGTTATATTTTGATAAAACAAATAAAAAAATATTCAAAATAATCAAATTATATTATGTTTTGATAAAACAAGACAAAATATTCAAAATAACCAAACTTTGTCATATTTTGATAAAACAAATTGAAATATTTAAAATATGCAAATATGTCCAAATTTTTGACCAAACATGTCAAATATGCAAATAAACCCAAGTATTTCCAAATATTTGACCAAACATGTCAAATATGTAAATATACCCAAGCATTTGACCAAAAATGTCAAAAATGCAAATATGCCCAAACTTCTGACCAAACATGTCAAATATGAAAATATGCCCAAACTTCTGACCAAATATGTCAAATATGCAAATATGCCCAAACTTTTGACCAAACATGTCAAATATGCAAATATGTCTAAATCTTTGACCAAATATCCCAAATATGCAAATATGTCCAAACTCTTGACAAAATATGTCAAATATGCAAATATGTCCAAATCTTTAGCCAAATATGCCAAATATGCAGATAAGTCCAAAACTTTGTAAAACATACCAACATATCAAATCATATCAAATCATGTTTCGAGAACGTTAAACGGGCAGTGCGCTTCAGGTTTAACGTACCTCATTTTGGAAATCGATAAAGAATTATACGTTCCCGATTCTCCAAATTTCTCAGGTTTCGAATTGGCATAGCGCTTCAGATTCGGGATTTGGAAGGTCAATAGACTGTTTAGGACGATACGCCCTTGTCTTTGACATGAGCCTCTATAGAGATTAAACATCTCTGGTTCCTCGAGTATCGAGTTGGCAGCGCGCTTCATATTCGAACTCCGTGAGATCAATAGGATTATACGTCCTCGATCTCTGATTTATGAGAAATTATACGTTTCTCTGACTTTAGATCATACGTCTTTAGTCTTATTATCAAAAGTTATATCTTTTGTTTATTTTAAACATGTATTATAAAAAAAAAAGAAGGAAGAAATAAAGCCACAAATCTGATCCATATATTTTAATTAGTTTAGCCCATTAATCAGAGGTTCCCGAGGCGAGAGCCGGGGTAATTAACGGCGGGGGCTTGCGCCCGTCGGAAAATAAAAGTTCCCACAATCACCTAAAGAATAAGTCCTTGAGCGCACAAACACGCGCAGGGATGTACCTGCACCTTCTTCCCCCGTGAGCGAGGACGCCGATGCCTCGCGCGTGGGCCGCGAAAAAGGGCTGCACAAGCGCTTCAGATTCGGGATTTGGAAGGTCAATAGACTGTTTAGGACTATACGTACTTGTCTTTGACATGAACCTTTCTAGAGATCAAACATCTCTGGTTCCTTGAGCATCGAGTTGGCAGTGCGCTTCATATTCGAACTCCGTGAGATCAATAGGATTATACGTCCTCGATCTCCGATTTATGAGAAATTATACGTTTCTCTGACTTTAGATCATACGTCTTTAAGTCTTATTACCCAAAGTTATACCTTTGGGATATTTCAAGCATGTATTATAATAAATTGGAAGGACGAAATAAAGCCACAAATCTGATCCATATATTTTGATTAGTTTAGCCCATTAATCAGAGGTTCCCGAGGCGGGAGCCGGGGTAATTAACTGCGGGGGCTTGCGCCCGTCGGAAAATAAAAGTTCCCACAATCACCTAAATAATAAGTCCTTAAGCGCACAAACACGCGCAGGGATGTACCTGCACCTTCTTCCCCCGTGAGCGAGGACGCCGATGCCTCGCGCGTGGGCCGCGAAAAAGGGCCGCACATAGTTATGACCTATATTTCACATCAAATTGCATTAAAATCAAGTTAAAACAGTTGTGAACATGTTTATCCATGTTTTCACTCAATTTGGGCACATTTATAATTGAAATATCATCAAAATTCACACATGTGTTGTTCGATAAGTTTGTTTATTATTTATATTTATTTCAGGAGCTAAACTAGTGATTTATGGCCAATATTTCACTTCAAATTGCCTTAAAATGCAGTTAAAACGGTTTTCAACATGTTCGTTTTTGTTTTTAATTAATTTGGCCTCATTTCTGCTTACAAATGTGGATATTGTTTGTTGTTTATATGTGTTTCAGGAGCTAAACTAATGATTTATGACCTATATTTCAACTCAAAATGTATTAGAATGTGTTTAAAACAGTTCAGAACATCTTTATAAAAGTTTTTAATCAATTTGGCCTTATAAAACGGTTTTGAACGTATTTATCCACATTTTTAATCAATTTGGCCACATTTCTGATTGAAGTATCATCAAAATGCACAGATAAGTTGTTAGATATATTATTTATTGTTTATATGAATTTTTGGAGCTAAATTGATTAGTTATGATCTATATTTCACCTCAAATTGCATTAAAATAGAAAAAAGGTTTTGAACACGTTTATAAATGTTTTCAATGAATTTGGCCTCATCTCTGCTTGAAATATTATCAAAATTTTGACATGTGTTGTTGGATATGTTTATTTATTGTTTATATATATTTCAGAAGCTAAACTAATTATTTATGACCTATATTTCATATCGAATTGCATTAAAATGCTGTTAAAACTGTTATGTAATTTTATACACGTTTTTAACAAATTTGGCTATATTATTGTTTGAAAAATCATCAAAATTCACACATAAGGTGTGAGATATGTTTATTTATTGTTTATATGTATTTTTGAAACAAAATTGGTTTGTTATGATATATATTTCAACTCAAATTACATTAAAATGCAGTAAAACGGTTTTGAACATATTTATCCACATTTCTGATGGAAATATCATCAAAATGCACACATAAGGTGTAAGATATGTTTATTTATTGTTTATACGAATTTTTAAAGTTAAATTGATTAGTGATGACCTATATTTCACCTCGAATTGCATGAAAATGTAGTTAAAACCGTGTTGAACGTGTTTATACATGTTGTCAATCATTTTGGCCTCATTTTTGCTCGAAATATCATCAAAATTCAGACATGTGTCATTGGATATGTTTATTTATTGCTTATATGTGATTCAGGTGCTAAACTCATGATTTATGATCTATATTTTGCCTCAAATTACATTGAAATGCCGTTAAAACTGTTTTGAACATGTTTATACACGTTTTTCATCAATTTTGTTGTATTTCTGATTGAAAAATCATCAAAATTAACACATAAAGTGTTAGATATGTTTATTTATTATTATATGTGTTTTTGGTGCATACTAATTATTTATGACCTATATTTCACCTCAAATCGCATTAAAATGCAGTTAAAACGGTTATGAACCTGTTTGTATAAGTTTTTAAAAAATGTGTCCTAATTTCTCATTGAAAAATCATCAAAATGCACACATAAGGTGTCAGATATGTTTATTTATTGTTTATACGAATTTTCGGACCTAAATTGTTTAATTATGACATATTGTTCACCTCAAATTGCAATGAAATGTAGTTAAAACAGTTCGAAAATGTTTATACACGTTTTAAATCAATTTGGCCTTATTTCTGATTGAAAAATCATCAGAATTCAGACATAAGGTATCATATATGTTTATTTTTTGTTGATATGTATTTTTGGAGCAAAATTGATTCATTATGACCTATATTTCACCTTAAATTACATTAAAATGCTGTAAAAATGGTTTTGAACATATTTATCCACATTTTTTATAACTTTCGCCACATTTCTGATTGAAATATCATCCAAATATGCACATAAGGTGTAAGATATGTTTTTGTACTGTTTATGTGAATTTATGGAGGTAAACTAATTAGTTATGACCTATATTTCACCTCAAATTGTCAGTAAAAACAGTCAAAACGGTTTTTAACATGTTTATACATGTTTTCAATCAAAACAGATGCCGCATCTCTGATACAGAAGGACCTACAAACCAAACCAATGTCATCACATGCAATATAAACATGAGATCCAAAGTGAGGGGATATAAGAGCACGTACCATCGAGAGAAATGTCACCCGAGAGTCTCTCCTCCTCAGGGTCCGCCTCGAAGCCTTCTTCGGGAACGACGTTGAATCTTGCATCGAGCTCAACCTCTGGCTCTGCCTCAATCTCTTCGTCAGGCTCCTCTTCAATATTGTCGTCGTATCTGACATCAGACCTATCGCCAAACTCTGTGCCGGTCGCCTCGGCAATGACAAAATCTTCAGGGTCTGAATTAAAAACAAGAATAAGATCCTCGAAGGGAGAAATGAAGAGAGTAAGGTATTGTGAGATGGTGAAATGACAATGGAATTATACCTGAGTCACTAATCATGATAGGCTCCTGAAGGACAGCCAAATCTTCCGCTTCCCTTAACGGAGAAACTCTTGCAGGTGAAACAAATTCTCCGCCGAGAGCTGGTGCTAATGGACTCTCAGCGTCCCCTTTTGTTTCAAAGAAGAGTGAAATAAGAAAGGGAAATTATGTGAAGGATATTTAGTAGAATATTCTGAAAAGAAAAAAATCATACCTACGACCGCCTCGTCCCCCAAGACGGTAGGTGAGTTTTCCTGGGCCTCCGTTGTAGAAAGGTCAGCGCTCTCAAAGCCTGGAAACAAATCAAGGAGAATATAAGGGAAGAATGATCATTTCCCTAAATGTAAAGGACCTTACAAATGTAAGTACCTGGCAAACCCGCTCGAAAAATGAAGAGCTCCTCCAGGACGGAGTCAGGTGCCTCTCTGTCGGTCAACCCTCCTGCAATTTCTCCGACATCAGTATATCATAAAGAAGTCACATAAGAAACTTCAAGGATACAAATACAGTAAACAAAAGAGGCCGTAAATAATAATCACCTGTCTGAGAAGCGATAGGAGAATCTAATAGCACCTTGCTGTCGAAGCCCTGAAAATCAAGTAAGGCGCGAGAAGAGGAAGAGGAAGGAGATCTCCGCCGCTTCTTTTCATTTTTCTTTTTGTCCAGCAGTGGACAAGTCACACGTGCCATATCGGCAGGGAGTATCGCCTGATATGCAGAGATAGTGTGAGTATACCACCTATGATACATGGCGGTAAAAATCACCTCCGAGCGTGAAGCCCGAGGCATGGTAAACTGGGAACCCGTACCCACACGAAGTATGGAAGACCAACATCTACTCAAACCCTCCAGGTCTGCAGAAAGCGACTCGGGACGGGAAAGCAACTCGGGAATGCCCTGGTCATATCCAAACTGATGGGCACAACGGTGAGGAGAGTATGGCTCCAAGATAATATGCTCACCGATGCGTAGAGGTAAAAAGCCACACCGAATGCTAATGAGGTGCTCAGTGGCTGCCGAATCCTCTAAAATCCCCTGAACCAACCTAGACCGTGGGATGTCCACAACAAGTCTATCTGAACCTCTGGGCATCCTACGCGAAAAAGCGCGTACCTCAGATCTCTGGAGTGCCCCTCGCGAACGGAAGAAACGATAGCGAGCATCTTTGGGAGAAAGGGATGATGCCGAAGCACAAGCTATGTCGGACAAATAGGGTAGTATAACCTGTATCTCCTGAGAAAGGACAGGAGTATAAAGACCCATCCAGTGTGCATGAAGCCAACCACTGATGAAATGAAAGGGGATGACCTCCCCACTGAAAGAAGGATCGCGAGAGGAAACTAACCCGCGAAGAGATCGATAAATGTTGGCCAACGCCGGGATAGCCAGGGAAACCCTATGTCCCCGAGCCAAGATGTTAGCCACAACAAATGAAGAAGGCCTGATCCTGCCAACTGGAGTGTTTGCTGTTTAAAAGTTGCCAGAAAAATACACAAATTAAATTGCATGAAATTAATGATATAATTTCATGTGATTTTTATACCAAAGATTTGAAATTATGAAATTATGTTCAATTTCATAAAATTATTTCTTGAAATTAAAGAAACAATTTCATGAAATAGCCATGTCAAATATTAAATCATGAAATTATGTCCAATCTCATGATTTATTAAATCCCAAAATTATTTCTTGAAATTAAAAAAAAAATGATTTCATGAAATAATCATACCAAACCCCCTTCAAAAAATATATACACATGTGTGCAAAAAAAATATATGCACAAAACCCTAATTATATGAAATCAAGAAACAATTTCATATAATTAAACATGCCAAATCCAAAAATCATGAATTTCATTCATGAAAAATGCCCCAAATATTATCCCTTGGAATTAAAAATGATTCTTTAGGATAATCATGCCAAAATATTAATTGTATAAGATTAATATGCCTAATCATATACAATTAATGATTTAAGTGAAATTAATGCCTAATTTCACACCCAAAAATACCAAAAATATTACCCCAAAATAACAGAATCATAGAATATATTTTCTGTGATTTTTCAGTAATTTTTCATGGATTTTTGCATGAAGAATAAAATAAAATAAAAAAAAAAGAATAAAGAAAATACCAAAAATCAGAACTGGAGATAGTTCTGGGTGCAATTTGGGGGATGTGCAACACTCTGGGTGCAATCTGGGGAGCTCAAACACGACTTCTGCCCTTGGGACCCGCCTGTCAAACACACAAAGTGTTAAAGGCGCTTTGCGTGGACCCAATACACATGCACCATACCACTGACAATACGTTTTGGTGCACAAGGACCAAGCCCACAGCCCAACCCTCAGTTTTTCGCTGGGGCTGTGTCTCATTAAACCTGACGACTGGGCCCCTCTCCTTCAGTCTCACTGCCAAGGGGGCCCAGCGCCCAGAGTTATTTTGGCCAGCGAAAAGAAAAGAAGGGAAAGAGAGGTGAGCGCGGTGCAAGCGCTCCCTCCCTCTGACAAGCCCGAAACCAAAGCACGGTTCACGTGCACCCAACCCAAGCGAGAGAAACCTTTTGAATTTCTCTCTCTCTCCCTCCTTTCTTCCTCCTCGAGCTCCAGAGCTCAGTGGAGCTTCGAAAATGGAGTCTAGGTGTACAACGCGAGTTGGCTTAAACCATTTTAGGGACTTAATCTACACCTTAAGGGGAATTCAATGCCACAAACAGCATTGAAAATAGTAAAGTAAATAAGGAGAAAATCGAAGGAGAAAGTACCTCGACCTTGAAGGTGACAGGGCAATTGGGAGCTCGAGAGGCCAAGCCAACACCTGGGGGAGCTCCGAGATGCTTCCACGACGCTGCCTGAAGTGTCAATTTGGAGTGAAAAGCACTCAATTGACAGGTGCACCACTTGGCACTCAAGTCTGATCTGGGGGTGGTCAATTGGCACAACTCAGCACTCAAGCAGCCAAATTGACACGTTGGGCACACTCAGTGACACCTTGGTGACATGTCAAGCGCCAGCAAGGCCAAGGAATATTCGGGATATGCTCACACCCGAAAGGCATGACACACTGACCCAAGGAAGAAGACAAAGCTAACGGCTCCTTCTCTCTCCCCGGGCCTGTGTCAGGGACACGTGTAGGCTGTTATGCTGTTATGCTGCCAAAAGTTCATGGAAAAACAAAATTCCATGTTTTACATGTGTATTGTATTTCAATTTGTTATAATATATGATATTTTGGTGCAAATTGGTTTTATTGTCCTTTTAGTTCTTTCCTTCATGTTCTCTGATGTGCTTAACAGCTCAAGTTCATAATTGAGCAATGGAAAAGCAATAAACATCAATACTGGGTTGAGTCCAGTGAATTCCAGTTTCTGGCCAGCTGAGAGATCAATCCATATCTCTCAGCTTGGTTGTTAATTTCTAATGAAATTTCACAGTCATGTAGATTAGGTTTATACCAACTTACCATATAAATTTTATAATTTTTGGAATTTTCTGTGAATTGTTATGAATTTTACAATCTCATCTGTCAAAAACCCCAAAAAGGTCAACTTTGGGTCAAACTGAGAAGTTCATTCTTCTTTTGAGTCAAAAAATCCAAAATTTCTTGATTAATTCACCTTTATGACACCTCATGTGATGTTTTAAAGGATTTAGAATAATTAAACCAGGCTTTAATCCATAGGTTAAGCCAAATTTGATTTTAATAAAGCTGAAAGGGCATTTCTGTCCAGTCTGCTAAAAATACAATAATCATACTTTCTTTTCACTCAATTAACTTAAAATTTTATGGGCATCTAGAACAAGTCTTAATGCACTCACTCACCAAATTTTACCATTTTTGGGATTTTCTGTGATTTTCTGTGAATTTTTGAAATTGGGTCTGTCAAAATTGAAATTGAGTTGGCTCTGGATCATTACCAGAAAAGTGCAAAAAATGAAATTAACTCGTGTTCAAGTGAAATTCATGTGTGAAATTGATATAAAACCTTTCTAAAACATGTAATTGACCCAAATGAATATAATCAAACATGCAATTTGAGAAGAATGTGATGAAATCAAAAGGAAACCAAATTGAAAATAAAACCAGAAATGACCCAATGTGCATAAGGGACAATGCACATCTAAATTGATGAAATTGATCATCCAAACATGTTCAAACATACTAAACGACACTGTTTGGAAGGTTAATTGAAAGAAAATTGCAAAGGAAAGCTATGAAATACCATTTGGTACCAAAGCCCCGAAACCAGTTTGGTACCAAATGGCCAAAGTTGCAAAATTGATGGATTAAATCCAAATTAAACCTCAAAACTTGTTAAACATGCTCTGGCGACGCCATACGACAAAGAAATCGAGTTAATTTGTCAAAAATAAGCTCAAATTCCTCAAAATTTCATCCCAGCCAATTTCTCAACCGAAACCAAGTGGCTACCCCCATCTCCGGCGATCCAGGCCGCCGTCGCCGCCGAGACCACCACCGATGGACTCCCCACGCTCTGGCGATGCCAGCCATGACTTCTGATCGGAGATCCGACGCCGGCAGGGCCTCGATCAGTGTCGGAGAGGATGAGCACGAATATTGATGCATCTCAAAGTGCGAATCTTGATGAAATTCAAACAGCCCATGGAAGGCTTGATGCGCGCCAGAGATCCAACGGCCCAGTTTAAAAGATGCTTTAAAAACTGAACTTAAGTTCAGATCTTGATGCATGGGCCCAAATCTGACGGCCCATATTAATCTGTTTTTAAAAATAAACTTTAAACACCAAATAAAAATGATTTCTCAAGCCCATAAATTATGAAAAATATATCAAAAATCATGATTTCATTTATGAATATTTTTAAGACTATAAAATGTCAATTTTGATTTTATTTATTTTTTTTTTATATTATAAATAAAAGAAAATTCAAGACATATCATGTATGTATAAAATAAATTCAAAATATCAAATAAAATATTTTTAAAATAAATGGAAATTATGTCATATGAAAATGCTCAAAACAAATGAATTCTTTTTGATAAAATAAATCAAAATATTCAAAATAGTCAAATTATATTATATTCAAAATAATCAAATGATATTATATTTTGATAAAAATAAATAAAAATACTCAAAATAATCAAATTATGTTATATTTTGATAAAACAAATCAAAATATTCAAAATAGTTAAATTATGTCATGTTTTGGTAAAACAAATAAAAATATTCAAAATAATCACATTATGTTATATTTTGATAAAACAAATCAAAATATTCAAGAATGATTGAATTATGTTATATTTTGATAAAATAAATTGGAATATTCAAGATAATCAAAATTATGTTATATTTTGATAAAACAAATCAAAATATTCAAAGATGATTGAATCATGTTATGAAACAAATAAAAATGTTCAAAATAATTAAACCTTGTTATATTTTGATAAAACAAATCAAAATATTTAAATATGCAAATATACCCAAACATTTGACCAAACATGTCAAAAATGCAAATATGTCCAAATATTTGACCAAATATGTCAAACATGCAAATAAACCCAAACATTTGACCAAACATGTCAAAATACAAATATGTCCAAATATTTGACCAAACATGTCAAACATGCAAATATACCTAAACATCTGACCAAACATGTCAAATATGCAAATATGACCAAACTTTTGACCAAACATGTTAAATATGCAAATAAACCCAAACATTTGACCAAACATGTCAAATATGCAAATACACCCAAATCTCTGGCCAAACATGCCAAATATACAAATATGTCCAAACTCTTGATAAAATAGGTCAAATATGCAAATATGTCCAAATCTCTGGTCAAATATGCCAAATATGCAGATAAGTCCAAAACTTGGTGAAAACATACCAACATACCAAATCATATCAAATCATGTTTCGAGAACATTAAATTGGCAGTGCGCTTCAGGTTTAATGTACCTCATTTTGGAAATCGATAAAGAATTATATGTTCCCGATCCTCCAATTTTCCTAGGTTTCGAATTGGCATAGCGCTTCAGATTCGGGATTTGGAAGGTCAATAGACTGTTTAGGATTATACGTCCTTGTCTTTGACATGAACCTTTTTAGAGATCAAACATCTCTGGTTCTTTGAGTATCGAGTTGGCAGTGCGCTTCACATTCGAACTCCGTGAGATCAATAGGATTATACATCCTCGATCTCTGATTTATGAGAAATTATACGTTTCTCTGACTTTAGATCATACGTCTTTAGTCTTATTATCCAAAGTTATACCTTTGGGTTATTTCAAGTATGCATTATAATAAATTGGAAGGAAGAAATAAAGCCACAAATCTGATCCATATATTTTGATTAGTTTAGCCCATTAATCAGAGGTTCCCGAGGCGAGAGCCGGGGTAATTAACGGCGGGGGCTTGCGCCCGTCGGAAAATAAAAGTTCCCACAATCACCTAAATAATAAGTCCTTGAGCGCACAAACACGCGCAGGGATGTACCTGCACCTTCTTCCCCCGTGAGCGAGGACGCCGATGCCTCGCGCGTGGGCCGCGAAAAAGGGCCGCACACTCAAATCGCTTTAAAATGCAGTTAAAACTATTTTGAACATATTTGTACATATTTGGATCAATTTGGCCACATTTCTGATTGAAATATTATCAAAATGCATAGATAATGTGTTAGATATGTTTATTAATTGTTTACCCAAATTTTTGGAGCTAAATTGATTAAATATGACGTATTTTTCACCTCAATTTACATTAAAATACAGTTAAAACGGTTTTGAACATGTTCCCACACGTTTTTAATCAATTGGGCCTTATTTCGGATTGAAAATTCATCAAAATTGACACATAAGGTGTCAGATATGTTTATTTATTATTTAGATGTACTTTTGGAGCAAAATCGATTCGTTATGACCTATATTTCACCTCAAGTTGCTTTAAAATGCAGTAAAAACAGTTTTGAACATATTTATCCACATTTTTAACCAATTTGGCCACATTTCTGATGGAAATATCATCAAAATGCACATATACGGTGTAAGATATGTTTATTTATTGTTTATACGAATTTTTGAAGCTAAATTGATTAGTTATGACCTATATTTCACCTCAAATTGAATGAAAATGTAGATAAAAAGGTCTTGAACGTGTTTATACATGTTTTCAATCAGTTTCGCTTCATTTCTACTTAAAATATCATCAAAATTCTCACGTTTGTTGTTGGATATGTTCATTTATTGTTTATATGTGTTTCTGGAGCTAAACTAATGATTTATAACCTATATTTCAGTTCAAATTGCAATAAAATGCAGTTAAAACGGTTTTAAACATGTTTATACACGTTTCTAATTAACTTGGCCTTATTTCTTGGTGAAAAAACATATGCACACATAAGGTGTCAGATATGTTTATTTATTGTTTATATGTATTTTTGGAGCTAAATTGATTAGGTATGATCTACATTTCACCTAAAATCGCTTTAAAATGCAGTTAAAACTGTTTTAAACATATTTATACACATTTGAATAAATTTGGCCACATTTCTGATTGAAATATTATCAAAATGCACACATAATGTGTTAGATATGTTTATTTATTGTTTGTCCGATTTTTTGGAGCTAAATTGATTAATTATGACATATTTTTCACGTCAAATTGCCACAAAATGATGTTAAAACGGTTTTGAACATGTTTATACACGTTTTTAATCAATTTTGCGTTATTTCTGATTGAAAAATCATCAAAATCCACATATAAGGTGTCATATATGTTTCTTTGTTATTTGTAAGTGTTTTTGGAGCAAAATTGATTCGTTATGACATATATTTCGCCTCAAATTGCCTTAAATTCAGTAAAAGTGGTTTTGAATCCCGACACCAACTCTGGTCAAGGATGAGGACCATGAAGTCTCCTTCAGGATCACCCAGAAGGGGATTGACAACAAAATCATGGCGCTCCCTCCAAAACCTCAGCGCCCCAGGAGACAACGCTTAGTGAACAAAGTCTCCCCGACCCTTCCGACACCGGTGGCCCCAAAGGTCACCAAGAAACGGGCTCTCCAAGCCTACCAGGATGAATTGGTGGCTGAGCCAAATCTTCCCGTCTCCAACCCCTTCACATCCCTAAGGATTGTGAAAAGGAACTCTCCAACCGCTCGTATCCGGAGCGTTTGGGAGGTTCCACAACCGAAACCTCACCTAAACCAAAACTTCTCGACCGAGTCGGGGAGACCCTCGGGCCTCAAACAGGCCAACCTAGGTAAGTCTCTATACGAGACTCACCAAGCTATTAAGGCGCGTAAACAACAGCGCCGGAACAAACCTCAATCTCCTGCCTCTCAAATCCAGGGGAGACAGGTCCACTTCCCCCGGGAATCGGGGAACCGCCCATATGAACGGGCACCAGGGACCAAACAAACATGGATCCCAAAATCTCGTTTGACCCAAACAAGTCAGACACCATCCACCTATATAAAGGTGGCTAAGCCCAAAACACGGGCTACGGTCAAAACCACCGCTCTCTCAAAAAATATTGAGGGTGAAAACGTGTTTAATAGGCTGGGGTCAAAGATAAAACCCCAAGCCTCAAGCACGACCGTGTTTGACAGGCTAGGGCCAAAACTAAACCCTAAGCCATTAAAGTCAAGCAAAGGGCTGGTTATCACTGTTCCTGATCAGGCCCGAAAGAAGAGGCGGGTCTCTCGTCCGGCACCCTACGCTGATGACGAAGAAGAACACTTCACAGTCTATACTGTGGGGGCGTATGACGAAAGCTCCTCTGACGATCAAGAAGAACGTCACGCCACATATATGGCTGACGATGAAGAAGTGGGCCCATCCAATGACCCACCGCCTGGTCGAGACGTCGAGAACGCTCATGCGGCCAGGACCAGAGCCAGGACCAAAAGAGGGCAAAAAGGGGGCCCTCCAACTGACGACGAATCAGCCCACAATGAGGCAGAAATGGAAGACACTGGTGGCTCCGCGAATGATTTCGTCGCCCAATTAAAACGACAACTGTCTATACGAGAACGAGAAATGGAGGAGTATAGACAGAAAAATGAGCAAGAAATGCGAGAGCTCAGAAAGCAAAATCAAGAGGCTTTAAGCCTGATCAAGTCCTTAAGTGACTTTCTGACCAAGAAGGGGATCACAAATGAAAGAGTGGGAGATGAAGGACCCTCCAAACATACGGGACCTCAACCATCGCAACATCCAAGCTTCAGAGACCCCGACGGTCACAAAGAAGACCTCCCATGTGGAGGAGAGAGCTCTCGAGTCAATATTGCTCGGGGCTCCAACACTCGTATATATACCAACGAGAATCAAGGATTGACTAAGAAGGAGATCCAAGAGATAATTAGTCAACAACTTCAAATAGCGGGCGCAGGATTTACCGTCTCACCCTTGAAACGAACGGGGAGGCCGTATCCAGCCGATTACGACGCTATACCTTACCCAAAGGGGTATATAGTCCCGAAGTTTAAGTCCTTCTCGGGAGAAGGTGTAAAAGACACAAACCCAGATCAACACTTGGCCCATTTCATGGCCTCGTGTGGGAATACAGGGAGCAATGATGCCTTGTTGCTGCGTCAATTCCCGCAAAGTCTAACAGGTCCCGCCTTCGAATGGTACTACTCATTAGAAAATGGGAGTATTAAAACGTGGGATGATATGACCGATGCATTCAGGGCAAAGTTCGCGGTCATGACTGACAAAATCAGCATTGCGGACTTGGCCAATACCAGGCCCCAGAAGAATGAGAAAGTTCTGGAATACGTTAGTCGCTGGCGAAACCTCAGCATCAGGTGTGATCGCCCGATAACCCAAAGGGAGGCGGTCGAACTAATACTCAGGAACGTTGACAACTGGATGACACCGTTCTTAGGGATAGCCAAAATTACGACATATCAGGATTTGATAAACTGTGTGTCCAGGCTGGAAAATGCACCTCCAAATTCATGGCCCAACTACTCGGGTCAGAGATTCCAAAGAGGAGGGAAGGCCGAGGCCAAGGTAGCCAGTACAAGCAAATCCGGCGGCAAAAATACGACCGCTAATGTCAACACTGTGAACAATGGTGGCTCGTCAAATAAAAATGACGGCGGCAGCAGTGCAAAACCCATATATGGAAGCGGACAACCTCTTAAAAGTCTGGAAGAATTGAAAGGCAAGCCTTACTCATTTAAAAGAGATAAGGTCGCACGACTTTTCAAAGATGCCTTGAAGGACGGGCTCCAATTACCCAAATGTAAACGGCCCGCTGATATGGAAAAATCCAGTGACCCGAACTACTGTCCATATCACAGAGTGCTTGGGCACCCCATAGAAGATTGTTGGGTGTTCAAAGACTGGATAGAAAGGAGGTACAAGAATGGCGAGATAACTCTGGCTGATAGTATCCTCCAAACGCCAGCCCCGCATGAGCAGGTGAACGCGGTCTCTCATATAGAGATCAATATTGAGGATTCTTCGACCGAACCTTGGAGTATCCACCCGTCCCGGAAAGCAAAGAAACTCCTCAAATCCATTCAGAAAGAACCAGGTATTTTGTGGAAGAATGATGTAACTCCCATTATCCCTGAACCACCAAGAAAATCGGTGGCCTTCTACAAGAAAGCGAACAAAAATGGCAGCCGCAAACGGGACAAGAAGCCAGTAAAGCCAAAGGAGTATCCGGAAAAGTCAGAACTCCAGAAGTACATTGATGCGCTCGAAGAATACGAACAAGGTCAACCGATACCGGCCATGCTTCGAGACTTCATTCCTAAACGAATTCTCAACAAATTAATGGGTATAGTCGATGAAGACGAAACCACAGATGAAGGAGATGAGTTCTGGGATGAAGAATGCTGTGTCATCACCCACGTAGAAACTCATGAGGTGAGTGAGTCAGAAGACTCTGATACTCTCCCTTGTCGGGAGGAGCTTTATCTCAACGAGCTTCTCGGGCAAGTTCACCATTTTATGAATGGCAGCAAAAAGACAACCAGCATAGACTCAAAGTCGACAATTCGGAAATTCAAACCCGAAGGCATAAAAGGGCTAGTGGAAGACATGCCCTGTCGAATGAGAAAAGAATGCGAGAAGGGACCTGAAATGAATGGGTTCCTTAGAGTTGGATTTACCCGAGACGAGGGAAACTCATCTTCGGGGCGCCCGAAAGAGGACATGGTGATCATAGTTTCTCATGGGCATCAATCCAGAAATGAGGCGTTTCGGCCGGGTCAAGCCCGAAGGAAACCTCCCAATGTCTTTTTAGTAAACATAGATGACAAAGAGATGTTGGAAAGCATAGCATGGCAAGATTGCGGCCACGAAGAAAGGCTGACGATTGAAACCACAAGTGAGGAAAGAGGTGGCGAGTCTCAGACCGTTTCTACTCAAGCCAGGAATTTCTCCGTTGTAAACCCAAGGAGAGGGTCAATAAACCTTGAATCAAGGAAAGAGGGTAGGCCCGTCGACGGCCGAAAACGCTCTTTTAAAATAGAGAACAGGGAGGAAGGGCAATCAAATCCTCACAAATACACCCGTTCCGCGCCTAACCAAAAAGAATGGTGCCATGCAATACATCATAATAGCGATTCTGAAGAAGACGCACACTTTCCCGGGAGTCTATTTTATCCCGAAGAAGGTAATGAGGCCACTACCTCTGAAAAGGAAAAGACAGAATGTCAGGTCGTTCTGCGTTCGGGCACCTACATCCCTGAACGTCAACCTCCAAAGGAGTCTGACCGAAATGTCGCGAAGACCAAAAGTACAAGCAAAGAACCAGAAAATGGCCTACCCACCCGTGAAAAGTCAAAACTCACGGTAGGAGATTACAATGTGCTGGCGCATCTCCGTAAGATCCCAGCCTTGCTTAGTGTCTTTGATGCATTGATGATGTCGAAGGATATGCGCGACATATTAATATACGCGCTCCAAAATCCTGAGCAATTCCAGGCCTACTTTGCTAAAAAGCAATCACATGAGACGGCATACGTCAACAGCCGTTCAACGGGTATCCATTTCACTGATGAAGACCTGTTGACTGGCACCGCCGATCACAACCGGCCGTTGTATGTAACTGGCGACTGTGAGGGGCAAAGATTGAATCGCATTTTGGTCGATTCGGGGTCATCGATAAACATTATGCCCTTGAGGATCCTGAAAACCCTAATGCTGGATACCAAACCATTGTCGAATGAGAAAGTGACCATTCATGGGTTCAATCAACATTCGCAGAAAGCCATGGGTGCGGTGACCCTAACACTCCAATTCGGGGGCCTGATAACCTCGACCAAATTTTATGTCATTGACGCCGATACGTCATACAAGGCCTTACTCGGTCGCCCTTGGCTGCATGAAAACCGGGTGGTACCATCAACTCTTCACCAATGCATGAAATACATGAAAGACGGAATGCAAAAAAGGATAAATGGGGACATTAAGCCGTTCGGGGTCCATGAAATTGGCCTTAGCGACGCCCGTTATTTCTTAACGCAGGAGGAGAAGGATCAGCATAAAGCGCTGATGGAGTCTCTAAGCTCCGTCTTACAAGGAAATGGCTTGGAAATGCAAACAAGCCAAACCAAATCCACGCCCAATCTGGTGTCATCTCATGATAAAAAGGCACCAACTTTGAGTAATAAACCCATTTATGGGTTGTCCTCTGATGAAGAGGAAGACAAGAAGGAACGAGTGTATGGTGTCACTCCCTTATTTGGCGCCTCTTCTGATGAAGAAGATGAGAAGATCTCGACGCGCCGGGTTATCCCGCTATACGGGGCCTCAACAGACGATGAGTCAGAAGAGGAAGCTCCTACAGATGAAGAGGCATATGAATCGGAGAGTGGATCAGAAGAAGAAATTCTGTTTCACGTTAAACCGACATACAACTTCGAAACTGACGAGAGCCATGAATCGTCTTTAAGGGTTGAAAAGGTACCCGAAAAACATTATAAGGACCTTTCTCCCAAAGAAGTGAACCAAATCCAGAAGTTGCGGACGTTTGTCGTTCCTTCAAAGGTCGAACGCTTGCCAGGGAAGACGGTCACTCATAGACCAATTAGATTCTACAAAATCGATGCAATCAATCCTGGTGATAACGCCCTGATCCACGAGTGGAGTGGCTTATTGTCAGAAGACTCCGATGACGGGGAAGTCAATATCGAGGCGTCCCGGTATTTCGGGAAGAATCAGGGCCAACTGATGGAAAAGGCCCGGTGTCCTCAAACCATATCAAAATCCAAGATGTATTACTTTGAAAGACTATGGAATGGCTCAACTAATACGGTCAGGGGCCTTGATGACAAGATCAAATACACCCGCGGTTTGGGATACAACTCTGAGTCAGAAGAAGACGGGGATCCCGACGAACGGTGTCGAAGTTTCTTCAAGAACCGCAGAGTTACCTGTTATATGGTATCTGAGGAGCCAGAAGAAGAAGACTTCATCCTGGTGGCTAAAAACGCACCAAAGGAGTTGGAGGACGGCGCGCCAAACACCATTGACGAGTTGGTGGAAGTTAACCTCGGGACAGATGAAGACCCCAGGCCAACCTTCATAAGCGCATCCCTTCCCCAAGAGAAGCGGGAACCTTTGAGGGCCTTTCTCCAAGAATATGTTGATTGTTTCGCATGGAGCTATGAAGAAATGCCAGGACTGGATCCCGAAGTTGCAGTCCACAAACTCAAAATTGACCCAAGTATAAAGCCGGTCAAACAAGCACCGCGACGAATGAGAATAGAACTTGAAGAAAAGGTCGTGGTCGAAACCAAGAAGCTTATCGATGCAGGCTTTGTGCGGGAAGAAGAAACTCCCGATTGGGTGGCTAGCATCGTTCCCGTAAAGAAGAAGAACGGGCAAATACGCATATGCGTCGACTTTCGGGACCTGAATAAAGCTTGTCCCAAAGATGACTTCCCTTTACCGGTGACGGAAATCATCATCGACCATACCTCGTCCTATGAGGTATTCTCTTTTATGGATGGGTACGCGGGGTATAACCAAATCAAAATGGATGAAGAAGACCAGAAGCATACGGCCTTCCGCACTCCGATGGGTATTTATTGTTACAAGGTTATGCCTTTTGGCCTCAAAAATGCCGGGGCCACATACCAGCGAGCCATGACGAAAATATTCGACGACCTAATTCATAAGATTGTCGAATGCTACGTGGACGATTTGGTCGTAAAGGCGACGTCCTATGACGAGCATCTCATAAATCTCAAGGTCGTGTTTGACCGTCTGAGGCAACATGCGCTGAAGCTAAACCCGTTAAAGTGCGCCTTTATGGTTTCGTCGGGGAAATTTCTTGGGTTTGTTATTCGACACCGGGGAATAGAAATAGACCCGGGTAAAATCAAGGCAATACAAGAATTGCCGCCACCCAGGAACCTTAAGGAGCTTCGCTCGCTTCAAGGCCGCTTGGCATACATTAGGCGATTCATAGCCAATCTATCGGGTAGGATACAACCTTTCACCCGATTGACCAAGAAGGATGTCCCGTTTAAATGGGACGAAGCCTGCCAACAAGCCCTAAATGACATCAAGGGCTACCTCCTCAAACCACCAGTGCTAGCAGCTCCAATACCAGGAAAAGAGCTGATATTGTACACGACGGCCTTGGATGGATCTCTCGGGGCCTTATTAGCGCAAGAAAATGAACAAGGGAAAGAAAACGCCCTCTATTACTTGAGCCGCATGCTGGTAGGGGCGGAATACGCCTATACACCGATTGAAAAGCATTGCCTAGCATTGGTGTTCGCTGTGAAGAAGTTGCGACACTACATGATAGCCCACAAGGTCATCCTCATCTCAAAGATTGACCCCTTAAAATATCTCATGACGAGACCCATGCTTACAGGCAGGTTGGCAAGATGGGCCATAATCCTGACCGAGTTTGATATAACTTTCGCGCCACAAAAGGCCATAAAGGGGCAAGCGATGGCTGATTTCCTAGCGGCCCATCCAATACCCGACGACTCTCCTTTGGCATGCGAATTTCCAGATGAAGAAGTCTTTCATATCAAAGATGAAACCCCAAGTTGGGAAATGTACTTTGATGGGGCATCATCAATACGGCCCACCGCGGGCCCAAACATCCCACAAATACGGGCCGGGATAGGCTTAGTCTTCGTGACACCAGAAGGGGGAATCATGCGTCATGCCTTGGCATTGACCGAGCCTTGTACAAATAATGAGGCTGAATATGAAGCGCTCATAGCCGGGTTAGAGCTTGCGCTGAATATGGGGATTAGAAAACTCCATGTGTTTGGTGACTCCCAATTGATAATAAATCAAATCACCGGAGCATATAAGGTACTAAAACCGGAGTTGATAAAGTATCACGCTAGGGTTTTGGAATTAATAGATGAAATTCCCGAAATCCTATTCAAGAAAATCTCGAGAGCCACAAACGGCAAAGCTGATGCGCTCGCTCGGGTGGCTAAAGAATTAGGCGAGCCTAGCGACGAAAATGTGCAAATTGTTGTCAAAAATCGACGACCCCTGTCCTCATGCTTCACGGGGACCAAAGATAAAATCCAGGTGGCTATGGCCGAAGAAATGGAAAGTGACCTGGAAGATGTCATGGTGACTCAGCCGAATGACGATTGGCGCCAACCTTTCGTTGAATACTTCAAATACGGGGTTCTCCCGAATGAAAAATCAGCGCGAGAGCAACTCAAGAAGAGAGCGCTTCGCTACGCCTACGTTAATGACACCTTATACAGGCGATCATACGACCAAATGTGGCTTCGCTGTGTGTCAAACTCAGAAGTCCACCAAATCATGAAGGAAGTTCATTCGGGTTTATGCGGAGCACATCAGCCGGGACCCAAAATGCGACTTAAGATAAAGCGCATGGGCTATTATTGGCCCACCATGGCACGCGATTGTATCGAGCATGCCAAGAAGTGTCACATGTGCCAAATACATGGCACGTTCATACATCAACACCCAAACCCGTTACACCCGACTGTGTCATCTTGGCCGTTTGATGCATGGGGTACTGATGTAGTCGGGCCCATTGACCCGCCTTCCTCCAAGGGTCATAAGTTTATCTTGGCTGCGACCGATTACTTCACCAAGTGGGCCGAGGCAGTCCCGCTTAGGGAAGTGAAGGCAATCGATGTCGTGAATTTCTTCAAAAACCATATCCTATACCGATTTGGGACCCCGAGGAGAATCATTTCTGATAACGGGGCCGCGTTCAAAAGTGCTAAAGTATACGCACTTGCGGAAAAGTTCAAGATTGATTGGAAATATTCTTCCATATACAATCCCAGAGCAAATGGTTTAGCAGAGGCCTTCAATAAGACCTTGATAAAAATCATGAAAAGGACGTTGAAAGGAAATCAGCGCGACTGGCATGAAAGGCTACAAGAAGCGCTTTGGGCATATCGAACCACATGTCGAACCCCCACTCAAGCGACACCATATTCCCTGGTGTTTGGTGTCGAAGCTGTCCTGCCGCTTGAGGTGGAACTCCCGTCCTTAAGGGTGGCGCTCCAGAACGAAATGTCGTTAGATGAGCAGAAGCACCTCAGGCTCGACGAACTCGACGCTATGGATGAAAGGCGAATCATAGCCCAACAAAACTTGGAAATATACCAAGCGAAGATGGCACGGGCCTACGACAAAATGGCCCGCTCAAGAACTTTTCGTCAAGGGGAATTAGTACTCGTTCTCCGAAGGCCCATAATTGGCCGGCATGTCGGCCCAAAGTTTTCACCTAATTGGGAAGGCCCATATGTGGTTGAGAAGGTGTTTGACGGAGGGGCATACCAACTCATAGATCATAAAGGCGAAAGACCATTACCTCCTATAAACGGGCGGTATCTTAAGAAATACCATGCATAATACACCAAGAAGAAAGGTGGCTAAACCCATACACCAAGAAGAAAGGTGGCTAAACCCATACACCAAGAAGAAAGGTGGCCAAACTCAAACACCAAGAAGAAAGGTGGCTAAACTCATACGCCCAAAAGAAAGGTGGCTTAAAGTCCCGGGGTAAAAGGTACTTATCCATGTCCCGCCGGGTGCAAATCGGCCTTGTCGCCTTGAGCCGTTAATCAAGGGGCGTGGATGGTGTCCACTGAAGAAATACCACAAACAAAGTTGTCCCATCGGGCATAAATCGGCCTTGTCGCCTTGAGCCGTTAATCAAGGGACGTGGATGGTGTCCACTGAAGAAATACCATAAACCAAAATGTCCCCTCCGGGCATAAATCGGCCTTGTCGCCTTGAGTCGTTAATCAAGGAACACATGTGGTGGCTAATACAAAAGCTACCAAAACCTCTGACAGGCCAAGAAGAAAGGTTTTGTCCACATCGCCGGATGAAGTCGGCGCCCGAACTTTGGAGCCACTAAGGCGGGGAAATGGTTTTGGTATTTGTGCCTCCAATACAATTACCACTGTGTTTGTCCATTTGATACAGAATAAATATGAAAATGGGCAGCGTTACGATTTGTCGCTTTAAACAAATCATTGCTGAATAAAACATTGCCTTATTAATTAATGATAAGGCAGAGTATTGAAGGCATAAATAAAAAGCCCTATAATGAATGAAACCTTCTTATCCTTATGATAAGCTTGGATAATTTATCAGGGCGAAATCCCCTCCAAATACATAAATAAGTATGCGTGGAGAATGAGTGAAATGTGAGGATTCCACACTTAATAACGAGTGGAGAGAATAAAGAGGATCCACATTCAAAATGGTTTTGCCAATTTGTACCGTAAACAATTAACACTGGTATGTTCATCTGACCAGTCATAAAGAGATGAACAGGCTTTTTATCTTGTGCCTAACAAAATAACAAAATACCAAAATACCGATAATAATATAAATCTTCCCAAAATATATACTCAATCCATACATCATACAAAATACGATAACAAACCTAAGCTCCTCAAAATAAATAACTAAAACCATGTCCAAAACAAACAAAATGCCAAAAATACAAACAAATCCCACCCTAAAGGCTAGGATAGCGACTACGCAGCTGGGCCAAGAACCCGTCGATCCGGGTAAACAAAGAACAGGCGGCGGTAAAGTGACGCTCCTCGTCAGCCACTAGGTCGTCTACGCTAGCTCGGGCGGCCTCATAATCATATGAGTAGTCATGAAGAGTAGAGAAGGCGGTGTCTACCAAACCCTCCATGCCCTTGATCTCACTCTTGAGTGAGTGGGTCTGATCAGCTAGGTGGCTAGAAGCCCTGTAATCAGCCCCAGAAGCTAGCATACCTGCACTGAAAGCCAGGTGACATGTAAACTGATCCTGGAGACCCCTGAGGCGGTGACGAAGTGAGAATAACTCCGACTCGGCACGAGACACCGATGTCGCGAGAGTCGAGAGAGTCTTTCGTCTCTCCCCGAAAGCCCAGGCCAAACGCTCGCGGGTTATACAAGACAAGTGCTCTTGACAGGGGACGATCAAGTCGTCAATCACCCCCTGGAAATCAGGAGAGTTCCCGGAAACAGGGACCAAATCCAAAACACGAAGGTCCAATGAACGGTGGGCTCGAGTAGAATTGCTAAGGGAACATAGCTTCTCCAACAGATGCCGCATCTCCGATACAGAAGGACCTACAAACCAAACCAATGTCATCACATGCAATATAAACATGAGATCCAAAGTGAGGGGATATAAGAGCACGTACCATCGAGAGAAATGTCACCCGAGAGTCTCTCCTCCTCAGGGTCCGCCTCGAAGCCTTCTTCGGGAACGACGTTGAATCTTGCATCGAGCTCAACCTCTGGCTCTGCCTCAATCTCTTCGTCAGGCTCCTCTTCAATATTGTCGTCGTATCTGACATCAGACCTATCGCCGAACTCTGTGCCGGTCGCCTCGGCAATGACAAAATCTTCAGGGTCTGAATTAAAAACAAGAATAAGATCCCCGAAGGGAGAAATGAAGAGAGTAAGGTATTGTGAGATGGTGAAATGACAATGGAATTATACCTGAGTCACTAATCATGATAGGCTCCTGAAGGACAGCCAAATCTTCCGCTTCCCTTAACGGAGAAACTCTTGCAGGTGAAACAAATTCTCCGCCGAGAGCTGGTGCTAATGGACTCTCAGCGTCCCCTTTTGTTTCAAAGAAGAGTGAAATAAGCAAGGGAAATTATGTGAAGGATATTTAGTAGAATATTCTGAAAAGAAAAAAATCATACCTACGACCGCCTCGTCCCCCAAGACGGTAGGTGAGTTTTCCTGGGCCTCCGTTGTAGAAAGGTCAGCGCTCTCAAAGCCTGGAAACAAATCAAGGAGAATATAAGGGAAGAATGATCATTTCCCTAAATGTAAAGGACCTTACAAATGTAAGTACCTGGCAAACCCGCTCGAAAAATGAAGAGCTCCTCCAGGACGGAGTCAGGTGCCTCTCTGTCGGTCAACCCTCCTGCAATTTCTCCGACATCAGTATATCATAAAGAAGTCACATAAGAAACTTCAAGGATACAAATACAGTAAACAAAAGAGGCCGTAAATAATAATCACCTGTCTGAGAAGCGATAGGAGAATCTAATAGCACCTTGCTGTCGAAGCCCTGAAAATCAAGTAAGGCGCGAGAAGAGGAAGAGGAGGGAGATCTCCGCCGCTTCTTTTCATTTTTCTTTTTGTCCGGTAGTGGACAAGTCACACGTGCCATATCGGCAGGGAGTATCGCCTGATATGCAGAGATAGTGTGAGTATACCACCTATGATACATGGCGGTAAAAATCACCTCCGAGCGTGAAGCCCGAGGCATGGTAAACTGGGAACCCGTACCCACACGAAGTATGGAAGACCAACATCTACTCAAACCCTCCAGGTCTGCAGAAAGCGACTCGGGACGGGAAAGCAACTCGGGAATGCCCTGGTCATATCCAAACTGATGGGCACAACGGTGAGGAGAGTATGGCTCCAAGATAATATGCTCACCGATGCGTAGAGGTAAAAAGCCACACCGAATGCTAATGAGGTGCTCAGTGGCTGCCGAATCCTCTAAAATCCCCTGAACCAACCTAGACCGTGGGATGTCCACAACAAGTCTATCTGAACCTCTGGGCATCCTACGCGAAAAAGCGCGTACCTCAGATCTCTGGAGTGCCCCTCGCGAACGGAAGAAACGATAGCGAGCATCTTTGGGAGAAAGGGATGATGCCGAAGCACAAGCTATGTCGGACAAATAGGGTAGTATAACCCGTATCTCCTGAGAAAGGACAGGAGTATAAAGACCCATCCAGTGTGCATGAAGCCAACCACTGATGAAATGAAAGGGGATGACCTCCCCACTGAAAGAAGGATCGCGAGAGGAAACTAACCCGCGAAGAGATCGATAAATGTTGGCCAACGCCGGGATAGCCAGGGAAACCCTATGTCCCCGAGCCAAGATGTTAGCCACAACAAATGAAGAAGGCCTGATCCTGCCAACTGGAGAACTGGGCAAGACGAAATAGCACAGCCACCATGATAGAAAGGCAGTCAATAATGTTTCCTCGTCCACAATCCTGGTAGTAATGGACCCCAAGCCTGGTTTGGACCCCCTATGCACGATACCAGTCGATAATCCTACTCCCAAAGGATCGCAAGGATCAGCAAAAGAGGTACGAGGATGTGTCGGGGCATCGGCAAAGTAAGAAACCCACTGGCCCAAGGAGACACCCTCTCGGTCCCCTAAAATCTCATGATAAATCTTATATACCTGACAAAGAGACGCCGGGTACATCGGAGTCCCGTCTGGCCTCAGACTGAGGAGATCCACTCCACTGAGGCAATGCTCATCATACGGAAGGCCATAGATCGGCAACCCTGATAACTGGGAGAGGTCCCATAGGCTCAAAGTCATCTCACGATCCTCCGTGAATAAGGTGTTCGTGACATAGCTCCAGCGCTCAGCAAATGCCCGAAACAAGGATATGTCCTGGGTGTATCCAAAAAGCGAGAGGTACACCGCCTCATAAATCCCCGCTTGCTTGAGCATGCTTTCCTCTGTAAGCAAGGTGAACTGGACCCACTCCACTTGTCGGGGGCGCCTTTCTAAAGTCCCGCGGAGCACACGCTTGTCGTCCCAAGGACACGCCCGATATGATGTCATCTCCGTGCCCAGAAGGTGCAAAGGAGGCGGGCTAGTCGTCCCGACACTTGGGCTCAACACCCTCACTGTACACGGAGTATACTCTCTCATGACGAGGTTGTTCCCTATCATGTTGTATGTGCCAGTGTGATCAGGGCCTTGGGGTGTCCAATCTGCTGGGTCTTTCATGAGAGGTGGAAAATGACCCGGCGAATATAAAGGCATAGGACCCTGAAAGGAAGCCATAATATCCTGCGAAAAACACAAAATAAAAGATGATAAGCCTATGAAGTAATATAAATCTTTGCAAAAGGAAAAGAGAAAAATCCGGCAGCATCTCCCCTGTACCGGGGGCAATCCTGATTTTTCAAGGGAGCAACGAGGCATGTGCCCAGTGCTTTAATAAGAGAAAGGACATGTGCCCAATCTCATTTTTTTCAAAAAGCAAAATAACCAGCCAATAAAACGAGAGACAGGGAGGCACATGTGCACCAATCCCTAACTTGAAGAACAGGGACACACCCTTGTTTCCTCAAGGCTCTTAAAAAAAAAAGAAAGGAAAAACATTGGCACCAGAACAGGCCTCTCGGCCAGCAAAGCCTCATGACCAGTTCTGGTGGGTGGCTCTTTGTTTGCTGTTTAAAAGTTGCCAGAAAAATACACAAATTAAATTGCATGAAATTAATGATATAATTCCATGTGATTTTTATACCAAAGATTTGAAATTATGAAATTATGTTCAATTTCATAAAATTATTTCTTGAAATTAAAGAAACAATTTCATGAAATAGCCATGTCAAATATTAAATCATGAAATTATGTCCAATCTCATGATTTATTAAATCCCAAAATTATTTCTTGAAATTAAAAAAAAATAATTTCATGAAATAATCATACCAAACCCCCTTCAAAAAATATATACACATGTGTGCAAAAAATATATGCACAAAACCCTAATTATATGAAATCAAGAAACAATTTCATATAATTAAACATGCCAAATTCAAAAATCATGAATTTCATTCATGAAAAATGCCCTAAATATTATCCCTTGGAATTAAAAAATGATTCTTTGGGATAATCATGCCAAAATATTAATTGTATAAGATTAATATGCCTAATCATATACAATTAATGATTTAAGTGAAATTAATGCCTAATTTCACACCCAAAAATACCAAAAATATTACCCAAAATAACAGAATCATGGAATATATTTTCTGTGATTTTTCAGTAATTTTTCATGGATTTTTGCATGAAGAATAAAATAAAATGGAAAAAAGGAATAAAGAAAATACCAAAATCAGAACTGGAGATAGTTCTGGGTGCAATTTGGGGGAAACACAACACTCTGGGTACAAGTTGGGGGTCTCAAACAATTAAGCAAACCTCTGGACCCACCTGTCATACACACAAGGTATCTGTTGGGGTTTGAATGAGCACAGCCCGCGTGAACCAACTCACTGACCTTGTGCTTTGGCTCACGTGAACCGCGACCATGAACTCACCCTCAGTTTTTCGCTGAGGGATGAGTCTCATTAAATCTGACAAGCGGACCCCACTCCCTTTGTTTCGCTGCCAATGGACCCCAGCGCCCAGGCGACGCTTCAGCCAGCGAAAGAAAAGAAGGAAAAGAGAGATGAGCGCGGTGCAAGCGCTCTCTCCCTCTGACAGGTTTGAAATCAAAGCACGGCTCACGTGCACCCAACCCAAGCGAGAGAAACCTTTTGAATTTCTCTCTCTCTCCCTCCTTTCTTCCTCCTCGAGCTCCAGAGCTCAATGGAGCTTCGAAAATGGAGTTTGGGTGTATGGTTCGAGTTGGCTTAAACCATTCTAGGGACTTAATCTACACCCTAAGGGGAGTTCAATGCCACAAACAGCATTGAAAATAGTAAAGTAAACAGGGAGAAAATCGAAGGAGAAAGTACCTCGACCTTGAAGGTGACAGGGCAATTGGGAGCTCGGGAGGCCAAGCCAACACCTGGAGAAGCTTCAAGATGCTTCCACGACGCTGCCTGAAGTGTCAATTTGGAGTGAAAAGCACTCAATTGATAGGTGCACCACTTGGCACTCAAGTCTGATCTGGGGGTGGTCAATTGGCACAACTCAGCACTCAAGCAGCCAAATTGACACGTTGGGCACACTCAGTGGCACTTTGGTGACATGTCAAGCGCCAGCAAGGCCAAGGAATATTCGGGATATGCTCACACCCGAAAGGCATGACACACTGACCCAAGGAAGAAGACAAAGCCAACGGCTCCTTCTCTCTCCCCATGCCTGTGTCAGGGACACATGTAGGCACCTCAATGGAGAGCTCTGAGCGCCAGTTAGCTGGAGGAATCTTCCAAGGACAAGCCTCAGGCCAGCACAGGCCTGGCTGGCTCAATCCTGGCCACTTGATCAAACCAAGGGCTGGGATGATGCCAGCTCAGCCCTGAGGCTTAAACCATGCCCTCTAGGCTATAAATAGACCCCCAGTGAAGAAGAAGAAAAGAGAGAGAGAAACATAGCCAAAACTCTGCCAAAATCTCAACTCCACCAATTTCCACAAAAAAAGAAAGCCAGCTGAGAAGAAACCAAGTCTTGAATAGCTAGGTAAGGGACATAGGAGTCAAGCCTTGAGCTTGGCTCAGTCCCAATTGAGCTCAAGGAGCCAGTCTCACCTTGCTGGGTGAGATGGCTAGCCCCATGGCTGGGGAGGTGCACATGTGCCTCCCTCCTTCCAGAGCCCAATTGGTGGCTGAGCTTGAGTCTCAGGAGCTCACATGGTGAGTTCACCATGGGTTTTGGCAGCATACTCCAACCAATTGGCACATGCCAATCTGGTTTCATGGGGATGGGCACATGCTCATCCCCTCTCTCTCTCAAGCCCTGTGCACATTGTGCGGCCCTTTTTCACGGCCCACGCGCGAGGCATCGGCGTCCTCGCTCACGGGGGAAGAAGGTGCAGGTACATCCCTGCGCGTGTTTGTGCGCTCAAGGACTTATTATTTAGGTGATTGTGGGAACTTTTATTTTCCGACGGGCGCAAGCCCCCGCCGTTAATTACCCCGGCTCTCGCCTCGGGAACCTCTGATTAATGGGCTAAACTAATCAAAATATATGGATCAGATTTGTGGCTTTATTTCTTCCTTCCAATTTATTATAATGCATACTTGAAATAACCCAAAGGTATAACTTTGGATAATAAGACTAAAGACGTATGATCTAAAGTCAGAGAAACGTATAATTTCTCATAAATCAGAGATCGAGGATGTATAATCCTATTGATCTCACGGAGTTCGAATGTGAAGCGCACTGCCAACTCGATACTCAAAGAACCAGAGATGTTTGATCTCTAAAAAGGTTCATGTCAAAGACAAGGACGTATAATCCTAAACAGTCTATTGACCTTCCAAATCCCGAATCTGAAGCGCTATGCCAATTCGAAACCTGGGAAAATTGGAGGATCGGGAACATATAATTCTTTATCGATTTCCAAAATGAGGTACATTAAACCTGAAGCGCACTGCCAATTTAATGTTCTCGAAACATGATTTGATATGATTTGGTATGTTGGTATGTTTTCACCAAGTTTTGGACTTATCTGCATATTTGGCATATTTGGCCAGAGATTTGGACATATTTGCATATTTGACCTATTTTATCAAGGGTTTGGACATATTTGTATATTTGGCATGTTTGGCCAGAAATTTGGGTGTATTTGCATATTTGACATGTTTGGTCAAATGTTTGGGTTTATTTGCATATTTAACATGTTTGGTCAAAAGTTTGGTCATATTTGCATATTTGACATGTTTGGTCAGATGTTTGGGTATATTTGCATGTTTGACATGTTTGGTCAAATATTCGGACATATTTGTATTTTTGACATGTTTGGTCAAATGTTTGGGTTTATTTGCATGTTTGACATATTTGGTCAAATATTTGGACATATTTGCATATTTGACATGTTTGGTCAAATGTTTGGGTATATTTGCGTGTTTGACATGTTTGGTCAAATATTTGGACATATTTGTATTTTTGACATATTTGGTCAAATATTTGGGTATATTTGCATATTTAAATATTTTGATTTGTTTTATCAAAATATAACAAGGTTTAATTATTTTGAACATTTTTTATTTGTTTCATAACATGATTCAATCATCTTTGAATGTTTTGATTCGTTTTATCAAAATATAACATATTTTAATCATTTTTTTTTGAATATTTGGGTATATTTGCATATTTAAATATTTTGATTTGTTTTATCAAAATATAACAAGGTTTAATTATTTTGAACATTTTTATTTGTTTCATAACATGATTCAATCATCTTTGAATATTTTGATTTGTTTTATCAAAATATAACATATTCTAATCATTTTTGAATATTTTTTTTTTGTTATTTATTTTATCAAAATATAGCATAATTCAATCATTTTTGAATATTTTGATTTGTTTTAACATATTTAACCATTTTTGAATATTTTGATTTGTTTTATCAAAATATAACATAATGTGATTATTTTGAATATTTTTTATTTGTTTTACCAAAACATGACATAATTTAACTATTTTGAATATTTTGATAACATAATTTGATTATTTTGAGTATTTTTATCAAAATATAATACCATTTGATTATTTTGAATATCTTTATTTATTTTATCAAAATATAATATAATTTGACTATTTTGAATATTTTGATTTATTTTATCAAAAAAAGAATTCATTTGTTTTGAGTATTTTCATATGACATAATTTCCATTTATTTTACAAATATTCTATTTGATATTTTGAATTTATTTTATACATACATGATATGTCTTGAATTTTCTTTTATTTATAATATATAAAAAAAATAAAATAAAATCAAAATTGACATTTTATAGTCTTAAAAATATTCATAAATGAAATCATGATTTTTGATATATTTTTCATAATTTGTGGGCTTGAGAAATCATTTTTATTTGGTGTTTAAAGTTTATTTTCAAAACAGATTAATATGGGCCGTCAGATTTGGGCCCATGCATCAAGATCTGAACTTAAGTTCGGTTTTTAAAGCATCTTTTAAACTGGGCCGTTGGATCTCTGGCGCGCATCAAGCCTTCTATGGGCTGTTTGAATTTCATCAAGATTCGCACTTTGAGATGCATCAATATTCGTGCTCATCCTCTCCGACACTGATCGAGGCCCTGCCGGCGTCGGATCTCCGATCAGAAGTTATGGCTGGCATCGCCAGAGCGTGGGGAGTCCATCGGTGGTGGTCTCGGCGGCGACGGCGGCCTGGATCGCCGGAGATGGGGGTAGCCACTTGGTTTCGGTTGGGAAGTTGGCTGAGATGAGATTTTGAGGGATTTGAGCTGATTTTTGGCAAATTGACTCGATTCCTTTGTCATATAGCATCGTCAGAACATGTTTATCAAGATTTTGAGGCTTAATTTGAGTTTAATCCATCAATTTTGCAACTTTGGCCATTTGGTACAAAACTGGTTTCGGGGCTTTGGTACCAAATGGTATTTCATAGCTTTCCTTTGCAATTGTCTTTCAATTAACCTTCCAAACAGTGTCGTTTAGTATGTTTGAACATGTTTGGATGATCAATTTCATCAATTTAGATGTGCATTGTCCTTTATGCACATTGGGTCATTTCTGGTTTTATTTTCAATTTGGTTTCCTTTTGATTTCATCACATTCTTCTCAAATTGCATGTTTGATTATATTCATTTGGGTCAATTACATGTTTTAGAAAGGTTTTATATCAATTTCACACATGAATTTCACTTGAACACGAGTTAATTTCATTTTCTGCACTTTTCTGGTAATGATCCAGAGCCAACTCAATTTCAATTTTGACAGACCCAATCTCAAAAATTCACAGAAAATCACAGAAAATCCCAAAAATGGTAAAACTTGGTGAGTGAGTGCATTAAGACTTGTTCTAGATGCCCATAAAATTTTAAGTTAATTGAGTGAAAAGAAAGTATGATTATTGTATTTTTAGCAGACTGGACAGAAATGCCCTTTCAGCCTTATTAAAAATCAAATTTGGCTTAACCTATGGATTAAAGCCTGGTTTAATTATTCTAAATCCTTTAAAACATCACATGAGGTGTCATAAAGGTGAATTAATCAAGAAATTTTGGATTTTTTGAGTCAAAAGAAGAATGAACTTCTCAGTTTGACCCAAAGTTGACCTTTTTGGGGTTTTTGACAGATGAGATTGTAAAATTCATAACAATTCACAGAAAATTCCAAAAATTATAAAATTCATATGGTAAGTTGGTATAAACCTAATCTACATGACTGTGAAATTTCATAAGAAATTAACAACCAGGCTGAGAGATATGGACTGATCTCTCAGCTGGCCAGAAACTGGAATTCACTGGACTCAACCCAGTATTGATGTTTATTGCTTTTCCATTGCTCAATTATGAACTTGAGCTGTTAAGCACATCAGAGAACATGAAGGAAAGAACTAAAAGGACAATAAAACCAATTTGCACCAAAATATCATATATTATAACAAATTGAAATACAATACACATGTAAAACATGGAATTTTGTTTTTCCATGAACTTTTGGCAGCATAACAGCATAACAGCCTACACGTGTCCCTGACACAGGCCCGGGGAGAGAGAAGGAGCCGTTAGCTTTGTCTTCTTCCTTGGGTCAGTGTGTCATGCCTTTCGGGTGTGAGCATATCCCGAATATTCCTTGGCCTTGCTGGCGCTTGACATGTCACCAAGGTGTCACTGAGTGTGCCCAACGTGTCAATTTGGCTGCTTGAGTGCTGAGTTGTGCCAATTGACCACCCCCAGATCAGACTTGAGTGCCAAGTGGTGCACCTGTCAATTGAGTGCTTTTCACTCCAAATTGACACTTCAGGCAGCGTCGTGGAAGCATCTCGGAGCTCCCCCAGGTGTTGGCTTGGCCTCTCGAGCTCCCAATTGCCCTGTCACCTTCAAGGTCGAGGTACTTTCTCCTTCGATTTTCTCCTTATTTACTTTACTATTTTCAATGCTGTTTGTGGCATTGAATTCCCCTTAAGGTGTAGATTAAGTCCCTAAAATGGTTTAAGCCAACTCGCGTTGTACACCTAGACTCCATTTTCGAAGCTCCACTGAGCTCTGGAGCTCGAGGAGGAAGAAAGGAGGGAGAGAGAGAGAAATTCAAAAGGTTTCTCTCGCTTGGGTTGGGTGCACGTGAACCGTGCTTTGGTTTCGGGCTTGTCAGAGGGAGGGAGCGCTTGCACCGCGCTCACCTCTCTTTCCCTTCTTTTCTTTTCGCTGGCCAAAATAACTCTGGGCGCTGGGCCCCCTTGGCAGTGAGACTGAAGGAGAGGGGCCCAGTCGTCAGGTTTAATGAGACACAGCCCCAGCGAAAAACTGAGGGTTGGGCTGTGGGCTTGGTCCTTGTGCACCAAAACGTATTGTCAGTGGTATGGTGCATGTGTACTGGGTCCACGCAAAGCGCCTTTAACACTTTGTGTGTATGACAGGCGGGTCCCAAGGGCAGAAGTCGTGTTTGAGCTCCCCAGATTGCACCCAGAGTGTTGCACATCCCCCAAATTGCACCCAGAACTATCTCCAGTTCTGATTTTTGGTATTTTCTTTATTCCTTTTTCCATTTTATTTTATTCTTCATGCAAAAATCCATGAAAAATTACTGAAAAATCACAGAAAATATATTCCATGATTCTGTTATTTTGGGTAATATTTTTGGTATTTTTGGGTGTGAAATTAGGCATTAATTTCACTTAAATCATTAATTGTATATGATTAGGCATATTAATCTTATACAATTAATATTTTGGCATGATTATCCCAAAGAATCATTTTTTAATTCCAAGGGATAATATTTGGGGCATTTTTCATGAATGAAATTCATGATTTTTGCATTTGGCATGTTTAATTATATGAAATTGTTTCTTGATTTCATATAATTAGGGTTTTGTGCATATATTTTTTTTTGCACACATGTGTATATATTTTTTGAAGGGGTTTGGTATGATTATTTCATGAAATTATTTATTTTTTTTTTTTAATTTCAAGAAATAATTTTGGGATTTAATAAATCATGAGATTGGACATAATTTCATGATTTAATATTTGACATGGCTATTTCATGAAATTGTTTCTTTAATTTCAAGAAATAATTTTATGAAATTGAACATAATTTCATAATTTCAAATCTTTTGTATAAAAATCACATGAAATTATATCATTAATTTCATGCAATTTAATTTGTGTATTTTTCTGGCAACTTTTAAACAGCAAACAAAGAGCCACCCACCAGAACTGGTCATGAGGCTTTGCTGGCCGAGAGGCCTGTTCTGGTGCCAATGTCTTTCCTTTCTTTTTTTTTAAGAGCCTTGAGGAAACAAGGGTGTGTCCCTGTTCTTCAAGTTAGGGATTGGTGCACATGTGCCTCCCTGTCTCTCGTTTTATTGGCTGGTTATTTTGCTTTTTTGAAAAAAATGAGATTGGGCACATGTCCTTTCTCTTATTAAAGCACTGGGCACATGCCTCGTTGCTCCCTTGAAAAATCAGGATTGCCCCCGGTACAGGGGAGGTGCTGCCGGATTTTCCTCTTTTCCTTTTGCAAAGATTTATATTACTTCATAGGCTTATCATCTTTTATTTTGTGTTTTTCGCAGGATATTATGGCTTCCTTTCAGGGTCCTACGCCTTTATATTCGCCGGGTCATTTTCCACCTCTCATGAAAGACCCAGCAGATTGGACACCCCAAGGCCCTGATCACACTGGCACATACAACATGATAGGGAACAACCTCGTCATGAGAGAGTATACTCCGTGTACAGTGAGGGTGTTGAGCCCAAGTGTCGGGACGACTAGCCCGCCTCCTTTGCACCTTCTGGGCACGGAGATGACATCATATCGGGCGTGTCCTTGGGACGACAAGCGTGTGCTCCGCGGGACTTTAGAAAGGCGCCCCCGACAAGTGGAGTGGGTCCAGTTCACCTTGCTTACAGAGGAAAGCATGCTCAAGCAAGCGGGGATTTATGAGGCGGTGTACCTCTCGCTTTTTGGATACACCCAGGACATATCCTTGTTTCGGGCATTTGCTGAGCGCTGGAGCTATGTCACGAACACCTTATTCACGGAGGATCGTGAGATGACTTTGAGCCTATGGGACCTCTCCCAGTTATCAGGGTTGCCGATCTATGGCCTTCCGTATGATGAGCATTGCCTCAGTGGAGTGGATCTCCTCAGCCTGAGGCCAGACGGGACTCCGATGTACCCGGCGTCTCTTCGTCAGGTATATAAGATTTATCATGAGATTTTAGGGGACCGAGAGGGTGTCTCCTTGGGCCAGTGGGTTTCTTACTTTGCCGATGCCCCGACACATCCTCGTACCTCTTTTGCTGATCCTTGCGATCCTTTGGGAGTAGGATTATCGACTGGTATCGTGCATAGGGGGTCCAAACCAGGCTTGGGGTCCATTACTACCAGGATTGTGGACGAGGAAACATTATTGACTGCCTTTCTATCATGGTGGCTGTGCTATTTCGTCTTGCCCAGTTCTCCAGTTGGCAGGATCAGGCCTTCTTCATTTGTTGTGGCTAACATCTTGGCTCGGGGACATAGGGTTTCCCTGGCTATCCCGGCGTTGGCCAACATTTATCGATCTCTTCGCGGGTTAGTTTCCTCTCGCGATCCTTCTTTCAGTGGGGAGGTCATCCCCTTTCATTTCATCAGTGGTTGGCTTCATGCACACTGGATGGGTCTTTATACTCCTGTCCTTTCTCAGGAGATACGGGTTATACTACCCTATTTGTCCGACATAGCTTGTGCTTCGGCATCATCCCTTTCTCCCAAAGATGCTCGCTATCGTTTCTTCCGCTCGCGAGGGGCACTCCAGAGATCTGAGGTACGCGCTTTTTCGCGTAGGATGCCCAGAGGTTCAGATAGACTTGTTGTGGACATCCCACGGTCTAGGTTGGTTCAGGGGATTTTAGAGGATTCGGCAGCCACTGAGCACCTCATTAGCATTCGGTGTGGCTTTTTACCTCTACGCATCGGTGAGCATATTATCTTGGAGCCATACTCTCCTCACCGTTGTGCCCATCAGTTTGGATATGACCAGGGCATTCCCGAGTTGCTTTCCCGTCCCGAGTCGCTTTCTGCAGACCCGGAGGGTTTGAGTAGATGTTGGTCTTCCATACTTCGTGTGGGTACGGGTTCCCAGTTTACCATGCCTCGGGCTTCACGCTCGGAGGTGATTTTTACCGCCATGTATCATAGGTGGTATACTCACACTATCTCTGCATATCAGGCGATACTCCCTGCCGATATGGCACGTGTGACTTGTCCACTACCGGACAAAAAGAAAAATGAAAAGAAGCGGCGGAGATCTCCCTCCTCTTCCTCTTCTCGCGCCTTACTTGATTTTCAGGGCTTTGACAGCAAGGTGCTATTAGATTCTCCTATCGCTTCTCAGACAGGTGATTATTATTTATGGCCTCTTTTGTTTACTGTATTTGTATCCTTGAAGTTTCTTATGTGACTTCTTTATGATATACTGATGTCGGAGAAATTGCAGGAGGGTCGACCGACAGAGAGGCACCTGACTCCGTCTTGGAGGAGCTCTTCATTTTTCGAGCGGGTTTGCCAGGTACTTACATTTGTAAGGTCCTTTACATTTAGGGAAATGATCATTCTTCCCTTATATTCTCCTTGATTTGTTTCCAGGCTTTGAGAGCGCTGACCTTTCTACAACGGAGGCCCAGGAAAACTCACCTACCGTCTTGGGGGACGAGGCGGTCGTAGGTATGATTTTTTTTCTTTTCAGAATATTCTACTAAATATCCTTCACATAATTTCCCTTGCTTATTTCACTCTTCTTTGAAACAAAAGGGGACGCTGAGAGTCCATTAGCACCAGCTCTCGGCGGAGAATTTGCTTCACCTGCAAGAGTTTCTCCGTTAAGGGAAGCGGAAGATTTGGCTGTCCTTCGGGAGCCTATCATGATCAGTGACTCAGGCATAATTCCATTGTCATTTCACCATCTCACAATACCTTACTCTCTTCATTTCTCCCTTCGGGGATCTTATTCTTGTTTTTAATTCAGACCCTGAAGATTTTGTCATTGCCGAGGCGACCGGCACAGAGTTCGGTGATAGGTCTGATGTCAGATACAACGACAATATTGAAGAGGAGCCTGACGAAGAGATTGAGGCAGAGCCAGAGGTCGAGCTCGATGCGGGATTCAACGTCGTTCCCGAAGAAGGCTTCGAGGCGGACCCTGAGGAGGAGAGACTCTCGGGTGACATTTCTCCCGATGGTACGTGCTCTTATATCCCCTCACTTTGGATCTCATGTTTATATTGCATGTGATGACATTGGTTTGGTTTGTAGGTCCTTCTGTATCGGAGATGCGGCATCTGTTGGAGAAGCTATGTTCCCTTAGCAACTCTACTCGAGCCCACCGTTCATTGGACCTTCGTGTTTTGGATTTGGTCCCTGTTTCCGGGAACTCTCCTGATTTCCAGGGGGTGATTGACGACTTAATCGTCCCCTGTCAAGAGCATTTGTCTTGTATAACCCGCGAGCGTTTGGCCTGGGCTTTCGGGGAGAGACGAAAGGCTCTCTCGACTCTCGCGACATCGGTGTCTCGTGCCGAGTCGGAGTTATTCTCACTTCGTCACCGCCTCAGGGGTCTCCAGGATCAGCTTACATGTCACCTGGCTTTCAGTGCAGGTATGCTAGCTTCTGGGGCTGATTACAGGGCTTCTAGCCACCTAGCTGATCAGACCCAGTCACTCAAGAGTGAGATCAAGGGCATGGAGGGTTTGGTAGACACCGCCTTCTCTACTCTTCGTGACTACTCATATGATTATGAGGCCGCCCGAGCTAGCGTAGACGACCTAGTGGCTGACGAGGAGCGTCACTTTACCGCCGCCTGTTCTTTGTTTACCCGGATCGACGGGTTCTTGGCCCAGCTGCGTAGTCGCTATCCTAGCCTTTAGGGTGGCATTTGTTTGTATTTTTGGCATTTTGTTTGTTTTGGACATGGTTTTAGTTATTTATTTTTAGGAGCTTAGGTTTGTTATCCTATTTTGTACGATGTATGGATTGAGTATATGTTTTGGGAAGATTTATATTATTATCGGTATTTTGGTATTTTGTTTGTTATTTTGTTAGGCACAAGATAAAAAGCCTGTTCATCTCTTTATGACTGGTCAGATGAACATACCAGTGTCAATTGTTTATGGTACAAATTGGCAAAACCATTTTGAATGTGGATTCTTTCTATTCTCTCCACTCATTATTAAGTGTGGAACCCTCACATTTCACTCATTCTCCACGCATATTTATTTGTATATTTGGAGTGGGATTTCGCCCTGATAAATTATCCAAGCTTATCATAAGGATAAGAAGGTTTCATTCATTATAGGGCTTTTTATTTATGCCTCCAATACTCTGCCTTACTATTAATTAATAAGGCAATGTTTTATTCAGCAATGATTTGTTTAAAGCGACAAATCATAACGCTGCCCATTTTCATATTTATTCTGTATCAAATGGGCAAACACAGTGGTAATTGTATTGGAGGCACAAATACCAAAACCATTTCCCCGCTTTAGTGGCTCCAAAGTTCGGGCGCCGACTTCATCCGGCGATGTGGACAAAACCTTTCTTTTTGGCCTGTCAGAGGTTTTGGTAGCTTTTGTATTAGCCACCACATGTGTTCCTTGATTAACGGCTCAAGGCGACAAGGCCGATTTATGCCCGGAGGGGACATTTTGGTTTATGGTATTTCTTCAGTGGACACCATCCACGTCCCTTGATTAACGGCTCAAGGCGACAAGGCCGATTTATGCCCGATGGGACGACTTTGTTTGTGGTATTTCTTCAGTGGACACCATCCACGCCCCTTGATTAACGGCTCAAGGCGACAAGGCCGATTTGCACCCGGCGGGACATGGATAAGTACCTTTTACCCCGGGACATTAAGCCACCTTTCTTCTGGGCGTATGAGTTTAGCCACCTTTCTTCTTGGTGTTTGAGTTTGGCCACCTTTCTTCTTGGTGTATGGGTTTAGCCACCTTTCTTCTTGGTGTATGGGTTTAGCCACCTTTCTTCTTGGTGTATTATGCATGGTATTTCTTAAGATACCGCCCGTTTATAGGAGGTAATGGTCTTTCGCCTTTATGATCTATGAGTTGGTATGCCCCTCCGTCAAACACCTTCTCAACCACATATGGGCCTTCCCAATTAGGTGAAAACTTTGGGCCGACATGCCGGCCAATTATGGGCCTTCGGAGAACGAGTACTAATTCCCCTTGACGAAAAGTTCTTGAGCGGGCCATTTTGTCGTAGGCCCGTGCCATCTTCGCTTGGTATATTTCCAAGTTTTGTTGGGCTATGATTCGCCTTTCATCCATAGCGTCGAGTTCGTCGAGCCTGAGGTGCTTCTGCTCATCTAACGACATTTCGTTCTGGAGCGCCACCCTTAAGGACGGGAGTTCCACCTCAAGCGGCAGGACAGCTTCGACACCAAACACCAGGGAATATGGTGTCGCTTGAGTGGGGGTTCGACATGTGGTTCGATATGCCCAAAGCGCTTCTTGTAGCCTTTCATGCCAGTCGCGCTGATTTCCTTTCAACGTCCTTTTCATGATTTTTATCAAAGTCTTATTGAAGGCCTCTGCTAAACCATTTGCTCTGGGATTGTATATGGAAAAATATTTCCAATCAATCTTGAACTTTTCCGCAAGTGCGTATACTTTAGCACTTTTGAACGCGGCCCCGTTATCAGAAATGATTCTCCTCGGGGTCCCAAATCGGTATAAGATATGGTTTTTGAAGAAATTCACGACATCGATTGCCTTCACTTCCCTAAGCGGGACTGCCTCGGCCCACTTGGTGAAGTAATCGGTCGCAGCCAAGATAAACTTATGACCCTTGGAGGAAGGCGGGTCAATGGGCCCGACTACATCAGTACCCCATGCATCAAACGGCCAAGATGACACAGTCGGGTGTAACGGGTTTGGGTGTTGATGTATGAACGTGCCATGTATTTGGCACATGTGACACTTCTTGGCATGCTCGATACAATCGCGTGCCATGGTGGGCCAATAATAGCCCATGCGCTTTATCTTAAGTCGCATTTTGGGTCCCGGCTGATGTGCTCCGCATAAACCCGAATGAACCTCCTTCATGATTTGGTGGACTTCTGAGTTTGACACACAGCGAAGCCACATTTGGTCGTATGATCGCCTGTATAAGGTGTCATTAACGTAGGCGTAGCGAAGCGCTCTCTTCTTGAGTTGCTCTCGCGCTGATTTCTCATTCGGGAGAACCCCGTATTTGAAGTATTCAACGAAAGGTTGGCGCCAATCGTCATTCGGCTGAGTCACCATGACATCTTCCAGGTCACTTTCCATTTCTTCGGCCATAGCCACCTGGATTTTATCTTTGGTCCCCGTGAAGCATGAGGACAGGGGTCGTCGATTTTTGACAACAATTTGCACATTTTCGTCGCTAGGCTCGCCTAATTCTTTAGCCACCCGAGCGAGCGCATCAGCTTTGCCATTTGTGGCCCTCGAGATTTTCTTGAATAGGATTTCGGGAATTTCATCTATTAATTCCAAAACCCTAGCGTGATACTTTATCAATTCCGGTTTTAGTACCTTATATGCTCCGGTGATTTGATTTATTATCAATTGGGAGTCACCAAACACATGGAGTTTTCTAATCCCCATATTCAGCGCAAGCTCTAACCCGGCTATGAGCGCTTCATATTCAGCCTCATTATTTGTACAAGGCTCGGTCAATGCCAAGGCATGACGCATGATTCCCCCTTCTGGTGTCACGAAGACTAAGCCTATCCCGGCCCGTATTTGTGGGATGTTTGGGCCCGCGGTGGGCCGTATTGATGATGCCCCATCAAAGTACATTTCCCAACTTGGGGTTTCATCTTTGATATGAAAGACTTCTTCATCTGGAAATTCGCATGCCAAAGGAGAGTCGTCGGGTATTGGATGGGCCGCTAGGAAATCAGCCATCGCTTGCCCCTTTATGGCCTTTTGTGGCGCGAAAGTTATATCAAACTCGGTCAGGATTATGGCCCATCTTGCCAACCTGCCTGTAAGCATGGGTCTCGTCATGAGATATTTTAAGGGGTCAATCTTTGAGATGAGGATGACCTTGTGGGCTATCATGTAGTGTCGCAACTTCTTCACAGCGAACACCAATGCCAGGCAATGCTTTTCAATCGGTGTATAGGCGTATTCCGCCCCTACCAGCATGCGGCTCAAGTAATAGAGGGCGTTTTCTTTCCCTTGTTCATTTTCTTGCGCTAATAAGGCCCCGAGAGATCCATTCAAGGCCGTCGTGTACAATATCAGCTCTTTTCCTGGTATTGGAGCTGCCAGCACTGGTGGTTTGAGGAGGTAGCCCTTGATGTCATTTAGGGCTTGTTGGCAGGCTTCGTCCCATTTAAACGGGACATCCTTCTTGGTCAATCGGGTGAAAGGTTGTATCCTACCCGATAGATTGGCTATGAATCGCCTAATGTATGCCAAGCGGCCTTGAAGCGAGCGAAGCTCCTTAAGGTTCCTGGGTGGCGGCAATTCTTGTATTGCCTTGATTTTACCCGGGTCTATTTCTATTCCCCGGTGTCGAATAACAAACCCAAGAAATTTCCCCGACGAAACCATAAAGGCGCACTTTAACGGGTTTAGCTTCAGCGCATGTTGCCTCAGACGGTCAAACACGACCTTGAGATTTGTGAGATGCTCGTCATAGGACGTCGCCTTTACGACCAAATCGTCCACGTAGCATTCGACAATCTTATGAATTAGGTCGTCGAATATTTTCGTCATGGCTCGCTGGTATGTGGCCCCGGCATTTTTGAGGCCAAAAGGCATAACCTTGTAACAATAAATACCCATCGGAGTGCGGAAGGCCGTATGCTTCTGGTCTTCTTCATCCATTTTGATTTGGTTATACCCCGCGTACCCATCCATAAAAGAGAATACCTCATAGGACGAGGTATGGTCGATGATGATTTCCGTCACCGGTAAAGGAAAGTCATCTTTGGGACAAGCTTTATTCAGGTCCCGAAAGTCGACGCATATGCGTATTTGCCCGTTCTTCTTCTTTACGGGAACGATGCTAGCCACCCAATCGGGAGTTTCTTCTTCCCGCACAAAGCCTGCATCGATAAGCTTCTTGGTTTCGACCACGACCTTTTCTTCAAGTTCTATTCTCATTCGTCGCGGTGCTTGTTTGACCGGCTTTATACTTGGGTCAATTTTGAGTTTGTGGACTGCAACTTTGGGATCCAGTCCTGGCATTTCTTCATAGCTCCATGCGAAACAATCAACATATTCTTGGAGCAAGGCCCTCAAAGGTTCCCGCTTCTCTTGGGGAAGGGATGCGCTTATGAAGGTTGGCCTGGGGTCTTCATCTGTCCCGAGGTTAACTTCCACCAACTCGTCAATGGTGTTTGGCGCGCCGTCCTCCAACTCCTTTGGTGCGTTTTTAGCCACCAGGATGAAGTCTTCTTCTTCTGGCTCCTCAGATACCATATAACAGGTAACTCTGCGATTCTTGAAGAAACTTCGACACCGTTCGTCGGGATCCCCGTCTTCTTCTGACTCAGAGTTGTATCCCAAACCGCGAGTGTATTTGATCTTGTCATCAAGGCCCCTGACCGTATTAGTTGAGCCATTCCATAGTCTTTCAAAGTAATACATCTTGGATTTTGATATGGTTTGAGGACACCGGGCCTTTTCCATCAGTTGGCCCTGATTCTTCCCGAAATACCGGGACGCCTCGATATTGACTTCCCCGTCATCGGAGTCTTCTGATAATAAGCCACTCCACTCGTGGATCAGGGCGTTATCACCAGGATTGATTGCATCGATTTTGTAGAATCTGATTGGTCTATGAGTGACCGTCTTCCCTGGCAAGCGTTCGACCTTAGAAGGAACAACAAACGTCCGCAACTTCTGGATTTGGTTCACTTCTTTGGGAGAAAGGTCCTTGTAATGTCTTTCGGGTACCTTTTCAACCCTTAAAGACGATTCATGGCTCTCGTCAGTTTCGAAGTTGTATGTCGGTTTGACGTGAAATAGGATTTCTTCTTCTGATCCACTTTCCGATTCATACACCTCTCCATCTATAGGAGCTTCCTCTTCTGACTCATCGTCTGTTGAGGCCCCGTATAGCGGGATAACCCGGCGCGTCGAGATCTTCTCATCTTCTTCATCAGAAGAAGCGCCAAATAAGGGGGTGATACCATACACTCGTTCCTTCTTGTCTTCCTCTTCATCAGAGGATAACCCGTAAACGGGTTTATTACTCAAAGTTGGTGCCTTTTTCTCATGAGATGACACCAGCTCAGGCGTGGATTTGGTTTGGCTTGTTTGCATTTCCGAGCCATTTCCTTGTAAGACGGAGCTTAGAGACTCCATCAGCGCTTTATGCTGATCCTTCTCCTCCTGCGTTAAGAAATAACGGGCGTCGCTAAGGCCAATTTCATGGACCCCGAACGGCTTAATGTCCCCATTTATCCTTTTTTGCCTTCCGTCTTTCATGTATTTCATGCATTGGTGAAGAGTTGATGGTACCACCCGGTTTTCATGCAGCCAAGGGCGACCGAGTAAGGCCTTGTATGACGTATCGGCGTCAATGACATAAAATTTGGTCGAGGTTATCAGGCCCCCGAATTGGAGTGTTAGGGTCACCGCACCCATGGCTTTCTGCGAATGTTGATTGAACCCATGAATGGTCACTTTCTCATTCGACAATGGTTTGGTATCCAGCATTAGGGTTTTCAGGATCCTCAAGGGCATAATGTTTATCGATGACCCCGAATCGACCAAAATGCGATTCAATCTTTGCCCCTCACAGTCGTCAGTTACATACAACGGCCGGTTGTGATCGGCGGTGCCAGTCAACAGGTCTTCATCAGTGAAATGGATACCCGTTGAACGGCTGTTGACGTATGCCGTCTCATGTGATTGCTTTTCAGCAAAGTAGGCCTGGAATTGCTCAGGATTTTGGAGCGCGTATATTAATATGTCGCACATATCCTTCGACATCATCAATGCATCAAAGACACTAAGCAAGGCTGGGATCTTACGGAGATGCGCCAGCACATTGTAATCTCCTACCGTGAGTTTTGACTTTTCACGGGTGGGTAGGCCATTTTCTGGTTCTTTGCTTGTACTTTTGGTCTTCGCGGCATTTCGGTCAGACTCCTTTGGAGGTTGACGTTCAGGGATGTAGGTGCCCGAACGCAGAACGACCTGACATTCTGTCTTTTCCTTTTCAGAGGTAGTGGCCTCATTACCTTCTTCGGGATAAAATAGACTCCCGGGAAAGTGTGCGTCTTCTTCAGAATCGCTATTATGATGTATTGCATGGCACCATTCTTTTTGGTTAGGCGCGGAACGGGTGTATTTGTGAGGATTTGATTGCCCTTCCTCCATGTTCTCTATTTTAAAAGAGCGTTTTCGGCCGTCGACGGGCCTACCCTCTTTCCTTGATTCAGGGTTTATTGACCCTCTCCTTGGGTTTACAACGGAGAAATTCCTGGCTTGAGTAGAAACGGCCTGAGACTCGCCACCTCTTTCCTCACTTGTGGTTTCAATCGTCAGCCTTTCTTCGTGGCCGCAATCTTGCCATGCTATGCTTTCCAACATCTCTTTGTCATCTATGTTTACTAAAAAGACATTGGGAGGTTTCCTTCGGGCCTGACCCGGCCGAAACGCCTCATTTCTGGATTGATGCCCATGAGAAACTATGATCACCATGTCCTCTTTCGGGCGCCCCGAAGATGAGTTTCCCTCGTCTCGGGTAAATCCAACTCTAAGGAACCCATTCATTTCAGGTCCCTTCTCGCATTCCTTTCTCATTCGACAGGGCATGTCTTCCACTAACCCTTTTATGCCTTCGGGTTTGAATTTCCGAATTGTCGACTTTGAGTCTATGCTGGTTGTCTTTTTGCTGCCATTCATAAAATGGTGAACTTGCCCGAGAAGCTCGTTGAGATAAAGCTCCTCCCGACAAGGGAGAGTATCAGAGTCTTCTGACTCACTCACCTCATGAGTTTCTACGTGGGTGATGACACAGCATTCTTCATCCCAGAACTCATCTCCTTCATCTGTGGTTTCGTCTTCATCGACTATACCCATTAATTTGTTGAGAATTCGTTTAGGAATGAAGTCTCGAAGCATGGCCAGTATCGGTTGACCTTGTTCGTATTCTTCGAGCGCATCAATGTACTTCTGGAGTTCTGACTTTTCCGGATACTCCTTTGGCTTTACTGGCTTCTTGTCCCGTTTGCGGCTGCCATTTTTGTTCGCTTTCTTGTAGAAGGCCACCGATTTTCTTGGTGGTTCAGGGATAATGGGAGTTACATCATTCTTCCACAAAATACCTGGTTCTTTCTGAATGGATTTGAGGAGTTTCTTTGCTTTCCGGGACAGGTGGATACTCCAAGGTTCGGTCGAAAAATCCTCAATATTGATCTCTATATGAGAGACCGCGTTCACCTGCTCATGCGGGGCTGGCGTTTGGAGGATACTATCAGCCAGAGTTATCTCGCCATTCCTGTACCTCCTTTCTATCCAGTCTTTGAACACCCAACAATCTTCTATGGGGTGCCCAAGCACTCTGTGATATGGACAGTAGTTCGGGTCATTGGATTTCTCCATGTCGGCGGGCCGTTTACATTTAGGTAATTGGAGCCCGTCCTTCAAGGCATCTTTGAAGAGTCGCGCGACTTTATCCCTTTTGAATGAATAAGGCTTGCCCTTCAATTCCTCCAGACTTTTAAGAGGCTGCCCGCTTCCATATACGGGTTTTGCACTGCTGCCGCCGTCATTTTTATTTGACGAGCCATCATTGTTCACAGTGTTGACATTAGCGGCCGTGTTTTTGCTGCTGGATTTGCTTGTATTGGCTACCTTGGCTTCAGCCTTTCCTCCTCTTTGGAATCTCTGACCCGAGTAGTTGGGCCATGAATTTGGAGGTGCATTTTCGAGCCTGGACACACAGTTTATCAAATCCTGATATGTCGTAATTTTGGCTATCCCTAAGAACGGTGTCATCTAGTTGTCGACGTTCCTGAGTATTAGCTCGACCGCCTCCCTTTGGGTTATCGGGCGATCACACCTAATGCTGAGGTTTCGCCAGCGACTAATGTACTCCAGAACTTTCTCATTCTTCTGGGGCCTAGTATTGGCCAAGTCCGCAATGCTGATTTTGTCAGTCATGACCGCGAACTTTGCCCTGAACGCATCAGTCATGTCATCCCACGTTTTAATACTCCCATTTTCTAATGAGTAGTACCATTCGAAAGCGGGACCCGTCAGACTTTGCGGGAATTGACGCAGCAACAAGGCGTCATTGCTCCCTGTATTTCCACACGAGGCCATGAAATGGGCCAAGTGTTGATCCGGGTTGGTGTCTTTTACACCTTCTCCCGAGAAGGATTTAAACTTCGGGACTATATACCCCTTTGGGTAAGGTATAGCATCGTAATCGGCTGGATACGGCCTCCCCGTTCGTTTCAAGGGTAAGACGGTAAATCCTGCGCCCGCTATTTGAAGTTGTTGACTAATTATCTCTTGGATCTCCTTTTTAGTCAATCCTTGATTCTCGTTAATATATGTACGAGTGTTAGAGCCCCGAGCAATATTGACTCGAGAGCTCTCTCCTCCACATGGGAGGTCTTCTTTGTGACCATCGGGGTCTCTGAAGCTTGGATGTTGTGATGGTTGAGGTCCCGCATGTTTGGAGGGTCCTTCATCTTCCATTCTCTCATTTGTGATCCCCTTTTTGGTCAGGAAGTCACTTAAGGACTTGATCAGGCTTAAAGCCTCTTGATTTTGCTTTCTGAGCTCTCCCATTTCTTGCTCATTTCTCTGTCTATACTCTTCCATTTCTCGTTCTCGTATAGACAGTTGTCGTTTTAACTGGGCGACGAAATCATTCGCGGAGCCACCAGTGTCTTCCATTTCTGCCTCATTATGGGCTGATTCGTCGTCAGTTGGAGGGCCGCCTTTTTGCCCTCTTTTGGTCCTGGCTCTAGTCCTGGCCGCATGAGCGTTCTCGACGTCTCTACCAGGCGGTGGGTCATTGGATGGGCCCACTTCTTCATCATCAGCCATATATGTGGCGTGACGTTCTTCTTGATCGTCAGAGGAGCTTTCGTCATACGCCCCCACAGTATAGACTGTGAAGTGTTCTTCTTCGTCATCAGCGTAGGGTGCCGGACGAGAGACCCGCCTCTTCTTTCGGGCCTGATCAGGAACAGTGATAACCAGTCCTTTGCTTGACTTTAATGGCTTAGGGTTTAGTTTTGGCCCTAGCCTGTCAAACACAGTCGTGCTCGAGGCTTGGGGTTTTATCTTTGACCCCAGCCTATTAAACACGTTTTCACTCTCGATATTTTTCGAGAGAGCGGTGGTTTTGACCGTAGCCCGTGTTTTGGGCTTAGCCACCTGTATATAGGTGGATGGTGTCTGGCTTGTTTGGGTCAGACGAGATTTTGGGATCCATGTTTGTTTGGTCCCTTGTGCCCGTTCATATGGGCGGTTCCCCGATTCCCGGGGGACATGAACCTGTCTCCCTTGGGCCTGAGAGGCAGAGGCTTGGAGTTTGTTTCGGCGCTGTTGTTTACGCGCCTTAATGGCTTGGTGAGTCTCGTATAGAGACTTACCAAGGTCGGCCTGTTTGAGGCCTAAGGGTCTTCCCGACTCGGTCGAGAAGTTCTGGTTTAGGCGAGGTTTTGGTTGTGGAACCTCCCAAACGCTCCGGATACGAGCGGTTGGAGAGTTCCTTTTCACAATCCTTAGGGATGTGAAGGGGTTGGAGACGGGAAGATTTGGCTCAGCCACCAATTCATCCTGGTAGGCTTGGAGAGCCCGTTTCCTAGTGACCTTTGGGGCCACCGGTGTCGGAAGGGTCGGGGAGACTTTGTTCACTAAGCGTTGTCTCCTGGGGCGCTGAGGTTTTGGAGGGAGCGCCATGATTTTGTTGTCAATCCCCTTCTGGGTGATCCTGAAGGAGACTTCATGGTCCTCATCCTTGACCAGAGTTGGTGTCGGTGATGGTGAAGTAGGAGGAAGAACGATCATTTGGGGGAAGTCCCCAAACGAGAACACCATATGGCCCGCCTCGTTGAGGGAGACGGGGACGGCGATCGCAAACGGAGAATTAACGCCAGACATCATTTCCTGAAAAATATAGACTCCACAAATCAATTAGCCATATTTCATGCAAAATATATATATATATTTTTTATTTGATCCATATATTTAATTAGTTTAGCCCAAGAGATGAGAGGAGAAAGATACGTCCCACCGGGCGTGCCAGAACCTGTGCGGCCCTTTTTCGCGGCCCACGCGCGAGGCATCGGCGTCCTCGCTCACGGGGGAAGAAGGTGCAGGTACATCCCTGCGCGTGTTTGTGCGCTCAAGGACTTATTATTTAGGTGATTGTGGGAACTTTTATTTTCCGACGGGCGCAAGCCCCCGCCGTTAATTACCCCGGCTCTCGCCTCGGGAACCTCTGATTAATGGGCTAAACTAATCAAAATATATGGATCAGATTTGTGGCTTTATTTCTTCCTTCCAATTTATTATAATGCATACTTGAAATAACCCAAAGGTATAACTTTGGATAATAAGACTAAAGACGTATGATCTAAAGTCAGAGAAACGTATAATTTCTCATAAATCAGAGATCGAGGATGTATAATCCTATTGATCTCACGGAGTTCGAATGTGAAGCGCACTGCCAACTCGATACTCAAAGAACCAGAGATGTTTGATCTCTAAAAAGGTTCATGTCAAAGACAAGGACGTATAATCCTAAACAGTCTATTGACCTTCCAAATCCCGAATCTGAAGCGCTATGCCAATTCGAAACCTGGGAAAATTGGAGGATCGGGAACATATAATTCTTTATCGATTTCCAAAATGAGGTACATTAAACCTGAAGCGCACTGCCAATTTAATGTTCTCGAAACATAATTTGATATGATTTGGTATGTTGGTATGTTTTCACCAAGTTTTGGACTTATCTGCATATTTGGCATATTTGGCCAGAGATTTGGACATATTTGCATATTTGACCTATTTTATCAAGGGTTTGGACATATTTGTATATTTGGCATGTTTGGCCAGAAATTTGGGTGTATTTGCATATTTGACATGTTTGGTCAAATGTTTGGGTTTATTTGCATATTTAACATGTTTGGTCAAAAGTTTGGTCATATTTGCATATTTGACATGTTTGGTCAGATGTTTGGGTATATTTGCATGTTTGACATGTTTGGTCAAATATTCGGACATATTTGTATTTTTGACATGTTTGGTCAAATGTTTGGGTTTATTTGCATGTTTGACATATTTGGTCAAATATTTGGACATATTTGCATATTTGACATGTTTGGTCAAATGTTTGGGTATATTTGCGTGTTTGACATGTTTGGTCAAATATTTGGACATATTTGTATTTTTGACATATTTGGTCAAATATTTGGGTATATTTGCATATTTAAATATTTTGATTTGTTTTATCAAAATATAACAAGGTTTAATTATTTTGAACATTTTTTATTTGTTTCATAACATGATTCAATCATCTTTGAATGTTTTGATTCGTTTTATCAAAATATAACATATTTTAATCATTTTTTTTTGAATATTTGGGTATATTTGCATATTTAAATATTTTGATTTGTTTTATCAAAATATAACAAGGTTTAATTATTTTGAACATTTTTATTTGTTTCATAACATGATTCAATCATCTTTGAATATTTTGATTTGTTTTATCAAAATATAACATATTCTAATCATTTTTGAATATTTTTTTTTTGTTATTTATTTTATCAAAATATAGCATAATTCAATCATTTTTGAATATTTTGATTTGTTTTAACATATTTAACCATTTTTGAATATTTTGATTTGTTTTATCAAAATATAACATAATGTGATTATTTTGAATATTTTTTATTTGTTTTACCAAAACATGACATAATTTAACTATTTTGAATATTTTGATAACATAATTTGATTATTTTGAGTATTTTTATCAAAATATAATACCATTTGATTATTTTGAATATCTTTATTTATTTTATCAAAATATAATATAATTTGACTATTTTGAATATTTTGATTTATTTTATCAAAAAAAGAATTCATTTGTTTTGAGTATTTTCATATGACATAATTTCCATTTATTTTACAAATATTCTATTTGATATTTTGAATTTATTTTATACATACATGATATGTCTTGAATTTTCTTTTATTTATAATATATAAAAAAAAATAAAATAAAATCAAAATTGACATTTTATAGTCTTAAAAATATTCATAAATGAAATCATGATTTTTGATATATTTTTCATAATTTGTGGGCTTGAGAAATCATTTTTATTTGGTGTTTAAAGTTTATTTTCAAAACAGATTAATATGGGCCGTCAGATTTGGGCCCATGCATCAAGATCTGAACTTAAGTTCGGTTTTTAAAGCATCTTTTAAACTGGGCCGTTGGATCTCTGGCGCGCATCAAGCCTTCTATGGGCTGTTTGAATTTCATCAAGATTCGCACTTTGAGATGCATCAATATTCGTGCTCATCCTCTCCGACACTGATCGAGGCCCTGCCGGCGTCGGATCTCCGATCAGAAGTTATGGCTGGCATCGCCAGAGCGTGGGGAGTCCATCGGTGGTGGTCTCGGCGGCGACGGCGGCCTGGATCGCCGGAGATGGGGGTAGCCACTTGGTTTCGGTTGGGAAGTTGGCTGAGATGAGATTTTGAGGGATTTGAGCTGATTTTTGGCAAATTGACTCGATTCCTTTGTCATATAGCATCGTCAGAACATGTTTATCAAGATTTTGAGGCTTAATTTGAGTTTAATCCATCAATTTTGCAACTTGGGCCATTTGGTACAAAACTGGTTTCGGGGCTTTGGTACCAAATGGTATTTCATAGCTTTCCTTTGCAATTGTCTTTCAATTAACCTTCCAAACAGTGTCGTTTAGTATGTTTGAACATGTTTGGATGATCAATTTCATCAATTTAGATGTGCATTGTCCTTTATGCACATTGGGTCATTTCTGGTTTTATTTTCAATTTGGTTTCCTTTTGATTTCATCACATTCTTCTCAAATTGCATGTTTGATTATATTCATTTGGGTCAATTACATGTTTTAGAAAGGTTTTATATCAATTTCACACATGAATTTCACTTGAACACGAGTTAATTTCATTTTCTGCACTTTTCTGGTAATGATCCAGAGCCAACTCAATTTCAATTTTGACAGACCCAATCTCAAAAATTCACAGAAAATCACAGAAAATCCCAAAAATGGTAAAACTTGGTGAGTGAGTGCATTAAGACTTGTTCTAGATGCCCATAAAATTTTAAGTTAATTGAGTGAAAAGAAAGTATGATTATTGTATTTTTAGCAGACTGGACAGAAATGCCCTTTCAGCCTTATTAAAAATCAAATTTGGCTTAACCTATGGATTAAAGCCTGGTTTAATTATTCTAAATCCTTTAAAACATCACATGAGGTGTCATAAAGGTGAATTAATCAAGAAATTTTGGATTTTTTGAGTCAAAAGAAGAATGAACTTCTCAGTTTGACCCAAAGTTGACCTTTTTGGGGTTTTTGACAGATGAGATTGTAAAATTCATAACAATTCACAGAAAATTCCAAAAATTATAAAATTCATATGGTAAGTTGGTATAAACCTAATCTACATGACTGTGAAATTTCATAAGAAATTAACAACCAGGCTGAGAGATATGGACTGATCTCTCAGCTGGCCAGAAACTGGAATTCACTGGACTCAACCCAGTATTGATGTTTATTGCTTTTCCATTGCTCAATTATGAACTTGAGCTGTTAAGCACATCAGAGAACATGAAGGAAAGAACTAAAAGGACAATAAAACCAATTTGCACCAAAATATCATATATTATAACAAATTGAAATACAATACACATGTAAAACATGGAATTTTGTTTTTCCATGAACTTTTGGCAGCATAACAGCATAACAGCCTACACGTGTCCCTGACACAGGCCCGGGGAGAGAGAAGGAGCCGTTAGCTTTGTCTTCTTCCTTGGGTCAGTGTGTCATGCCTTTCGGGTGTGAGCATATCCCGAATATTCCTTGGCCTTGCTGGCGCTTGACATGTCACCAAGGTGTCACTGAGTGTGCCCAACGTGTCAATTTGGCTGCTTGAGTGCTGAGTTGTGCCAATTGACCACCCCCAGATCAGACTTGAGTGCCAAGTGGTGCACCTGTCAATTGAGTGCTTTTCACTCCAAATTGACACTTCAGGCAGCGTCGTGGAAGCATCTCGGAGCTCCCCCAGGTGTTGGCTTGGCCTCTCGAGCTCCCAATTGCCCTGTCACCTTCAAGGTCGAGGTACTTTCTCCTTCGATTTTCTCCTTATTTACTTTACTATTTTCAATGCTGTTTGTGGCATTGAATTCCCCTTAAGGTGTAGATTAAGTCCCTAAAATGGTTTAAGCCAACTCGCGTTGTACACCTAGACTCCATTTTCGAAGCTCCACTGAGCTCTGGAGCTCGAGGAGGAAGAAAGGAGGGAGAGAGAGAGAAATTCAAAAGGTTTCTCTCGCTTGGGTTGGGTGCACGTGAACCGTGCTTTGGTTTCGGGCTTGTCAGAGGGAGGGAGCGCTTGCACCGCGCTCACCTCTCTTTCCCTTCTTTTCTTTTCGCTGGCCAAAATAACTCTGGGCGCTGGGCCCCCTTGGCAGTGAGACTGAAGGAGAGGGGCCCAGTCGTCAGGTTTAATGAGACACAGCCCCAGCGAAAAACTGAGGGTTGGGCTGTGGGCTTGGTCCTTGTGCACCAAAACGTATTGTCAGTGGTATGGTGCATGTGTACTGGGTCCACGCAAAGCGCCTTTAACACTTTGTGTGTATGACAGGCGGGTCCCAAGGGCAGAAGTCGTGTTTGAGCTCCCCAGATTGCATCCAGAGTGTTGCACATCCCCCAAATTGCACCCAGAACTATCTCCAGTTCTGATTTTTGGTATTTTCTTTATTCCTTTTTCCATTTTATTTTATTCTTCATGCAAAAATCCATGAAAAATTACTGAAAAATCACAGAAAATATATTCCATGATTCTGTTATTTTGGGTAATATTTTTGGTATTTTTGGGTGTGAAATTAGGCATTAATTTCACTTAAATCATTAATTGTATATGATTAGGCATATTAATCTTATACAATTAATATTTTGGCATGATTATCCCAAAGAATCATTTTTTAATTCCAAGGGATAATATTTGGGGCATTTTTCATGAATGAAATTCATGATTTTTGCATTTGGCATGTTTAATTATATGAAATTGTTTCTTGATTTCATATAATTAGGGTTTTTTGCATATATTTTTTTTTGCACACATGTGTATATATTTTTTGAAGGGGTTTGGTATGATTATTTCATGAAATTATTTATTTTTTTTTTAATTTCAAGAAATAATTTTGGGATTTAATAAATCATGAGATTGGACATAATTTCATGATTTAATATTTGACATGGCTATTTCATGAAATTGTTTCTTTAATTTCAAGAAATAATTTTATGAAATTGAACATAATTTCATAATTTCAAATCTTTGGTATAAAAATCACATGAAATTATATCATTAATTTCATGCAATTTAATTTGTGTATTTTTCTGGCAACTTTTAAACAGCAAACACACATGTGCAGTGGCTGTGTAAAGCTCAATAATGGCTTTATACAAGCTGTTATGCTGTCAAAATTCCATGGAAAAACAAAATTCCATGTTTTATATGTGTATTGTATTTCAATTTGTTATAATATATGATATTTTGGTGCAAATTGGTTTTATTGTCCTTTTAGTTCTTTCCTTCATGTTCTCTGATGTGCTTAACAGCTCAAGTTCATAATTGAGCAATGGAAAAGCAATAAACATCAATACTGGGTTGAGTCCAGTGAATTCCAGTTTCTGGCCAGCTGAGAGATCAATCCATATCTCTCAGCTTGGTTGTTAATTTCTTATGAAATTTCACAGTCATGTAGATTAGGTTTATACCAACTTACCATATAAATTTTATAATTTTTGGAATTTTTTGTGAATTGTTATGAATTTTACAATCTCATCTATCAAAAACCCCAAAAAGGTCAACTTTGGGTCAAACTGAGAAGTTCATTCTTCTTTTGATTCAAAAAATCCAAAATTTCTTGATTAATTCACCTTTATGACACCTCATGTGATGTTTTAAAGGATTTAGAATAATTAAACCAGGCTTTAATCCATAGGTTAAGCCAAATTTGATTTTAATAAAGCTGAAAGGGCATTTCTGTCCAGTCTGCTAAAAATACAATAATCATACTTTCTTTTCACTCAATTAACTTAAAATTTTATGGGCATCTAGAACAAGTCTTAATGCACTCACTCACCAAATTTTACCATTTTTGGGATTTTCTGTGATTTTCTGTGAATTTTTGAAATTGGGTCTGTCAAAATTGAAATTGAGTTGGCTCTGGATCATTACCAGAAAAGTGCAAAAAATGAAATTAACTCGTGTTCAAGTGAAATTCATGTGTGAAATTGATATAAAACCTTTCTAAAACATGTAATTGACCCAAATGAATATAATCAAACATGCAATTTGAGAAGAATGTGATGAAATCAAAAGGAAACCAAATTGAAAATAAAACCAGAAATGACCCAATGTGCATAAGGGACAATGCACATCTAAATTGATGAAATTGATCATCCAAACATGTTCAAACATACTAAACGACACTGTTTGGAAGGTTAATTGAAAGAAAATTGCAAAGGAAAGCTATGAAATACCATTTGGTACCAAAGCCCCGAAACCAGTTTGGTACCAAATGGCCAAAGTTGCAAAATTGATGGATTAAATCCAAATTAAACCTCAAAACTTGTTAAACATGCTCTGGCGACGCCATACGACAAAGAAATCGAGTTAATTTGTCAAAAATAAGCTCAAATTCCTCAAAATTTCATCCCAGCCAATTTCTCAACCGAAACCAAGTGGCTACCCCCATCTCCGGCGATCCAGGCCGCCGTCGCCGCCGAGACCACCACCGATGGACTCCCCACGCTCTGGCGATGCCAGCCATGACTTCTGATCGGAGATCCGACGCCGGCAGGGCCTCGATCAGTGTCGGAGAGGATGAGCACGAATATTGATGCATCTCAAAGTGCGAATCTTGATGAAATTCAAACAGCCCATGGAAGGCTTGATGCGCGCCAGAGATCCAACGGCCCAGTTTAAAAGATGCTTTAAAAACTGAACTTAAGTTTAGATCTTGATGCATGGGCCCAAATCTGACGGCCCATATTAATCTGTTTTTGAAAATAAACTTTAAACACCAAATAAAAATGATTTCTCAAGCCCATAAATTATGAAAAATATATCAAAAATCATGATTTCATTTATGAATATTTTTAAGACTATAAAATGTCAATTTTGATTTTATTTTATTTTTTTTTATATTATAAATAAAAGAAAATTCAAGACATATCATGTATGTATAAAATAAATTCAAAATATCAAATAAAATATTTTTAAAATAAATGGAAATTATGTCATATGAAAATGCTCAAAACAAATGAATTCTTTTTGATAAAATAAATCAAAATATTCAAAATAGTCAAATTATATTATATTCAAAATAATCAAATGATATTATATTTTGATAAAAATAAATAAAAATACTCAAAATAATCAAATTATGTTATATTTTGATAAAACAAATCAAAATATTCAAAATAGTTAAATTATGTCATGTTTTGGTAAAACAAATAAAAATATTCAAAATAATCACATTATGTTATATTTTGATAAAACAAATCAAAATATTCAAGAATGATTGAATTATGTTATATTTTGATAAAATAAATTGGAATATTCAAGATAATCAAAATTATGTTATATTTTGATAAAACAAATCAAAATATTCAAAGATGATTGAATCATGTTATGAAACAAATAAAAATGTTCAAAATAATTAAACCTTGTTATATTTTGATAAAACAAATCAAAATATTTAAATATGCAAATATACCCAAACATTTGACCAAACATGTCAAAAATGCAAATATGTCCAAATATTTGACCAAATATGTCAAACATGCAAATAAACCCAAACATTTGACCAAACATGTCAAAATACAAATATGTCCAAATATTTGACCAAACATGTCAAACATGCAAATATACCTAAACATCTGACCAAACATGTCAAATATGCAAATATGACCAAACTTTTGACCAAACATGTTAAATATGCAAATAAACCCAAACATTTGACCAAACATGTCAAATATGCAAATACACCCAAATCTCTGGCCAAACATGCCAAATATACAAATATGTCCAAACTCTTGATAAAATAGGTCAAATATGCAAATATGTCCAAATCTCTGGTCAAATATGCCAAATATGCAGATAAGTCCAAAACTTGGTGAAAACATACCAACATACCAAATCATATCAAATCATGTTTCGAGAACATTAAATTGGCAGTGCGCTTCAGGTTTAATGTACCTCATTTTGGAAATCGATAAAGAATTATATGTTCCCGATCCTCCAATTTTCCCAGGTTTCGAATTGGCATAGCGCTTCAGATTCGGGATTTGGAAGGTCAATAGACTGTTTAGGATTATACGTCCTTGTCTTTGACATGAACCTTTTTAGAGATCAAACATCTCTGGTTCTTTGAGTATCGAGTTGGCAGTGCGCTTCACATTCGAACTCCGTGAGATCAATAGGATTATACATCCTCGATCTCTGATTTATGAGAAATTATACGTTTCTCTGACTTTAGATCATACGTCTTTAGTCTTATTATCCAAAGTTATACCTTTGGGTTATTTCAAGTATGCATTATAATAAATTGGAAGGAAGAAATAAAGCCACAAATCTGATCCATATATTTTGATTAGTTTAGCCCATTAATCAGAGGTTCCCGAGGCGAGAGCCGGGGTAATTAACGGCGGGGGCTTGCGCCCGTCGGAAAATAAAAGTTCCCACAATCACCTAAATAATAAGTCCTTGAGTGCACAAACACGCGCAGGGATGTACCTGCACCTTCTTCCCCCGTGAGCGAGGACGCCGATGCCTCGCGCGTGGGCCGCGAAAAAGGGCCGCACACTCAAATCGCTTTAAAATGCAGTTAAAACTATTTTGAACATATTTGTACATATTTGGATCAATTTGGCCACATTTCTGATTGAAATATTATCAAAATGCATAGATAATGTGTTAGATATGTTTATTAATTGTTTACCCAAATTTTTGGAGCTAAATTGATTAAATATGACGTATTTTTCACCTCAATTTACATTAAAATACAGTTAAAACGGTTTTGAACATGTTCCCACACGTTTTTAATCAATTGGGCCTTATTTCGGATTGAAAATTCATCAAAATTGACACATAAGGTGTCAGATATGTTTATTTATTATTTAGATGTACTTTTGGAGCAAAATCGATTCGTTATGACCTATATTTCACCTCAAGTTGCTTTAAAATGCAGTAAAAACAGTTTTGAACATATTTATCCACATTTTTAACCAATTTGGCCACATTTCTGATGGAAATATCATCAAAATGCACATATACGGTGTAAGATATGTTTATTTATTGTTTATACGAATTTTTGAAGCTAAATTGATTAGTTATGACCTATATTTCACCTCAAATTGAATGAAAATGTAGATAAAAAGGTCTTGAACGTGTTTATACATGTTTTCAATCAGTTTCGCTTCATTTCTACTTAAAATATCATCAAAATTCTCACGTTTGTTGTTGGATATGTTCATTTATTGTTTATATGTGTTTCTGGAGCTAAACTAATGATTTATAACCTATATTTCAGTTCAAATTGCAATAAAATGCAGTTAAAACGGTTTTAAACATGTTTATACACGTTTCTAATTAACTTGGCCTTATTTCTTGGTGAAAAAACATATGCACACATAAGGTGTCAGATATGTTTATTTATTGTTTATATGTATTTTTGGAGCTAAATTGATTAGGTATGATCTACATTTCACCTAAAATCGCTTTAAAATGCAGTTAAAACTGTTTTAAACATATTTATACACATTTGAATAAATTTGGCCACATTTCTGATTGAAATATTATCAAAATGCACACATAATGTGTTAGATATGTTTATTTATTGTTTGTCCGATTTTTTGGAGCTAAATTGATTAATTATGACATATTTTTCACGTCAAATTGCCACAAAATGATGTTAAAACGGTTTTGAACATGTTTATACACGTTTTTAATCAATTTTGCGTTATTTCTGATTGAAAAATCATCAAAATCCACATATAAGGTGTCATATATGTTTCTTTGTTATTTGTAAGTGTTTTTGGAGCAAAATTGATTCGTTATGACATATATTTCGCCTCAAATTGCCTTAAATTCAGTAAAAGTGGTTTTGAACATATTTATCCACAGTTTTAATCAATTTGACCGCATTTCTGATTGAAATATCATCAAAATGCACATATAAGCTGTAAGTATGTTTATTTATTGTTTATATAAATTTTTGGAGCTAAACTGATTAGTTTTGACCTATTCACCTCAAATCGCATGAAAATGCAGTTAAAACGTTTTTGAACGTGTTTATAATTGTTTTCAGTTAATTTGGCCTCATTCTTGAAAGATATTCAGAATTCACACATGTGCTGTTGGGTATGTTTATTTATTGTTTATATGTGTTTGAGGAGCTAAACTAATGATTTACGACCTATATTTCATTTCAAATCTCTTTAAAATGCAGTTAAAACAGTTATGAACCTGTTTATATACGTTTTTAACAAATTTGGCATAATTTCTCATTGAAAAAATCATCAAAATGCACACATAAGGGGTTAGATCTGTTTATTTATTGTTTATACAAGTTTTTGCTGCTAAATTGATTAATTATGACCTATGTCATGGCAAATTGCAATAAAATGCAGTTTAAAGGGTTTTGAACTTGTTTATACACGTTTTTAATCAACTTCGTGTTATTTCTGATTGAAAAATCATGTAAATTCACAAATAAGTTGTCAAATATGTTTATTGACTGTTTGTATGTGTTTTTGTAGCAAAATTGATTCGTTATGACCTATATTTCACATCAAGTTTGCATTAAAATGCAGTAAAAACTTTTTTGAACATATTTATCTACATTTTTAATCAATTTGGCTACATTTTTGTTGGAAATCATCAAAATGCACACATAAGGTGTAAGATATGTTTATTTATTATTTATATGAATAGACGCTAAATAGATTAGTTGTGTCCTATATTTGACCTCAAATTGCATGAAAATGCTGTTAAAACTGTTTTGAACATGTTTATACATGTTTTGAATCAATTTGTCCTCATTTCTGCTTGAAATATCATCAAAATTCATACAAGTGCTGTTGGATATATTTATTTACTGTTTATATTGTTTCAGGAGCTAAACTAATGAGTTATGACCTATATTTCATCTCAAATGACTTTAAAATGCTGTTAAAACGGTTTCGAACATATTTATACACATTTTAATCAATTTGACCTATTATCATTGAAAAACATCAAAATGCACACATAAGGTGTTAGATATGTTAATTTATTGTTCACATAAATTTTTGGCGTTAAATTGATTAATTATGACCTATATTTCACCTCAAATTACAATAAAATGTTGTTAAAATAGTTTTGAACATGTTTATACATATTTTCAATCAATCTAGACTCATTTCTGTTTGAAATATTATCAAAATTCACTCATATGTTGTTGGTTATGTTTATTTACTGTTATATATATTTTTGGAGCCAAATTGATTAGTTATAATCGATATATCACCAGAAATTGCAATAAAATATTTTAAAACTCTTTCGAATATGTTTATACATGTTTTTAATCAATTTGGTCTTATTTCTGATTAAAAAATCACAAAATTGACACATATGGTATTAGATATGTTTATTTATTGTTATATGTATTTTTGAAGCTGAATTAATGATTTATGACGAATATTTGTCCTCAAATTGCTTTAAAATACAGTTAAAATGGTTTTAAGCATATTTATATACATTTTTAATCAATTTGGCCACATTTCTGATTGAAATGTCATCAGAATGCACAAATAAGGTGTTAGATATATTTATTTATTGGTTATACTAATTTTTGAAGCTAATGTGATTAGTTATAATCTATATTTGACATCAAATTGCCTATGCAATTAAAACGGTTTTGAACATGTTTATCCATATTTTCACTCAATTTGGGCTCATTTATGATTGAAATGTCATCGAAATTCGCACATGTGGTGTTGGGTATGTTTGTTTATTGTTTATATGTGTTTTAGGAGCTAAACTAATGATTTATGACCTATATTTTACCTCAAATTGTATTAAAATACAGTTAAAACAGTTTTGAACATGTTTATAAATGTTTTTAATCAATTTAGCTTTATGTCTCATTTAAAAAATCATCAAAATTCACACATAAGGTGCCAGATATATTTATTTATTATTTATATGTATTTTTGGAACAAATTTGGTTCGTTATGACCTTTCATCTCAAATTGCATTAAAATGCAGTTAAAAAGGTTTTGAACATATTTATTCATATTTTTAATCAATTTGGCCACATTTCTGATTGAAATATCATCAAAATACATAAATAAAGTGTTGGATATGTTTATTTATTCTTTATTTAAGATTTTGGAGCTAAATTAATTAGTTATAACTTATATTTTAACTCAAATTGCATTAAAATGCAATTACAACAGTTTTGAATATGTTTATACATGTTTTCAATTAATTTGGCCTCATTTCTGCTTGAAATATTATCAAAATTCACACAGAAGTTGCTAGATATGTTTATTTATTGTTTATATATTTTTGGAGCTAAATTGATGAGTTTTACCTATATTTCATCTCAAATTACATTAAAATACATTAAAAAAAGCTGTTGATCATGTTTATACATGTTTTTAATCAATTCAGACTTATTTCTGATTGAAATACCATCAAAATTCATAGATAAGTTGCTGGATATATTTATATTTATTTTTTGAGCTAAATTAATAAATCCTGACCTATATTTCAACTAAAATTACGTGAAAATACATTTAAAATACCTTTGAACATTTTTATAGATGTTTAAATTAGAGCTCATTTATTTTTTTATATTTTTACGGTTGTTTCTTTGTATTTTTTTTTATAATAGTTGTTTGTTTGTATAAATGTCGAGGATGGTTTGGACACTGTAGTTTCTACTGTTATTTGAATAATGTTTTTTTTACAATTATTTGTAGTACAATAATATAAATATTGTGGGATGGTTCAGACATTATAGTTTCTACAGTTGTTTGAACAATATTTTTTTTACAATTATATATAATACGATAATATAAATATTGAGGGATGGTTCAGACACTGTAATTCCTACAGTTATTTGAACATTTTTATTTTCAATTGTTCAAATCGGACATTATAGTTTTTATAGTTGTTTGAACAGTTTTTTTTAGTTCTTCAAATATAAATATTGGGGGGAGGGAGAATGTTTGGATATTGTAGTTTCTATAGTTGTTCGAATATATATATATATATATTTTTACAATTGCTTGAATATTTTTTTTATATAGGGTTCCCGTTAATCCCGACATTTATTCCTTTTCAAATGCTTTTTGCGGGACTTAAAACCTGAGTCTCTTCGCAGAAAATTATCACTGTATTAAACCTACGATTCAGTTGTTGGAACAGTTTCTTTAAACTTTTCTGGACGAAGCGTTTATTTATTAACTTTTATATATTTTTTTATTTTCCGTGTCTTTCTAAGTGTGTTGATTAATATATTGTTATCATTATTATTTTTTTATTAGAATCTCTTAATCATCTCACTTATTTGAAGTTGAGTTGCTGTTGTGTCTTATTAGAAATATATATTTTTTTTTCTTTTTTTCTCTGTTCTCTATGTATAACAATATAAAAATGCATTATGTTCTTCTCCTTCAAACTTATGAGCATAATTTTTTTTCCGTTATTTAACGTCTACTTATTTCTCTTGACTAATTAGCGTGCTTCTTGAAAATTAAAAATTGTGCATTCTCTTTTATCTTTCTTTTTATTTTGTTGTTATTTTTTTAGTTTTTATTCTGAGAAGTTAGCATTTTTTTATCCATCTATTAGATTTGAAATATATTTTTCAACTTTTTATTATTTTCATTTTGTCTCTTATTTTGCTCTTAATGATTTTTCTGTATATATAAAATGAATAATTCTAACATACATCTAATTTTTATGATACATCTATTTTACAGTATATATATTTGAGAAATATTATTCACGTTAAAAAATATTTATAGATACGTATGTAATTATTCAGTTAGCTCATGTAGCAAATTTGAATCAATTTAAAATTTGATTGGTTATTTATCATAAAACTATTGAAATTCTATAATTAAAATTTTATATTGTTTGATGAAATGTTAGAGGAATTTTAAATTAACTTAAATTTAATACATCGCTATTAAAATAATTAAAAATATATCTATAATTTTAATTTTTAATTTGAATAATATTTTTTGATTATATATATCATAATATTAAATAAATTATGAAATTTAAATATATGCTATAAATATTTATATAAAATAAAAATATATACAGATAGATGTAGCAGAGCACGAATGATCGTTAGTTTCTAATTGATACTCGTCTCAATTCTGAACAGTACCGCATGGGGTTGAAGGTGTTTCGACCGTCCGATTCATAGGATTCACGACGGGACTTCAACTCATTAGCGCCCGTCCGATCTGTCTGTGCGCATAAGATATGATTCGAATCGCACTTGACTTCACACACTCTCATACCACTGGGACTGGAAGGGAGGAACGTAACCACCTTCCTTGTTCCCCGCTTCCTAATCCACAAGCGAAAGTGCAAAACACTCGCAAAACCTCATAAACCCCCATGTACCTCACCGTTCCTTTCCCCTGTTCCCACCTCTCTCCTTCCTCCTTCCGTCCGTTCACCCCTTCTCTTTCGCTCCCTTTCCGCCACCGTCCCTTTCGCCTCGCCGCATTCAAGCGTGGTCAATTCCGACCGCTTCCTTCCGACGACGACCCGCCGGAAGCCCCAGAGGATACTTCCCACGGCCTCTCCCGCCGCCAAGTCTTCGAACGTCAAGTTGACCGCGCCCGGCGCCGCATTGAGGCGGAGAACCTTGAGGTCCCTGCACTCGACACTTCTTTGTCCGGCACCGGTTCACTGAAGAACCCTTCTCTTTCCCCTCCAGCTGATCTGTATCTGGAAGTTGACCAAGCCATTTACCAGAAGCAACCGGACCTGGTCAAGGCGGCGGTTCCGGCTGTGCAGGAGGCACAGACAGAGGATGCGCTTACCTCTGATGAAGAACAGGATTTAGACGAAATTAATGATCTACAGGTTATGTGTATAGTTAGTTTTTTTTTTAGAAGATAAACTGTTTTGATAACTTCCAGTGCTATGTGACGGTTGCAGATCCAGAGAGTCCGACAAGCCTAGGCACAAAGGCACAAATCTAATAACGAAGATTTTCTTTTAGTATTAGCTATTTAAGCCTAGGCACATTTAACATTTTTATACTTAATTTATCAAATTCCAAAGGAAAAAAATATACAATTATTATCGATTTTGAAGATTAAGGGCGGGCACTGGCCTGGACTTGCCCCAATATGGGTCTGCCACTACTGCTATGTGTAATGTTGTGGGCTGGTTCCGTGCCCATAGAGGCCTATCTTACAATAATTCATTCAATTAATTCATCGAAGTTTCCTGTCTAGGTAGCTTAATGCTAGTTTGAACTCTTTAAGTCTGGAAAAAATGTTGAGCATTTCTTTCTTTAGTCTTTTCTGAATAAATGCCCCTCATGTCAAGTAACCAGAATATGTCCTGGATGTAGGATAAATAATTATGATAATATTGCAACTCACATGTACTTTAATTGGCCGAGGAATGCTCTCCGTGCGGGAGAGGAGTTTCAAACCAGTGAGCTGGTTTTTGCGGGTACTTAAAATGGGAGGCCTGCGCCCTTTCTCTAAATTAAAATAATTTTGGTAATATGTGATAGTATTCATGTTCTTGATGCCATGTGGGCATGGGGCCCAATGACATGAAATTGACCGGGACCTTTGTTGTGTGGATTTATGAGCATTTACTAACTTCTCTTTTGAGTGTACATGAGATCCTATAATTTTTTATTAAATAATACATTATAATCTGTTTTTCTTCCTGCACTCTCACCAGGCTCAGGCACAAGACTCTTACTCCACCGACAATGAAGGTGACGACGATAGTATTACCAGTCCATCTGTTAATGGATCGATGCCTTCGTTTAATTTGGACATGGATATGCTTGGCAATGAACGGATCCGTATCCTGGAGCCCAAATTTAGGATGACTCTGGCCGAGCTCCTTGATGAGAGCAAGGTTGTGCCTGTTTCAGTAAATGGGGATTTAGAGGTCTCCATTGTAGGAGTTCAGAATGATCGAAGGGAAGTCACTGCTGGAGATCTATTCATTTGTGGTGCCAGTTCTGATGAATCTAGTGGGATTGCACACCTAACTGAGGCTGATAAAAGAGGCGCTGTTGCAGTGGTTGCTGATAAGGAGATTAACATAGAAGAGAAGCTTGCGTGCAGGTATCGTTGTAAATAGACTGAATCTTTTCTGCTTACAAACTAGTTTGATGGTTCTACTTGATCCTTTGAGCGCAACTTCTTACTGCATGTGCAAGCAAAAAGAGTATTTTTTCCATGAGAACTGAACCTGATTGAACCGATTGGTTTCACTTTTTATATTTTTTGCTTTTGTTTGAACTCTGATGCAGAACTATTAATCTACAGGGCTGTTGTCATAGTAGAAGATACAGCTGGTGTTGTTGCGAACCTTGCTGCAGCATTTTACAGGCGTCCATCAGAGAAATTGCGGGTGATAGGTGTAGCTGGTTCAAGTGGGGTCACTGCAACTGTCCATCTAATCAGGGCCATGTATGAGGCCTCCGGCCTTCGTACCGGTATGTTGTCTGTCGTGGGTCATTATGTGCATGGCAGCTTCCATTTGGAGTCCACTGATGCTCCGCCTACCATACCAGATGCAGTCTCAGTACAGAAAATCTTGGCAAAGATGATCCATAACGGGTCAGAGGCTGTTGCCATGGATTCATCTATTGATGGAAATGGAGATCAGATAGACTACGATATTGCAGTCTTCACTAATTTAAGATATGATGATGCTGATGGTAATAGTTCCAGGGAAGAATATATAAAAAGCAAGGCAAGGATATTTGCTAAGATGGTAGACCCCAGTCGTCATAGAAAGGTGGTCAATATAGATGATCCCAACGTACTGTACTTCTTATCTCAGGGAAGCCCTGACGTGCCGGTGGTGACTTATGCCATGGAAAATAAGAAAGCAGATGTGCATGTTATAAAGCACAGGCTTTCTTTATTTGAAACAGAAGTTCTAGTGCAGACACCCCATGGCATACTTGAGATATCCTCTGGTTTGCTTTGTAGGGAAAATGTGTATAATATTCTGGCGGCTGTTGCTGTTGGAGTAGCAGTTGGGGTGCCATTGGAAGACATTGTGAGGGGGATTGAAGAGGTGGATGCAGTACCAGGTAGAATCGAGCTCATTGATGAAGAACAGGCTTTTGGGGTAGTGGTGGACCATGCCCGAACACCGGAGGCTCTGTCAAGACTTCTTGATACTGTGAAGGAGCTGGGTCCACGGCGAATCATCACTGGTACGTTGTTTGCAAACTTGTTCTTTAGATATCATCTTTTGGATAGAAATGACATTTAAGCCAACAATTTTTGCATCTCTCTCCTTGCTGCAGGCCGAGAAATACTCACCTCTACTGATATCTGTTCCAAACAAATTTGAACATTTAACTAAGCTATCTTTTCTGGAAACAAATTCTTCTTTATTTATTGGAAATTTTTTTCACGTAGTTATTCCAATTGTAATCTGTAATTCTTATCTGTCGTTCCAGCGTCCTACAAAGTGTAATGTGCTTTGAATACTAATAGTTAAGGTGATTTAACAAGTTCTTCTGGAGTCTTCCTAAAAGCTCTAGTCCCTTGCTGTTCTTCTGCTGGATTACAATTTTTGATAAACAAAAGGAGTAATCCAAATTATGTGTGATCTAAACACAAAGTGTTATTGGAGATCAAAATTTTTAGATTTGTTATGTTCATTTTCTCCTCCATCAGATATGGTAAAATAAAGCACACACTTAAAATGGAATGAATCATCTATCAATTTATGGTAAGTTGACATTCAAATGCTCTCAAATTTCATATGGAAATACTTTTTGCTAGAATAGTCATGTTGAGTTGATTGAACCCACTTATTTGATACGATGTTTTTGAACCGTATATGCATAACTGATCATTATTAGCTTTTTCCATACTGCATGGCATGATTACTTGTATAAAATATGAGGTGGGATCACTTGACAATGGTTATTTTGACAACCTTGACTATGGTTTTTCAAAAAAATTAAAAAAAAAATTGAAATTTGGAACTTGTAGGTATGTTATCGGACATGTAGAAAGCCTAACAATCAAATTTCATGCATTTTTTGTATTATTTTAGATGCATCAAGGATGGTTAATTTTAGACCATCGAAATTTTGAATGACTTGATGTATGGTGAAAAATATATTAAATCTCATCATTTTTTATAGACATGATATGTGGATAATTTAGCTCATGACTATAATGTTGGATTTCAAAGTTAAGCTTTATTTTTAAATATTGTCGAGATTGTCAACACAATGAATTTCCTAGTGATTCCTCATAAAGTATTGCAATTTTATCTCCTAGAAATTTTTGGGTTCTATTTCACATTGAATGGCTTGGATCATTCTTTTTGTCATTGAAGGGTAGAATTAGAAGTGAGAACTGAGAAACCTTGGTTCTCTTAGAAATTAGGAGCCTGGCTCAATTAGCACTTGATGTTGGTGGTGCCATTGTAGAGTACTTTTAATCGAGTTATGCAATTCCTTCAAAATGGATTTCTCACTCTGTTGTAGTGTAAATCAACAGCTGTTGCAGTGCTTCAATTATATATATGTTTATTTTTATTGAACAATATGCAGTGATTGGCTGCTGTGGTGGAGGAGAAAGAGGGAAGAGACCATTGATGACCAAAATAGCAGCTGAAAAAAGTGATGTGGTTATGCTGACATCAGACAATCCAAAGAATGAAGATCCATGTAATAAATTTTCCACTTCTGGTACTACAACATCCTGTACCTTCCCTTCTTCTTGCAAGTTCTAATTGTTTACCCCTCTTCTCTACTGGTAACAGTGGATATTTTGGATGATATGCTGGCTGGTGTGGGATGGACCATGCAAGATTATTTAAAGTATGGTGAGAACGATTACTATCCTCCACTAAAAAATGGCCACAGGCTCTTTCTACACGACATCAGAACAGTAGCTGTGCGAGGTGCTGTTGCAATGGGCGAGGAGGGTGATATAGTTGTAAGTTCTCTCTGCTCCATAATTTTCCAGATTCTGATGAGCTGCTTAGCTAAAAATTGAAACAAAGATTTCACAAGAGAATCTATTGCATAATCTGCAGCAGAATTGTGGTGAGTTCCTTTACGATACCCAGTGCTGGCTGGTATGGGAGTACATTCTGATACTGATCTCACATTTTACCTTCATTTTTTCTTTCATTTTTTTAATTCAAATCTATCTCATTTAGTTTATGTTTCTTATCACATTGTGGTGCTTATTGCAGTCTTACAAATCAAATCCTAAAAAGGAAAAAAGAAAAATGACCTAAAAGAACCCTTTCTGGTACATTTTTAATGAACCAGATTGCTACTTTGGTTCCTTTACGTGTTTTCTTTGGTTTACCTTTTGTAGGTTGTTACTGGAAAAGGAAGCGAGGCATTTCAGATTGAAGGTGACAAACAAGAATTCTTTGATGATAGGGAAGAATGCAGAGAGGCATTGCAGTACGTGTACGAATTGCATAAATCTGGAATAGACACAAGCGAGTTCCCTTGGAGGTAAATTTTCTATGAGGATTGGATTTGATCTTATTTGAAAAATGATGCTGTTTGCTTTTCTCCCTTTTTTTCTTAAAAATTTAATTCTAGTATAGAGGCAAGTTTGAAGGGTTATTGGATTTATTGGTTAGGTCCAGTAGTTGTGTGTGGTTCCAGTATGGTACCTTAGTGCTTTGACTAAAATTTAGCTTATGCTTGTTTATTTGCCTTCTTGTTTTTATTAGCTTGTGTTGGGTTTTCCAGTTATTTGCAAAGTTGAGTTTGAGTGGGCCACCTTTTTGAACACTAATTGATAAGTGGTATAATTCATAATTCAAGGTAAGGAATGCCGTTAAATCCTTTGGTTATGGGTATGATATTTCCGGTACTCTGTAATCATTCGTCCTTGTAAATTTTCAGCATGCTTTGGGATGCTGGAAAGATTTCAGCTTGGCATGATATAAATTTGTTGATAATTTGATATGCATTGTGGAATGTTGTACCCAGCTTCATTTTAAGAACCTTTTCCATGCTTCCTTAAATGTCAATTTTGCAAAAATTTCTGTTCGTTCATTTATGCCGAATAATTTGGGCTACTTAAGGATCCTTGAAAGAAATTTGTTATTAGTCTATTGCTGATCATTTTCTTTCTTCATTTGTTTTGGATTTGCAACAGATTGCCAGAAAGTCACTGATTCCCATGCTTATTGGTGCTTGTGAGAAGAAAAATAATCGATCAGTTGCTACTCTAAAATTATAAGGCCCGTTTTCTAATATTCCAATGCTAATTATACACCAACTCGAATTTTGGTGGTGAAGTCTCCCAGTGTCTGCTGGGTTTTTGACAATGCATAGCAGCTATTTCCAGGTATGTTATAAAAATATCTTTAACTAGATACTAAATTGTCATGCTCATCTAACTCGTGTTTATGTGGCTCTTTCAGATAGTGTTGTTTAAGAGCCTTTTCACATAGTGTCCACTGATTTAGAATGGGGAATTTGAATGTCATCTGGCTTCTAGGTCTAACGAGGCATTAGTATACCTGAGACCTGGGTATTCTGGGTATCGGCAAATGTACTATTATGGCTTTGAAATTTCTGTTCTTGTGAGTTGGCATGCCCAGCCAATGTCCTAGGAGCTGCAGTTTCTCTTGACCTTCTATCAGACAGAAAATATGTTTTTCCCCCCTCTTTTCTCTGCTTGCATAGTTTTTCTTTTTCTTGAGATTTTGATGATAGTAATGTTTTTGTATTTTGTAAATCTTTTGGAAAATTGCTTATATTTTTCAATCTATTATTGGTATCGTACTTGTATTTTGCCAGCAGCTTTTTTGAATTTTTTAAGGTCTCGTTCTTGAAAAAAATCATGATAGAATATGTGGAAATAACAAGCGTGATGATAGTTAAAGAACCTACGATACTCGGTGATTTTTAAATCCTGGGAAATTATTTTGTACGCTGTTCCTAGTCTTTCAAGTTTCTGGGTTGGACGGGTGTAAAGGTGTTTACTTGAAACTCTCCTGAGATTAAAATATTAGAAATTTTTTTGATATTTTTTAATTATATTTATGAAATTTGAAAAATATTTTAATTACATTTATGTGAACCTCAACGAATATTAAAAAAATATTTTAATTGCATTTATCATTTATGAAGCTTGAAAAAAGTTAATGCTTGATCATCCACTAGCGATTTGCTGATCATTTACCAGTTCAATTTTGACTCGTTAATCAACCAACTCTACTTCGAATCATATCAATAGTTGAGCATGTGGAGGCAAAGTTTGGAACAATATATATTTTCCCCTATTTTTAAAAAAAATCCTGATGCAGTCACAGGAAAGTGACCTATTATAGTACGCGAACCTCAACAAAACGGATAGATCTATTGAGGCGAATGCTAGCTCGCATCCGCACAACGAGTTCCGGTCTGAAAGTTACAAACTTGAAGATAGCGAAGCAACATGAAAGTATACAGAAGACAAGTGGCTGAAGATCCAAGGAACCCTCAGAACACGGCACAGGCGGCAACTCATGATGCATTCAATTCGCCTGCGGGGCCCGCCAAGTGACGAGAGAGAGTCTTTGATGCCCGCATCTTTCATCTTCTAGCTGTTGTGTATGATAATATAACATAATTCGGAGGTGAGGATTTGAGTTCAAACTAATATAAAAAAACATAAGTTGCAATCATTCATATGTTATTCACAATAGAAAATATAGTTATCTTAGTCTATTGTGATTCTTTTGAAAAAACCCATAAGCAAAAAAAAAAAAGTATTCTTAGGTTGAGGTACAAAATTGAAAATGATTTTTTTAATAAAAAATGAAGTCAAGCTCTCAAATTAAAAAAATAGATAAATTACAAATTCAACAAATTGCAAACGAATATCCCAACTTTTCTTTTTTGAGAAAGCTCCTCCTTACTTCTACTAGATATAAAATTTTAAATAAAGAAGTGTATCTGCTTACTTGACAAAGCATAACCTGTACAACGTCCGTATTATATTGGTATATTCTTTTTCAATATCTTCTAAATTGTTTTTGAACTTGAAAAATCATATAAATACCGTGATAATTATTTCAAATGATTATTCTGTATTATAAATATAGTAACCCTTTTTTCTGATTTATATTGTACACCACACCTGAATAATGAATTTGAGACTTATAAATAGTGAATAAAAAATGTGACTTTTTGTGTAAAAATATGGCGTGTTTCGGTCACATGACATGCCGTGAGGTGATCAAAATATTTTTTTCGTGTGACGTGTCAAAAATAATAGAGCGAAAATACTCATGCTTATGGTACGATGCGAATCACGTTTGGACATGTCGTATTTTACTGTGATATGTCAATACGTGACGTGACATAAAAACACATATAATACATCACTTTTTATCAATTTTATCTTTTCATTAACAAATATTAAAAATTATTTAAATTTGCAAAAAAATTATAAATTTTATTGTAAAGTGTTGGAAACTATTAAAATTTTTTTATGGTAAAAAATATATTTCATATTTATATTAAAAATTAAAAAATATTTAAAATAATGGATGTAAGACTTCACATGATTATATGACATGTTAATTTTAATTAAAATGAGACATATCATGTGAAAAAACATATCACGCGATACACGACACACCGGACACGTCACGTAATAGATACATGTATAGATATCTGTGACTAAACCATTTTTTAAACTCTAATTAAAAAGTATTCTCCTGATGCACGGCAACCTGTATATATTTAAGAAGAAAATAAAAAAAAATGTTCCTCCTTGAGGCAACTAAAATGTTAAAATAAAAATGGCAAACGTTATCAAATTACCTGTCCGGCAACTAAAATGTTGAAAAGAAAAGTTGATTACGTGGATTTAAGCCAAGTAGAAAAATTCAACTAAAATTAAAAAAAATTAGATGGCACCTTGGGTTGAGGTTGAGGCGTGACAATCAATAATTAAACCTCCTAGTTTTTTTCTCGCCATGATGACCAGAGGGCCAGAGTCAACAGTTTATTCCCTTTTATCTTTTTCTCTAATTTTCAATCCAAAATCGGACTGCTCCTATTCATCTATCCCTCAGCCTCCATTTTGTTTCCAGTCGTCTTCTCTCCAATTATCAATCCTTTCCAGACGTCTGAAATGCAAAGGAGGACCAAGATGTCTGATCTCCTTCTGCATCTCTCCTTGTTCCGATCAGCTCATCTCGCGTTAATCTTCTACTGATATCACTTAAAATTGCAATATCGAGGTTTGATGGAGGACGGTGAAGGGTGGGAAACAGCTAAAAACCGGGTCATGACCCGGTCTAATTCTAATGTCAACAAGGTGTTTGTTGCTTTGCCAGGGGAGTGGAAGGCCGGCAAGTCTGTTCTGAATTGGGCTCTGAAGAATTCTCCGGAAAATTCAGTGATTGTTATCACTCATGTTCTTGTCCAGACCTCACTAACTAATCTGGCAAGTATGTTCCTAACAAGTTTTATGTTGTGCATTGGATTAAATTGAGCATGATTTTGCTGACCAAAATTGGCCTTGTGATGATTGTTCCAAATTGGTTTGTGTGTAATCCATGAACACTGTGCTTTAGCCAAAAGCACCACTTTCTTGCTATTTTACCAAAATATAGAATCCGTAACTGGATTGTGCAAGTAGTTGATGTAAGTTGGGTGCTACAAAAGTACATATTCATGGATAAAACTAATGACAGAAAATCAATTCCACTTGAGTGATCGGTGGTAATCTTTTGATCATATTGTTGTGTGTTGTTTGTTATAACTTAAGAAAACTGCTACTTTCCATGAATCTTTCAGGCCCGACAAACTCATACCCAAGCATGTATACGTCCATAAACCTTGAGAGGAAAAGAACTGATAGGCAGCTGGACAATTACATCTATGCTTGTGCAAAACTGAAGGTACATTATAAAGCAAAATTGTTCTTCAGTTTTATTTTATTTTTTTTGCAATTCAGGAAGACATTGAGTTAAGGAAGAAAGTGTTGAACTTTTGCATGTAATTTTACTATTCATTATATGCATCGCCACAGGATTGTAATGGGAAGTCGTTTTTTTTGGTCAGAATTTTGAAAAATAACTCTAATATAAAAATAAAATAATGAATGTTTGCATATGAAAATAAATCATTTTCGAAAATCTGAAAAAAATAGTTAAAAAACTCTAAAAATAGAAAAATTTTTGGTACCCTATAAGATTTTGATATGTAGAATTTATTGAGCAACTTGTATCGAAATTTTGGATGTGATAAAATATACTTTGAATTGTTTGCATTTTGGTCAAAGTACAAACATTTTCACAATAGTCCATTTAATATATATATATATATATATATATATATATATATATATATATATATATATTTGCCTTCTCATTTCTTTTTCTTATGTTGTCTAATATAGAGTTCATTTGAGACTAAATGGTAGCTTATTTGCAAATGCATTAAGTAAGACAAAATGAAGTGAGAATGAAACCTTAACTATAGAATTATCTCAGGTGCATTATGTGTAAACAGAAGCAGGAACTTTTTAACTTTTCAATATTATATCTTACACCCTATTTACTTTTTCTTGGTTTTTCAGTTTAGAGCTGAGAAGTTAGTGTTTGAGGCAGATGATATTGCTAAAGGGCTTTTAAATCTCATTACTTTGCATGGAATCACTACTCTTGTAATGGGGGCTGCACAAAACAAACACTATACTATGTATGTGTGAGTACAAAAATAAAATCTTTTCTCTATTCCCTCAATTTCAAAATTTTCTGGATATTTCTTGTTTCTCAACCATTTTTTAGGTTGCAAAGTTTCCATCTCAAAGTGACTTCATATTCTGTTCAACTGTAGGAATATGGAACGACCTATCTCCAAGAAGGCAATTGAAGTGATGCAGAAAGCTGACCCATCATGCAAGATACTTTTTGTTTGTAGAGATGACCTCATCTGTACAAGGTATTTTCTGGGCTTTAAGGGGTTCTTTTATTTGTTTACATTTTGCTATTTTGCTCCATATACCATTCAAATTTGTGAGTTTGAATCCTTTTAATGTCGATCACGCTGCTCATCTGCTTGTTATCTCAAGTTTGAAACTCTGCATTTGTCATGTGCTTCAGTGGTGATGTAAGTGTGTAAGTCGCTTTAGGGAACCAAATGTAAGTGCTTAAGGTGGAGTTAGTAGTTAATGCAGCTTGATAACTGTTTTGAAATTAAACCACCAAATATTTTAACTTTTCTGACCTTTTACCCTTACTAACATAGTACATGAGGGCGATTTGGTCTTTTTATTCAATAATACCTCATCTACTTCACTACTATCAAACAGTAATGCTTTAAAAGATTTAGCATGTACTTTGCTTCGACTTGACTTGTCAAATGCAAGGCAAATAAGAAAATAGTAAATGGAAATTATCTTTAGAGTTTTGGATATTTCCTTTCCCTCTTTTCATAGAAGTTTCAGATCACATGATGTTAAGCCAATCTGGTCAATATTTTTACTCAAATTGTGCTTTTTTTGGGAATTCCCACCACTGTTTTGTTATCCAAATTATGAAGTCAGTACTGGTAAAATCCATGATAACCCTCCCACCTTCCCTGACACATGCTCACGCACGTGGGGATACTGTCTTCCATTATGTCTTATTGACAGACTGGCATTTTTCGACAGAGAAGCAACTTCAAGTGCATCCCCTGTGGATGCGCCATCCCTAGGAAGATCCAAATTACTACTATCCTACCTGTCACAGCAATTAAAATCTTTGTCATCAGTTAAGCAATGCTCTGGATCTCCCAACTCGCAACCTGTTGTTCATGAAGGTTGGGAAGATAGATCTCTTGATCCTTTTGAAGAGATTTTAACAAGAAATCAAATCAAACGGAATGAGTTGGAGATGCATAGTGACTCAGATTCATCATCCTCTACTGATAAGATTGAAGCACAATATTCATCATATGAGACCAACAAGAACCTTCTATCTTCATCAACATTGAAAACATCAACTTTTGGCAATGTAAACACTTTAAAAATATCTTATTCAACTTCTATCAATTCTTAATATAATTTGGTGCTTTTGGGTACTCATTATGTGTTTATCTTTATAACTCTTCAGTGTCCCTATGCCCCTTTCCGACTTTCTTTACTATATTGTCTATGGCCATGCAAATGACCAAGAAAAGTTGTCTCCAAAATTTATACTTTTATAGTATAAAACATACTCTCCTTCTCCAATGAAAGTATCAAGAAGATGATGAGGGGGAGTGATTTGCAGTGAGGACATAAGAAATTAAAATGGGCATTTTCTTTTTATGTTTACCAATTTTATTTAGGGAGGCATGAAGTCTGATGACTGCCATGGTTGTGATCGTACATATGCCAAGCTCCAAGAGGCGTTAATGGAAGCTGAGACCTTGAAGAAAGAAGCCCTTGCTGAGCGCAACAGGCGTAGAAGAACTGAAAGGGAGCTCTCGTTGGCTCTCATTAGAGTAATGAATCTTCTTTTCTTTCTGCCTAACATTTACTCCTTAGTTCTGGTATTGCCTGTCTCATTAGTTTGGAGCATATGGTGGTCCTCATTTGTTGATTCCTTTGCAACATTAAATTTCTTTGAGCTTTTGGCATGTCATCATTTCTGGTTTCTTATTGAAAAATGGCATGTGTTTTTTGTGGTTTGCTTTTTGGTGGTACGGGAACTTTTGAGAATATAGTTTTTATTTAGCAGACTAGATTTTATCACTTTTGAAAACTGCTTGCAATTATGCATCAGTTATCATTTCATCTAGATTCTTGACTATCTTAAAATGTTGGCTGGCTCCCTTTTCAGACTAAACAATCAGATGACCGGCACCAAAAGGAGTTAAAAGAGAAGGAAGAAATTGAAGAAAAGCTTGTCAACTTGGACCGCTACACAAAAGATATCGAAGAAAAGTTAGCAGAGACCCGGTTCCTTCTATCTTCGGTACAAGATGACCATGACAGATTGCTTAAGGAACATGAAATAATTCTCAAAGACGCTGACAATTTACGTAACGAAAGAAACAAGATGAATTTTTCTGGATCCTGCTTAGGACCCAACACTGAGTTTTCTTATGCAGAGTTGATGCATGCTACCCAAGGTTTCAATGATTTGCTCAAAATTAGGGAAGATGAGTTTGGACTGGCTTACGTTGGTACAATTTCGGACGCCTTTGTTTGTGTGAAGTTGTTGCACCCCAGAAGTGTTTCTGATAGATTACAATTCAAGCAAGAGGTTACTCAATTTATTACCTTACAATTAGTATGAACATGCAGAGGGCATAATGCAAGAGATTTTAGTACACCATATATCAAGGACCTCTGAGTTAAATTTAAAATATTGAAATATTTACATATGGATAAAACAGAAAAAAGATAATAAAGTACACATTTTTTCCCTTTTCCTTCTCCTTTTTGTGGTGATGTGCCAGTAGGCCATATTTCTTCTCCTTTTAAGGGACATAATGTAAGTAGTTTAAGTACACCAGTAATCATGGAGTTCGGAGTAATACCTAAAAATATTGAAGTATTCACAATAAGGCCAAACAAGAAAACAAACACAAAAGAGGAGAAAAAGAAAAGGAAAGTCTCTTTCTCTGTGGGTGGGAAGGAGGGTTGGGGGTGGGGGGTATATTTGTCCACGGGGTAGCTAACAGGAGCACACAATACAGCAACCCTGCTGCTGCCAAGCACAAAATCAAGCGGTAATTCTGGTTGATTTTTGGTCAAGCTCCTAAAGTATTGTTTATTCTCATACAATAAATACATTAAGTCCGCATTTTTTTATTGCAGGTCACTGTTCTTAGTACACTGAAGCACCCGAATCTGGTCACCTTAATTGGATCTTGCCAAGATGGACCTGCTCTGGTCTATGAGCATGTGCCAAAGAGCCTACAGGAGCATTTAGTCAGTCCGGACAACGAACTGGCGCTGACATGGCAGATTCGCACCAGAATAATTGGCGAAATCTGCTTTGCTCTAATATTTCTCCATTCCAGTAAGCCTCATGCCATAATTCATGGCAACCTCAGGCCTGAAACTGTCCTCATTGATTCCCGTATGCACGTCAAGCTCAGTGATTATGGAACCTCTACTTTTCTAAAATCAACTGAATCTCTGAAAAGTTCATACTTGGACCCAGATATCATGGTCTCTCACAAGCCAACGCGTGAGTCCGATATCTACTCCTTTGGTATGATTATACTCCATCTTTTGACTGGAAGGTCTCCTCTGGCTGTCACTGGGGTGGTTGAGGGAGCATTGGCAAAGGGGGAGCTGGGGGCAGTGATCGATGCTTCAGTCCCGGATTGGCCGGTTGTGCAGGCCATGCAGCTGGCTTATCTTGGTCTCAGATGTACTGGACCGAGCAAGGAGAAACGGCCCAATTTAGTTAATGACGTGTGGAGGGTGCTTGAGCCCATAAAAAATGCTGCATCATTATCTATGTCACCCCCTTTTGCATCCTACTTGGATGGAAATGGTGTGCCATTCTATTTTATCTGCCCCATTTTACAGGTATTAAAGTTGCTCCCCACCTCCTCCTGCCCTTTATATTTGCAACGTAAATGCTGTTTTTTTTTTTGTGACAAGTGAATATTCAGTAATGGGAAATGATTTTGCTTTTTGAAAGAGGTGAAACTACAAGATATAAGGAGGCAGGTACAGCAAAATTGTCTTGTAATGCAAGGATATTGTTCCAGTTTACTGATGCCTGCCTCATCCAGGTCATAAAATGAAAAAGAAACGAAAAAACCACAGAATATACTAATGCCACAACACATCTCATGCCACTTCCGGTTTACCAAATATGTTCTAGTAAGATAATAAGAGCTAATTTGTCTTCATTGATCTCTTTCAGGAGGTCATGAGGGATCCCCAGATTGCCGCAGATGGGTATACTTACGAAGCTGAGGCTATCAAGGGTTGGCTTGATAGTGGACATGACAGATCACCTATGACTAATTTGAAGCTCTCACATTGTCAGCTCATTCCAAACTATCCCCTTCGATCTGCTATTCAGGAGTGGTTTCAGCACCAGTTATAGTAGCCATAGCTGGTTCTTATTTATTTTTTGTTCTATGTGAATACTTATTTGTTTTCAGCTTTCATTTCTTTTTGTATATTTTCATTTGTTGTGTACATCTGTATAGAGATAGAAATATATGCACATTTAGAATCTCACGAGGAGCACACAAAGTTAGTTAAAGACGCAAGCAGTTATTTGCTAGAAGAGTTCACATACAGATTCTTGAGCTGTAATGGATATATTTGAAACTTTGATGGAAATGTTTATAATTGTTTATCCTAATTCTTCTACTTAAATATCCTCAAATGTAGAAACCTATAGAGAAAATTATTTATTTTGTGTGAGAAGTGAAAATATTTTTTATCTTCTTTCAGGAGTGAAACTGAAAATAATAATATTTTTGTCAAAAAATTATGTTATACCAGTAAAATTAGAAGCAGAGAGAGAAGAGAAGACCCATTTTTTTTTAAATAAAGACTCCCGTTAACTCTAGCATGAGAGAAGACTCATTTAATGACGACACTTTGCCAACAGACACTTTACTTGATTGTGTGGATTTAACACATATATGTTAGTAATCGAATTTGAAAGATGATTTCACTGGACATTCATAATATAATTATGAATTTTCTACTTAATGAAGCAAGACATTTTTGTTCTATCTTAAATTCTTAGTTTATCGTACATTCTTACTATTAATCTTTGTTTTTTATTCCAACTGTACGGTATTACAATATAGTAAATTGTTTGAAAGGAAAATGTACTAGATTAACGGTACACGAATAATGAATTAGGCTGGGTACTGTAGTCAGTGAAAAATCGTTGCCATGAGTTTTAGGACCGTTTTATATGCTTAAAGATTTGTGCAAAATATTTTAAGTATGAGTTTTAATATCCGTGCATGAATTTTAAAGCAGGTCAAACAATACTGAAACTCATTGCATGATTTTGTCACTAATTAAGCATAGCACCCAGCCTAATTCCATGAGTAATTATTAATAGAGAAAATATATATTCCCCCACAATCAAATTCTTCAATTTTGTTCCCCAACTCAAACTCTCCTTATTTGCTATAATTAATTTTTTTTAACTTTTTTATTCCTTAATTTTTTTAAGTTTAGTCTAGTCAATATGAATACTCTGATATCAAAGTATTAGTACTTTGATACAAAAGTATTAATACTTGAGGACGAAATTATTAAATATCTATTTTTGAGAATATATATAAACTCCAATGCTAATATTCTCCATTTTTGTTTCTCAGTCTAGTTAAAGTCTATTTGTCCGTAACTAACTTATCTAATTTTCATTTTTTTTTTGAAATTTTCAATTTTTTTCTTCGCATTCTTACTATTAATATTTCAATGTATAACTATTAATAAGTCAATTTTAAATTGTTAATACTTTAATGTACAACTATTAATATTTCTGGATATAATTGTTGATAAGTATTAGTACTAGCATGCAAAAAATATTAATATTAATTTATTATAACTAATTTTCTTATTCTTTAATTTACTTAAGTTCAAGCCGGTTAATATGAAAATATGAATAATCTGATATGAAAATATTAATATTCCGATATGAAAGTATTAATATTTTAATACAAAATTATTAAAGATATTTTTCTCTATGTTGATACTTCTCATTCTTGCCCCCCAAGTCCAGTCAAAATCTATTTATTCATAACTAACTCTCTTAAGTTTCATTTTTTTTTTCCTTTTTTTCGAAATTTTCAATTATTTTCTTCAATACTATCAATATTTCAATGTGTAATTATTAATAGTTCAATTTTCAAACTATTAATACTTCAATGTACAACTATTAATACTTCAAAATAAAATATAAGAGTATTAATATTTTATAATTGTATTTCTATTGACAAATATTAGTACTAACTTTTAAAAGAAATTAATACCCACTTTAGAAAATATTAACACTTTAAATAATTCTGTTGCGAAGCATTAAGACCTAACCTGCAAGTCGATAATTTAGATGATTTGTTTTCGAAGTTGAAAATATGTATTTCTTTAACAATTATTAACACTTTCATTCAGCAGTATTAATACTTAACTTGTAAGTGAGTAATTTAGATAATTTGTTTTCGAAATTGAAGATATGTGTTTCTTTGATAACTATTAATACTTTATATTTTGTCTATAGATATTTTCGTTATGCAGTATTAATATTTAACCCGCAAGTCGATAATTCAGATTCTTAGGATGTTCCATTCACAAAAAAGTAGACATATTTAGTCAAACTTAGGAGATTTAACTTAGGGAGAATTATCTTATCTCTTAATCAAATCCTGATTAAAGTTCATATTCGTATAGAAGAGCTTGGTCTTTATATTCTCATTCACTTTTAGAAAATTATTAATATTTAGTAATTAGTGAGTTTAATATTTTCTATAGTTACTTTAAATAGTCAGTATAGTGACTTACTTATATAAACTATAATGACTTATATGTTTTTTGATTTAGATGATTGTTAATGTCTAGTGATTGAGGAGTTTAGAAGATTGCTAATGTCTGATGATTAAAAAATTTAGTATTTATTATAGTTATTATGAATAGATAGTATAGTGATTTGTATATATAAACTATAATGATGTTTATGTTCATTGGTACTAATTCTTTGTACTTACACTATAATGATTTCTATAGTTAAAATATTAATACTTTCTGTTAGTTATGATTTTATAGTATTAATTAGTTCACTGCTTCATATAGTGATATTTATAACTAAATATTAAGTCTTTGAATATGTGATATATATTTGCTTATATAAGATATGAAGACTGACAAGAGTTTTTTAGTTTAGTATTATGATTTTATGTTTAATGTATTTATACTTTGTTAATTAAGTAATAAGACTTTCTGTTTAAAGACATTATATTAATTTGAAAAGTTGGAAATATGTATTTTATACTGTTTAAAAACACATAATGAAGTAAATATTTGATCTTTGTTAATTAAATATTAAGACTTTCTGTTTTTTATATTAATCGACAATCTAGTACATCAAGTATCAAGACTTTGGATATTTAGTATATAGATTTGTGTAAGAAGTTATTAATATTTTGTGATGGTGAAAACAGCAGAGGGTTAACCAACTATTAAGACTTTAAGATTCTTAAGAATGTAAAAATCTTAATATTTGTGGTCAAACTGAGATATTTTATTTAGAGGACAATTATTATATTCCTTTTAATAATCTATCTAACCATAAAACTCGTTTATTTCATATTTTGAAACATTGCGATCTCTTAAGATTACCACTTCTAAGAGATCACAAAAATGTTGTAAGTGGATTTCTTTTTCTAAATTACACAAGAATTGATACGCTTATAACCTATGTAATTGAGAAGTAAAAACTGTAACCACAATTAAAATCCCAAATAGTTCATAGATCAGTTTGAATTCTTCAAAACATGTAAATTTCATTACCCTCACTTAAATTATGCGAAATTTGTTGGCAACTTCGTAATATTAAGAGAAGATTACAGGAAATACCAAGATATATACGAATATGGGTGCTTCAATTCAAGCTTTATTTTACTAAATAACTTCTTACATCTACACATTTGATTTGTCTCGTGACTGCTAGCAGGCTAAAGAGACCATTGTAAAAAAAGAGAACAATCCCGAGTAGCGAACAATCCAGTCACTATGCATCATAACCACCACTAAAACAATTTGGCAAATTATTACCAAAAAGGAGGTTGCTTCTTGGGTGCACATAACAGAGAACTGCATAAATTCTTCTCAGAAAAAGTAATTAGTTGTGTAAATGACTTGGAAAGCTCAATGTCAATTCAATAATAACGAATGAAAAGTACGTCTCTATCAGACCAGAGTACTTAGCTCTTGTCCAAGCAAAAAAAAAAAAAAATATCTTCTTGTCTACAAAAACCATAAATAGAGTTAGACTCCCTTTAGGTGGAAAAGGAGAGTAGGGGAAGAAGGGGTGGAGGCATGGAAGCACAAGAGGAGGGGGAGAGGTTGTATGTAGCGGTGCCGGAGAAGTCGAAGGACGGGATGTCGGTTCTTTTGTGGGTTTTGAGAAATGCTCCCAAGGATGTCAAGATTGTTATCACCCATATCTACATCTTTGATCAGATGATTCCTGCCCCATGTAATTTTTCTCCCCTTTTATGTTTTTTATCCTAATTATCATTGGTTAGTTTAAGAGCTAAAATGGTTTTTTGAAAAAAGAAAAGAATAGTTTGCTCATATATTTTGTGAAGTACAAAGCTGTACTTTTTTGTCTTGATTTTAATTTTTTTTTTCAATCGTTAAATTGATTTTTCAGTTCAAAATGTTTGCTATGTTCATTTGATGAGTACAATCTAATTGTGAATTGATTTGATAAATTATTAAGTCTTCTACTTACATTAGTTTAATTATTGTTCTATGGCAATTTAATTATTATAAATTTATAAATGAATTTCATAACTTTTAGCAAATCAATTTGACAACCTTTTGTTTTAATTCTTCTTCTTCTTCAAAAAAAAAAATTGATAGTTACAATGTTCGAATATGACTTTAAAATTGTTGTATATAGTATAATAGTACGTTGATGATTTCAAAAATCAACTCATATAGTGAATAATCTTAATTTCAAATCAAGAGATTAATGGAGGACAATTCATTTTTCTAATTTAAACAGTGGTTATTTCCCCGTCTCCCTTTCCAATTCCAGACCCATGTAATACAGAAAGTATATAAAGAATGGGCTAATTTATATTATTTGATTAGTTATAAAATTGAATAAAATTAAATGTCTGAGTATTGGAATCTATTGATAATTTCTTATAATGATTGTTTCCAATTTTATAGGAAAATTAATGAAAAATAATTATGTATAAATCTGCATCCACTATAATTTATATATATCACTTTTGTTGCTTCTGGGAAAAAAAGGAAATTGTATTATTTTAATGGAATTCATTTAATTACTTGGAAATCTAAATAGTTTGGGGAGACCAAAATAATAATTTATACTATATATATATAAAGTAATTTTCTTAAACTAAGGGGGGCATTGCTCCCTTAAACCCCTACTATTTCCATCATTGCAGGTCCCTTACCCAAAAGCACAATCAAGGTCCCACAAACAGTTTTCTTATTTCATAAGTAATTTTTTTTTTGGAACTTAAAAAATTGTATCTTACAAGTTAATTTCTTCATCCTGTCTTTTCCACTGATATCTCCATCCAAAGAAGGAGAATTTGCTGCCCATGAAAAAGATAGGAACTGAAAAATTTGCTCCAGGTCCTAGTCAATGGTAGAAAATTTGCTCAGGTCAAGTTAGGAACGAAAAATTTATTTCAGATCCAAACTGGATTATATTTTAGTTTTAAGTCCTGACTTTTGTCTTTTTTCCCCTCGCTCTGATAGTGTTAGAAAATTAAGTGAGATGAAATATTTTGTCTTCATCCTACACATTTTGCAAAAAAAAAAAATTTAAGTTCCTAAATTTTTAATAATCAAATGAATAAATAAAAAGTTCGGTCCACCAGAAGACCACAAAAATAAGAACAAAAGAAGAAAGAAACAAAACCTGCATATGATGAGAGCTGCTTTTACCTACCGTACACGTAACCATTCATTCATAAATCAAATTCAAACTGAAGTATGGATATGAATGCTTCTGGTGTGAACTTAATTAAAAATCTTTGGTCTGAACACTGAACTATTCAATTGCTGTTTCCATACCAGTGGGAGGCCGAGTTCATCCTAGTATTGTGTCTCAGTTGGAGCTTGATGCCTACAGACAAGAGGAGAAGGCAAAGGTCGAAAGGAAATTGGATAATTACACAAAGCAATGCTCTAAAGCACACGTAAGCTTAAAGCTAGCATTTCTGCTCTTGTTGAATTTTTACTTTTCTTTTTTATTTATTATTTTATTAATTTTACAAAGGAGTCTACTTCAGAAGATGTCTTGCGAAATGAGGGAGCTGATATATCATGATAAGTTTGTCATATGAATTAATATTTATATTAATGATTTAATTATATAATTTATTTCGTATAATATTATTGAATTCAAATTAGTGATAGGTAAATTGAATAATAAAAGTATAGTAAAAAATCAGTTGCATAATAAAATCATTTAGGTGACAAATACCGAGACAAATTCGCAGCCCAATTGGCACCAAATTCATTGTAATATTAGTTTCAGGCCCAAGTAAGTGAACAGCCCGAGTTGGCTGTACATCTCTTGTAAAAATGGTGCTCAAAGGGGAACTCAAGAAGCATCGCTGTCATTATTTTTAATGATAATAAATGTAGCACTGAATCTAAATGATTTAATTTGATTTAGACGGTTTAAATTTAGTTATAAAGAGTATTCTTTTAATTTATATTTTAATAGACCCTACATGTCATATACTTATGAAAACAAAATAAATATGACAGCGGACGTGAATCCATAAGAGTTGGCCTAAGAAATAGTTTGGGCCTGCTGGTTCAGGTTCGTTATGGTGAGAGATTGAAAATTGAAATGGCGCTATTAGAACTCTCCTGTGTATTATTATCTTCTCAATTCTCAGTGAAAGGAAAATTTGCCCTTTTTGCCCTCCTATCCTGGTGCTGGGATCAGCTACATCAAATTGTTTTTCTTGTTGTCGCTCCTGATTACTCTTAGTGTTTCAATTCTTGGATAATGCTATGATCCTAAAGCATCAAGCACCATGCTGATGGTGGCCAGGTTTCATATCAGTTAGGTTTTCTTCTTACTTCAAAAAAAAAAAAAAAAAGAAACCAACTGGTATTCTAATATTTTGCTGTAACACAACTTTTTAATGGTAAATCCTAAAATGTAGTTGTTGAACAAGTTATGTAAATTAGTGTCCTGTACTCAGTATCCCTGAAACTATGGATAATTGTTTCTTTTTGTTTTGTCAGTTTAAATGGGAGAAACTAGTTTTCGGGTCCGATGACATTGCGAAAGGAATTCTGGAGCTAATTGCACTCAAGGGGATCAAGAAACTGATAATGGGAGCAGCTGAAGATCGCCGTTACTCAATGTACGCTGACTTTATTCATGTAATTGTGAGAACTATTTCCAGATAATACATGAGATATGACCTTTTTGAGTAAATGGTTTTATCTGAACTCTGAAGGTTTATTTTTTCTCTTAAAAATGCAGGCGGATGATAGAACCCACATCCAATAAAGCGAAGTCTGTTATGAAGAGTGCTGATCCATCATGCAAAATATGGTTTGTTTGCAGTGGAAACCTTATCTATACAAGGTGTGACTTTATTTTCCATCAGCTTTATTGTTTTCGTTTTGTTCTTCAAAAAAGGTTATTGGATTGTTACGAAAACACTGATAAAAGGAAACAGCAAAACAAGAGTAGGTACAAGAGAGACAGGCCCACCTAAACTCCAACCTTTTGATTGGCTGTTATCAGTTAAACATAAAACTTTGTAAATAAGCTTAGGTTATTATGTTAAAGACAAATTAATCAATTAGAGTTTCTATCTTGGCAAAAGTTCTTCTAATTTTGATGTATAGAACACACCATAACATGGTCATTTCAAGATGGAGACAGAATTATAACTAGTTATAGTACTTCCCAACAATTAATCATACACTCAAAAATTTTTGTTCTTTGAAAGGGAGGCAAATCAGGAGAAATTGATCAAGCCACTGTCACTGTCACTGCCATGCAGTTGTAGTCTCAGTCAGGCAGGAACTGAAGAACAGTATACTTATAATCATTCCAGGTCAAGTCCCGAGCCAAGTTATAGAATATCAGATGCAGGACCTCTTTTCATGATTGAAGTAAGTACATACTTATAATTCAATTTATATTTGTGGAAATTGATTAGATTAAAAATGCAGCCAGCTGATTCAATTTATCTCTTTTATTAAATATTAACTGCTCCTATATCATACTAGAGACATTTTTTGATCACTTCCATTCCTCTCCGTCACGTGGAAATAAAAGATTAGGGCATTAATGTGGGCCGGGGGGTGGGGTCTAACTTCTAACAAATAAAGATTAGGACACTAATGTGCATCAAGTACATTCAGGGATGCTAATAAATTAAAAAATGCTCACAAATAACTTGTCATATGCTCTGTGTACTAAAACATAGGTTGACGCTACACTAGGTGCTGACATCGAACTCAAAGATGCCTTGGCAGATTTGACTTCAGTTGTCTGGAAGGTAAAAAATTTTCAGAAATTTAGTTTTTTCTTTTCTATTTACTCATTGAAAATTTAAGCAGAAAGTTGTCAGATTTTTGCCTTATTTTTATGGGTTTTGTCATATTAGTTGAATTTGGATTGTGAGATTTTAATATTGGCACACTGATTTTCGAGAAGGTCGATGATTCAATTTCCAGACAAACACAGAGGATGGAGCATGAAGTAGAATCTCTGAAGATTGAGCTGAATGAAAAAGACAAGCTTTTGCAAGAGGCCAATACACGGAATCCGGCATTGCAAAGTCGTGTGAAGGAACTAGAGGAAACTATTGCATCAGTCAATGGCAGCATGAATTTAGTACAATCAGAAAACATTCAACTTCGGTCTGAAGGAGAGAAAAACTTGACACTACTTCAAGAGATTACTATTCAGAAACTGGTATTAGAAGAGTATTTAAAAGAGCTAGGAGATAGCTTAACAGCAACTGTGCGCAGGATCGAGATAGAGCGGTTGCATAATTAGAATACTAAATCGGGTATAGACAGAAAAGATTCATCGGGATTGTCGAATTTTGAGTTTTCATTGTCTGAATTGTGGCCAAAAGAAATAAATAGTGATTTGAGGAAGATTTGATTTGGAGCAGCCAAACTGTCAAAGAGGATCACTTCTTCAGTGACTAATTTTAGTTCTTTCCCAGTTTCCCATCTAGAGATTTTCCAAAACCATACACTCTACTCTGCAATTCAAAGAAAGGCTTCAACACCGTCGACACTCGGAAATTGGAGTGTCGCCATTTTTTTTTTGGTGAGGTGACGTATATGTCTTGTTGGTGGGAGATTACACATTTGAAGTGTGCTCTTTTTCCTGTGTATATAATATATTTTCCAGTATTATTTGAACTTGATATAGGATTACTGCTATAATACTAAGTATGATATACATTGTTGGATTAACATAAGTTGTTTGATTTTTGTTTGAGACTGGATTTAGTTCAATGACACTTGAAAGGTATGTTAGGACCATTTGCAAGTAAAAAAATGATCTGTCAAAAATCTTTTTAGAAGACTTCCAATGATGAGTCTATATCTGGCTATTTGCTGTCATTTTTGTGATAGTAGAGATTTTATAGCACATAATCTCAACCGTCCGATTCAACGCACAAAATGATATATTTTTTTAAGGGACTTTTTTGAGAATCAAACACGATTCATAATTAATGGTTGAGATTGCGTGCGTCATAGTTTTATGATAGGAAAAAAATATGATAGTGAATATGAATTCTTCTAATGATAACTTGCATGTGGAGAATTACAATATAGACTAAAGACTTTTCCTAACTTTGATCAAGATACACAAAAAAAAAAAGATTGTACTTATTGTGTACATCAACGTAGTACCTTTTAGTATATTATCTACATTAAATAATATAGAAGATATGCTTTTAGGTATGACATGTTCAAATTTAGCCCAATTTCAGAATATGGTGATATATAAGCAATTTGAATATTTAACTGGCTAATTTTTTTTTTCCGAAATAAGGCCTCATGTCAACTTTGACTCTTATTTATTTGTAGATGTTTCTTACATAAATTAAATCCATGTTCTTCTTTGAAAAGGTAAGATTTATTATCATTTGTGTTAGGTATGTGTTTCTTAGCTGATTAGTTATTACAATTTTTTTTATGAACAACCATACATGTCTTCAATTGAACAAAATTTAATATACACCATAAATCAAAATTACGGATTTTACATTGATATCTTTTCTAATTTAGTCAAATTTTTATGATGATTTTCTAAAATTATTAAATGATTTTTGTTACAAAACGAAGAGACATCAAAATTACCATATATAATTAAAAATACTATGTATTCAGTTTCCATCGTTGAAGGACTTGATCGGTGCTTGCTTCAGCGTAGTTTTGAAATAGTATGTGCAAGAATTGTTAAGAGTATGGGGGTAGAAAAAATATATATGCCATGGAAAAATATATTATGTGGCGTATATATAATCCCATATCACGATATATGTTCCTGGGACCCGCTGTTATGAAGGGTCCATAGTGCACTGGAGGTGAAAAAATTGAAGAAATTAAGGTGGGATACTGGGACGCAACAAGGAGGCGGGGGGGGGGGGGGGGGGGGGGGGTATCAGACCTCATAACGTAATTAACTGTTAATTTTATCCTAATTTTATTTTGAGAAGTGATAATTGTACTTCTTAATTATACTATTTATTTGTATTTCAGATGTGCTTATATTTTTTTTTTAGAAAATATTTATATCTAATTATAAAAGTATTTATATTTTATATTATTAAAATTAAATGTTATGCTAGTTATATTTTTAACTGTATGACAAAATTTTTACATTAAAATTTTCCTATAATTATTTAAAAAAGAAAAAAATTAATAAACACATTTTATACTAATTATAAATACTTATAAATTCATATATAAATAAATAATTTATTTAATATAAATATTTTTAATATGTAGATAAATAATATAAAATACGTGAAGTAAAAATAATATTTTTTATTTTAATGGGCATCATGATCTAACTATGAAAGAAAATATATTATTTTCTTTTTAAGATGCCGATATGCCATAATGATGCTTTCAGAATTCAGAAGCAGCCAACTGGCTTAGATTTAGACATCTGGGTTTTATTCTGACCGGCACGCTGCGACTGTGATGATGACTTCGTCCAAGGTCTTTGCCCTCTCAAGAATCGATCAATGTCTTCTATTAACAAGTCAACTACATACAGTGCTTTTGTTCTGATGGATGAGAAATTGCGACAGATAGAAGTAGCAACTAGTGTGCATGTGTTGCGTCGATAGTTAAGAAACGAGCTACAATTTGTAAGAGTGCTGGAGTTTATTGTGCATTCCGAATCTGATTAACTCATGAGAAATTGAGAATGGAACTTCAGATTTTCCAATCTCATTACGGAAGAAAATTGACATTTTAAAAAACTTGTTAAGTCTTGAAGTTTTTTTTTATATGCTATATTATTTATATTTTCATTTATTTAAGTCAATTTTTCTCTTCTTATTTATTCTCATCAGATAATTCTTAATTATATCATTTTTTTCCTTTTATTTCAAGGTGAGGTATATGGTGAATATAAAGTACAGTGTACCTCTTAAAACAATGTATATTTTTTTGTGTTTATTTGTCAATTAGTTGTATTGTTTATCATTTTTTATGTGTCTTCAACATTTTAAAAAAAAGCTTATACCTAAAATTTATTTTAAAAAATTAGGAATGAGATAACAGCCTCCAACTCAATCCCCATCAAATCCCCTAACAAGCAACGCCAATCATGTTCTGAAACAACTACAAACCGTCCTACCGCACTAACATTATATACCTATCAAAGAAGCTCCTAATACCTTATATTATAAGTCTTAATATCTACTTACACAAATAATATTTTTAACTTCAAAAATTTAATTGGATAGTTAGAAAGCACCCAACTAAACGTTTGATTGGGTAATTAGAAAGCACCCACGTTCTTAAAAACATTTCTTCTCACATTTCTCAGAATTTCTGTGGATGTCTTTATATTTAGTGTTACAACGCTTAATATGAATCATATCAAGTTTTTATACTGACTATATAATGTACTAAATCTTGCAGTTTTTAATTGAAATTTTCTTAACAGTTCAAACTTTTATACTTTGTATACTTTGTACATAAACTTTTAAGATTGACCATATCATGTCTTTATACTAGCTGAATTAAATCTTAACATGAATTATATCAAATCTTTATACTGTAATTTTCAACTGAAGCTTCCTTAACATTCCAAAACTTTATACTTCTTATCATTTGTACATAAATTCTTAAGACTGATCATATTATGACACGAGCGTATGTATATTGTAAGTATAAAGAATTAGATACATAATTTTTTATCTAGTATGCATAAACTCGTATCTAATTCTTTATACATTGAATATTAATAGTAAATATACCAAGACTTAATTTCTATCAATTTAAGTCTTAATACTAAAATAATGTAAGTCTTTATACCTGACATATCATATATTTATATCTAAAAAATCTCTAATATTTATATCAATAAATTAAAAAATTATATTATTTACATTATCTTGATAAAAAATGCAATGAATGGAGACATAGAAAGAGGAGTGAAAATCACTAAAAATAGCGATGGATGGAGAAGGAGGCAACAAGGAGTACAAGAACAAGAGAAAAAAGTTGGAGGAGAAAGAGAAAGAGGAGTGGAAAACGTCGTAAGTAGTGCTGGATAGAGGAGTAGAAGATATCGATGATGACCGGAAAGAGGAAGAGATGAAGAAGAAGTATAAAGAAAAAAAGAAAAAAAATTAAATAACGATGAGAAATGAGGATTAAAGGAGATAGGAGAGGAAAGAAAAAAAGGAAAAAAATACACAAAAAAAGGTTGAATAGTTATTAGTTTGACTGAGTTAAAATATATATAATCTCTAATATTAAGTCTCAATACTTAGTACAAGTAAGTTTTAATACTTAATAAATATAAGTCTTAATATCGAGTATAAGAAAGTTTTAATATTTAATGTAAACAAGTTAAAAAAACGTAAAATTTAATAGATTATATAATCAATATAAGAACTTGATGTGTTTAATTTTAAGAATTATATGAATCATATAAAAATTTAGGTGCTGCTGCACATAAACTGTGAGAAGGACTTTATCAGGATCTTCAAGAATATGAATACGCTTTCTAGAAGATTATTTTAGTCCAAATAAATAGTCGGAGAATTTGACGAGAGATTTAAGGTTGGAGGATAGAAACGTTTCTCAAAAATTTATACAGAAAATTTGTGTCATTTTCGGAGCTAGTAATTGGAACAAGCACTTCCACAATCCAAACATACCTATAATTTAAAAAAATTTAGATTAAGATACACAAAATTTTTAGATGCATATTCGCAATATCCTTATAAATAAAGGTAACAATTGAACGGATGAGATTAGATCAAGTTAGTTTGATTTTAGATAATTGTCAAATCACGGTTAGTACAAACTGAATTAGATTTCAAGTCATCTAATTTTAAATCCATCTAGGTTATATGCGGATCAGATTTGAGACTATTTGAGCCTCAAAAAATTTAAGTCATATAGATTATTTGGATTGAGTTAGATTTGGATTGAGTTAGATTTGGATGCTTTTAAAATAATATTAAATAGATCGGATTGGATTAGATTCAATTTGATTTTGAAAAATTATCGAGTTACAGATTAAATTGAGTGAGATCGAATTAAATTTCGGATTATCTCGGATCAAATCGGATTTTAGTAGGATTTGAATTGGATCAGATCTTACAAATGTTTGTCCATTCACAAGTAACAAGCTTCCATCCAACCAGCCTCTTCACTTCTTCTTCCTTTTCATTAATTTAGATTTTCCCCAATCAACTTCCCATTTTGCTACCTAACTAGTAAAATTAAAAGAGGGGTGATAATTATACTTCAATCATACACATCAATTATGCACCCTAACAGATTCGGGTGAAGATTCTCTCACGTGCGCACGAAGCTTTGAATATCTCACGTGTGAAGCGCTCAAGTGCTTCGCACTCAAATATGAAAAAGTGTTTATATTAAAATTCAAATATATTTATACTAACATTTAAAATATGTTTAAATTAACGTTAGAATGTGTTTATACACGAAATAAAAATATTTATACTAAAATTCAAATGTATTTATATACATAATGAAAATGATTATATTAATATTCAATATGTTTATATTAACACTCATGTATGTAAAAAAAACTTAAGACTACGAAGAGATATCTCATAATGTAAAATATTTAAGGAGTATTGATAGAAGAAAGAGAATGACTCCGAAAAGCGACAAGGAAACGATAGATGAGAGAAATGCAAGATCAAAGGAGGGGGATGTGAGATTGGAGAAGGGAGGAGATATCAGAGGAGGACAGAAAGCCGAGACTGAAAAATGGAGGAGAAATCAGAGGAGGGGAGGGAGAGATGTGAGATAATCGGAGGAGAGAAATGTGAGATCGAAGGAGAGAGGCGAGATCATCGGAAGAGAGACTGAAAGGGAAAGAGAATTTCCGAAGAAGAGAGAGAGAAAGAAAGAACACGTTTTCGAAATTAAAGGATATAATTTTTACCGAATCTTATGGGTTACAAGAATGGTGTGCAGAAGTTAGGAGAAAAGAATAAATCTCAAATTAAAATAAATTAACCTATTTATATTAGTCGAAGTTTCCAAATTCCAATTTCTTATCTTTCTTTTTCCCAAAAAATCATTTCTCATATCATGATATCAAGCTATAAATTTGTAGTTTCAAAAGATAATTTTAATGTATATTTAATTTTTATGATACATCTGACTTTTATGGTATATTTTTTTATCAAATTAAAAAAATAAAATTATAGATGCGTTTTTAATTACTTAGATAAAATATATAGTTATTTTGAGTCAATTTAGAATTTGACTGATCATTTGTTACAAAATCATTAAAGCTCTATCATTAAAAATTTAAAATTATTTGATAAAAAATAAAAACTCTTTTAAATTGACTCAAATTTGATATATACTTTATGTAATTTATCCAAAACACATTTAGTATTATAATTCTTTTAATTTAAATAATATTTTTTTAAAAATATATAATATAAAAATTAAATGTATTATAAAAGTTAAATATAGGTTAGAATCATTCAGTTCGAAATTATTGAATTCAGCAAAGTCAACATCCCAGAATTTGTTAAATATCCGTGGCTTCGAAATACAAGAAAATCAGTTCCTGGCTTTTCCAAAATCGTGTAAGCCACTAGTCCATAATATATAAGAAGTCGATTAACAGCTACCTGCCATCTCCCTCTCTCTCTCTCTCTCTCTCTCTCTCTCTCTCTCTCCCCGAAAATCTTGACAGAGGCTGTCAAGGTTGCTCTCTCTCTCTCTCTCTCTCTCAAGCGGACGGAGATGGATGAGTCTGCTCAGGCGGAGGAGAAAATTTACGTGGCACTGCCGGCGAGGTCGAAGGAGGGAAAAAGTACTCTCTCATGGGTATTGAATCATGTCTCTAATGAAGCAAAGATCGTCATAACTCATGTACACATCCCTGCTCAAATGATTCCTATGAGTAAGCAAGCACTCCTTCCATTTCTAAGTTCTTACTAAATTAAGCTTATGCAAAAGGGGGAAAAGTATTTGAGCACATCCAATTTTTGTACAGTGGGAACCAAGTTTCCTGCAAGTCAACTGAGTCCTCACCAGGTCAACTTGTACCGACAAGAGGAGTGGGATAAGGCCGACAAGCACTTGAATGAATATCTGTCACCATGTTCCAAAGCTAAGGTCCTACAAGCTAGCCTTTTTTTTTTTTGTCATTTTCTTTGCTTCTTATTTATTTATTCTTTCTTTCATTTTTGCAATTTTGGAATTGAAATGATATATGTTTAGGACTGTCAAATGATAGTTTAGCAAAAATATTAATTGGTCTGAACAATTATTGGTGTTTTTCTTGTTTGAATTAGCTCTATTTAATCCTTTTTCTTGTATTCGTTTTCTTCTTCACCAGTTTAAAGCTGAGAAATTAATGTTTGTGTCTGATGATGTTGCACATGGACTAGTTGAGCTTATTAATTTACATAGCACGAGTTATCTTGTTATGGGGGCTGCTTCAGATAAGCGGTATTCAAGGTATGCTAATCGTACCGTTCCATTTAATTAATAGCCAAAGCACAATCTATGTAACTGCATAATCTATATCTTAATTGGTAGCCACATTATATATAGATATCTTAGCTGTTTTTTTCACATTAGTTTGTATATACTATTAGGGGAATGACTGAGGTGAAGTCCAACACAGCACAAATTGTGATGGAGAAAGCTCATCCATCATGCAAAATATCATTCATTTGTAAAGGAAATCTTGTGTGTACAAGGTACGTTCCAATCTTTTGTGGGTTTTATACTTTCTTGAACTTTGCTTCACAGCAAATGCTGCATCACCAATGTACCAAACGGGGCTGTTGAGAAATGATCAATAACTGTAGGTTCCAATATGAGCGAAATCAAATATCATTGAAAAATTTATACGACACATTAACATTAAGGCAAGAGCAAAATTAACACCGCATCTTTTATATAATCTCTTTCCCATTACAACACTTTATATGAAACTCATCATCTGTGTCAAAAGGGAACCAGCACTGCCACCCCCTCAAGCCTTGAACCAGGCAGCATCAATGCCTATGGAAAGAAGCAGGCAACTTGTTTTCCCAAGAAAATCGAGTTTTGATACGTCCAACTTGCATGGTGGTGGGACGATACCAGGGTTTCCTCCTCGATCCCCTATTCAACTGAGTCACATGAACAGTGACAACTTCTCGGTTGATTTGTCAGAAGGAGCTACAAGATCAGAAGTGGCATCATCTATTGCAAGTGAAGAAGGGTACAGCAACTATGACTTGTTGTCAATGAACAGGGATGATGATTTCGATGCAAGATCCTTGCACGAGCCTCGCTTGGGATCTCAAAGATCCATGCCAGCACATGAACAGGTTGGTCCTCTTCACCAGCCTAATGGTTGCTTCATAATTAAAGGAATTTTTTTTTTTGAGGAAAAGATGAGGGTCAAGCCCTCAAATTTCATTAAAACTGATCACAAAATAATTAAAGGAATTGAATTTGAACTTTTTAATTTCCCCCCTTCCAGTTGCATATGATCCTGATTCAATTTGATTTCCTTGCATCATCTTTGAGCCATATAACCCTTAAAATTTTTCCCATTGTATTTCATCATCTATCCTGTCTCTATAATTCTAGCATGCATGTTGTCAGTATAATTTTTCAAGCAAGTCCTTGCACAGTAATATACTACAATTTTTGTGTCATTGAATTACTAATCAAAACAACTAGTGTGATAATCACATTATAAAATTTGAAATACATACATTACAGATTCTGAAGCAGCAACATATTAGTTTAGCTCTGGAAACTTATCATTCCAACTATTTTTCAGCAAATGGTTGCCGAACCTACAAAACAAAATAATTGAGGGTCATAGTTTTTACCATCACACTAATTTCATATAAAATTTTCTAGTTCTTTCAGGGAAATATAGCTGACATCTGTGCCAAACTTCAAGCAGCCTTGGCAGATGCCACAAAATACAGGGTTGAACTTAACGAGGAGATCTGCAAACGTGAAAAGGCTGAAATGGGTCTGGCTTCCTTAATCCAAAAGGTATCTATTTAATATCCAAAAGCAAGTTACTTGGAACTTCAGTTACGACATTCCGAAATAAGCATGATCATTGGCCAATTAAATTGGAACATTCAGGCAGAAGAAATAAAAAATGCCCTTCTGAAAGAAAAGCAAGAAATGGAGCTTTTACACAAACAGGAGATAGAAAAGGTCAAAAGCCTACTAGATTATCTGCAAAAAGAAAATAAAAGATTGCAAGAGGAGAGAGATAATGCAGTTAAAGAGGCTGAAGCATTACATGATGGTACTGGTCGTGGATCTTTTTCTTTTAAGGTTGCTGGCCGTGGATCTTATGTAGCTTTCTCTGAGTTTTCACTGTTAGAGCTTCAACAGGCAACTGAAAACTTTAGCGATTCACATAAGATTGGGGAAGGAGGTTTTGGTTGTGTCTACAGAGGCTTTTTGCGCAACACGATGGTTGCTATAAAGATGTTGCATCCTAAAAGCCTACAAGGCAGGCCAGAATTTGAACAAGAGGTAACATTATTTTATTGGGACCAAGCAGTGACATAGCTGAATTTATGGGAGCATGAGAATGCAAAAATGAAAATAAAAGAATGTCCAATGTTTTACTTATTTTGGTTGATATGGCACAAGATCCACTTATATGCAGAAGTCATTACCAACTATAATTTCCTATGAATTTATGCAATGTTTTTTCTATACTAACACATGTTTCTCGTGTTGCATTAATAGGTCGCTATACTAAGCACAATGAGACACCCCAACCTTGTTACCCTTATAGGAACATGCTCAGAAAAATCATCTCTAGTCTATGAGTATTTACCTAATGGTAGCCTCGAAGATCGACTTGCATGCCAAGGCGGCACCCCACCACTCACATGGCAGGTACGAACACGTATCATCGGTGAAATCTGCCGTGCTCTCCTATTCCTTCATTCGAACAAACCCAATCCAATTGTCCATGGGGACCTTAAGCCCGCAAACATCCTCCTTGATGCCAATTTGGTTAGCAAGCTAAGTGACTTTGGCATTTCTCGCCTCCTAATTGAATCCAACACAAACACCTTAGTGTACCGCACCGAATACCCTAGGGGGACATTTACCTACATGGACCCAGAATTTCTGAGCAGTGGGGAGATAACAGTAAAATCTGATGTTTACTCGTTTGGTATAATCATCCTTCGACTATTGACCGGGAAGCCCCCAGCAAACATAGCAGCTGATGTGGAGGATGCCATTGAGAGTAATTCCTTGCACATGCTTATAGATGAGTCAGCTGGAGAGTGGCCCTTTGTACAAGCCGAGCAATTGGCAAACCTCGGGCTGAGATGTGCTGAAACGCGTAGGAGAAGGCGCCCAGATTTGGTGAGTGAGTGGAAGTTGGTTGAGTCCTTGATGAAGGCTGCTTCGTTAACTGTTTTGCCAAGTTTCAAATCTCAACTCGATGACAAAGGGTTACCTTCATACTTCATGTGTCCTATTTTTCAGGTAAAGATTTGTTGGATCTCCTTTAAATTCATAAAATTACTCTCAGTGGAATTTTGTCAAGCATTTCACCTGCATAAGTATCCACCATTAAGTGTAATACATGCAAATAATAACGAAAAATGGCAACAAGGCAAGCATATTACCAAATATTTATCTGAAGTAACTCTCCAGGATCTGAAAGCCAGTAATGCTTGCATTAATATTCTATCAAAATGGATTTTAAAAGTCAAAAGATTTCTTACCCGATAGAAAACAATATCCAAACAAGCTGTTGAATCACAACATTTATAGGATATATAGGAGGATCGAATTCAAATTATTCAAGTAAAAACAAGAAACGGTTTTCCTTCGGTTCAACCCATCTAATAGTTCTGCATTGATAGAGCTTGAAGTTGCTAAAGCCAAATTCTAAACACTCCCATTTTGTTTTCCCCTTTATTATTTTCTGGGAGCCTTTATCTATTATTAGATATACGTTTGACAAAAAAATTCAATCGGAATAGCGTGCTATTCTGCTATTCCGACGGTTGCCAGACAACTTAAATGAAGGCCACATAAACCTGGCCCAACCCCGCTGCCCACTGGTCTGAACTCATTTTAAAATAGGGATTCCCCAGTACCCCAGATTTGCTTTCCTGGGGAAATTTGGTTCTTGCAGCCATGTAGGTAGTAAGAGGTCTTAATTTATTGTTTTTTTGTCAATTGTCACAAGAGATTTTTGTTTGTCTGTACTCCTTTCTCTTTCTAAATACAACAATAAATTCATTAAATATTAAAAAAAAAAATTAAATAGGATCTATATTACTTGCAAACTTTTAGTGAAATCTATCTATTTTGGCAAATACCTGCCAAGAACTTATCCTTTGTCTGTGGAAATTTGAACAAAAAAAAAATATTGATTTTCAGGAGGTAATGAAGGATCCTCACGTTGCAGCAGATGGTTATACATATGAAGCTGAAGCCATTAAAGGTTGGCTAGAAAGCGGGCACGAGACGTCGCCGATGTCGAATTTGCCCCTTCCCCACCTCAAACTTACTCCGAATCACACGCTTCGTTCTGCCATTCAAGAATGGGTCATGCAACATCCTCAGAAGTCATAACAGTAGAAATCTGTAATCCTTTCAAATTTTAACAATGAAAAAAAAGAAGTAAATATGATTTGATAATGTGTGAAAATGTGCACATGAAGAAAATGTTGTAGTATTAATTGTAGGAGAGTTTTTCTGGTTGTTGTAATTAAGTTAGCTCTTTTTCCCCCCTTCTGTGTAAGTATTTTTGCAGATTGATGTAAGAAATTTGCACTTGCGAAGTTCAATTCTTTCTAACTTTTGAAATGTGTCCAATAAATTGATCAGAAGTATATTTCTTAACTTTTTTAATGACAAATTAACTCTAATTTGTTTTCAATCAACTGTAATTGGCATCCAGTAAGTTTTAAACAAGGTAAAAAAAATTGAAGAAAAACTACTCTACGACCTATATCACTCGGACCCACTAGTTTATGGGGTTTAAAATATTTAAAAAAATTAGAGAAAATATCTCGCCCTGTTTCATCCTCTAATTTGTCCTCCATGTGACTTTTGTCATTTTCCTTTTTAAAGTTTTTATTTTCAAATTAATTTTGTTATTCAATTATATAAACACCCGAGTCTAATATATAAATACATGATTCACTTATTTTAATATCTGATTTATTTATATAAACACCTGAGTAGTATATGTGATTTGTCCTCCACGTTTTTGTTTTCCGAGACTTTTTTTCTCTTTTTTCTCTTACGCATTTTTACTTTTTCAAGACTTTTTTCTCTCTCCTCTCTTCTGTTATTATTCTTGATTTTTTTTCTCTCATGTTATTTTGTTTCTCTAGACTCTCTTTCTCTTTTTTTTTCTCTCTTATTACTTTTCTTATTAGCAATTTATCTAAACACCTGAGTCTCATATATAAACACATGAGTCTAAAATATAAACACATGAATATAAAATAAAATACAAACACCTGCTTAAAATATATAAACACCTGAGTCATCTATATAAATAACTGAGTTATTTATATAAATATATGAGTACATAATACAAAGTACTTAGACTTGTTAGACTTAAACATGTGAGAATATATGAACGTATTTTTTTTGTCAAAAATGAAAAGTTAGTTAATGGATTTTTCGGAGGATTTGACTTGGAGTACTATTAGTCGCTTTCAAAAAATTATGAGCAATCCACCAACCTATTATTCACCTTTTTATTTTTTTTATTGCAGTTTTCAATCTGTTAACAAAAAAAATGAAAATATGTAATTGTTAATCATTAGAGTTTAATTAATATATATGCATTTTATCTAGATTTATGTATAAAATGATTAAACATTGAGTTATTATGTATTTTGATTTAATAAAATGGTAATTATAATTAACAAATAAGAGGTAGACTTCAATAATGGACCCTTTATTTTTTTGAGACAAAAAATATGGTCAAAGATTGTCAAATTTAAATATTCACAAAGATGACTTAATTAAATTTCGAACCCACAATTTCCATGTGTAAAGTATTGACTTAGCCATTAAATTAAAAATTAATTTTCTAATATATGGAGCTTGTTGTGCAATGAAAATGGATAAAATGGAGTACTAAGTACCTGGCGTTGTTGAAAGTTAAAAAAAAAAAAAAAAGTACCTGGCGTTGTTGCAGTATTCAAAACTGAATACTTTTTCTGATATATGAACAATAATTGGGCAATGACTAGTTTATTAAAAAGTCATGTCTTCTTGTCCTCTACCTCAGTTGCGAACAAGGATGTTAATTAATCGAGTCGAATCAACATCATCATTATTATTATTTTATTGTTATTTGGATCTGAGTCGGGGCTGTAGCAGGCGCTTGAATCGGTGTTTTCAGTCAGCAAATCAGAAAATGGGATCCGATCCAACTCGAACTCGAGATAGATTGTAAAATCTAAATCCACACTTGATCCATCTAATTGTTGCATCGCTCGGTCATACAAGTCATATCACTTAATTCATTCGAGTCAGAAATTGCACATTCCGAGTTGAGAACTTGCGATGCATTACTCCATTTATATATTTGCTTCAATCATGATCTGATTTCTAATGCTTTAAGGCTGGTAAAACTACAGGGTTCCTACGGCTCTTGCCAAGGAGTTATATATGCCGTTGGATAAAGGTTAAGATTTGCGCTGCGGAACAGTTTGTATAATAGCGAGTAGTAATGAAAGGTTATTCATGGGATGCAATATAGTGCTTGATATTGGCACGACCGTAAATTATCGCGAGGATCTTGCTGGAGACTGACAATTCATATCCTGCTGCGCTGTATCGTACGGCGCGATATGATATCCGTCTAATTAATTGAGTTAAGATTCATATAAAACAGAGCACCCCCAGATGAGTTTAAGAATCCGATGCACGACTTTGACTGGACAAATATCCAATCAGTTTTATGTCTGTAGTAAATGGCTATTTTGATGCCAAATGTGACATGAACAAATTGGAAAAATAGGGTTTATTCTGTTTGAACTTTAGGTTCACTTAAGAGTTTATTGTTTTTTAAAACTATAGCATTGTTTAACAGCTTGGATCAAACTACAAGAATAAGGACATTAACTTTCATTCTTAATTTTTTTTCCAGCTAATAGAAATTGATGGAATGACATGCAAGGACCAAAGATCCTATGCTGGATGGAAAATGGGGCAACAGACATAAATCTATAAGATATATTATAAACACATATCTTTGCATTTCATAGAATAATAGACACTTGTGGAATAATATAATAAACAAAAAGCTAAAACATTCTCTTTTTTCTTTGCTTCTTTAGCTATGACATAGTTGAACTCAAAAAGTTCTAGATGCACAGATTATGTGGTCTGGTGGTTCTGAAGCCAGTCTTGAATGGCTGAACGAAGGGGGTGATTTGGAATTAGAGTGAGGTTTGAGAGGGGCAAATTCGTCATTGGAGATGTATTATGCCCTCCATCAAACCAACCTTTTATTGCTGTGAGTTCATAAGTATACCCATCTGCTGCTATATGAGGTTCTTTCATTATCTCCTGAAAATGGATGATAACAATGCTTTAGTTTGAATCTATCTTGGTTGGTTGGAAACAAAATGGCAATAGTAACTTTTTGTTGTCACTCCTTGGGCAAAATTTCCCTAAAAGGAGAGACAGACGGAGAAAGACATAATGTTACATCATGAGCAACAATCATGATGGCGAGAGATACAAGATCGTACTTACCTGAACTATGGGACACATGAAGTATGATGGTATGTGATTTTCATCTGCTTCACGACATGACGAAGTAGATACCATTGCGGCCTTTACTAAGGGTTCAATTCCAGGCCACACATCCTTTATCAGATCAGGTCGCCTCTTCCTACTAACATTAGTACACCTCACACCGATATAAGCCAGCTTCCTGGCCTGGACAAAAGGCCATGATCCAGCTGATTGGTCTATCATAGCCCTGAAGTCATTATCAGAAGCCGCCTCCACATATTGTGCAATTCTCAATACTGGTTTCCCAGTCAAGAGGCGGAGTATTATGATCCCTAGAGAGTAAACATCTGATTTTGGAGTCAGTTCTCCAGTAGTCATAAACTCTGGATCTATGTAGCCATTTGTCCCCTTTGGATTAGTGCGATGAAATACTGAGGTTCTGCTAGAGACCTTAAGGAGACGGGCAATGCCAAAGTCACTGATCTTACTAACAAAATTGGAGTCAAGAAGAATGTTATCTGGCTTGAGATCACCATGAACTATGGGATGAGGTCTTGCTGAGTGGAGAAAGATTAGAGCAGAACAGACTTCACTGATTATTTTAGTACGGAGCTGCCAGCTAAGGGGTGGAGTGTTACCTCTGCAGTTGAGTCGATCTTCGAGATTACCATTAGCCAAGTACTCATAAACTAGAGCAGATGCTTCTGGACATGATCCCATAAGGGTTATGATATTTGGATGCCTCAATTTACCAAGAACAGAAATCTATAATATTAGAAAAAAGAAGTCAGAATTGAACAAAACACTCTTTTAAGTAGTGATATCATAGTGTAGTGCTTTGACTGAATATGCTACCTCTTGTTCAAACTCAGTTTTGCTTTGCAAGCTTTCAGGATCCAATTTCTTTATGGCAACCATGGTATTGCGCAGGAAACCTTTATAGACAGGTCCAAACCCACCTTCTCCAATCTTCCTTGAAGCATTGAAATCTTCAGTTGCTTGTTTTATCTCTTCAAGTGAAAACTCAGTGCACATGGGGACCTTTGTCCCAACTTCTCTCCTCTCGTCACGCAACTGTTCATTCTCCCTTTCTGTAACTTTAAAATCTAGCAACAATTGGTTGTAATTTTGTTCTAGTGAACTAAATTTACTTTGCAATTCTTTAGTGGCTGAAGTTGTATTACTCAGTTCTTGTTGCAAATAAGCTTTCTCTGCTTCTAGTGACTCGTTGCGGTCTCGGGCTGCTGCAGAGATGGATTGTATGTCCTTGACAGCAATTTCAGCTTCCAAAATGCGCCTTTCCATTTCCTCCCTCTCATTGTTCACATCATCAAATCGGTTGCGGTTCTTGCTCCTTTGGCTCATTAATTGTCGTTTCTCTAGCTTGAGTCGGTCAATCTCCTGCTTTAGCTGATCTTTCTCTGTTTTTTCTTTCTCAAGAAATTCCTTCATGTCTCTTCTCCATTGCACATCTTTCAACCGTAGCTCGCTGGACCATTTTTCCTATGACATGATTATCAATACTAGTTTCAAGTTTCAACAAATCATACAGTTTAATTATGACAGTAAAGGCTGTCAAAATACCTTTTTCATTCATGAACCCAACACAGCACTACCACCCCCCCCCCCCCCCCAACAAAAAAAAATCCATACACAGATACACACAAAAAAGAAAAGAAAAAAAGAGAAAGAGAAAGATCAAAGAACATTCATAACTGTATGGCACTTTACAAACTCGTAAGTCCATGCTTCTAGTGGTGCTTACAGGGCTTTCTGTTTCTTTCTCTTTCCCTTTTCTCCTTGTTCCACTTTTGTCATTGTGTGTGTGTATTCTTCATTGGGACTGCCTCAACAGAGACTCACAAATGTATCATATATAGATACATGTATCATTCACGCATTTTTGTTGCTGCCACTATTGTGCACCCATGCTTGCGCAATAGACTCATTCAATTATGCATGTATGTGTTTTCACGTTGAATCATGCACCTATTTCCTAAAGGTCACTATTAACACAGAATAAAACTCCAAATTGTGAACTTTAAAGGCATTCCTGTGAAAATGATTATTACCGTTAAAAGCATTGCTTTCTGCCAGCCCCAAAACATCTCCTTTTCTGCATTCTGGTGCATGCTAAGCACTTCAAAACCTTTCTGCCTGATATTCTCAAGTGGATCAGCATCTTGCTCCATTTTTCTCTACAATTATCATTAACAGGCATAAAATATTAGATTAAATGTACCATTGTTAGCCTAAAATGGCTAAAACAATTCTAGTTATTCCCAGAGGTCTAACTGGATTATACATATTGGGGCTGAGGAAAAAAAGAAGGTACAAAAATGTGGTTCTCGCACTTCTATGTAGAGCAATTCGAGATTGCACTTTTAAAATGAATACCTTATTTGTATAAGAGGATGCCTTGATATAATGCAAAGCAGCAATAACAATTGAGTATGCAAGGGTAGAATCAGGAAATATTTCTGGATTGACGTTTCTTTATATGTTATTCTAAGTTCATATGCACAAAATCCAAGCTAACATTGTCCAGAAAAAGTATGTAATACATATCACCTATGGCCCAACAAAAGCAATTAGTAAAGAGATAGAAGGAACTCAGACACCTCTTCATCATCATCTTTTCCACCAGCACTTGATGAGGTTGATGCTTCACCACCATTACAAGGAATCCTGCATGTACACATCAAGTACTATCAAAATATATGAGAAGGATGTGCACTTCAAACAGGGAATATGTACTGGCTAATGCCCATGGGGACGCATATTTATTCTGTTCATGTTTTATAGAAGAGTGTTCTGCTGCTTTTTTTTTCTTTTTCCATGGAGAGGGGAGGGAGAGGTGCTCAAACATGAATTACAAAGCCTCATTCAAGACCGACCTCATCCATAGTTGATGTAAATGCCAAAAACAGAAAGACTATACAAAGAGATTATACAAGAAAAGTAAGGACAAATCAGAAGTGTTTGATTGACAAAGAGCACCACACCCTTAAGGACCAATACATATGGGTATCCCCCTATCCAGCCTGAACTGTATTTTATTTGAACTATATGTGATGCTCTCCTTGACTTCAAGAAATCACTCACTGAATAAAAAGTTGAAAATACCTAGTGAAGATCAGCTTTCCATTGTGGACAAACCAGAACTTGCATGATGGTTTCACCTCCCTCGTCAATCTCTTTAATCCCTCTGACAGTGATGGCCAACTGCAATTTAAGACATTTATCAACTGCTTGCCATAATTAAATCTAAAGGCAAAAGTGTAAGTGTTGAGTTACATGCAAATAGTACCTCTCTTTTACTGTCCCCGCAACCACTTTCGATATATCAAAAGTATGAATGATGTTGAGAAGACCTTCAAATGTATCTTCTGCCTCGACCAATAACTTCATACATTTTAACTAGTAAAAGGTAATTGGAAAAATAATCAGGGCTTCACCCCCATTGCCTACCAGCTTTCTTTAAATAAAAAAGAGAGAGAAGAAAAAAAAGAAAACAATGATAGGACAAAGCACTGCTTTGGAGGCACCAGAATGAATTGGTAAACAAAGAAAGGTTAAACACGAGATAATCCGGTTGGGTCAGATACCAGGTAATTAAACTTTTAGTTTAAAGATCAGTAAAGCGGATTGTAAATGATATATACTGGTAAATACATACTCAAAGCTCTCGGCAAAGTACATGCTATACTGGGACGTGGAACACCGCATGATAGGCAAACTACCCATTTTAAAAAGCAATTATGAGTACTACTCGAAAGGTAACTGGTTTTATCACAGGATTGAAAGCCTTAGTGTAGTCAACGATTCCATTCTAATTTCCAACAAAACATTTTAAAATATTGAAAAGAAAAAAGAAAAGTAATGAACCCGCCAAACCTTATGTGCATGTTGACACTGAGATAGGTAATCATTCAAAATTCCATTCAACCTCTCCCTCTCAAGCTTCCTATACGCATCAACAAAGTCCTTCTCTAGATGGTTCGCATCAATCTCCATACCCACTGAATTCAGATTTTTGAACAAATTGAAGTTTATTAGCAAACACGCCCGAAGTAAGAAACTGGAAAACCAAAGTAAACTCAAATTTAAGCTTCATATCATACTTAAAGAAATCATCTTTGTCGATTTATACTCAAGGGCTACAGCGAAACAGATCGAATCGTTCTCTGAGAAATAGTCGAGAGCCCAATTCAAGGTTGATTTTCCCTCATGCGAGTTCTCTGGCAAAACAACGAGCACGATGTTCTCTGCTGGAGGTCTCCATTCTACATTCATTACGTCTAACCAGATACTTCCCTCCATATCTCCAGATTCCTCACTCACTATCGCCTCCTTGCCTGAGCACGAACAGGCTTGGAAGAAAATGGATCAAAGGCTTCTTTTGTCTGAGTTGCGAGCCTGCTTTGCCTCTCCGCTTGAAGCTAAACCGAGTAATAGTAGAGGAAATTGGATGGAAATGTAGAGAGAGTTTACTTCTTTTGTTTAGAAACCGGGTTGGGAAGGGAGACGACTCGTCTCCATGACTTGGTCGTGGGCTTGGAGAGAGCGCTCTCTCTGAATTCCATTACTTTTTAGGGTTAATTTCTCCCGTATCTTTCGACCCTTTCGACTCTTACTCAAGTTCTTATTTAGAAGCGACTGATAATATTCCAAACCAAATTTCCCTAATTAATTTTTATTTTTACAAAAAAAAATACATTCACATTTACTAATTTTTTTTATTTTTGATGAAAAAAAATATTCATATGCTCATATGCTCTAATGTATTTAAGTCCATCGAATCTAAGTATTTATATTATATACTAAGATGTTTATATAAGTAATCTAGATATTTATATAAATGACTCATATTTTTATATCTCTGACTCAAGTGTTTATATATTTTAAATATGTGTTTGTATTTATTTTATATTCAGGTATTTATATTTCGAACTCATGTTTTTATATATGAGATTTAGGTATTTAAATAAATTGCTAAAAAGAAAAATAACAAGAGAAAGAGTTTTGAGAAATAAAACTACATGAGAGAAAAAGTCAAGGACAATAATAAGAGAGATGAGAGAGAAAAGAAAAATAGAGTCTTAGAAAAATAAAAACATATGGGAAAAAAGAGAGAAAGAGAGTCTCGGAAAATAAAAACGTGTGCGGACAAATCACAAATGCTATTCAAATGTTTATATAAGTGAATTAGATGTTTATATATTAGACTTAAGTGTTTATATAATTGAATAATAAAATTAATTTGGAGATAGAAACTTTAAAAAAAAACCAAAATCACGTGAGTCAACTAAAGTAAAAATACGTGGGGAACAAATTGGAGAATGGAGCCGGAGGAGAGATATTTTCTCTTCTTATTTCTGTCTCTACTGTTTAATATTTCTTATTTATCGTTTAACTGTTGTAACTAATTTTCTATTTACCCATGAAGTTAACTATGATTAACTCATGTTTAATTCGAAATTAACAACAAAAGGATGAAAATACCCTCCTTGCTCAAAATTAACTGTATGTTTATTATCAAGACGCATCTCTTGTGACGTGAGCAAAATATCCTCCCTTTCTCCAGCTTCTTGTTCAGCATATTCTTCGTTGTGTCCTCTCTCTCTGAAAACATGGCAGCTGTTGCTAGAGATGTGCAAACGAATTAGTTTATTTGGATTTCAATCGAATCATGAAATTTCGGACTATTTGATTCAGTTTTTTGATTCAAAAATTTTGGTTCGGTTGAAAATTTTAATTTATTCGGTTCTTCTTTTTTTATTCGGTTTATGTTTTTCTAAATCAGATAAATCAAATAAATTGAAATTTATTGAGTGAATTTATTTTACTTGATACAAATAATAACATATCAATGATAATCCGAATATTTCACTTTTTTATAAATTTTATTTACTCATTATTTTGTTATTTGAATTATTTATCTCTTTTATCATTAATTTGAAATTTATCAATATTTATCGATACTCCATTATTGCTCTGGAATCATAGTATGCAATTAGTATATAATTAGTTCTATTATTTTATTTCAAATTTCTGATAGAATTGTGGAGCAGTATTTTGAAATTTTGCTACTAGATCCTATAAGGGGGAGGAACGAATATGATCAGTATATGGAATAACATGTGATCTGACTTTGCTTTTTTTTTTTTTGGTGAATTCGTTATAACTTTTTGTAGAGGAGACGACTGGGGGATATAGGTGAGATTGTCCCTCAGCTCTGGCATCAGAGAAAATTTAAAAAAGATAGAGAGACGGAAAAGAATGTTTTGGTAAAACGAAAATGAAAAGAAAGATTAGAGGGTATTTTTGTCCTTTCAACAAAAATATCAACTGTTAGATTTTAATCAAAGTTGTTTCAGTAGATTTTCGATTGATGGGTAAATAGGAAATTGATTTTGACAGTTAAGGGATAAATGAAAAATATTAAATAATAGTGGGAGAAATAAGAAATTGAGTGAGAGTTGAAGGATATATAAATTATTATTTATATGAGTTATTATTTATATTATATAAATTATTTTATTATGTAACTTATTTTTAAGAGTAATTTTATTATTCAACTCAAATAATATGAATAATTCACTTAAGTTGAATAATAAAAATATTGTATAAATAAGTTGTATAATAAAGTCGGTATCGATTTTGGCATCTGTATATCAACTCCTGACCTTATTATTTATATTACATGACTTATTATTCATATTTATGACATTTGAGTTGAATAATAAAAATACTGTTAAAAATAGGTTGTATAATAAAATAATTAATATGAATAATAATTTATATAGTATGAATAATAACTCATGTAAATATGACAATATAATTGATATCGATTTTGATATCTCCCAAACATTTTCCAAATAACCCTATTTTTTAAAAAGAAAATATAAAAAGCAAAATCGTATTTATACCCATCAAAACTTCTCTATTTAAATATCACACATCAAACCATCAAAATTTATAATTTGTATATTTACTCATCAAAATATTAACAATCTTGAATATATCCATAACAGTTTTATACTAACTAAATTAATTTAATTTTTTTTAAACTATGATTTAGCAAAAATATCCTTCATAAAGTCTATTATGATGTTGACTTGTCTAGCTGTCCAAATATGCATGCTCGAAGCCATCATCACACAAGCATATTTATTACACTTGATGATCGATATGTGCTTTTATAAAATATAAATTAAATTATATAAAATTTGAAATATGTAAGTTCATAAATATATTTATAAATTTTTTTATTTTAAGAATTTTTTAAATTTATTTAAAATCTCATTGTCAAGATTAATAAAATAACTATTATCAAGTAATTCCTTTCTGAATATAAAATATTTCATAAATGGGTGGGGATTTTTTGACAATTATTTTATGTGATAATTTTGATAACAGATTCTTAAATAATACCCAAAAAATCTAAAAAAATTATAAATATATTCTTGAACTTATAGATTAATTATTTTTTAAATTTTATATAATTTAAATATCATTTAATATTCCGCAAAAACTATTATAATTGCATGACATTTACAACCGTCAGCATTTAACAGTTTTTAATAAAATATTAATTAATACTTAAATTATATAAAATTTAAAACACAGTGAATCAATCTAAGTTTAGTTTATAATTTTTTTTTATAAATTTTTTTCATAATTATTTAAAAATTTATTATCAAAATTATTAAAATAATAATCCTCAAAGATCCTCTTCAGTAAATCCTGACTTCAATCCATGGATCAATCTATCTCCACCAAAATCCCACTCACCTGGCACTCTCCTCTCCACTCTGACTCCAAGCTCCAAAGATGCTCGGCGGTTACCGTTCTCTCTCCTTCCAGCACCTCATCTCTCTATCCATCGTTCTCATCCTCGCCGCCACCTCTACCGTCTCCTTACTCGATATTCTTTTCATCCTCCTCTCAATCCCCTACCTTCTTCTCCTCTCCACCATCATATTCCCCCCTCCCCCCTCTCGCCCACCCCCTGTCTTCTCCTCTCAGGAAAAACGCTACCTCGCAATCTATGTCTCCATCGGAGGCCTCGTCGGCCTCCTCCTGCCACTCTTTCAAATCCTGCACAGCCTCGTTGTCAGAGACACTGACACCGTTTCTGTAACGGCACCACATCTCTTTCTCCTCTCTGCTCAGATTTTCCTCGAGGGTGTCTCGTTCGGCTATGACTTCTCTCTCCCTGCCCGTGCTGCGGTGCCGATCATCTACAACACGAAGAGGCTCTTTACCATTGCGGATTGGGTTCGGCATGAGGCTGGTGGAGGTTTGAGTTTGGGGTGTTTAGTTGCTTTGGCAAATACAGTGTTCTGGGGATTTAATTTGTTGGGGTTCTTGCTGCCCGTGTATCTGCCCAGGGTCTTGAAGTTGTACTACTGGGATGAGAGGTGTAACAAGTCCAGCTAAGTGAAACTTCATGCTAAATTTGGTAAATTATGTTCTGTATTTGAGTATATAAAAGGGTGTTTATACTGGTATAGGCTGTTTTACATTCTTAATTCAATTGATCCGTTGGTTGCTTGTTTATTCAAACATGTTATCGATGATGATCATACCTTTGTCCAAGAAAGAAAAATAGAAAAGAAAATGAAATATAAAGATTTTAAGGCGATGAAATGTTGTTTGGAAAACAAAAGTAAAGGTCAGTATCTGGTGATAGATTAATTTTGCTTGTTTTCATTCCTCTCTATCATTCACAGTATCTGATTGACTATTTAGCTCTGCTTGGTTTAGACCAAATTAGTCTGAATGAAAGTGTTAATATTAGTTGGATGAATTATTGGATCCGAGGACCTTCAATAATTGGTGTGGATATCCAAATCAGAAAAATTAAAAGATTGGTCATCAGTGTTAAGCCCACACTGAAGAGCTACCAAAGGTCATAAGTCGATGCCTTCTTCTCTTCTTCTTTTTTTTTTTTAAAAGATTTGTTCTTTTTATTTTGCTTGTGTTATGTTTATCTTGATCAGTATATGTCATTGACAAAGGGAAATACAAATCAATAACCAGTTTAAAATTCAGATGAATATTCCTATCTATATATACTGGCAACAACAGAAATACTATTTCACCAGCAAAGATGGGTAAATATTAGCACTGACATGCTCAATTTCAGCGGTTCCTAAGCAAACATTCTAATATATGGCTGTATATAAACTGGATTAAAAAAAAGATGGTAAAATGAACCATCAACATTATGGTAATCCGTGAATTATCCCATTTTATGGATAAATTGTGCTTTTTGGGGCATACTGATTAGTAATTCATCTCTTTACCTAAAAATTGGCAGCTCTATTTGCTAATATGAAATCACAGATGGTATCACACAGGATGTGTAGATCTGAAGTGTGATAATTTTTGTTCATAGAACATTGCACCATTTACAAATATTTCTTTCTTTCCTTTTTTTTTTGTTTCTTCTTTTTTTGGATCTTGTAACTCACTCCAGCTTCCTCCTTGAAAAATGTCTTTAAACTCACTAGAATCTTATTACAAGAACAAATAGAAAGGATAAAAAATAAATGCATGACAAATATGAAGCAACAATTATCATGAGTTCTTATGTTCTAGCCATTCCAGGATGGCAGAACGAAGAACATGATTTGGAATCAGATCGTGATGAGGAAGCACCAAATTGGTCATAGGTGATGTGTTATGTCCTGTGTTCAACCATGTCTTGATTGTCTCAGCTTCATATGTAAACCCATCTGCTGCAATGCATGGATCCTTCATGATTTCCTGCAATGGGTAAAGACCAAAAAGAAAGAAAAAGAAAAAGAAAAAGGCCTTGGCATTGTTATGCTGCAAAAAAAGGAGCATATGATTATTTTGAAAAATAAATGGCAAATTGGGGGTAGCTCACTGAGTGTGCAAAATAGGAACTCGTTTTCTCTCTCTTTTTTTACATTCTCTCTTTTTTTCTAACTGGACTTCGCTTCACCAGGTAATAAACACACACAAAAAAAATTACTGTTGCATTATTTGGATTGCATTTAGTTGCAATATTATGAAAATATCAGTGGAAACTATATCCACCTGCAATATTGGACATTTCAAATGTGACGGTACATGTCCTTCATTAAAAATTGAAGATCCAACAGAGGAGAGTGCTGCTGATTGTGAAGCAACCTTAACCAAGGGTTCAATTATTGCCCAGACCTGACTCATATCAGGGCGCCTTTTCCAGGACATATCAGCACATCTCAGACTGAGCTTAGCAAAGTTTTTGGCCAGGTTAAATGGCCATTTTCCAGTGGATTCATCAACTATTGACTGTATCCTACCACTTCTCTCTTCGCATTGCTTCCTGCACTTCACTTTGCAATGTTCAGTGGAGGCTTTCCTGTCAGAAGACAAAGCACGACTATACCAAAGGAGTAGACATCAGATTTTGGTGTCAATTCCCCGGTAGAAAGAAATTGAGGGTCATTGTATGCAAATGTTCCTGCAGGATGAGTGGTACGATAGAAGGCAGTTGTATTTGTATCAGATTGTGTTAAGATATATTGTATGTTTCTAGGGTTTAGATAATTATAGAGAATTCTAGGGGGTTATTTGTAAGAAGTGTTGTAAGGCTTATAAGAGCCCAAAACCATTAATCAAAAATGTGGGTTACTGTTCACGCGTTACTGTTTTACAATATGGTATTAGAGCCTTCTATCACCCTTCGCGCCGCCGCCGTTAGGCTGCTGTCGCTGTCTCCGCCTCCGCTGTCGCCAGCGCCGCCTCCGCCTCCGTCGTCGCCAGGTCGCCAGCGACTTCGCCCCCGTCCTTGATCGCGCACTGCCAGCACAACCTCCGCCCCGTAGCAGTCTCCGCCCTGTTCTTGTCAGACGCCGCCTTGGCAACCACGGCTCCGCCTCCAACCGAACCGGCGCAGACGTGGCGGATCCGATCGCCGCGAGATCGGAGAGGGGGAGCAGAGAGGAGGGTTTAGAGGAGAGCGCCAAGAGATGATTGGATCGTGCGCATGCCTAGGAGAGGGGCTTGTGTTTGATTAGGGAGAAACAGAGACCAGTTTGGAGAAAGAGGAGGTGAAAGAGGTGGCAGCTGCCATGGAAGAAAAGGAGGAAGGTAAGAATCCAATGGAGGGGGTGATGGCGAAGCTGAGCGCCATTGAGCTCCAGATGTTGATGCGAGCATTCAGTATGGCTGCGAGCGAGAGCATACCTAGATCCGTGCAGAGGATATACCTTCCACTGCTTGACAGGAAGCTTGATGGACCAGTTTCGTACTTGAGCTGGTCGCGTCGGGTGAGGTACACTTTGGAGGGTAAGGATCTGGAGGGGTATTTGACCGGGGACAAAAGGGAGCCAGCTGAGGGATCTCCAGAGAGGGCAGAGTGGAAGTCCACTCACATGACTATATATATGTGGCTTCTGAATTCATTGACTTCCTCTATCGCATCCACAGTAGATGGCATAGATCGGGTCAAGGATGTCTGGGAAAAGCTGAAGAGAATTTACGATGGAGTGGGAAATAATCTGAGAGTGTTCCAGATTGAGAGAGAGATAGAAGCAGTACTGTAAGGAGATAGATCGATTCAGGAGTATGTCACAGATCTGGAGCGACTGTGGGCGGATTATGATCATTTCTCGCCAGCCGTATGCTGCAAAGATCCTGAGTGCAAGAGAGGGGCGCGCGATACACAGAGGAGGACTATGCACTTCATGAGGGGATTGAACTCGGCATTTGAGCCGAGGTGTGCAGTATTGCTAGCTCAGCCGAAGATTCCCTCCATTGAGGAGACGATCTCGGCTATGGAATAGGAGGAGAGCAGGATTAGGCTCCAGTCTAGTGTAGCAGGACTTCCAGGGGTAAAGTCGGCACTTGCAGTCTCCAAGCTAGGTAACACAGGGTATAGGAGCGAGACTCGGGAGTGTTACAACTGCGACGAGGTAGGCCACCTGAAGCAGTTTTGCACTAAGCCACCGAAGGAGAGGAACTTGGGTGGAAGAGGCCAGTCTGGAGGTCGTGGTCGAGGCAGAGGTGGTCGGAGGGGTGGCATAGGAGGCTACCAGGCACATCTGACGGTAGCAGAAGGAGAGAGTGAGGAGACCGTGATATTTATTGAGGAGGATCACAAGTTCCTGGAGATGTTGAAGAGGAAGCAGAAAGCAGCGAGTGAGGGGAAGTGTGTGCTAGATGATGCGTCCACCTCAACTTCAACAAAGGGTAACATTGCTTCCTTTGCTCACTCAGCCACAGGTACTTGTGATACACTCGCTCTTGCATCTATATCTACCTCTAGATCACCAGATTGGATAGTGGACTCTGGTGCGTCCCGACATGTGACTGGTGCTGCTAGGGAGTTTTCGTCTTATACTCACCTAGCAGTCCCAGAGAGCATCCAGACAGCCGATGGTACGGCTCGACCAGTAATTGGTAAGGGTACCGTGCAATGTACCAACACCTTGACTTTGTCCAATGTTTTGCATGCTCCTTCCTTTCCTGTGAACCTTTTATCCATAAGTGCCATTATATCACAACTAAAATGTGTCGTTTTATTTGATATTCCAAAGGTGATCTTCTAGGAGAAGGAGACTGGCAAGAGGCTTGGGATTAGCACATGACATAGTGGCTTATGGTACCTGGATAGAGAGAGTGTGGACTCGGCTCTTTCATCCTTTCTAGAGGGTATAGGGGATGTTGGGAGACGTGTGAAGGACTTACTACTACTTCATCATAGGCGTTTAGGTCATCCCTCTTTTTCGTTATTGAGTAGGTTGTATCCGCCTTTGTTTGAAAATGCTAATAAAGAAAAACTGGTATGTGATGTGTGTGAGTTGGGGAAACACACTAGGAGCTCGTATTCTAGTTCTGGGAGTAGGAGTTCTCTTGCTTTTGACTTAGTGCATTCTGATGTATGGGGACCTTGTCCCACAATTGCTGTGAATGGATATAAATATTTTATTTCTTTCATTGATTGTTTTTCTCGTGTGACTTGGCTTTATCTGATGAAGAATAAAAGTGATGTGTTTGCTTCCTTCAAAGACTTCCATAAAGGGATTCAGACTCAATACGGTGCAGTTGTGAAGGTATTAAGGTCAGACAATGGGACAGAGTACACCAATAGAGCGTTTGGGGAGTATCTGTCATCCCAGGGAATACAACATCAAACTACCTGTCCACACACACCAGAGCAGAATGGGGTGGCTGAACGAAAGAACAGACATTTCCTTGAGGTTACCCGGAGTATGATGATGTCAATGAATGTACCAAAATGCTTGTGGGGGCAAGCGATCCTGACAGCGACCTTCTTGATTAATAGGATGCCCTCGCGGGTATTGGAGTGGAAGTCTCCGATTGAAATGCTGAAAGGTAAGAATGAAGATGTCTTGCCTCTCAAAACATTTGGCTGTGTGTGCTTCGTACAGGACAGCAGACCAAATGTGGGAAAACTGGATCCAAAGGCTGTGAAGTGTGTGTTTGTTGGGTATTCGGCTACCCAGAAGGGGTATGTTTGCTGGAGTCCGATTGAGAGGAGATTATTTGTTAGTATGGATGTCACGTTTCGAGAGCTTGAGCCATACTACTCAACTCAGGTCGCATCGCCCTTTGGTGACTCGCTCGATACAGGAGGTATGAGGCGAGAGGGGGAGGATGATAGTAGCAGTGAGAGGAGGATGATACCAGATGATAGTAGCAGTGAGAGGAGGATGGTGAATGTGGGGGATATTCCCTGTCCACTTGTGGAGTCGGCCGAGGTGCCTGACCAGGGGAGGACCGAACTAGAGAATGGTGGGACTCAGGCTCAGGGGGAGCTAAAGGTGTACATGAGAAGAAGAAAGCAGGGTGAGGAAGCAGTGCCTACAGTGCCACTTGTGCCAAGTCCTTTGTCCCTGCCTCCTCTGACTCCTGAGACACCTACACCATCTACCTCCGATCCCGAATACACAGGTGATATGATTCCTCTCTCTCCTCCTCCTACGCCCTTACCGATAAGGAGGACTTCTCGCAGTTGTGCAGGAGTCCCCCCTGATCGGTATGGCTTTCCACATGATATTGCCCAGTTTGTCTCTTACTCTCACATATCACTTGTACATGGAACATTCATTGCATCTTTGGACATTGTTTCTATCCCTAAGTGTTGGCAGGTTGCTAAGGATGATCCGAAGTGGAAAGCTGCCATGCTAGAGGAACTTGAGGCTCTGGACAAGAACAAAATCTGGGAGCTCGTGTCACTGCCACCAGGCAAGAAGGCAGTTGGTTGCAAGTGGATCTTCACGGTGAAGCAAAACCCGGAGGGTCGGGTGGAGCGCTACAAAGCCCGTTTGGTAGCAAAGGGATACAGTCAGACTTATGGCATTGACTATGATGAGACCTTTGCACCCGTGACAAAGATGAGCACGGTACGAACATTGATTTCCTTAGCAGCGAATGGGGGTTGGAAGTTACACCAGCTTGATGTGAAGAATGCCTTTCTCCACGGTGACTTGTTGGAGGAGGTGTACATGGAGGTACCACCAGGTTTTGGCACGAAACAAACAGTTGGTAAGGTATGCAGGCTCAAGAAGTTGCTCTACGGGCTGAAGCAGTCCCCTCGAGCCTGGTTTGACAGGTTTAGGAAAACTATGGTAGGCATGGGGTATCGGCAAACCAATGCAGACCATACGGTGTTCTTTAGGCGACATGGAGCTCACATTATAGTGCTCGCTGTTTATGTGGATGACATGATTATTTCGGGAAATGATGAGGGTGAAATTGCGTTGCTGAAAAAGAAATTGGGAAAGGAGTTCGAGGTGAAGGATTTGGGACAATTGAGGTACTTCCTTGGGATTGAGATAGCTCGTGGTGCAGAGGGAATTGTCTTATCCCAGAGGAAGTATGTGCTAGATTTACTTACTGAGACAAGTATGCTGGGGTGCAGACCCGCAGTTGCTCCCATTGACCAGAAGTTCAAGCTGAGTGCTGAGGCAGGAGAGCCAGTCGATAGAGAAAGGTACCAGAGGTTGGTTGGTCGCTTGATTTATTTGAGCCACACTCGTCCTGACATATCCTTTGCTGTGAGTGTGGTGAGTCGCTATATGCATGATCCCAGAGAGGGTCACATGGATGCTGTGTACCAGATTCTGAGGTATTTGAAGAATGCACCAGGAAAGGGGTTGATCTTCAGGAAGAATGGACATTTGAACATTGAGGGTTATTGTGATTCAGACTGGGCTAGTTGCTCGGATGACAGGAAGTCCACATCTGGATATTGCATGTTTATAGGGGGCAATCTGGTCTCCTGGAAGAGTAAGAAACAGACTGTGGTTGCGAGATCCACAGCCGAGACAGAGTACAGGGCCATGGCCTTAGGCGTAGCAGAGATGTTGTGGTTGAGAGCTCTGTTGGTGGAGCTCAACATAGATCAAAGGGCCAAAATGAAGTTGTGGTGCGATAACAAGTCTGTTATTAGTATTGCCAACAACCCTGTGCAGCATGACAGAACCAAGCATATCGAGATTGATAGGTTCTTCATTAAGGAGAAGTTGAACAGTGGACTCTTGGAGTTAGGTTACGTTTCAACTAGAGATCAAGCAGCAGATTGTCTGACAAAAGGACTGAACTCGTTGGACTTAGCTAGAGGGTGTGACAAGATGGGTTTAGTGGATATCTTTTGCCAATCTTGAGGGGGAGTGTTGAGATATATTGTATGTTTCTAGGGTTTAAATAATTATAGAGAATTCTAGAGAGTTATTTGTAAGAAGTGTTGTAAGGCTTATAAGAGTCCAAAACCATTAATAAAAAATGTGAGTTACTGTTCACGCATAAACAATAGATTGCTTTATGATCCGAGAAATACCAAAGTCGCTGAGTTTACTAGTGAAGTTTGCATCAAGAAGAATATTTTCTGGCTTGAGGTCACTGTGGATTACAAGGTGGGGTTTATTTGAGTGAAGTAATACAAGAGCCAAGCAAATCTCATTGATGATGCTGGTCCGGGCTTGCCATGTCAGAGGCGGAGTGTTATTTGCACGGGCCAAGCAGTCCTCAAGGCTTCCTTTAGGTAAGAATTCATAGACAAGTGTTGAAATTTCTGAACATGATCCTATTAGGTTGACAAGGTTTGGGTGCCTAACTCTAGTGAGAATAGCAACCTGTAAGGAAAAAAATAACAGAATTTGCTGTCAGAAACATTGATTTTTTTCTTTTAATCAGTACAGATGATGAAGGCAACTAATTGTGCGCCAGCACAACTGATTAGAAATAAAAAACTTAAAGAAACATCATGGACTATAAATTTGGCCTAATTGAAAGTATTTTTTTTTATGTAGCTGGCAAAGCACCTACTATTTAAATTTCATCAATGAAAGAAAAGAAGTTGCATCTGTTATATAGGCCTACTTGAAAGTTATGTTGGTACACTTCAGTATTGATCCTCTTTAAACCAGCACTAGGATGATATGGTACTATTTAGTACTTTCTGGATTTCTTTCACCATATATGCACCAATTGATCCCTTAAATAGCCTCAATAGTCTCAAAAAGAAAGAAAAAACATTTTAATTGAAATCAAATTTATGGGACAATTTAAATTCAAATTTGCCCAGTACATGTAACACCTTAAATGAAATGAGTTGTATTGAAAGATAGTAAAATCATCATTAGCATAATCTGTTTACCTCTTGCTGGAATTGTGATAAGCCTTGTAAGCTCTTGGGGTTCAACTTCTTTATTGCCACTGTGGTTTTACGAAGAGAGCCCTTGTAGACACATCCAAAGCCACCTTCTCCAATCTTCAACGAATCACTGGAATTTTGAGTTGCTTGTTCCAGCTCACTTGAGGAAAACTGGGAGCTCAGTGCCATATCAGAATTGGCAAAGGAGTCCACTTTCTGTTTCCTCAATTCTTCAGCCTCTTTAATTGCATCATCCCGCTCTTGTTTGAGCTTGTTATAATCTAGTGCCAAATGAGAAATGTGTTTTCCTAATTCCTGCTTCTGCTGATTCAACTCTTTGAGTTGGATGAGATTGTCATTTTGCTGGTTGCTCAGTAGTTGATTCTCCAATTTAAGTCGTTCCATTAACTTTCTGAGAAGATCATGCTTGCCATTTTCTCTCATCTGGATTTCATCAATTTTTTTCTGATGTAGTTTCTCCCTTCGATTGAACTCCATTTCCGCGTTATTCTGCAGTGGTCAATTTTTTTTTTACTTTTTGTCTGAATCTTAAATTTACTAACAAAATATGTACTGTCTACATACAATTCGTTTGATATTTCTATGTTTTTTACAGACTAACCATTATAAGCAGTATTTTCTCATAGGTCCCCAACATTTCTTTATCTAACTCCTCACATCTTGAAGCATGAGATGAAGAGCCATATTTGACCCCAAATCAATCTATAAGTCAGAATGTTAAATTAGCTTTTATTGAACATATACCCACTTGATAGCACCGCATGGTCTTTGGGTAACTGGTAAACATTATCATTTCCTTAAAAGAAAAAAAAATGAAATTACTTAAAGAACTGACAACATTCTAGTGGGTGTTTTGAGTTGTAACCTTCCTAATTGAATTTGAGCTTGTTGAAGTCTTTTATGTAGTTTGTTTCTTTTTACTTTGATAATTAGTTCCAAAGTCAACAATGATAAAGAGTAATTATGAAATAAATTTGAAGTCATGCTTCCTGACCATGCTAAATATTTTGATTCTAGTCGCCCCTGGTAAAGCCATTATATTATACTTCATTAATCATGCTAACTTTTTCGATTACATTCATCAACATATCTATTCTTCTGCTTCTTATTTTCAGTAAATTTAATAAATAACACCTCGGAAAATAACAAAAACAAAACAGAAGAGAGAGGGAGAGGTGAAGATGATACCGTTTGAAGTCTTTAGACTTTTGGTAGAACAAAAGCCAGAGAAAAATGTAGTTACTATTTTTCTGAGGCAGCAAAGGAAAAACTTGGAATTCAATTGAAGGTAAAGAAATTGAAGCCAATTTGAACAGGTAAGAAGGAAAAAAGAAAACTGAAAAATTAAAACTAAAATTTAAGAGTTATGATCAAGAATAGAGTGATAGAATTTATTTCAAGCATAACCACATCGCAATTCATAAATTCTAAATTTACCATGATCATTTAGTGAACATTTAATCTTTAATTATAAATTACCTTGATTCATATCCATAATCTTCCAAAGAAAAACAATAACCGACGATCATTGAAAACCCTTATACCTCCAAGCAATCGCTCTCAAGTTCAATGGAGAGAGCAAGAGAGACGGCATCGACAACTCTTTTCTGCATAAGAAGAGACATCTGATTCTCAAGTTCTTGATTCAAAGCACTTCTTTTTTTCTCCTCTCAATATTTTCCAGTTTTCTTATGTATATCTCTTTTTACTAGAAAGAGATCCAAAATTATATTGAGAGAGGGAGCCTAAGAGGTGTCAATAGTGCAAAAAATTGTCTTTAAATTTTAAGAGGTTATCATTATTGAATCTTTTACGGATCTAAATTCAGAACTTACCTATAATTGAGTATTCTCTTATTTACAGAATATTGTTATATTTAATTGTGTTCTCGGGGGACTAATAGCATAATTATATTATTATTAAATTTTATATAATTTAAACCATCACTAAATCATAAAGTTATTAATATACATTCTATATATTAAAGATCGCACTTCTTATGACACATATTGGACCTGATAAACTTAATTTGATCACTTCATAACGGGCCTAGTTAAATATTTAACAGTCCATTATTCAATATATATTCATATTACATATAATCCCATATTTATTGTAATTAATAGAAATTAATTCCAACATAGAGAACTGATGCACCTCTTCAGATGTGGCTTCTATCAGATCTGATTTGGGGTGCCTAATAAAACCAAAAATAAATATGTCATCAAAGCGTATTTGATTATTGAAAATGAGATATAACCAACCAGCAATGCAGAATGAAAATCCAAACTGATCCAACCATGATGCAGGTAAAGCGATATTTAAATCAACTCCAACAGAGAACTCCACTGAACCAAAAGGATTAAGATTTAAAGCTCGATTTCTTCAAATCAGGTTGCATTTATTTTTCTTTGTCTTTTAGACTTTTAGTAATGTGTACAAAATAACATGAGTGCAAAGATAAAAATAAGTTTACCAGAAACTTGGTTAACCAAAGAATGGCCAGTCAGATCCTATCTGAAAAGAACCCGAGATCAAATCAAACCAGACCCGAAATGGACAGTAGTTTCATATAAGCAAATATGGTTGACTGTAACAGAAAAGTTGACCGGAATTTAAAAAAAAAAAAGGCTAGCCTAACACTACTGCACCCATCTTCAGCATCTAACCTAACAAGGGCAAATAGCGAAATAGCAGATGTTTTGCCAGTTGTCAGTACAAAGGCAATTTAGTCGCATGGGAGAAACACTTAGAAAAGCTTAATAGTAGCTAATGAAGATCAGATTTCCTTTGCAAATAACCATAGTTTGCATGATGGGCTTGCCTTCTCTGCTACAAGGGATGCCATTCTACTGCATTTGAAAAGGGTGCCAGAAATCAGCACCAAATAAATATGCCAAGTGCAAACTTATTTGCTACTAAGGATTTTCAGTCGTCACAGGTAAGCTCACAGTTCACCAGGTGTTGGTATGGTCTGGTACTAAGAACCTAAGATCCTCAATTTACAACAAACTGCAAATTAAGCCTAATCAATTAGGTCTCGATATGAATATTGCAATTATTCTCTGCTGTGTAGCACGGCCTCAATGAAGGATTGAAGCAATTCAATTTCTTATATAAGTGAGGTTATTTTTCAAATGAAAAATATCTGAGAGATTTTATTATTGATACCGATTTTATTATTTATTTAATTGAGTTATTATTCATGTTACCGATTATATTATATAACTTATTTTGTACAGTACTTTATTATTAAACTCAAATACCACTCATTTGAATAATAACTCACTTAAATTGAATAATAAAAATACTGTACAAATCGGTTGCATAACAAAGTCGTTAACATGAATAATAACTCATTTAATATAAATAACAAAATTGATATCAACGATAATATTAGTAACAATATATTTATATATCAGCTCATTTTTTTTAACTATTTTACCAGTGGTTCATTAGCAATGTCCGCGAGCTACGCTATCCACGTACAAAGTTCACAAATTTGCAGAGTGTATAAGGAATTTTAGTTTCCCATGACCAAGATGTTTGCATACTTTGAGCGCAAATAGGATTGGTTCACAAACACGGAAAGCGAACTTTCTAATTCTAATTCTGTAAATTTCTCATTTTGAATTAGTAAATGAAAAAAGAAAAGTGGACAGGAGCTGGGTCAGGCGAATCAACTGTTTCGTCCCAGGCTGACACTATCAATGCATTAATTTGACGAGAAATGATAATTATATTTCTTAATTGTATTTATTTATAAATACATTTCGAATGTATTTATATTTTTTTTAAAAATATATTTATATTTAATGATAAAAATATTTATATTTTATATTATTAAGATTAAAAGTTATATAAATTGTATTTTTACTTGTGTAATTAAATTTTAATTTGAATTTTTGTATAATTATTTAAAAAAAATTGAAAAATATCTCCTATATTAATTATAAATATTTATAAATTTAGATATAAATAATAAATATTTTTGTATGTAAATAAGGGTTGCGAAATGTAAGGCAATTTCTCTAATTTGACGGAGTGCAAGTTCGCTAACAGACTGCTAAGAGCATCTCTATCACGTCAGGTAATTGCACATTCTAAAATGAATCCGTAAAAAGTTACTAAATTGCTTCAAATCGTCTCGTGAGCCTGGGCTGACTTTCCAAAGGGATTATTAATTAATTGCTCTTGATTTATTGTTTCATAATGACGGATTATTTTTTGTAGAATTATTTCTAAAATTATGTGTGAACACATAAATAACCTGCCAATAGCACGTGCAATTTTCATACAAAGAGGATCTAATGTCTGTGGTCATTGATATTATATCAATGATCATAAAATTAAATTTTAAATAACTATTTGTTAAATCTTAAATAAATAAAATTAGTTAATTAGATATTTTGTATATATCATGCTATATAGATACATAAAAAATTATATTATTTTAATTTTATTTTAATATACATCAAGCACTAATAAAAATTAACAGACCAAATTTTGTAATTTAGTTCCCTCTCTTGATAACCATCGAAACAAAGTTAAAATTCAATTATTTTTTATATGCATGTTATTGAGATGTATTAGAATATATGTAACGATTTATATATATTAATTAAAATATAAATGATAAAATAAACACCATAAACACCAATGACCATGATTATTGAATCCTTTATCTTTGAGTATTGCTTTAATTCTGTATTATGGATCATTGCATTCTTTCCTTTAAAAAGTTCAAATTTTTAATAAGCATTACACAAAATTCTCATCATGTTTTATTTGCATGCCACATATCATGTCTAAAACGTTGGAGCTAAAATGAAAAAAATATTTTGTGAAGATCATAAAAAACATTATTAAGTCAACTAATTAAAGTTTACCAATCGTAACTAAAATAACATTTGGATATGCACAACTAATGCGAATCGTAAACTATCTGATCAAAGCCAAATCTTGCTCGAGTTCATTTCAACTTTACATAAAAGATTACGATATATTTGATATAAATTGAATTTTCTTGTTCGCAACTAATTTTTAATGAGAAGAATTCACTAGAAAAGGCTAGAAATATACCCATAAACTAGGCTCTATTTTATAAGCAATGCCATTCAACTCAAGTTCAAAGCAACAAATATTCACCAATTTCAGCAGCTCTAATCACATGACAGATTAATGCTGTGGATGCTGCTGAAGCCATTCCTGTATGGCTGAAAGAAGCACATGGTTCGGAATCAGGTTGCGATGTGGAAGCGCCAAGTTGGTCATTGGGGATATGTTATGGCCTCTTTTAAGCCACTGTCTTATTGCGTCTTTTTCATATGTGAACCCATCTGCTGCAATGTAAGGTTCCTGCATCACTTCCTGAAACCATAGAAGCAAACATGATTCAATTACATGCTCTATAGTTTTCATTCATCTAATTCCATAATGTAAAAAGCTATTGAGGCCAGAAACACTAAAAATTGGAGATGGGTGGACTCCAGGATTGTTGATGTTAAACAACACAAGCAGCTATGGAGAGTTAATATCAACAAAGAACTTATTTCATAACCACAATAACATTTAAATAGTTATCAAAATGAAAAAAAAGAAGAGTAAAAAACTACACATATTATCTTTATAATTCATATAAGTTATGTATCAAGTGTGGTGCAATTGAAGAAACCATCAGCCATCCTGAGTGGTTCGACAAATTAACAGCTTAGACTTGTTGGCCCGCTCACAAATGACCAAACAATTCCCAAATTGCATAAAATTTAATATACGACCTATCTAAAGCTATAGAGAACACTTATCTACAACTTTACTTTTTATATTCTGATAACCATTTTGTAGGTTGCTGCAGTTGAAGAATTAATATGGCTGTCAATATACTTCAAGCATATAAATTGAGGAATCCGAAGAACTGCATGACTGCAACATCATTTTTTCAGTAATAATTAATTGTTTTTTAGAATTTAAGTTTAAAAGTTAGATTTATTATCGTGCTAGTGTGCCAATGAAATATTTAAAAACAGTTACCTGAGATATCGGACATATGAAGTGTGATGGTATGCTCTCTTCTCGATGCTCTGATCCACGACTCTGGGGTTCCACATAGGTAGCAGCTGCCTTCATCAACGGTTCAACCACTGCCCAGACTTCATTAACAAGATCGGGCCGCCGGCTTCTAGACAACTCGACACATCTGAGGGCTATCGTTGCCAGCTGCTTGGCTTGCTCAAAGGGCCATGTCCCAGCTGACTCATCGATCACTGACAGAAGGATCCCATTTCTCATTGCATCTTGAACTTGTCTTGCTATGTTCAATGGAGGCTTTCCCGTTAGAAGACGAAGGATAATGATGCCAAAGGAGTAGGTGTCTGATTTTGGTGTCAGAATCCCAGTTGATAAATACTCCGGGTCAATGTATGAAAATGTTCCTGCCGGACGGCTTGTTTGGAAGAAAGCAGTGGCGTTGGTGTCTGGTTGTTTCAGGAGACGTGAAATGCCAAAGTCACTGAGTTTACTCACCAAATTGGTGTCAAGGAGAATGTTGTCAGGCTTGAGATCTCCATGGACTACTAATTGGGGTTTGTTTGAGTGGAGGAAAATGAGAGCGAGGCAGATCTCACCAATAATGCGGGTGCGTGCCTGCCATGTCAGAGGTGGAGTGTTGTTGGCACAGGTCAGACGGTCCTCGAGACTGCCATTAGACAAGTACTCATAGACAAGTGCTGATACTTCTGAGCAGGCTCCTATGAGGGTTACTAGGTTTGGGTGCCTCACTTTAGTGAGGATGGTGATCTGTAATTAATAAAGACAAAGAATTAAAAAGATATAAACTAAAATATAGTCAGGTTGAACAAAATTAGGATATATCAAGGATCACAACGGTTGATGCTACATTAGAGTACATCCCATGTATTTTGCTGCATTTTAAGTGTACGACTTCGTTCATCCATTCTCTCATTCACTCTGAACATTAATTTCTAGTTCGATACGTATAATTTACCTCTTGTTGAAATTGTGATATGCCTTGTAGGCTCTGGGAATGCAACAACTTAATTGCTACCATGGTTCGACGAAGAGAACCTTTGTAAACAGGTCCAAATCCACCTTCTCCAATCTTCAATGATTCGCTAAAATTTTGAGTTGCTTGCTGCAGTTCTTGCAAGGAAAACTCAGAGTTCAATGCTGTAGAGGAGCTGGAATGCATATTTTCTCTTTGAATGCTTAGCTCTTCGACTTTTCCCACCAAATTATCTCTTTCCTGTTGCAGATTGTGTAAATCAGCTTGCATAGAGTCAATGCGATCTCCAGCTGATGCTGAAAAAACTTTCAAATCCTTGATAACAAGTTCAAAATCAGACACTTGTTTTTCCAATGATAGCCTCCTCTCATTTGCCGCCTGAATCTGGTTGAAATATTCATCTCTTTGGCTTCTGAGGAGGTCATTCTCTATCTTGATTTGTTCAATTTCTTCACTTAGGAGTTTCTCATGCTCATTCTCTTGGATTTCTTGTCTTAATTGATCATTTTCTTGCATTTCCCTCTGTAAAGTTCCCTTGACTTCTCTTAGTTCTTGCTCTTTTTGCTCCAACTTCTTTGCTAGCTTGATCTGCAAAGGTAAGTCCTAAATTAAGTAGTAACCTACAATTTTGGGGAAAAAAAATGTATTTCTTCTGTAAGAGTGTATTTTCTTTTTAAAAGTAATATTAGGAAAAAGGTCTTGGAGTCATTACTACTAGGTGAGCCATTTTCTTCTGTGCCCCAAAAATTTCTTCAGACCTCTTTTCGAAGTTGTCAGCTTCCATGGTTGCCTCATAAAGCATTTCAATTAAAGAAGCATCTACATCAATGTTTCCCTAGAAAAAGGAAACCTCAATCAATATAGCAAAAACCTTATCTTAATGAAAAGTTCTTATAAGGATAACATACAAAAAGCTCTGATTCTTGTCCAATTAGTTTGATGCTTGGTGTGAAACTCAAGCAGGGCACCATGCTTGTGATCTTATTGTTAACTCTTTACTATCCATATCTTCACAAAAAACAGGAAAAAGAAAATTTCCTCTTAAGGTCTCGGAATTTAGACATAACCTGCTGCTCGAGGCAGACCCCTTGGTGCATGCTCTTACATGGCAACTTATGATACCTCTAGACTTTGATTCTTTGAGGCAAGTAGGATTTCTTGAGAGATGCATTTGATCTATTCGGTTTACTCGAAAGTTAGGACTGACAATCACAGTTGGATCGGAGAGGTGAAACCTCAAGTGAACCACATACATGTTAAAAAAAAATGACTAACATAAAACAAAAAAAAATCACCTCTTCTGTTCTGGACTCACTATTTGTGCTGGAAAATGTGCTTGATGATGCCACAGTTGATCGTCCAGTACAATGGGATCTCTCTTCAGATGTTGGAGCTGGTGTCAATTTATCTGAGTTGACCTCCCTATAAGAAGGGTCCAAATTCATAGCCGAAAATTTTAGGTTTTGCAAAAGAGTATAAAGAGCAGAAGCAGACTGAAAACTTTCCAAGAACTAAATGATCAGCAAAAACTGTAAGATATAGGCGACAACTGCCAATACCATTGAAGTTCAAATTTTCCAAAAAAAATAGAATATTGAAGGAAAATTTTTAATACCACACATGTATTTGTACATACTGAACTATATAGTATGTAGATGCTTGATAAAACCAATGCCATTTACAAGGTCAGACAATTTTGAATGTGTGTATTGGTAGTCTTGTCAATTTCTTATTTTTTTAGGTGCTGGTGGTGGGTTTTCTGTTTCATTTCCGAGGCCAAAGAAGAGGACGGCGGAGGCTATGTAATAACCTTACATAAGCCCCGATTGATGCATAAATCTTCATTTTGATTTGAATTGAACAGTGAAGCATCACATTGAGCATGTTGATTTGAATTCAACAGTTTAGAACTATCAATCGTAGTACATAAAAGTATTAAATTTGTGAAATCTCAAAGGTTAATTATACCTAGTGCATATAAGATTTTTGTCTGAGACAAACCAAAGCTTGCATGACTGATTAGCTTCTCGCATCACTTTGTTTGCTGTCTCAGATGCCAGATCTGTCATATCACTGCATTTTTAGAAGACTTCTGTATTTCAGATTTTTTTTTTGGGGTCGATCTCAATAGTAGTTACCTCATCCCATTTTCCTTTACTAATTAAGGTATATCTGTGATTTTTTGTTGGTACCTGTCTGCTGCTGATCTCATGACAAGGTTCTTGGTTCCATATTTCGCAATCACTTGCACAATTCCTTCAGCAATATCGTCTGCTATCTGGACCAATTTCTCAGCTCGAAACTGTGGAACAAAAGGACAAAAAAAGTATGTCTATTATTATTCTGCTTCTCAGATCCCTCTTTTCTCTAGTAATTAGACAGAAGTTAAAAAGAAAATCCTCCGAAAACAAAAATGAAAAAGGTAAAATGTACCTTGTATATAGAACAGTGGGAAAGGTACTTGTTCAGAACCAAATCCATCTTTTCCCTCTCAGTTAGCCAAGGCCTAGGGTCAAATAGTCCTGTTTTACATTATATACATCAGAATTGGCAGTGTACAACAATTTGAAATCTCCATCTCTTTTATATGACTACTTGAAATGATATAGTATGTACGGGACAAAAGTTTTATCAATTAGCTCCTTCACTAAAGTTACAATTGGGAAAACTAGAATAATTAAGAAAATATAAGTAAAGTAAATATAACTTTTAATAGGGAGATCAAAGGTACTAAACAACAAACCTTTGAAAGGAGAAGTCATTACATGAGTAATGATGATTTTTGTTTTATCCTGGGGGAAATAACTAAAAACCCAGGACAAAACAGACAACCCATCCTCATATGTCTCAGGCAATGCAACAAACACCTTATCTGCATTTCTCTCAGCGGCCATCAGAACCCCACTAAGAGAGCATCGACAACCTGATCAGAAGCATAGAAAAAGACCAGAAATTGGTGAAGTTCATAAAGTCAATTCATTGCATTTCCTTTCTCAAACAATAAAACACCATTTTCTTGTTTTGTGAAACTTCAACGCGATAGTGATAGAACCAGATTGCTCTAATTTTGCAGAAACAAAACCCCTTCGTTTCAAGGAGTCTTGGACTAAGAAAATAAAAGGATGATTGTAAACAGTTGGTAAAATTTAGGAGTAATTAACCTTAATTTCTATATTATACTTGGTCAACGGAACTTTTGTTGAGGACAACTACTGCCAATGCTAACTTCCATTGATGGAATCCCCTATTGTAATAGCTCTCATCCCTTGACAAACCGCTTAGTTGTTTCAGTGGACAATAATTGGAGCTAGCGAGAGAGAAAGCAAGTAAAAGTCTCTTCATATTTGTTTTTTCTTTTTTTCTTTTTTTTCCTCTGTTTTTAGTACGGTCACCTAGGAAACGAAAGGTCCTCATTGGAGAAGGAATGCTGTGAAGTGGGAAGCTTCCACAAGTCATATGATTCTTTGAAAGAGGCGATATCTTTCATCTGTTTTCTCAAGCCCCGTGGCGATAACAGTCCGCTGCTAATTGATTATAGGCCGTTGGATCGGACATGAAGATCCGTTTATTATAGATCGAACGGTTCAAATTTAATAGCAAATGTTACTATAACTGTGAATAACAGACGATATGGACTCTAAAAGAGGAAGCTGCGGATAGACGACTACTCAACGGTCGAGAAGTCAACGGTCAACGAAACGCTGTCGTTTGGTTTGCATGCCCGAATTAATTAAGATATAAGGATTATCATTCTTTGGTGCAGGCCTAGAAAGTAGAATGTGTTCCTCTGCATTTGGGCTCTGATGTTTTGAGATTTTCCCTGATTATTTACAGCCCATGTTTCAAATTGATTATTCTATTCCACCAAGTATTCCCCTTTACGTTAAAGAGTTTATTTACCATTTTTTGTTGAAAACATATTGGAAAATGGAAAATGACATAGATGTCATACAATCAGATCTTAATGTAAAATTGGAATTTTATAAACAAGATGCTTTGATTTAAAAATTATGGGAGAGTGAGAATTGTCCATCATTTTCGTCTACATTCTGCACTCTATACCATTTAGCATAATTTAGGTTTTCTGTTTTTTTTTTTCAGAACATGGATTCCATCCCTTCATTTGACTTGACTATTTCTTTTCTGGAACAGACATGTGTAAAATAGCTCCACCTTTTTTTTTTAATGTTTTTTCTTTCTCATTTTTTTTGTATTATGAGAGAAAAGCATTATGCATAGTCAATAACATACTCCCTAAATGGCACTTGGTATTCAAATTACATTTGCCCTTTTTTTAATTGCTAAATCTCTGCCGTCTGATTAAGTTTATTCAGGCCGTTGAATTTTTTTTTATGTGCTGGAGCAATCCTCTAATTATAATTATTCTTACGTCTTTTATTCTGCATCTTTAATCTTTTTATACTTGATCTGAAAGTTTTTCATATTATAAAACACAATTGTTTATATCTAGCATGCAAAATATTCACTAACTCTTTTTTTTGGTGAATGAATATAAGAAAATTCAAGTAAAATATATATTTTTTTGAACAAATAAAGATACAATTTCAGCCTTTTTATTCTTAATACCAAGTGCCATTTGGTGAGGGTGTTATTGACTATGCACAATGCTTTTCTCTTATAATACAAAAAAAACAAAATGAGAAAGTTAAACAAAAGAAAAGTTGGAATTATTTTACACATCGATGTCTGTTCCTGAAAAGAAATAGACAAGTCAAATGAAGGGGTGGAATCCATGTTCTGGAAAAAACAGAGAACTTAAAATTTATTACCCCCCCCCCCCCCCCCCCCCCCCAAAAAAAAAAAAAAAAAACAATTTAATGCATCGTATTACTGACCATTAGCATCGAACAATTCCAACTCTAATTTGTGACGTGAGATATACAATCAGGCATATATGAGAAAAACAAGAGTAGTGGAATCCACATAACATTACACTAATTAAATAGTGCAGAGTGTAGATGAAAATGATGGACAATTCTCACTCGCCTATAGTTTTTTAAGACCAAACATCTTGTTTATAAAATTCCAATTTACATTAAGATCTGATTTTATGACAACTATGTCATCTTTTAATATATTTTGAACAAAAATGGTAAATAAACTCTTTTAACGTAAAGTGATTCATACTAGGTGGAATAGAATAATCAATTTGAAACATGGGCTGTAAATAATCAGGGAAAAATCTCAAAACATAAGAGCCCAAATGCAGAAGAAAAATCTCAGTGATTCTACTTTCTAGGCCTGCACCAAAGAATGATAATCTTTATATCTTAATTAATTCGGGGATGCAAACCAAACGACAGTGTTTCGTTGACCGTTGACTTCTCGCCACTCGAGTCGTCGTCTATGCAATCCAACCCACCCCTCCCTCTTTTAGAGTCCATATCGTCTGTTATTCTTCAGATATAATAAACTTCTACTATTAAACATGAACCATTCGATCTAAAATAAACTGATCTTTCTATCCGATCCAACGGTCCCTAATCAAATAACACCGGAGTGTTATCGCCTATTGGGGCTTGAGAAAACAGATGAAAGATATGTATCGCCGCTTTCAAAGAATCACGACTTGTGAACTTCCCACTTCACAGCATTCCTTCCTCCATGGGGACCTTTCGTTTCGTAGGTGACCGTACCAAAAAGAGTATAAAAAGAAAAAAAGAGGAATATGAAGAGACCTTTGCTTGCTTTCTTTCTCTCTTGCTCTCGCTCCAATTATTATCCACTAAAACAACTAAGAGGTTTGTCAAGGGATGAGAGCTATTACAAGGGTGTGTTTTTTTTTTTGGGGGGGGGGGGGGGGCATTGGCAGTAGTTGATCTCAACAAAAGTTCCGTTGACCAAGTATAATATAGAATTAAGGTTAAGTACTCCTAGATTGTACCGACTGTTTACAATCAACCTTTTGTTTTCTTAGTCGGAGACTCCTTGCAACGAAGGGGTTTTGTTTCTGCAAAATTAGAGCAATTTGGTTCTATCACTGTCGCGTTGAAGGTTCGCAAAACAAGTAAATGGTGTTTTATTTGTTTGAGAAAGGAAATGCAATGAATTAACTTTATGACCTTCACCAATTTCTGGTTTTTTTCTATGCTTCTGATCAGGTTGTTGATGCTCTCTTAGTGGGGTTCCAATGGCCGCTGAGAGAAATGCAGATAAGGTGTTTGTTGCATTGCCTGAGACATATGAGGATGGGTTATCTGTTTTGTCCTGGGTTTTTAGTTATTTCCCCCAGGATAAAACAAAAATCATCATTACTCATGTAATGACTTCACCTTTCAAAGGTTTGTTCTGTAGTTCCTTTGATCTCCCTATTTAAAGTTATGTTTACTTTAATTATATTTTCTTAATTATTCTAGTTTTCCCAATTGTAATTTTAGTGAAGGAGCTAATTGATAAAACTTCTGCCCCGTACAGACTATATCATTTTAAGTAGTCATGTAAGAGAGGGGGACTTCAAATTGTTGTATACTGCCAATTCTGATGTATATAATATCAAACAGGACTATTTGACCCTAGGCCTTGGCTGATTGAGAGGGAAAAGATGGATTCGATTCTGAACAAGTACCTTTCACACTGTTCTATATACAAGGTGCATTGTCCCTTTTTTACTTTTGTTTTCTGAGGATTTTCTTTTTAACTTCTGTCTTATTACTAGAGAAAAGAGGGATCTGAGAAGCAGAATAACAATAGACATACTTTGTTTGTCCTTTTGTTCCACAGTTTCGAGCTGAGAAATTGGTCCACATAGCAGACGATATTGCTGAAGGAATTGTGCAAGTGATTGCGAAACATGGATCCAAGAACCTCGTCATGAGATCTGCAGCAGACAGGTACTGACTTGAAATCATAGATATACCTTAATTAGTAATGGAAAAGGGGATGAGGTAACCCGTATTGAGGTTGACCCCAGAAAAAAAAAATCTGAACTACAAATGTCTTCTAAAATTGCAGTGATATGACATATCTGGCATCTGAGACAGCAAACAAAGTGATGCGAGAAGCTAATCGGTCATGCAAGCTTTGGTTTGTCTCTGATAGAAACCTTATATTCACTAGGTATAATTAATCTTCGACATTCCATAAATTTAATATATTTATATACTTCGATGTTGTCACATCAACATGCTCAATGTGATGCTTTACTATTCAATTGGAATAATAATGTAGATTTATGCATTAATCAGATCTTATTTGGGGTTTATACATAGCCTCCGTCATCCTCTTCTGTGGCCTCACAAAATGAAAAAGAAATCCCACCACCAGCACCCAAAAAATAATAACAAATTGACAAGACCACCAATAATGCATTCAGAATTGTCTGAGCTTGGAGCTACTGGTTTTATCAAGTATCTATGTACTATATAGGTCAGTATGCACAAATACATGCGTGGTACTAAAAATTTTCCTTCAGTATTCTTTTTTTTTTTGTGAAAATTTAAACTTCAGTGGTATTGGCAATTGTTGTCTATAACTTACAGTTTTATTAATCATTTAGTTCTCGGTAAGTTTTCAGTCTGCTTCTGCTCTTTATACTCTTTTGCAAACTAAATTTGTTGGCTATGAATTTTGGGCTGTTCTTATAGGGAGGTCAACTCAGATCAGATGACACCAGCTCTAACATCTGAAGAGAGATCCCGTTGGAATGGACGATTGACTGAGGCATCATCAAGCACATCAGCCAGATCAAATAGTGAGTCCAGAACAGAAGAGGTGATACCATTGTTTTGATGTTTCATATTTACTCTTTTTCTTGTGAAAATGTATGGGGTTCACTTGAGGTTTCACCTTTGCGATCCAACTGTGATTGTCAATCCTAACTTTCAAGTAAACTGAATTGGCCGAGTGCATCTCTCAAGAAATCCAACTTGTCTCAAAAGATCAAAGTCTATGAGATATCACAATCACAATATAAGAGCATGCACCAAGGGGTCTGCCTCGAGCAGCAGGTTATGTCTAAATTCCGAGACCTTAAGAGGAAATTTTCTTTTTCCTGTTTTTTGTGAAGATATGGATAGTAAAGAGTTAACAATAAGATCACAAGCATGGTGCCCTGCTTGAGTTTCACACCAAGCATCAAACTAATTGGACAAGAATCAGAGCTTTTTGTATGTTATCCTTATAAGAACTTTTCATTAAGATAAGGTTTTTGCTATATTGATTGAGGTTTCCTTTTTCTAGGGAAACATTGATGTAGATGCTTCTTTAATTGAAATGCTTTATGAGGCAACCATGGAAGCTGACAACTTCGAAAAGAGGTCTGAAGAAATTTTTGGGGCACAGAAGAAAATGGCTCACCTAGTAGTAATGACTCCAAGACCTTTTTCCTAATATTACTTTTAAAAAGAAAATACACTCTTACAGAAGAAATACATTTTTTTTCCCCAAAATTGTAGGTTACTACTTAATTTAGGACTTACCTTTGCAGATCAAGCTAGCAAAGAAGTTGGAGCAAAAAGAGCAAGAACTAAGAGAAGTCAAGGGAACTTTACAGAGGGAAATGCAAGAAAATGATCAATTAAGACAAGAAATCCAAGAGAATGAGCATGAGAAACTCCTAAGTGAAGAAATTGAACAAATCAAGATAGAGAATGACCTCCTCAGAAGCCAAAGAGATGAATATTTCAACCAGATTCAGGCGGCAAATGAGAGGAGGCTATCATTGGAAAAACAAGTGTCTGATTTTGAACTTGTTATCAAGGATTTGAAAGTTTTTTCAGCATCAGCTGGAGATCGCATTGACTCTATGCAAGCTGATTTACACAATCTGCAACAGGAAAGAGATAATTTGGTGGGAAAAGTCGAAGAGCTAAGCATTCAAAGAGAAAATATGCATTCCAGCTCCTCTACAGCATTGAACTCCGAGTTTTCCTTGCAAGAACTGCAGCAAGCAACTCAAAATTTTAGCGAATCATTGAAGATTGGAGAAGGTGGATTTGGACCTGTTTACAAAGGTTCTCTTCGTCGAACCATGGTAGCAATTAAGTTGTTGCATTCCCAGAGCCTACAAGGCATATCACAATTTCAACAAGAGGTAAATTATACGTATCGAACTAGAAATTAATGTTCAGAGTGAATGAGAGAATGGATGAACGAAGTCGTACACTTAAAATGCAGCAAAATACATGGGATGTACTCTAATGTAGCATCAACCGTTGTGATCCTTGATATATCCTAATTTTGTTCAACCTGACTATATTTTAGTTTATATCTTTTTAATTCTTTGTCTTTATTAATTACAGATCACCATCCTCACTAAAGTGAGGCACCCAAACCTAGTAACCCTCATAGGAGCCTGCTCAGAAGTATCAGCACTTGTCTATGAGTACTTGTCTAATGGCAGTCTCGAGGACCGTCTGACCTGTGCCAACAACACCCCACCTCTGACATGGCAGGCACGCACCCGCATCATTGGTGAGATCTGCCTCGCTCTCATTTTCCTCCACTCAAACAAACCCCAACTAGTAGTCCATGGAGACCTCAAGCCAGAAAACATTCTCCTTGATGCCAATTTGGTGAGTAAACTCAGCGACTTTGGCATTTCGCGCCTCCTGAAACAACCAGACACCAACGCCACTGCTTTCTTCCAAACAAGCCATCCGGCAGGAACATTTTCATACATTGACCCGGAGTATTTATCAACTGGGATTCTGACACCAAAATCAGACACCTACTCCTTTGGCATCATTATCCTTCGTCTTCTAACGGGAAAGCCTCCATTGAACATAGCAAGACAAGTGCAAGATGCAATGAGAGATGGGATCCTTTTGTCGGTCATCGACGAGTCAGCTGGGACATGGCCCTTGGAGCAAGCCAAGAAGTTGGCAAAGATAGCCCTCAGATGCGTCGAGGTGTCTAGAAGCCGGCGGCCCGATCTTGTTAATGAAGTCTGGGCAGTGGTTGAACCGTTGATGAAGGCAGCTGCTACCTATGTGGAACCCCAGAGTCGTGGATCAGAGCATCGAGAAGAGAGCATACCATCACACTTCATATGTCCGATATCTCAGGTAACTGTTTTTAAATATTTCATTGGCACACTAGCACGATAATAAGTCTAACTTTTAAACTTAAATTAAGAAATTAAATTATTACTGAAAAAAGGATGTTGCCATCAGGCAGTTCTTGGATTTCTCAACTTATATCCTGGAAGGGGTATATTGACAGCCATATTAATTCCTCAACTGTGACCACCCGTCTCCAATTTTTAGTGTTTCTGTCCTCAATGAGTTTTACATTATGGAATTAGATGAATGAAAACTATAGAGCATATGTAAATGAATTATGTCTGATACTTTGGTTTCAGGAAGTGATGCAGGAACCTTACATTGCAGCAGATGGGTTCACATATGAAAAAGACGCAATAAGACAGTGGCTTAGAAGAGGCCACAACACATCCCCCATGACCAACTTGGCACTTCCACATTGCAATCTGATTCCGAACCATGTGCTTCGTTCTGCCATTCAGGAATGGCTTCAGCAGCACCCGCAATAGTAATCTATCATATGATTTAAGCTGCTGAAACTGGTGAATATTTGTTGCTAATTTGAACTTGAGTTGAATGGCAATGGTTATCAAATAGAGCCCTGTTTATGGGTAGCGAACTATAAAAGCGTCGTGCCGTGTCTACACATGTCAGACATGTATGTACCAGTCAGACGTGTCGTGTCGTACAAGTATATGTAAAGATTAACACGTGTCGTGCCGTGTATTTTTACGATAGTGTTAAGAACGACGTTTTTAACGGCATGACAAGTCTTGACACGTGTTTGGATGTGTTTTAATCTTTTTAATAAAATTTATTTTTTTAATTGTTAAAAATATTTAAAAATTTGGAAAAAAATAAAAAATAGAAAAAAAATTCATAGAATGGAGGAAATTTTTTATAGTAATATATATTTTTTGAAATGTGTTTGTAGCCGTTATTAAAAATATATTATAAAAATTATTTTTTAAAATTTCATAGACGTGTCACGTGCCAGCTAGATATTTGACACGTTAAATATAGCATGTCTAAGCACGCGTGTCGTGTTTTGATCGTATCTTAATACGTGTCATTCGTGTTATGCTTATGTATCATGTGTTTTTGTTAATGTCCTATTTATGGGGTATATTTCTTACCTTTTATAGTGAATTCGTCTCATTAAAAATTAGTTGCGAACAAGAAAATTCAATTTATATCAACTATTTCGTAATCTTTTCTGTAAAGTTAAAATGAACTCGAGCAAGATTTAGCTTTTATCAGATAGTTTAAGATTTGTCAGTAGTTTAGTTACGAATGTTATTTTAGTTACGAATGGTAAACTTTAATTATTTGACTTAATAATTTTGATGATCGTGATAAATATATTTTTCATTTTAGCTCCAACGTTTTAGACATGATATGTGGCTTGCCAATAAAAAAAAATATGATGAGAATTTGTGTAATATTTTTTTAAAATTTAAACTTTTTAAATGAAAGAATACAATGATCTATAATGCAGTATTAAAGCAATATTCAAATTGCACGTGCGATTGCCCGGTTATTTATGTGTTCACGCATAAACATGTCTTTTATTTTTAAAATCATCAAAAAAGAAAAATTCATTTGAGCGACATACGTAAAACACAGGGTAGCAAAGTTTTAAAAATAATCCGTCATTATGAAACAATAAATCAAGAGCAATTAAGAATCCCTCGGAGAAGTCATCCCAGGGTCACGGACGATTTGAAAGACAACAATATATGATCTGAACTCTGAAGCCTTTTTTTGATACAACTTTTTTTTTGAGAAGAATCCCGTAGGATGTTTCCATTCAAATTCTTAAACTTTACATCATTCAAATAAAGTAAAAGCCAGTCTTTGGTCTACCCCATTTTCCCTATTGACTACCATCATTTGTAAACCCCAAAAAGAAAGCGCTGATCTCTAGCTAGGTTTGCTAAATTATGAGGCCCCTGCAGTCTTCCTCTGCCCCTCATGTTTTAGTGTTCTCTCTCCCGTAATTTGCCTCATCCTATGAATGCATTGTGCAATTGGCTGGACTGCTTCCCAGTTTGGTGCTTCCAAAGGAGTTCCTGCTTGTATCAGATTGGTGAGTACCTGACAGTCTGAAACAATTGCTACAGGTGTTGGTATGCGCCCTTGTGATACTACTTGTAATGCTAGGTCAACAGCCAAGGTTTCAGCATGTAGCGGCGAAGTTGCCTGGCAGTATTGTACCCACTGTAGTTCACCCCTTTCATTGTATACAACCATAGCCAACCCCTCTAGCTTGTCCTGACAACTGACATGGCACATCAGTCAGGACAATTGAATTGAACTTTAGCACCTATATCCCACCTGATTCCTTTGGCTTGTGCTTCTGCTTGCCTTGTTGCGTGTCTGGCATGGCAAGGGCCTGATTCAGAATTTCTCGCTGGTTTGGCACTTTGCCTTCAAACATGAATTTGTTCCTCGCCTTCCATATCTGCCATGCTATGTTGCAGAAGATCTTCTTATGTTTCTCCAGTAACTGATCTTCCATGAGTTCAAGCACTTGCGCCATGGTCAGGGGTAATGCATCTGTTCTTAAGCTAAGTGGGGAGGCATACCATGTCGCACGGGCAACTGGGCAGAAGAAGAGGGTATGTGTCATGTATTCGTTTTTCCCCCCACACAATTGGCATGCTGGGCTAAGGTTCTGTATACTGGATCTGAGAATTGACATCACCGTTAAGGTGCACTGGTAGTAGTATAAGCCCAGACTAACCTTTTGCTTTGTTGCTAGGGGTTTGAACAGTTGATTCGGCCGACCCCAGATCCCGTCAACTTTTTCTTTTTTTTTTTGATAATTTGAATTAGAGAATCATTTGTTTCTCCAAAGTCCATCCTTCAAAATCGTCCCCTATCTATTCCATCTCAGCACTTTTTTTGAACTATATTTTTATTTTTGATAAATTTCACATTTCTTGATTAGATATAAACACTTTAATAACTAGATATAAATATTTGTGTATATTAATATATTCACATTTGATCTTACGACTTGGTATTACAGCCCGTAATGTTGTGTTACAGCTCGTAATAATGTGATCTCAATAATCAAATATAAACACTTATCAGATATAAACACTTTTTGTGACTAATATAAACACCATCTCGACTAAGTATAAATGCTTTCTTAATCAGATACCAACGCATCTAATGATTTGGTTGAAACACTTTTTGACTAAGAATATTAACTCACATGTAGTAAAATATAAATACATTTTGTAGTCAAATATAAATATTTATATGATAAAACATAAATACCTTCGTACTAGAATGATTTTGAACATATTTTTTTTTTATTTTTGACATACTAACTAATTATTTATTATTTATAATAAAAACAATTAAGGTATAATTTTGAAGAATTTTTTTTGAAATACAGTTAGCGTTACTCTTTGAATTAAAAGAAGTAGGTATCAGAAATTCAAAATGAGTTTACAGAATTAGGATTAGAAAGTTCGCTTTCCGTGTCTGTGAACCAATCCGACTTGCGCTCGAAGTATGCAAATATCTTGGAAAACTAAAATTTCTTATACGCTCCGCAAGTTTGTGAACTTCGTATGCGGATGGCTTAGCTCGCTGACGTTGCACAAGAACCGATTGTAAAATAATTAAAAAAAATTATGTGGTTCTTTCAAACAAATTGTTAAATCAGTAAAAAAAATTATGTGGTTCTTTCAAACAAATTGTTAAATCAGTAAGTTTTCTCATTTGTACAATTGAAATTGTAAGTATTGTATTAGTATTTGCAATTTTTTTGAAAGTGAGATAAAAGATACTCTGAAAATTAATAATGAATTAAAATAAAATTTTCATATTGAAATAAGAATAAAGGGATATAAAAAAGATTTTTATTTTAAATAATAAAATGGTATTTGAAAAATGTTATTTTATGATATGTTCAATTCCTCGTGCAAATAATTGAAATATATTATTTAAATTAAAAAGTTAATTGTAAATGTGTTTACAATTAATTCGATATGATATATATCAAATTTTAGTTAATTTGAAAAAAATATTTAGCCTTCCATCAAACAACTTAAAATTTTTAGTAATAAAATTTTAAAAATTTTATAATTAATGTCTAATTAAATAGTAAATTTGCTCAACTTTAATATACATTTAAATAATTATGAACGCATTTATAATTTTATTCGAATGACATTTCACAAATATTATTTATACCCTAAAAATTAGATATTTCATTAAAGTAGGATGCCTATTAGAATAATTCATCAGACAACAGCAGGCATCAAGGCATATGATTAGTTCATAAGAATATTTGAAAGTTTTAATGGATGTCATTGTGCCAAAACTACACCAAAAAAGAAAGAAAATACTTCCCGCGAGTCAAGTCGTCGCTCCTCTCTTTTCCGAGAATCGGAACATTACTTGTGAGTTGTGAACTTCCTGCTTGTACTACTCCCCACTCCCCAGAGGCAAAGGTGACCTTCTATTTAGTGGGTGACCGTACCCAAAAAGAGGAAAGGAAAGGAAAAGGAAAAAAAAAAAAGCAAAAGAATATTACGAAATGTTTTCTTGCCCTGTCTCTCGCTCCAATTATTGCCCACTACAACAAATAATTAAGAGGTTTGTCAAGTTCTCAGAGCTACTTATTACAAGAGGGGAGGTCTCAGAGCATTTTTTGAGACGCATGATATAGAAATTAAGGTTAGTTTCTCCTAAATTCTGTTACCCGTTTACAATCAACTTTGTTCTTGTCAGTATGCTTTTCTATTAGTTAGTTAGTCTGAGACTCCATGTGACAATGGATTATGCCTAATAGGAAAATTAGAACAAGTTTTCTCATCAATACTGTGTTGAACTTAGCAGTTTTGTAGCTCAATTGGTACTCTGTTGAGATCCCTTAGCTGATGCTTCACAAAACTAGTAAATGTTATTTTAATTGTTTGAAAACAAAGATGCGATGAATTGACTTAATCAAATTTCTATTCCTCTTCTGTATTTCTAATCAGGTTGTTGCGACTCTCTAGTTGGGTTTTGATGGCAGCACAGAGCAATATAATTAAGGTGTTTGTTGCCTTGCCAGAGACGTTTGAGGATGGGTTGCCTGTTTTGTCCTGGGTTCTTAATTATTTCCCCCAGGATAAAACAAAAATAATCATCACCCATGTCATGACGAATTCGCTTTTCAGAGGTCTGTAGTTTAGTACCTTTGATATCTCTATTGAACGTTGTATCTAATGTAATTTATCTTTTCTAAATTGTTTTAATTTTTCCCAGTTGTAACTTTAGTAAGAAGCCGACTTATTTAAGCTTTGCCCACTAGAGACTATTTCATCGAAGTGGTCCTATAAGAGAGAGAGAGATTTCAAATTGTTGTACACTGGTAATTCTGATTGTCTGCAACTATGTCAAACAGATCCTGACCTTAATTCCTGGCTAATTAAGTTGGATTTGGCTCTGGACAAATACCTTTCACACTGTGCTACATACGAGGTGCATTTTTACCTTTCTACTTCTGTTTTCCATGATTTTTCTTTTTTGTCCTATCAGTAGAGAAAAGAGGAATTTGAGAACCAGAATATACATGTTATTTTTTTTCCTTTTCTTTTTGTTTGTCACAGTTTCAAGCTGAGAATGTGGTCCATGTGGCAGACAATATTGCTGAAGGAATTGTGCAAGTGATCGCAAAATACAGAACAAAGAACCTGGTCATGAGATCAAATGCAGAGAGGTACTGACACGAAATCATAGACATACCTGAACAAGTAAAGGAAAAGGGTTCGGTACTATTGAGATTGACCCAAAAGAATCTGAACTACATACGTCATCTAAAATTGCAGTGATATGACAGAGCTGGCATCTGAGACAGCAAACAAAGTGGTGAGAGAAGCTAATCGGTCATGCAAGCTTTGGTTTGTCTCTGACGGAAACCTTATATGCACTAGGTATAATCAACGGTCCATAAGTTCAATTTCTTTATGTACTTTGATTGATAGTTTTAAGCTGTTGAATTCAAATCAAAATGCACAATGTGATGCTTTACTGTTCAGTTCAAATCAAAATGAGGATTTATGGAGTCTGCTTCTGATCTTTATATTCATTTGCAAACTAATTTTTTTCTGCTACGAATTTGGAATGGCCTTTCTTATAGGGAGGTCAACTCAGATAACTTGACACCAGCTCTAATGTCTGAAGAAAGATCTGGTGGGAATGGACGATTAAATGAGGCATCATCAAGCACATCTGCCAGATCAAATAGTATAGTAGTGGTGATACCTTCTTCTTTGTGTTTCATATTATTCACACTTCAGAAAAAGTCTGCTTTTGCAGCCTGACTGTGACAGTATTCTGAGACCATAAGAGAGATACTTTGTTTTCTGTGTTTGCTGAAGATAAGGATTGTAGTGAGTTAAACAATAAGACCAAAAACATGGTTCCCTGCTTGAGTTTAAAACCGAGCTTTGCATTAATTCAAAAATAAATCTGAGCTTTTTGTATCTTTTACTTGTAAAACATTTTCGTTAAGATATGTTTTTTTGATTGAGGTTCCCCTTTTTTAGGCACATATTGATGTAGATGCTTCATTAATTGAAATGCTTCATGAAGCATCAGAAGCTGACGACTTAAGAAAGATGGCTGAGAAAATGGCCCAACTAGTCGTAATGACTTCAATACGTTTCAACTATTATTTCTTTTGAGAAGCTAATAAACTCTGACAATAGAAATACATTTTTCCAATAATGGCATATCACAGCTTAATTTAAGACTAAAATATTGCAGCCCAAGCTAGCAAATAGGTTACAGCAAAAAGAACAAGAAGTAAGAGAACTTGGGGAAACTTTAAAGCGGGAAAAGCAAGAAAATGATCAATTATGGCGAAAAATTGAGGAGATTGACCAACTCAGAATCGAAAATGATGAATATTTCAACCAGATTCAGGTAGCAAATGAGAGGAATCGTGAATTAGAAAGAGAAAATTCTGATTTGAAGACCGCTGTCGAGATTTTGACAGATATTTCAGAAACGGCTCAACACCGGATTGAAGCTTTACAAGCTGAAAGGGATAATTTTGCGAGAAAAGCCTTAGAACTGTGCCTAAAACGAGAGGGTATATATTCTGGCTCCTCTAAAGCATTGAGCTTTGAGTTTTCCTTGCAAGAACTGCAGCAAGCAACTCAGAATTTTAGTGAATCATTAAAGATTGGAGAAGGTGGATTTGGACCTGTTTACAAAGGATCTCTTCATCAAACCATGGTAGCAATTAAATTGTTGCATTCCCAGAGCCTACAAGGCATATCACAATTCCAACAAGAGGTAAATTTTATTTATGGAACTAGGAATTAATGTTCATAGAGAATAAGAGTGCACCTTAGGTTAGTTGGCTATATACTAAAATAGCATCTACAGTGGTTATCCTTGATATACCCTTCTTTTGTTCGACCTTATGTTCAATATAAACTTGTTAATTTTAGTTTAAATCTTTTTTATTTTATTGTCTTTATTAATCTCAGATTACCATCCTCACTAAAGTGAGGCACCCAAACCTAGTTACCCTCATAGGAGCCTGCTCAGAAGTATCGGCACTTGTCTACGAGTACTTATCTAATGGCAGTCTCGAGGACTGTCTGACCTGTGCCAACAACACCCCACCTCTGACATGGCAGGCACGCACCCGCATCATTGGTGAGATCTGCCTCGCTCTCATTTTCCTCCACTCAAACAGACCCCAACTAGTAGTCCATGGAGACCTCAAGCCGGAAAACATTCTCCTTGATGCCAATTTGGTGAGTAAACTCAGCGACTTTGGCATTTCTCGCCTTATGAAACAACCGGACACCAATGCCACTGCTTTCTTGCTAACAAGCCATCCGGCAGGAACATTTTCATATGTTGACCCTGAGTATTTGTCAACTGGGATTCTGACACCAAAATCTGACATCTACTCCTTTGGCATAATTATTCTTCGTCTTTTAACGGGAAAGCCTCCATTGAACATAGCAAGACAAGTGCAAGATGCAATGAGAGATGGGATCCTTTTGTCGGTCATCGACGAGTCAGCTGGGACATGGCCCTTGGAGCAAGCCAAGAAGTTGGCAAAGATAGCCCTCAGATGTGTCGAGGTGTCTAGAAGCCAGCGGCCCGATCTTGTTAATGAAGTCTGGGCAGTGGTTGAACCGTTGATGAAGGCAGCTGCTACTTATGTGGAACCACAGAGTCGTGGATCAGAGCTTCAACAAGAGAGCATACCATCACACTTCATTTGTCCAATTTCTCAGGTAACTATTTTGAAATATTTCATTGGCACAGTAGCACAATAGTACGTCTAACTTTTAAATTTAAATTAAGAAATTAAATTATTACTGAAAAAAGGATGTTGCCGTCAGGCAGTTCTTGGATTTCTCAACTTATATCCTGGAAGGGGTATTGACAGCCATATTAATTCTTCAACTGTGACAACCTACACAATGGTTATCAGAATATACAAAGTGATATTGTTAGATAGGTTGTGTGTTAAATTTAATGCAATTTGGTAAATGTTCGGTCATCTGTTTGTGGGCCGATAAATCTAAACTGTTAATTTTTCAAATTACTCATGATGGCTGATGGGTTTTTTAAATTGCACCATACTTGATACATAATTTATCGGAATTATAAAGATAGTGTGTACTTTTACTCTCTTTTTTTCACTTTGATAACCATTTAAACATTACTGTGGTTATGAAATAAGTTCTTTGTTGATGCTAACTCTCCATAACAGGTTGTGTCGGTTAACATCAACAATCCTGGAGCCCACCCGTCTCCAATTTTTAGTGTTTCTGTCCTCAATGAGTTTTACATTATGGAATTAGATGAATGAAAACTATAGAGCATATGTAAATGAATTATGTCTGATACTTTGGTTTCAGGAAGTGATGCAGGAACCTTACATTGCAGCAGATGGGTTCACATATGAAAAAGACGCAATAAGACAGTGGCTTAGAAGAGGCCACAACACATCCCCCATGACCAACTTGGCACTTCCACATTGCAATCTGATTCCGAACCATGTGCTTCGTTCTGCCATTCAGGAATGGCTTCAGCAGCACCCGCAATAGTAATCTATCATATGATTTAAGCTGCTGAAACTGGTGAATATTTGTTGCTAATTTGAACTTGAGTTGAATGGCAATGGTTATCAAATAGAGCCATGTTTATGGGTATATTTCTGGCTTTTTTTTAGTGAATCTTCTAGTTTAACATTAGTTGCGAACAAGAAAATAAATTTAGATCAACTATATCGTAATCTTTTCTGTAAAGTTAAAATGAACTCGAGCAAGATTTAGCTTTGATCAGATAGTTTAAGATTTGTCATTTGTTGCGCATATCCAAATGTTATTTTAGTTACGATTGGTAAACTTTAATTATTTAACTTTATAGTTTTGATGATCTTCATAAATATTTTTTCATTTTAGCTCCAACGTTTTAGACATGATATGTGGCATGCAAATAAAATATGATGAGAATTTTCTGTAATGCTTATTAAAAATTTAAACCTTTTAAGGGGAAGAATACAATGATCCATAATAAAGTATTAAAGCAACATTCAAATTAATTAGATGTAGGAGCGGACCTTAGCTATAATCAGAGTGGGTCATAACTCTTCTTTTTATCTAAAATTTTATATATATTTTCTAAATTAATTAATTTTTGAGTCATAAAATATTTCCCTCCAATCAGTTTTGGATCATAATTTTTTTATATCATAATTTTTATTTCTTGAATGAGTTCATCCTCTTTTATTTTAAATTTAAGCTTCGTTACTGATTGGATGGGAAACTTAGATTAGTAGGTTATTTATGAGTTGACACATAAACATGTCTTCTGTTACTAAAATCATCAAAAAGGAAAAAAAGTTTCATTTGACCGACATACGTAGAAACGGTGGCAAAGTTTTAGAAATAGTTCTGCAAAAAATAATGCATCATTATGAAACAATACATAAATCAAGAGCAATCAATGATCCCTTGGAAAAATCAGCCCAGGCTCACGAGACGATTTGAGACATAACAATGCTCTGAAGCAATTTAGTAAATTTTTACGGATTCATTTTAGAATGTGTAATTACTAGACGTGATAGAGATGCTCTTAACAGTCTGTTGGTGAACTTGCACTCCGTCATATTAGAGAAATTATTGTTGTAACTCTTATTTATACGTCAAAAATATTTATACTAAATAAATAATTTATTTATATCTGAATTTGTAAGTATTTATAATTAATATAAAATATATTTTTAAATTTTTTTCCTAAATGATTATATAAAAATTCAAATTAAAACTTCTATCGCATAACTAAAGATACAATTTATATAACATTTAGTTCTAATAATATAAAATATAAATACTCTTATCACCAAATATTAATATTTTTAAGATAAAAATAAATATATTCGAGATACAAAGAAGAATAGTTAAATAATATAATTGTCCCTCCTCTGCAAATTAATGTATTGGTAGTGTCAGCCTAGACTAACCTTTTGGCTCAGGGACGAACCCCAGCTCCTATCCACTTTTCTTTTCTATTTGTTAAGCCCAGATGGGGAGTAAAGTTATGAAGGCATAACTCATATGTAAAATTATGTTATCGTAAATTACTCTTATTTAATTGAGCAAGTGAGAGAATAATATGAAAGTAATACTTATATTACTATTATCATATTAAATATATAAATAATGATAACAATATCCATAATAAAATTAATTTGATGACAATAATAATAATAATAATAATAATAATAATATTATTATTATTATTATTATTATTATTATTATTATTATTATTATTATAATGAAACAACAGCCACAAAATAATGCTAACAATAACAAACATTATAAACAAAAAATAATAAAAAATAATCATAATGATAAAAACATAAAAGTTATCAATAGTAATCATAAAATATTTATAACTAAATAATTATAATTAATTATTCATAATTAAAAATAATAAAATAACCACTATTGTAATAATATAAATGAAAATGATAATGAAAAATTACAACAATAATAATTATAATATATGAATAATAATTAGAACAATAAAAAATAATAATGACAATAATAATCGTCAAATATTTATAATTAAAAAATTTATATTTAAAGAATAATGATAAAATAATTATAATATTTCGTAAAAGTGGGATGCCTATTAGAATTATTCATCAGAAAATAAAAAATAATGTTAATATGTTAATGAAGAAATAAGAATATTTGAAAGTTTTAGTGGATGCCATTATGCCAATAATTAAACCAAAAAAAAAGGACTTCCCGCGAGTCAAGTCGTCGCTCCTCCCTTTTTGAAAAGTCGGGATATTACATGTCAACTCCACGCTTAATACACTCATCAAAGAGCGAGTCCATGTGCTGAAGTGAGCAGCCATTTTATCGCGTAAAGTGAATTAAAAAATGTATGATTACTATAAAAATTATTGTAACGATAACGTTAAAATTCACGCATATATTTTTAAAGGTGGAGATTTTATGAGATAATTATTTTACATGATGATGTACTGTAAAAAATATGAATTCTCAAATAAAAAATTACTTTGGTCTTTGGTGAGAATTTACATCCTTCCTTGTACTTTATCATATAAAATAATTATTTCATAAAATATATTTTTTTAAAAATATTATGTACGAATTTAAATATTATTCGTTATAATAATTTTTACAATAATTGCGTATTTTTTGTGCTCAGTTCATGTGATAATGTGGCTGTCCCACTTATGAGAATATGTGCTCTTTTATTTTATTTGGTGGTTGACCGTACTAAAAAAAGAGGAAAGGAAAGGAAAGTAAAAAGACAATAATATTACGAAATGTTTTCTTGCCCTCTCGCTCCAATTATTGCCCACTACAACAACTCAGAGGTTTGTCAAGGTCTCAGAGCTACTTACTATAAGAGGGGAGTCTCAGAGCATTTTTTGAGATGTATGATATAGAAATTAAGGTTAGTTACTCCTAAATTCTGCATCTGTTTACAATCAACTTTGTTTCTGTTATTATGCTTTTCTATTAGTTAGTTAGTCTGAGACTCCTTGTGACAATGGGTTGTATCTAATAGGAAAATTAGAAGAAGTTGTTTCTTTTTATCAACACTGTGTTGAACTTGAACAGTTTTGTAGCTCAAGTAGTATTCTCTGGTGTGATCGCTTAGCTGAAGCTTCATAAAACAAGTAAATTGCATTTTATTTGTTTGAAAACGAAAATGTGATGAATTGACTTGAACAAATTTCTAGCCCTTTTCTATACCTCTAATTGAGTCGTTGCAGCTCTCCTAGTTGGGTTTTGATGGCAGCACCGAGCAATGTAGATAAGGTGTTTGTTGCCTTGCCTGAGGCGTATGAGGATGGGTTGTCTGTTTTATCCTGGGTTCTTAGTTATTTCCCCCAGGATAAAACAAAAATATTCATCACCCATGTCATGATGACTTCAACTTTCAGAGGTTTGTAATTTAGTACCTTTGATCTCTCTCTATTGAACGTTATATCAAATTTAATTATCTTTTCCAAATTGTTTTAGTTTTTTCTCAATTGTAACTGTAGTAAGAAGCTAAATTGATTAAACTATGACCTCTAAATTGATTTCAAAGTGTTGTATACTGGCAATTCTGATTGTGTGCAAACTATGTCAAACAGGATCAGATGACCCTAGGCCTTGGCTAATTGAGATGGATTTGGTTCTGAACAAATACCTTGCACACTGTGCTATCTACAAGGTGCACTTTACCTTTATACTTCCATTTTCCATTATATTTCTTTTTTCTGTCCTATCAGTAGAGAAAAGAGCAATTTAGAAACCAGAATAATAGTACGCATATTATGTTTCTGTTTCACAGTTTCGAGCTGAGAAGTTGGTCCACATGGCAGATGATTTTGCTGAAGGAATTGTGCAAGTAATTGCAAAACACAGCGCTAAGAACCTTGTCATGAGATCAGCTGCAGACAGGTACTAACACAAAAGAAGTTAGATATACCTCAAGTAGGAAAGGAAAAGGAGATGACGTAGCTAGTATTGAGATTGACTCAAAAGAATCTGAACTACAAATGTCATCTAAAATTTCAGTGATATGACAGAGCTGGTATCTGAGACAGCAAACAAAGTGATGAGAAAAGCTAATCGGTCATGCAAGCTTTGGTTTGTCTCTGATGGAAACCTTATATGCACTAGGTATAATCAACCTTCAACAGTTCATAATTTTAGTTTCTTTCTGTACTTTGATTGATAGTTTTAATGTGTTGGATTCAAATCAAAATGTTCAATGTGATGCTTTACTGTTCAATTCAAATCAAAATGAGGATTTACAGAGCTTATTAAAGTTTAAACATAGTTGTTGCCATCTCCCCTTTGGCCTCATAAGAGAGACAGAAAGCCTATTACCAGCACAAATATTCAACATCGTCTAAGTTTGGAACTACCACTGTTTCCATCAAGTATGTTCAAATGCATTGGCGGTATTGTGTAACATGTAGTCTTCTGACATGCAAAATTGAAGCAAAATTAATAGTGTGCTTGAATAATTTGTAGTTGCATTCATTGTTTGTTTTGCTGTGCTGTATGGATGTAAAATGTTGAGTGCTATATGTTTTTTGGTGGTATGCTTGGGGATTAATAATGTCTGATACTGGATACCAAGGTATAATGGTATTGGTACGTAGGCTATAAATAATGTAGCTCTGAGTAATTGCATTATATATTATTTGTAATTGCTAGGTTTGTTTTGCAAATTCCTTGATCTTATTTAAAAGCTGGCGGCTAGTTGCTGCTTATCTCAAAATAAAAAACTTGTAGTTTTGTTAATCATTTATTTCTTGGCATCTTTTCAGTCTGCTTCTGATCTTATACTCTTTTGCAAACTAAATTTGTACTGCTATGAATTTGGAATGACTTTTCTTATAGGGAGGTCAACTCAGATAACTTGACACGAGCTCTAACAACTGAAGAAAGATCCAGTTCGAATGGACAATTAACTGAGGCATCATCAAGCACATCTGCCAGATCAAATAGTATAATAGAGGTGATACCTTCTTTTTTGTGTTTCATATTACTCACTTTTTAGAAAAAGTCTGTTGTTCACTTGGAAGTTTTACTATTGCAGCCTTAACTGTGACAGTATTCTGAGACCATATCAGAGATTCTTTGTTTTCTGTTTTTTCTGAAGATAAGGATTGTAATGAGTTAACAAATAAGACCAAAAACATAGTTCCCTGCTTGAGTTTCAAAAATAAATCTTAGCCTTTTGCATCTTTTTTTTGTAAAATATTTTCATTAAGATATGCTTTTTGCTATGTTGATTGAGGTTCCCTTTTTTTAGGCACATATTGATGTAGATGCTTCGTTAATTGAAATTCTTCATGAGGCATCGGAAGCTGACAACTTCAGAAAGATGTCTGAGAAAATGGTCCAACTAGTCGTAATGACTTTAGCACTTTTCAACTATTATTTCTTTTGAGAAGCTAATAAACTCTTAAAATAGAAATGCATCTTTCCCATAATTTTAGATTACAGCTTAATTTAAGAATAAAATATTGCAGCCCAAGCTAGCAAACAAGTTACAGCAAAAAGAGCAAGAAATAAGAGAACTTAGGGAAATTTTAAAGATGGAAAGACAAGACAATGAAAAGTTAAGACAAGAAATTGAAGAGATTAAGCACATAAACCTCCAAAGCGAAGAAATCAAACAAGTCAAGAGAGAGAATGACCAACTCCGAATTGAAAGAGATGAATATTTCAACCAGATTCAGGTGACAAATGAGAGGAACCTTGGATTAAAAAGAGAAAATTCTGACTTGAAAACCGCTGTCAAGGATTTGACGGGTATTGCAGCATCAAAAGAGGACCGCATTGAAGCTTTACAAGCTGAAAGGGATAATTTTGCAAGAAAAGCCATAGAACTGTGCATACGAGGAGAAAATATGCATCCCAGTTCCTCTACAGCATTGAACTTTGAGTATTCCTTGCAAGAACTGCAGCAAGCAACTCAGAATTTTAGTGAATCGTTGAAGATTGGAGGAGGTGGATTTGGATCTGTTTACAAAGGTTCTCTTCGTCAGACCACAGTAGCAATTAAGTTGTTGCATACCCAGAGCCTACAAGGCATATCACAATTCCAACAAGAGGTAATTTTATGTATCGAACTAGAAATTAATGTTCAGAGAGAACCAGAATACACCTAAGTGTAGTTGGATATATTCTACCATAGCATCTAATGTGGTGATCCTTGATATAACCTAATTTTGTTTGACCTTATATAAAATATAAACTTGTTAATTTTAATTTATCTTCATTAATCTCAGATTACCATCCTCACTAAAGTGAGACACCCAAACCTAGTAACCCTTATAGGAGCCTGCTCAGAAGTGTCGGCTCTTGTCTATGAGTACTTGTCTAATGGTAGCCTCGAGGACCGTCTGACCTGTGCCAACAGCACCACACCTCTGACATGGCAGGCACGCACACGCATCATTGGTGAGATCTGCCTTGCTCTCATTTTCCTCCATTCAAACAAACCCCAACTAGTAGTCCATGGAGATCTCAAGCCTGAAAACATTCTCCTTGACACCAATTTGGTGAGTAAACTCAGCGACTTTGGCATTTCTCGCCTCATGAAACAACCGGACACCAACGCCACTGCTTTCTTGCAAACAAACCGTCCAGCAGGAACATTTTCATATGTTGACCCTGAGTATTTGTCAACTGGGATTCTGACACCAAAATCTGACATCTACTCCTTTGGCATCATTATTCTTCGTCTTTTAACGGGAAAGCCTCCATTGAACATAGCAAGACAAGTGCAAGATGCACTAAGAGATGGGATCCTTTTGTCGGTGATTGATGAATCTGCCGGGACATGGCCCTTTGAGCAAGCCAAGCAGTTGGCAAAGATAGCCCTCAGGTGTGTCGAGTTGTCTAGAAGCCGGCGGCCGGATCTTGTCAATGAAGTCTGGGCAGTAGTTGAACCCTTGATGAAGGCTGCTTCTACTTACGTGGAACCCCAGGGCCCTGAATCAGAGCTTGGAGAAGAGAGCATACCATCACACTTCATATGTCCAATATTACAGGTAACTGTTTTGAAATAACTTTTATTGGTATACAAGCACAGTAGTATGTATTTAAATATTATACTTGTATTCTTTAGAAGCTTATTTGATGTTTAAGTGAAAAGGCAAGAGTCAGTTTAACCTAACTTGTATGATGACCACAAATTGGTGCCTTGTGATGACCTAAACTCACTTTTTCATTAATTATTTAAAAACATAATTTCAACCAAGAAATGTCAACCATTGATCTTGCTTTGTTTCTAAAATAATTCATTAATGTCAGAACTCAGAAATAGCAAAATTTGGAATTTGGTGTTAGTTCAGAACCCAAAAATTTGATGGATAGTGTGATTATTTTTCAATGTCGATTTATCCACCTTTTGATTTTACAAAAAATGAGCTCAAATATTTTGACATGAATGCTTTAATTGAAGAGTAAATGAATAATACAAGATCGGCAGCTCATATTTGGCATTTGAAGTTCAAAGTTTGAATTATTAGTGAAAAAAAGATGCTATCATCATGATGGGGGCACAAAAAGTTGTGGCAATTGAATCTCTCCCCAAATTTTATGCTTTGAAAGGGCGTATTGACAACAATACTAATTCTTCAACCGCAATAACATGCAAAATGGTTATCGGAACAAAAAATATAAAAATAAAAATATGTCATCTATAGTTTAGATATGTTGTTTATCAAATTTAATGTAATTTGAGAATCCTTTTGATCATTTTCTTGGGCCCATAAATCAGAACCATTATTTTTCAAATCACTCTATGAATTGCTTTTCGGTTTTCTAATTGCACTAAATTTGATACACAACTCATGTAAACTATAAAAATGATATTCGTAATTTTTAATTTGATAACCATTTGATTGTTTGTCGCATTTGTCAAATAAGTTTGTTGGCAACATAAACTATACCGAACAACTTATGCTGTATGTTCATAACTCTTTTATTCGGTAACCATTTTATTGGTTGCTGCATTTATCAAATAAGTTGTTGTCAATATAAACTATTTAATTTTTAATTTGATAACCATTTGATTGGTTGTCGCATTTATCAAATAAGTTTGTTGTCAATATAAACTATACTGAACAACTTATGTTGTATGTTCGTAATTTTTTATTTGGCAACCATTTATCGGTTGTTGCATTTATCAAGTAAGTTGTTGTCAGTTGTCAATATAAATTATACTTAACAATATAACATCAATAGTCCTTGAGTCCACATACAAAGTAATTTCCAATTCGATCCCTCTGCCTCTCTTTTCCCCTCCTAGCATCCTTCATAGTGACACAAAGGGAGAAGGGGGTTGCCCGTGTTGGCAGTCAACTTCAAACTATTGTATGCCATTTTGTAGTGTTTCTGACCTCAATAGATTTTACATTGTGAAAACAGATAATTAAATGAAAGATATAAAACGTGTAATTGAATTTTATTTATTACTTTGGTTGCAGGAAGTGATGCAGAATCCTTACATCGCAGCAGATGGGTTCACATATGAAGCAGAGGCAATAAGACAGTGGCTCAGAAGCCACAACACATCCCCAATGACCAACTTGGCACTTCCACATCGCAATCTAATTCCTAATCACGTGCTTCGTTCCGCCATTCAGGAATGGCTCCAGCAGCACCCACAATGTTAAGTCTATCATAATGTTTCAAGTTGTAAGACTTGCTGCCCCGTCTTGGTATTTCATTCCCGCTTTCCAGCTTTAAGCTTGTGTTTGAGTGACAATATTGATAATTAAAGCAATGTTTGTGTGTTTTCTGGCTTTATGGAGTGGAATCTTCTTGTTCAACAGTAGTTGCCAACAAGAAAATTCAATTTACTTCAAATTTTATGTTGTAATGTTTTCTATTATGTTCAACTGAACTCAAGCAAGATTTGGTTAATTACTGATCATATAGTAAGATTTGCCGTTAGTTGTGTGCATCCAAATATATGTATATATATATTTTTTCTTTTATTTGCAATTTGATCGACTTTAAAATTTAACCTTAATTTTAATAATCTTCATAAATAGATTCATTTAAGATCAATATAATAGGCATGATCTGTAGCATGTGAATAAATATGATGATAGTGTTAATTAACCAATTTAAACTTTTTAAAGGAAATAATACATCACTTCATAATATAGTATTAAAGCAATACTCAAATTGCCTGATACTTAATCAGTAGGGTGTACACACACACACACGTAAACTTATATATTATTTTTCAAAATCGTCCCTCTTGGAATTAATTTCTATTAATTACAAAATTATATGGGCTTATATGTAATATAAATATATATTGAATAATAGACTGTCAAATATTTAATTAGACCCGTTATGAAGTGATCAAATTAAATATTATTTATTGGGTTTCAATATGTATCATAAGAAGTGGGGCTTTTAATGTGTAGAATACGTATTAATAACTTTATGATTTAGTGATGGTCTAAATTATATAAAGTTTAGTAATAATATAATTATGTTATTGGTCCCTGGAGAATAAAACTAATAGGTAATTTTCTGATTTTGAAAGTAAACCCGTTAAGAGAGAAATTGGATCTGGTATGGATCCGCTAAGGCATAACCAGTAGTTTGCCAACCTTTCGGTTATTGACACCCATTATAAAGGGATCAAGTGTTAGATTTGTGTTCTAAAAGTTATCATTTGTTGATTATCTTTTATATTTATGAATTGAATGTGATTTACATTTTGTTCCATGAGTTTTATATTTATATTTAGAAGTGTTCAAGAATATGTACTTGGTCTTGAACTGCAGGACTCTAAGTAAATAAATATACAACACTAAAATGTTCACAGGTCTTGCATATTAGCAGGAACACTAAGACTGTCGTGTTGATTAAAAATACGTTGTAGTTCTGTAAACGTTGATAAAAGATTATCATTTAATAACACGAATATATGAAATGTTTTATATATTGAACATACCTAATAGATGAAACATCATATTAATAAGCGGTTATTAATTAGGCACAAAAGGCAATTTATGTATAGGATGCCTTTTATTTATTTATTTACATCATGTGCATTTGTGAGAATGAGAGGGGTCCCTAATACTTGCACTTAGCAAATTTTGAAAGGATTTATAAATAAAGTTTGGGATTGCATATTTATTTTATGCAAATTTTCATCCGATGGTGCAAGAAAACATAGCGATGGATGAAGAAAAGGCGCATAGGCATACAAACTCGTAAATGTTTGTGATTGTGTTATGTTTTATGCTTTATGAATTTATGTGAATGATATGTTAGGATATGTATGGGTATATGAATACATGACCTATCAAATTATAGTCACATTTGAATGTCCAATGAAAAATTAAGTATTTTTCCTTCTCATTTTATGCACTTTAAGTTAAGGATTAAAAATATGCATGAGTGTCATTACTTGTGTCCATTTCTTGCCTTATGATATTCTGATTAACATACAAAGTAGGACTGTATCATCTTTGTATTATAATCATTTCTTGATCTCTATTAAGCAAATTATAAAATTATAACTGTACTTCAGTTATATTGGATCCATTTATAATTCTACTTTATCAATGGACCCAAAATATCATTTCTCATTATTAATGAGTGGCAATGATGCTATTGACATATATCATTTTCCCGCACAAGTTACATATAAAGAACTATTATTTTTATCATCACTTCTTGCAAGTAGCTTTTAATAATAATTACGTTGTACATTCCTCATGTGAAAACAATATATGTCTCAATATTGAAATCAGAGACACGATGAAAACATTAATGATACTAACACAATCCATATAATGTTTCATCTATTAGGTATGTTCAATATATGAAACATTTTATATATTCGTGTTATTAAATGATAATCTTTTATCAACGTTTGCAGAACTACAACGTACTTTTAATCAACACGACAATCTTATATATCATATTAGTGTTCCTGCTAATATGCAAGATATGTGAACATTTTAGTGTTGTATATTTATTTACTTAAAGTCCTGCAGTTCAAGATCAAGTGCATTTTCTTGAACACTTCTAAATATAAATATAAAACTCATGGAACAAAATGTAAATCACATTCAATTCATAAATATAAAAGATAATCAACAAATGATAACTTTTAGAACACAAATCTAACAATCTCCCATAATTGAACATTTTATTGTTTTAGATTAGGCTTAGTCAAATTCTCTCTTATAATTGATCAGTCTAGATAATTGAACTTTAAAATCCTTGAAGCATAAGTTATATCTATGAATTTACTTCAAATTATACTACACGGTAAATCTATATGCTTATGGACCAACCTTAGTTGTATCCTAGAGTTATAAATTTAAAAGCCTTGAAACATCACCTACTACAAATAAAAAAAAAAAAAAACACTAGTGAATTTTCCCCTTCATGGTATTCTCCAATGAAAATTCACATCCGTTGTTATACTTTCTTTTCTATAATACATTTATGAATACACAATGGCGGTGGATGGAGCTTTGATTGGGCTAGCTAAACCAACAGTAAAAGGCCTTCCACAAGAGGATAATATTTTTTTTTGAGTTTACCCGATACCCCCTACTTTTACTGGTCCTCTCTTATACGTTTTCTCGAGAAATGCTTCACTGGTATTGCTTCTGGATAGGCAATCTCCATTGGGCCATACCAAGCTTGGTCTTCCTCCTAAAATCTGCGATAGAAGTTAAAATTAATGGAGACTATTTGTTTAATTTTTCTTAAAAAATCTCTTAAAAATTTATATTTCGTTAATCTCTAAATTGAAACGCAACGAAGGATAACAAAACCAACCAAACAAAAGATTGTAATACAGTAACTTTTTTCTCATTTCATTCCTCCCCCTCCTACTTTTTCCCTCCCTTCCCCTTGGTTTTGTATGAACCAAACATGATGTAAAAAAGTTTGTCAAGGTCTGAGAGCTAGTACAAAAGGGAAGTCCATCAATGGAAGTTAGAATTGGCAGTAGTTGGCCTCAGCAAAAGTTCCTTTGACCAAGTATAATATAGAAATTAAGGTTACTTCTATATTCTGCCAACTGTTTACAATCAGCCTTTTAATTTTCTTAGTCTTAAAATAAAAGGGGTAATGCCTAATAGCAAAATTAGAGCAACTTGGTTCTATCAATATTGGGTTGAACTTCAAACAGATTTTATACCTTTTTTCCTTTCAAAAACAGGTTTGTACCTCAAGTAATATAATCTGGTGGATCGCTTATCTGAAGCTTGTCAAAACAAGTAAATGCCATTTTATTTGTCTAAGAAAGGAAATGCGATGAATTGACTTTATTAACTTTACCAATTTCTAGTCATTTTTTATGTTGTGATCAGGTTGTTGATGCTCTCTTAGTTGGATTCCAATGGCTGCCGAGAGAAATGCAGATAAGGTGTTTGTTGCATTGCCTGAGACATATGAGGATGGATTATCTGTTTTGACCTGGGTTTTCAGTTATTTCCCCCAGGATAAAACAAAAATCATCATTACTCATGTAATGACTTCACCTCTCGAAGGTTTGTAGTTTAGTACCTTAATTTGATCTCCCTATTAGAAGTTATATTTAATTTAATTATATTTTCTTAATGATTCTAGTTTTTCCAATTGTAACTTTAGTAAAGCAGCTAATTGATAACACTTTTTCCCTGTACAGACTATATCATTTCAAGTAGTCATATAAGAGAGATGGAGATTTCAAATTGTTGTATACTGCCAATTCTGATTGTATATAATCTCAAACAGGATTATTTGACCCTGGGCCATGGCTAACTGAGAAAGAAAAGTTGGATTTGATTCTGAGCAAGTACCTTTCAAACTGTTCTATATACAAGGTGCATTTTACATTTGTACTTTTGTTTTCTGAGATTTTTCTTTTTAACTTGTCTTATTGTTAGAGAAAAGAGGGATCTGAGAAGCAGAATAATAATAGACATATTTTGTGTTTCCTTTTGTTACACAGTTTCAAGCTGAGCCAAGGGTCCACATAGCAGATGATATTGCTGAAGGAATTGTGCAAGTGATTGCAGAACATGGCACCAAGAACCTTGTCATGAGATCAGCAGCAAACAGGTTCTGATATAGAGTCATAGATATACCTTAATTAGTAAAGGAAAAAGGGATGAGGTAACTGGTATTGAGATTGGCCCGAAAAAGAATCTGAACTACAAATGTCATCTAAAATTGCAGTGATATGACAGATCTATCATCTGAGACAGCAAACAGAGTGCTGCGAGAAGCTAGTCGGTCATGCAAGCTTTGGTTTGTCTCTGACGGAAACCTTATATGCACTAGGTATAATCAAGCTTAGACATTTCATAAATTTAATATATCTATGTTCTTCGATTAATAGTTCTAAACTGTTGAATTCAAATCAACATGCTCAATGTGATGCTTTACTGTTCAATTCAAATCAAATGAAGATTTATGCATCAATCAGAGCTAATTTAAGGTATAAAAATAACATCTGCCATCCTCTTGTTTGACCTTACAAAATGAAACAGAAACCCAACCACTGAACCACCAGCATCCAAAAAATAAGTAATTGACAAGACCACCAATACACGCATTCAAAATTGCCTGAGCTTGGAGCTGGCACTGGTTTTATCAAGTATTCATCTACTATATCAGTCGGTACGTACAAATACATGTGCGGTATTAATAATTTTGGTTCAGTACTTCTTTTGGAAAATTTGAACTTCTGTCGTATTGGTAATTGTCACCTATAACATAACGTTTTTTTTATGTATAAGAGAGTTATTTTGCTCTTAATGAATTTAAATGTTGCCCTTTTTACGCGAATCAGGATAGTTATACAAATATTTTGTATATATTAACTTTAACCTTGTTTCATTGTCATATTGTATGAAATACCATTATTGAAGTTATTAAAATCTATCGAATCATTTAATTCAGCCCAAAAAAGGGTTGGATGGGTTAATAAGGAATTTTTACTATTCTACACGCTAAAATTGGATGCATTTATGCTATTCAACCAATTGGTCCGAATAGCGGAAGAGCCTCTTCTAGATGCAATTTCATTTTTGTTATTTGACATTTTGACACGGGTTTTCATTTGGAACAATATATTTTTTTTTTTTGCTATTTCATTTCGGAATTGAGGTGCCAAGCAAACCCTAAGTTCTTGGTAAGACTTCAGTCTGCTTCTGCTCCTTATACTCTTTTGCAAACTGAAATTGTTCGGCTATGAATTTAGGCCTTTCCCCTTTCTTATAGGGAGGTCAACTCAGATAACTTGACACCAGCTCCAGTAGCAGAAGAGAGATCCCGTTGGAATGGACAATCAACTGAGGCATCATCAAGCACATCTGCCAGATCGAATACTGAGTCCAGAACAGAAGAGGTGATACCATGGTTTTTTATGTTTCATATTACTCCTTTCTAAAAATGTACATGGTTCACTTGAGGTTTCACCTTTGCAATCCAACTGTGATTGGAAATCCTAACTTTCGAGTAAACTGAATTGGCCAAATGCATCTCTCAAAAAATCAAACTTGTCTCAAAAAATCAATGTCTAGAGCTATCACAAGTTACAATGTTATAGCAAGCACCAATTGGGTCTGTCTCACACAGCAAGTTATGTCTAAGTTCTGAGACCTTAAGAAGTAACTTCTTTTTCTTGTGTTTTCTGAAGATATGGATAGTAAGAATTAACAATAAGATCACAAGCATGGTGCCCTGCTTGAGTTTCACACTGAGCATCTGAGCTTTTTGTATGTTTTCCTTACAAAATCTTTTCATTAAGATAGGGTTTTTGCTATGTTAATTGAGGTTTCCTTTCTTAGGTAAATATTGATGTAGGTGCTTCTTTAGAAGAAATGCTTCGTGAGGCATCTGTAGAAGCTGACAACTTCAAAAAGAAGTCCGAAGAAATTTTTGAGGCACACAACAAATTGGCTTGCCTAGTAGTAATGACTTCAAGATCTTTCTCCTAATATTTCTTTTAAGAGAAAACACGCCCTTAAGCAGAAATACATTTCTTCCCAAAATTGTAGGTTACTGCTTAATTAAGACTACTTTGCAGATCGAACTAGCAAAGAAGTTGGAGCTCCTAAATAAACAAAATGAACAAATCAAGATAGAGAATGAACTCCTCACAAGCCAAAGAGATGAATACATCACCCAGATTGAGCTGGCAGATGAGAGGAGGCTTACATTGGAACAACAAATATCTGATTTAGAACTTGTTATCGAGAATTTGCAAGTTTTTTCAGCATCAGCTGGGGATTGCATCGACTCTTTACAAGCTGATTTACACAATCTACAACAGGAAAGGGATAATTTGGTGAGAAAAGTGGAAGAGCTAAGCATTCAAAGTGAAAATATGCATTCCAGCTCTTCTACAGCATTGAACTCTGAGTTCACCTTGCAAGAACTGCAGCAAGCAACTCAAAATTTTAGTGAATCATTGAAGATTGGACAAGGTGGATTTGGACCTGTTTACAAAGGTTCTCTTCGTGGAACCAGTGTAGCAATTAAGATGTTGCATTCCGAGAGCCTACAAGGCATATCACAATTCCAACAAGAGGTACATTTAAGTATGGAACTAGAAATTAATGTCTAGAGTGAATAAGATTATGGCTGAATGAAGTTGCACACTTAAAATTAAATGCAGTAAAATACATTGTATGTACTTTTAGGTTGCACCGACAGTGGTGATCCTTGATATATCCTAATTTTGTTCAAACTGATTAATTTTAGTTTATATCTTTTTAATTTGTTATCTTTATCAATTACAGATTACCGTCCTCACTGAAGTGAGGCACCCAAACCTAGTAACCCTCATAGGAGCCTGCTCAGAAGTATCAGCACTTGTCTATGAGTACTTATCTAATGGCAGTCTGGAGGACCGTCTGACCCGTGCCAACAACACCCCACCTCTAACATGGCAGGCACGCACCCGCATCATTGGTGAGATCTGCCTCGCTCTCATTTTCCTCCACTCAAACAAACCCCAATTGGTAGTCCATGGAGATCTCAAGCCTGACAACATTCTCCTCGACACCAATTTAGTGAGTAAACTCGGCGACTTTGGAATTTCTCACCTCCTGAAACAACCAGACACCAACTCCACTGCTTTCTCTGAAACAAGCCATCTGGCAGGAACATGTCCATACATTGACCCGGAGTATTTATTAACTCAGATTCTGACACCAAAATCAGACACCTACGCCTTTGGCATCATTATCCTTCGTTTACTAACAGGAAAGCCCCCATGGAACATAGCAAAACAAGTGCAAGATGCATTAAGAGATGGGATCCTTTTATCGGTGATTGATGAGTCTGCCGGGACATGGCCCTTTGAGCAAGCCAAGAAGTTGGCAGAGATAGCCCTCAGGTGTGTCGAGTTGGCTAGATGCCGGCGGCCCAATCTTGTCAATGAAGTCTGGCCAGTGGTTGAACCCTTGATGAAGACTGCTTCTATGTACGTGGAACCACATGGTCCTGCATCGGAGCTTGGAGAAGAGAGCATACCATCACACTTCATCTGTCCAATATTACAGGTAACTATTTTGGAATAACTTTTATTGGAATACAAGCAAAATAGCATGTGTATATATTATATTTTTTATTGTATAGAAGCTTATTTGATGTTTAACTGGAAAAGCAAGAGTCGGTTTAACTTATATAATTAACACAACAAATTGGTGCCCCATGATGACAGGAACTCATTTTTCGTCAATTATTCAAAATTATAATTCGAAACAAGAAATGACAAACGTTGATTTTGATAATTTCTAAAATAATACATTAATGTCAGAAATATATTAAAATTCGGGGTGGTGTCAGATCAGAGCCTGAAAAATTGACGGATATTGTGATTAATTTGCAACATTGAATTTTCAACCTTTTGATTGTGTATAAAATGAGCTCAGGTTTCTTTGGCATGAATTCTCTGTGGCTCATATTTGGCATTCGAAGTTCAAATTTTGAATTATTAGTGAAAAAGAAAAGATGTCATTGTGATGGGGCACAAAAAGTTACGGCAATTGAATCTCTCCAAACTTTTACGTTTCGAAAAGGGTATATTGACAACCATATGAATTCGTCAACCGCAACAACCTACAAAATGGATATCAAACAAATAAATATAAAACTAAAAATATGTCCTCTATTGTTTAGATATATTGTTATCAAATTAAATACAACTAGCATGTAACCTGTGCCACGCACGGAATAATATAATTTAGATAATTTAAAAATAAAACATAATTCTTAAAGAAAATGGGAAAAAAATAAACTAAATTGTAAATAGCATCTTTAGGTAAAATAACAGGTTTGTTTAAAAAAACTAAAAAGAATTCTTTTTCATCAGCAAGAAATCCATAATATTGATTTTGGATACCTGAAATTTAATGTCTCTTAGTTATTATGCATACCTGAAAAGTAATATTTATTTTACAATGTTAGTTAATAGATTTTAAAAAAATCAAGAATGAAAAATTGTTTTATTCTATTTTTTTTTATCTTTTTGTAGTAATCTAAGTATTATGATATTGGACGCCAAAACACTTCGCATTAAATTACTTGTTGTTACTTCAGTATATGCCACAATGAATAAATTAATATGCTAAGTTTTTGTAAATTATTACATGAAAATAATTTACTGGGAATCAAACAAATATAATGATATCTTAAAAATAAAGTAAAATAAATAGAAAAAGTGCTTATTTGTATATTAATGAACAAACCTCAATACCATCTGCACCAGACCGATAATCAATTGATTTTAAATGGCTAAGTGTTCCACTCAGACTCACTATTTCCATTACGTTAACATAGTTAAATATAGCGGTAACATAAATCTATCATTTATCTAATTATGTTACCTTAGATTTACCTAAGTTTTTATCAAAAAGAAGTACTATGTTTCAATGCAAAACAATATGCCTACACCAGATTTTTTATCACCATGGACATCTATCAGATTTAAATGTGCTAAAAGGCAAAAATCAGATTTTAGTTTCTTATCAAGTAATAGATACCAGTACAAACCGGTATAGTATCAATCAAGCCAATATCTTTCATAATAAGAGCAAAAAATTATAAACACATATAAAAGATTAATGAAATATTTCAACAATTCCGAATAAATCATACTGATACTGGACAGACCCTACAACTGAACTAGTACAAAGGAAACTATTTAAAAGAGAAAAAATTCAAACTCAAATAAATATTTAAAAGAAATTATTAGATAGAACCAAAACTACGTAGTTTTCCTTTATTCAATCTTCAATCATTAACAAACTGACAAATAAATACTTCAACCCTTTCTTTCATTTATTTTACAATGACTTAGAATTGTTTTTAACAGACACGTTGAAAAATGTTATATAGCAAAAAGGAACCTTTAACAAAAACCAAATAGAGAAGAAGTCAGATAGAACTACATGTCTAATTTTAGAGTCAATTTTACAAAAAAGAAAATTAATAAGATGTGAGAGGTAAGTACATTTCAGTACATTCATGGCACCGTTATCTTGGTGTTGATTCAGTTTAAAGTTACAATGTACAAATGTTTTTCCCATTTTTTTTCAAACTGTACCATACAAATCCCTATATATCAAAAAAGTAATGTTATACTGCTTAAGCATAAAAAAGATTCCATCGTTGTCAAACAATGCTCACAGTACATTATTGAATACTGATATAATTACCAGCTTCCTCATTGAATTTGAATATTTACTGTCATCGCTCTGCTTCTTGTATAATAAAATAACTATCACGCCATGAATGCCATGAATGTATATTGTACAAATTTATCAAATAAATGTGGTGCCCATTAAATAAGAAATAAATAAAAGGAACCAAAGACGATAGCTAAGATACACACATTTTCAGTTTGAAAGCAACAGACATATGCCCTTGAGCCACCTCTTCAATTTTGTCAATACATATCCATAGTTTTTTTTTAACAAAAAATTGTCAGTATCATTACAAATAAGCATCCCTAGGCATGCAATTACCAATAAAAAATGAAAACTGGAAAAAACAAAAGAATTTGAACTCATAATTAAAAAATTATAGGTGACACCCTCAACTTATTTCAATTAACTTAGGTTGTAAAAAAATTGGTCCCTTCATACCTTTGTTCTAGTTATTTTTTTAATAATATTTTCAAAATTTAGGGAGGGTTGGAAGGTAAATTTTAGATTCATATTTAACAATGATTTGCACAAAGTTGGAAAAACAAATTGTTTGATCTCCATTTTCATCTTTCATTTTCCACTTAATGCCAAACTCTTTTAGGAGTATAGGGGCACTGGGTCAGTACCAGTACCATTGTGTTGCATCAGTTTGAGATCGATTAGACAGATATTTATTAGTACATCTTCTAAATTTTGTTTCATTTTAATAGATAGATGCAAACTTGGAAAGTATTCAATTTAATTTCAGAGTGAAAAAATGAAATTGATCTTCTGATCTAACATATGAATTTACCTCAAATGTCGAGAATGGAGGATTAAGCAAAGGAGTGTTGTGCAGGAGTGTCCTGGAGAGAGCCAGTGCTAAAGGTAGAGGGCAGAAGAGAAGGAAAAAAAACTACAATTAAAGTCATGCACACAAATAGAGTTGATTACATAAACAGAAGTATATACTGAACAAAAATGAACAGACAAGTTAGCATAGAAATTTATCATCGTTATGCAATTGTTAATTTCAGGATGCAATCTTTCCATATGACGCTCCACTTTGTTATCTTTCAAATTCTCTCTCCCGTTAAATAATGGGTCTTTCAGGAACAATTTTGCACTCCATTGTTTTTTTCTCCTGCTTTAGAGTAGTTAAAGTTTTTGTTTGCGCGTAAGTCATAAAGGTGTGGGAGCGACTTTCTCTTTTGAAACTTTTTAAGGAAATAACCTTTGAGAATTTTTATTTCTACTTTGAACAATCAGCCTTTATAAAGGAAAGGAATTAATAAGAATGTCGAATGTCAAGGTTGAAGTACTGCTTCCCTCTGAAACAATTGAACTAAATTTGTAGTTAATGATACAAATTTGGAGAAAGTAATGAGAAAAATAATCTAAAGAAGAAGCAGGGTGCAGGAAAACCTATTTGCTAGACACTTCTCGGTTCCATAACCAACAAATAAGCAAAGTGCAGTCAAACTGTCAAAACATCAAAAAGTTTAATACCCTTTCGATATAAGGTACATAATTGAACTGGAATGTTTATTTAGATAAACTTATAACACAAGCATATATGGAACTCTCGCTTAATTAAAGAAGTTGCCCGCCTAAAAGCTTTTACAACAATTTGAATAACTATGTTTCCTTGACGTTAGACAGAGTCTGATATCTAATTGGCTAATTTGATAAAGAATTTGAATAGAGATTGATAGACGTAATAAGATGGTTACTGATTGTAGTACTGAAAACACTCCTAAAAATCTGCAATGAATTAATGGACCTATGGAGGAGTTTGCTTGGAGGCCATACTGATCTGGTTTGAAACAAATTAAATGGATATTGCACTAACAATTATAATCCTAGAAAAAAAAGTGAACATAATTGGAAATATATATATATATATATACACTACCATAATGGATGAATTAATTAAGTAATCTCTCTTTTATTCTACAGAAGTCGGAGAATAAGAATATGTTTATTTGTTAGTTGAATAAGAATTATAATCCTAGAAGGAAAGTGTACATAATTAAAAATATTAAAAAGGGTCATTTTTCAAAAATCATTAAAAATAGTAAATAAATTATAAAAATGATAAATTTTAGTATTCTACAGGATTTTGATATGAAGAATTTATTGAACTACTTGGATCACCATTTCAGATATAGAATTTTAAAATCTAATCCGTAAATATTTCGCCGAAATGCTTATGGAAGCACCGTAACTAGACTCTAGCTTAAGCTCACCAACACCTTGGTGATCTTAACTCAAAAATCTACGAAAATTGCTCTAAACGACAAATTCAAATTGCTTAATAAATTTTTCATATCAAAATTTTATAGGAGACCAAAATTTCGCATTTTTAGAATTTTCTAACTATTTTTTTTTCAGATTTTTTAATATGATTCTAAAATAATAATAAAATAATGAAATTAGATTTGCATTTGAAATCGATTTGATAAATTTTTTTATTTAAATTCACCAACCCTCTTGGTGAGCTTAAACTTAAGCTAGCTTACTCTATATATAAGAAGAATTTATTAAGCTACTCGGATTTATCGTTTGAAACTGTTTTAATCATTTTTGAAACTCACACTAGCTTTATTATATATATATATATATATCGTGCCCGTGCGTTGCAACAGGGACATTATGTAAGAGCCAAAATTTCGTATATATAATATTTTTTTAAATATAGAGAAAAAAAGAAAAAATAATATCATAAATGAAATTAAATAAATTGTTCTGCGAATCTGATAAAATTCATGTAAGAGTCTAATAGCTATTTAATAAAAAGTAACACAAAGTATATTAAATTACTAACAGTTCATATATCAATTTTATTCATCTTTGAACTGTCATGACTATGACAAATATATTAGAATAGATATTTTATCATCTCGATACTTGAATCATTTTTCTCTAAGTATCAAAGTTTTCATAAAAGCAAATCAGACAAATAAAACTATATCCTTGAACTAAGAAATAAACAAAATTTCCAAGTTCAAAGCTTCAAATAAGAAATAAAAAAGTAATGATTATTAGTACCTTGTAAAGAACACATTCTTTGTCGTCATGAATATTTATTCCTATATGTGATAATCATATTACAAAAAAGCAATTAAGCTAAAATTATTTTAAGTATGAAAATACTTGTAATTTTAAGTCCTTACCTTTAGTTTTAACTCTGACATTCTTGTCGACTCTATTCCAATATATTTGTCTATAACCAGTTGAAAATCAATTTTCTTCAGAATAAAATATAAACTTAAATTATCATTCTCTTTGACGTGATAATTATATAAATAGCTAGCCCACACTTTTCAAATAACCAAAAAAACATGAATAAAATCATATCTAGTAATAAAAATATTAAAATGAAGATTGGAGTGAATAATAAAAAAAAATTACAACAATTCACTTAAGAAATTTAACAAAATTTTAAATAAAAATTTAGATCCTCAAAACTTTCATGAGGAAAAAATAAATGCATCTTATTATGTAATATTGATGTGATGATTTTATTTGCTTGCATGTTCTTAGCTGGAAGAATATGAGTATTTTTTTCATCCATCTCAAGGAACTTGTTAGTAATCAGTACAGATTCATTTGCCATCTTTTGATTGTTGTTAGCACCATTCACAATAATGTGAATATTTTTTTCTTGTCATTTTTAGTTTTTCAATTGTGACAGTTCTATATTTGATTTTCCTCTACAATACTACTGAATAGACAGTTAAGTGCAAGTGATTGTAGTTTATAAAAACATAGAATTCCAATGATTTATGGTAATTTTGTTATTTCTTTTCTAATATACACATTCTTTCCTTATATCATTGTTAGAAATTATGATAATATAAAAAGAAAGAAATAAATGGTGTTTAATGTCTTTTATTATTGCAGCATATATTTTTATTTTTTTTGTTATGAGAGCATTTCTAACCGTGTAAAGGGATAAATATGTATGTATAATATTTGGAAAAAAATAATATAATTATCATAATGAGAGAGAGATGATAGATCTAAATTATAATTAAGGAGGCGCAAATCTATGGTAAAAGTTTGTGTAAGAATCTGTGTTGATGAACGAAATTAAATAAATAAATCTCAATCATTTTAGGATAAGGACAACACAATTAATGATTGAAATTAACTCTAAAATTTGTTCAATTAATCTGAACCGTTATAAAATCAGAATAACTGTACGCTTAATAAAAATATTGATGGAGATACACACACTACAGTCATGGATGAATTAATTATGTAATTGTTCTTTTCTTCTAAAAAATCAAAAGTAAGAATATGATAATATTAATAAAAGTGATGACCTTTAAAATTTTCCTTGAATCACCTAAATAAATAATTAGAATAGCACCCGATCGAAATTCAAAGTGCCTGCTAGTAAAATCCTTCATTTTGTAAATCAAAGAAAAAAAGATCGTGACTTCGTGAGTGAGAGCCTGTCCCCCCTTCCGTGAGCCCCTCACATACTCCATGAGGATGATCCACTAAATTTGTAACACCACGAATTAGGTTACGAATTAGGTTTGAAAAATGTGCAACTTTTTGTATTATGATGAAAAGACGAAAATCAGCACCGAGGCGATTCTTTTGTGGGTCCGCTAGAAGCCATTATGTTTCGAATCGTATTTCTCCAGTTGTATCGTTATTTTGATAAAGAAGGGAGGCATGAGGGTTTAGATTCTGGAGCAGGGAGAAAAAAGAGAGGAGATTGTTTTCACTAGAAGTAATTTCGTTTTTTAATTGTGTGCGTCAACTGAGACCGCTCGTTGTATAATCTGGACCAAAAAAAGAATTTTGATCAGACGATTTTTATTAAAGAGTGATGTGACTACGTAAAATTATTTCATTTGTCAAATATTTTTTATAATATTATTAATGTGGGAATCCTAAAAGGGATACACCATAAGTGAACAGAAAGATATGCAAAATTGTAAAGACTATTATGCATATATCCTTTAATTAATTCAAACTTATTCAAGGATTTATACTTTCATGAGTTCATATATGAAAATAACTAAATAATAATTTCACATATAATGTAATAAAGAAAAACCATATAAATAATTACATTAAAATATTGTGCAATCTAACAGAAAGTTTGCTAGCTTAGGAAAAAAAATTATAGTTCAATATACTCTCTAAATGAAGTTGTTATCTAATTAGCGAAATTAATTTGTAAATCTTACATTTCTTTTACAGAAAAAAGATCTGTTTGTTAACCATGTGATTATCATTAAAATCACAATATCAATATATCTTAATAGCTATTCTTTTTTTCACTTAAAGAGTAATGGGCTCATTCTAAATACCACATAACGATTCGATCATAACTAATCATAAAGTTTCTTTAATTTCAATAATTAAAGTTTACAAATTATTATTCAAAATTGTAATGTTACATAATTTTGACTAAGTGTATTGTAGATTAAGAAATTTATTCTGGTATATATAAGACCTTAAAAAAGCTTTTAGGCAGCGTAAATACTAAATAATGCAAGAGTATATGTGTAAAATGTTAAAATGATTGTTTAAGTATAACAATTGTTGTTACTCTTTATTCAACTGGGCTTTTTGCCTCGTAGGGCGTGATGTCACTTTTCTAATTGCGGGTCCCACATAACACTAAGAATTTTATTTGTTTAATTTGAAATTTCAAGAGTTAATCTCAAGGTAAATCAGAACCATTAATTTTTGAAACCACTCTATGGATTGCATTTCAGTTTTCTAATTGCACTAAATTTGATACAAAACTTATGTAAACTATAAAAACATATTCATAAATTTTTATTTGATAACCATTTGATTGGTTGTCATATTTATCAAATTAGTTTGTTGTCAATATAAACTATACTGAACAACTTATGTTGTATGTTCGTAACTTCTTTATTTGGTAACCATTTGATTAGTTGTCACATTTATCAAATTAAGTTTCTTGTCAATATAAACTATACTTAACAACATAACGTCAACAGCCCTCGAGTTCACATAAGAGTAAATTTCAATTTAAACACTATTAAACCCTCTGGCTCTCTTTTCCCCTCCTAGCCTCCCTTATGGCAACACAAAAACTCCAAAATAAATTGAAAATAATTCAGAGATGAAATTATCTCCTGTGAGAGAAAGTGATAACTTTATTCCTTATTTATAAGGTCAAAAGTGGTTGCCTGTGTTGTATGTCATTTTGTACTTTCCAACCTTAATAGCCTTTACATTGGGAAAGCAGTTAATTAAATGAAAGATATAGAACGTGTAATTGAATTACATTTGCTACTTTGGTTTCAGGATGTTATGCAGAATCCTTACATTGCAGCAGATGGGTTCACATATGAAGCAGAAGCAATAAGGCAGTGGCTCAGAAGCCACAACACATCTCCAATGACCAACTTGGCACTTCCACATTGCAATCTGATTCCTAATCACGTGCTTCGTTCCGCCATTCAGGAATGGCTCCAGCAGCATCCGCAATGTTAATCTATCATAATGATTCAAGTTGTAAGACTTGCTGCCCCGTCTTGCTGTTTCTTTCCCGCTTTCCTGCTTTAAGCTTGTGTTTGAGTGACGATATTGATAATTAATGCCATGTTTGTGTGTTTTCTGGCTTTGTGGAGTGGAATCTTCTCGTTCAACAGTAGTTGCCAACAAGAAAATTCAATTTACTTCAAATTCTATTCACACACGTAAACATATACTTATTTTTCAAAATCGTCTAAACAATTTCATTGTAAAATATTCCATCCATTTCAATGCGCATCTAATTTTCCTTCAAAGAAATTCGTACATAAATGCGTGAAAAATCTAAAATTTAGGGTAGCAAAATTTTCAAAAATCATTTTCTGAAAGATAATCCATCATTATGAAAAAATAAATAAAGAACAATTAATAATCGCTTGGGGAAATGAAAAAATCAGCCCAGGCCCACAGACGATTTAGATTTTAAGGACTTTAGCTGAAATTTATGAGTCATATAATTTTTCAAAAGTTGAGCCTCAAAGCTTTGAAGAAGCCGAGAAGCATGAGAAATTGGATAAAAGCCCTGGAGGATGAAATCCACATGATTGAGAGCATAGCAGCACATCTATGCTACATTAACAGTCTGTTAGCGACCTTGCACTCCGTCTGCCTAGTTGCTAACGGACGAAATCATAAATCAAGAATCGGCGTCACTGTCAGATGAAGCAGCCGTTTCAGTTCGCTAGACTCTTGGCAAGCTATGGGCTCCGTCTGCATCATTTTAAAAATTCTGAACTCAGACTGCATCTTGTCGGATCAAATTTAGTAACAAGAAGACTCTTAATTCTCAACGTGTCATGAGAAATACAAAGCACAACGTGCTTGATCTACCAAAACCGAACATTGGCACATGTTGAAACCTCTAAATCAAGCCCAATTTTAGTATAATTCAGCTTAACGATCACCGCTGAATGTCAATGCAAAGAGCATTAAAATAACTCTCCTTGTTAGCTAGATCCGTATAAACAACAAGACACTACTGGTGACGCTTCACGTTTTATAGAAATAAAAAAAAAGTGTTAGTACTACTCTCATGTGACGCAAATAACACAATGGAGACATACAAGCTGTTAATCTGAGAGATTCATTTTGTCTTTTTATTTGCTCAAAAGGATTGAGTTCGCATTTACACTACCTCTAGCATCTCTTGCTATCAGAAAAAAGCAGTTACTTTTCACAACAGTTAGATACTCATGCATCAAACAGTTTAAACAAGATAATGACATGAACCACAAAAAACCACATGACAAACTGTCATTAAACAACATCCTCAAAATAGAGTTACAGTACCAACAATACTAACATTTTGTTGGGGCCATAGATTATCCACTTGACGAGCTCTACTATGAAAAATGGGCACGCCGCTAATTTAGAACTCCCCTTTATGAGTTGAGCTTCTCAGAAGAATAAAAAATCAGAAACGCTCCTCTTTTAACATTACAGACATTCAAACATTCAGATCTCCTACCCTGAATACATAAATGAGATAATAGAATATATCAGACAACTATAATTCATAACTGCTGAAATGATTCTGGGAACTCAAAAAGTGAAGCACAATAAAGTAAATATTTGGTTAATGAGATTATTCAACGAATCAAATGAATGCCAGAAGAAATTCTCCATAATGTCAAGCAGTGTGCATTTTGGACCTGTTTGTTCAGTTATGTTGTGCAATATTTGGCATTACTTGACTCATGCTGATATGCATGTGGTTGGACTTCCTTGGATTTTTAGTACCAGGCTGAAAAAGTGAGCATGCAGTCCTTGAAACTAAATAAAACACCATGAAAGAAACAGTAACCTTTAGAAGTGCCCAACAAAACCAGAATTTCGCCTTCTGTCTTGGCCTAAAGATAATATCTCTTGTACTCTATCTGGCCACATTGAATTTAGTCTTCGTGCAAAATCCTCAACTTCTCTGAATATAACCAAATAAATCTATTTAGTACATGTATGAGATTTACCCAAAACCAACAGAAAGAAAGGTGTGAAATCTAAGTGTGACCAATCCAAACATTAGGACTTCATGCATGCACCCAAAAGGGAAAATAGTATACAAAGAAAATAAAGGAAAAATGATCCTGGATGCAGATCTTTTAGAAAGCATTTAAAAAACAGATCTAAAAATTAGGTAGGTTGCATCACAGATCTTCTGAAAAATCACAAGTGAAACCTTATTAAAGCTAACCAACAAAAATGGCACAAAAGTAAAGCTAGCAATATACAGTTTGTTTAGAAAACAGCCTGCGGAATTTTCCCACTTCTCCAAATAATATTTTCTAGCTATTTGCAACTACAAGTCTTATGTTTTCCAGACACATGAAAATATCTCAGACATTAATGTCAGTCCAATGGAAAAGGTGAAGGTTCGTCTCTCTTCAATGTTCGAGAGTTGTGCTATAGCAAGTTCATTTTCCCTAAACTGAGTTAAGCTAAATTGAACTGTGTAAAAGATTAGGTAGCTTCGGCAGCTCTTTGCAAAGGCAGCTAAAATCAGATAATTATCTGCAGAAGTAAATTAAGACAATTATGTTTGAAATGTCACCTATCAAGTTCTTCTTGCATAGCAGGGTCTAACTCATCATCAGTATAATCATCTTCACCAAGCTTTAGAGAAAATGGATCTTGTGCACCTTCCCGCAAACCTTGATTTCGCCTCGGTGAAGAAGATACATTGCCGCTAGAGGTACATGCAGCTGGCATACTTGCTCTTTCCTAAAGTACAAGAACATGTAGTAAGTATGTATAGATCTGACAAGCAAAAAAGTTGCCATATTTATATTAAGCTATCAAACAAATACCACCTATCAAATGTAATATTTAACCCATGGATAACCCAATTCATGCCAACAAGCTATTTAGCATTACATTTATCAGAATTATTTGTTTCGAGAAACATGCAAATTCTCCATTATAAGTAACCTAAAAGAGTCACATCGATGCCATAAAATAGGATCTGATTTCATACTACAGTTTTATTGCCCCCATCATGTAAATGTCACTCCAAAATCATGAGGTGAAAATAATTCTCCTCAACATTTACGCAGATCATTGGATAATAACCTTCTTTTCCGTATGGTATGCATCTGCTGTACTAGAGTCTTTGTTATGTTCTTTTCGTCGTCTGTTCTTTTTCTTATTTTTTGTTGTTTTGCTGTTTCCTGAACCTGCAATCAGTTGAATAAAGATTTAATAAAGTATTGTTGGATACATCACATCCATGCAATTTATAAATTCTTGAAAATAAAAGTTCAGGTCTCAGAAAATAGTTTTGCAAAGCTGCTAGTACATTTGTATTAATGCAAGGCCATTTTATGATCTAAAGTAACTGGCCAAAAACTTAACGCAGGGCTTCCTTAAGTATTATTATTGGGTCAAAATAATACAATTTATATACAACACACTTGCAATTGGTTCAATTTTCAGCAAAAGAAATACCTTCTCCATTTATATAAGACAGAAGCTCATCTACAGACCGTTCATCCTTCGTTTCTTCAACCACCTTAGCTTCCTAGGATAATTCAAGTACAATTAACATATCAGTAAACAGGCCTCTAGATGAAAAGTTAAAAAGCAAGGAGACTGCAACAGATAAAGAAAGCTTTTCACTACCTTTTGCTTCTGCCGCTCCTTCAGCTCTTTTCTTTTTCTAGCATATAATCTGTTCAACAGCCGTATTCTTGGATCATCGTTTACATTCTTCAAGGGCTCCAATTTCTCTTCCTTGATTCATATAATACACAATATTAGCCAAAAATGAAAAAAAATGTTGTCGAAGGGAAATTTTGTTTTTATTTTTTTGCACAATGACACCCAACATAGTACCCCACAGCAGCAGATATACAAGATTGTCCTATTTGGAACAAACAACGAGCCATTCAAAAAGGTGATGGTAAATTATACACACATCAGATCTTCCAAATTTGAATGTGGACCTGGTGCTCTTTTTCTTTTTTACATAAGCAACTTAAATTGAGCAAACAGCAATTAGGGTGATAGATTCCTTGACTGACTGATATAAATTATACACACATCAGGGGCAGTTTGGTCATTTTTCTTTAAACTTCATTTTAAAAGGTTGATGCTTGTTGTATAGAACCTATATTGGCCAGTAGTTGCAACACAAGATTCCCATGTTACAGTATAACATTGGGTGCAATATCCAACAAAAAGACACCTAGGAAATAAAGAAATAACAAAATTAGTACCTCAGTAAGATCATCTGGCAAATGAAAGATCTCACGAATTTCTTCTGGTGTTCTCCCTTCTATCATTCGCGCAATTGCTCGGCTTGTTAGATCAACCAATGGCTTTAACCCTAGACTATCAGCAGCTGAGATTAATTCACATAGTTGGTCTGTATCAACCTTGACAAACTTCTCATCGAATGACTTCCGTTCCTAGGCAATAAAGAAGAAAAATGAAAATAAGCCAACGCAAAACATAATCAGTGTGCAAATAGAGCCTCCATCTTCAGGTAGCCCAGTACAAGAGGTAATGCATAAGAAGCAGCTTTTGTGGAATGTCAACCCATTAAATCAACAAAGGCAAATAAAAGAAGACAGACATAAGAACTCAAGCCCTGAAGTATGAAATAAGAAAACAATGCTGGTAAAAGATGTGTCTTAGATCCGACTTCTATCTGGTACTGTCTTGCAATTTGGTCAACCGTCAACATCCCATAAAGAATGTGGAATATCTGATACTTATATGAACCAATAAATACCGAAATATCCAAAATCCAATACAATACTGTAAATTTGATAAAACCTCAGGACACAGGACATTTTCAAAGACAAATTGAATTTAAAAGTGCATATATATTCTTTTTTCTTATAAGAATGATGCTAGCATCATTTAGAGGAAGGAGCTCGAGACCTTTTGAACAATAGTTATTATGCTTTTAACAAGTATAAGCATTTTAATGTAGTTACAAAAGATCCACCAAATAATGCTCCTGGATGATTTCATTTAGTTTACACATGTTCTCTTACCAGTCATACCCATAAACAAGAGCTTAGGGCTATCCAATATCCAGAAAAGGAGGGGGCCAATAGATGTTTTCTCTAAGAATGGGGGATCCATTGACAATGGATTTTTAAATAAACTCAACAAAATTCTAAAAATAAGAAAAAAAAAAAGTTCATAAACATATTCTTGAACTTATAGATTGATTGTGTTTCAGATTTCATACAATTCAAGTGTGGGATTAAGAAAAAAAATAAATAAAATATTATTTTCAAGATTTGCAATAGGATGGCTTGCATGCATCCTTATAATATGAAATCGAATAGATCTATAACCATAATATGGTTATTTAAGAATGAATAAAAATTTTCAAATTCCATAGCATAGCTATGATGAAATCAAAAGTCTGCAACAGAGTTTGTCATTTGGTATTCCATCAAAGACCATTAAATTGCATGAAATTTGCAACAATCCAGATTTGATGGTCCTTGATGGAATATCAAATGACACTTGAATTGCATGAAATTTGAAACACAATCATTCTATAAGTTCAAGAATATGTCTATAAATTTTTTTCTACTTTTAAACTTTCATTCGAATTTATTGGAAAAACCATTGTCAAGATTGTCAAGTTCACCACTGTCAATTGGATTCCGACCCTTTTACTGAATACACAAGTTCATATTAAAGGACGAGTCAGAAAGGCAGAATTACTGACCTTGTTAGAACGGCCAGCAACTTGATGAAACCGGCAATAGTCAAGTATCAAGCTCAAAGTAGCTGGGCTGACTTTCTCAGGTAGAGAGATGGCATAGTTTTTAGATGAACCTGACCCTGTCTTGAGTATCTCTCGGCATATTGTTGGACAGAACATAGCCACCTCCTCCTCCACTTGTTGTATTGAACCATCAGCACATTGAAGCCAAATGTAAGACTTCATCGCCTAACAGGCAGATTAATTCTGTTATAAACTACTCTATTATGGTATTATCATGAGATGACATAAATTAGAAGCCCATATAGAACGAACTACCTCTGGTTTAATGATTGCTGTCTCATTCTCTGGCATTTGAGGAGAACCTCTAATCATCTGTGATGACAAGAAATTGGCATTAAAAACCTCATAAAAGGGTTCCTTTCCACAGTAAAACGACTCTAGAAAAGCTGAAAGAGTTCTCTTTGAGGTGCAATAGATAAATCAACATACATTTTGAAAAAGACTAATTCTTTTTATTCTTGTAAAAGATTGATCACCTCCTTGATCATCAAAATGCTGGTGCAGCACTCCTGGATGAGGTAAGATTGACAAACATAAGAAGCATGTACAATGATGAAGAAAATTTTATAACCAACAACAAAGATCTATACACAATATGAATTCGAAGAAAAAATGAAAGGAAAAAGGGCAAACCAAAAAGATTAGCTCTTTGAGCCAATGCTTCTAACAGCAAACAAACATTCAATGTGCAAAACTAATATACAGCAATCAGCATAATTGTTGATAATATCCACTGGCACTATTTGTTTACTATTTATTGGAATAAAGCAGTCCAGGCCAAAATTTTCTGTGCCCGCATATCAATTCGAAGCAAGCTACTGTAGTTTCTTCTGTAACATTAGACTGCTAGGGGTATTTTCCAAGTGTCAAATTGATGCCCTAATTTAGAGAATTTTATAACACTGTCCACTTCAAATTGAAATTTAAAAGAAAATTTTGGCAATGGGACTGTGAGACAATTGGATGACCACCGAAAAATCGAATCAATTCACAAAATCACGGGGCTTAATTGTAATCTTTTTGAAATATGGGATGAAACCTACCAATATGTGTGCTACTTCCACAGTAAATTTTTGAGGAAAAAAAGAATGCCGCCCCAAGAACTAATTACATTAAACGTTATAATTCAATAGAAATTGACGAAATTCCCCCTTTCAAAGGAACAAACAAATAACAGCGGCTACAATTCGGACAAGCACAAGAAACGAAGAGACGACCATCCTCTATCTGATTCTGATCTGGACTCTCCTTCAAACCAATTCCGAGCTTATTTTCTCTACAAATTGCTAGAAGAAAAAATACAATATGCACGGCAAGGCACAGAGATGTTACCTGGTAGGTAAGCTGGAGCAACTGAAATGCTCGATTGCAACAAAGGAAGAGCTGCGGGGAGGAGGAAGCCAAGAGCGGGGGAGGGGGATTGGGGCAGCAGAGAATCTCTAGGGTTTTCAAAGGTAGTCACTGAGGTTTATCTTTAATTTTGCGAAAGGCGAGAGAGAGCGAGGGAGGGAGAGCGACGGTCAGAAAGAGAGAGAACAGATTTGGGAGAAATTGGAGGCTCTCCAGGAGAGCTCCTCTCTCTCTATCCTGCGCCATGCCCTACAGAAATAATCCGACTGAACCCGGTCTACGTTGTTCTCCGCGGACACGTGTCACTGAAACGTGGTCACTCGAGAAAACAAGGGGCTGAAAATCTGGACCGAGTCTAGACAATAGAGCTAATCTTATTTTTTCTTGCATTCGGCCAGCTAACAAGGTCATAACACGGATCCATTAGGGCTGTGCGATAACCTGAGCAGACACGATCGGCTAGATACAGAGGCCGAAGGCGGAGATGACTGTTGGAGTGTTGGGTTATTTGGGCTGCTGTACCTTTTTTGTACGGATCAAGATCCAACGGTTCATATTGCATCTCCGCTCCGAAGTTGGTATTCATTCAAACAATTAGATCAAGAATTATTTCTTTCCGGGGTTCTTTCGCTACTTCTCATAGATGCAGGAAATAAAAATAAATGACTTCAAAATCTTATCCGTTATTAATTATTTAATTATTTCAATAATTTCATTAAATGTCATGGATAAACAGAGATGGTTAAGAGTCGGAAAAAGTGGAATTTTTTTTTGTCTGTTCCGATTTTATAAATAAATAACATCAATTTTTTATTTTAAATGTTTGACAACTTCATATATTTTTTTGTTAAATACGTAAAAGATTCTAAACTCATCCATTCACAATACATTTTAATATAATTAAGTTCGAAAATAAAAGATTCTAAATTCATCCATTCACTGAAAACATATAAACATAAGAGATTTTATATTTTCTATATCTAGATTGTACGTTCGGATTCTTATTTTCAGACACACAAGAATCAGATTTTATACGTTTATATATTTTCTATAAATACATATATTTAAAAATCATTCAGTTTTAAACTTAATAATATCAGATGTGTATAAAAAATACACGTAAAATTATTAAATATTTAAAATTAAAAATATTATCATTATTTATTTATAAAATGAGGATAGGCAAAAAAAAAAAATTCCAAAAAGGTGAGGAGGGAGAGCAAGGGACTCGCAGAATCGAAAACGTCTCGTCTTGGACCGTTGCTACCAGGACCCGCAGAGAAATCAAATGAGCGGAGCATTGGTGGAAAGAGATGAGATGAGATGAGCATGGCGAAGGAAACGGAACCAAAAAAAAAAAGGAAAGAAAGATTCAGCCGTTGCTCCCCAAAGTTCATAGAATAATGGCTTTGAAATTCGTCCAGAGTTTATAAATTTAGCCTTTTTTTATTCGGAAAAAAGATAATTGTTTATATTTCGGAAAGTGAGTTTTGTGCAATTTTTAAAGCGAAAATATAGTAAATTCTATCTAAGATGAAATATAAATAAAAAATTTTAAGTTTAGTGAATCCTCATAAGAGCATTTCTGCCTCACTTATAAATGAATTACAAATACTCAACAAGATTATAGAATAATTATTAATTTTAACAATATTGTTGAAAGTGTCATCTCAACATTCATAACTGTTTTGTTAAAGTTATTAATGTGGTTGAATTTTTTTTTAATAATTATAAGCATCACTGAAGGAAAGAAGAAAGAAGACGAAGAAAAGTGAGAAAGAAATCAATTGCAATACACCTATAGAGATAATAGGTTTCGAGTTCGTATCTATGAAGTATTTTATTTTGAAGTGGGTAAAAATTTCTTCTCAAAAAGTTTTTCACTCAAATCTCTCAACGATATCCACTACAATAATAATTATAGTATATCTAATTTTTCTATTCACATTACAGAATGAAATAGTTATCCATAATATAAACTCATAGGCTTCTTGCATTAACATATTTTTGATTCATAGAAACTAAGATTGTAGAACATGCTGATAGAACATTACCCGTGATCCTCTAGTGAACTCTAAATTAACATAAAATTACCTTGATCCATGCTGTCGGTCTTCTGGAGAGACACAACCCCGTTGATCACCGGATTCCTTAAGCCTTCGCGGTGATCCTTCTCTTCTCCGATGGAGAGACGAAGAGAATCGGCCGGCGGTTTTCTTCTCTTTTCAGAAAACCCGAATTTGATTTTTTAGAGAGGAAGTCTGTTGGTTAATGCCTTATGACGATAATCAGAAAGGACGGTTCTTGATCCCTTTATAACGGGTGTCAATAACCGAAAGGTTGGCAAACCACTGGTTATGCCTTAGCGGATCCATACCAGATCCAATTTCTCTCTAAACGGGTTTACTTTCAAAATCAGAAAACTGCCTATTAGTTGTATTCTCCAGGGACCAATAACATAATTGTATTATTACTAAACTTTATATAATTTAGACCATCACTAAATCATAAAGTTATTAATACGTATTCTACACATTAAGGGCACCACTTCTCATGACACATATTGAAACCCGATAAATAATACTTAATTTGATCACTTCATAACGGGTCTAATTAGATATTTGACAGTCTATTATTCAATATATATTTATATTACATATAAGCCCATATAATTTTGTAATTAATAGAAATTAATTCCAACAATCTCCCACTTGGGCTATATGTATATCCAAATAATATATATATTGATAAAACTGAATTGAGTACTCTAACTGTGCTGTCATAGCCTTTTGTGTCATCAATCAATTCCGTCCATCAATTATATTCACAAGGACTTAAGTAGTATTCGTTTCATAATGCGAAACCAAACCAACATAAATCACTATGTAAATATAACTGAATGACATGAATCATGAAGGGGATGTGTAGTTTGAAAATCACATGTAATGTGATCCACATGCCTATCTTCAATTTGGTCACCTTAAATTAATTTTGAGATCAATTACAAATTCAGAATGCAAACTGAAAAACTGAATATCTGAAAACTTTATAACTGAAAACTGCATGATACATACTAAAGTATATCATATAAAACATCAAACACAAGTACAACAATCTCCCACTAAACCTGTAAATCCTCTACTACACAGATACCCATATGAGCGACATGCTCATGAAACTGCTTGGGCACTAAACCTTTAGTCAGTGGATCTGCAACCATGGAAGCTGTTCCAATATGCTCGATATTGATTAGTCCATTCTGAACTCTTTCCTTCACAGCAAGAAACTTTATATCGATGTGCTTTGACTTCGATATGCTCCTGTTGTTGTTTGAATACAGTACTGCAGAATTATTGTCACAATACAATTTTAGTGGTAACTTGATAGTATCCACTATGCGCAGCCCCGTGACAAAATTTCGCAGCCATATTCCATGATTTGATGCCTCAAAACATGCAATGAACTCTGCTGCCATGGTGGATGGGGCAATAAGCGTCTGCTTTGCACTTCTCCAAGAGATAGCTCCACCGGCTAACATGAAAATGTAACCGGATGTAGACTTCATGCTATCTTGACAGCCCGCAAAATCGGAATCAGTATACCCAATGATCTCAAGCTTATCTGATCTTCGATAGGTGAGCATATGATTCTTCGTTCTTTGTAAGTACCGTAGTACCCTTTTGGCTGCTCTCCAGTGATCCAGTCCAGGATTACTCAAATATCGGCCCAGCATTCCCGTAATGTACGCAATATCCGGACGCGTGCAGACCTGAGCATACATCAAACTCCCAATTGCTGAAGCATATGGAATTTGCTGCATTTCTGACCTTTCAAGTTCTGTCTCAGGGCATTGTTTGAGACTAAATTTGTCTCCTTTTGCAACCGGGGTATTACCTGGTTTACAATGTTCCATGCCATATCGCTTGAGAATTTTATCGATATATGCTTGTTGTGAAAGGCCCAAAATACCCTCAGTGCGATCTCTATGTATTTTTAGACCTAACACATATGATGCTTCTCCAAGATCTTTCATTTCAAAATTTTTGAAAAGAAATTTCTTAGTATCATGCAACATATTTATATCGTTCGTGGCAAGCAATATGTGTGCGGCCCTTTTTCGCGACCCACGCGCGAGGCATCGGCGTCCTTGCTCACGGGGGAAGAAGGTGCAGGTACATCCCTGCGCGTGTTTGTGCGCTCAAGGACTTATTCTTTAGGTGATTGTGGGAACTTTTATTTTCCGACGGGCGCAAGCCCCCGCCGTTAATTACCCCGGCTCTCGCCTCGGGAACCTCTGATTAATGGGCTAAACTAATTAAAATATATGGATCAGATTTGTGGCTTTATTTCTTCCTTCTTTTTTTTTATAATACATGTTTAAAAAGATATAACTTTTGATAATAAGACTAAAGACGTATGATCTAAAGTCAGAGAAACGTATAATTTCTCATAAATCAAATATCGAGAACGTATAATCTTATTGATCTCATGGAGTTCGAATATGAAGCGCACTGCCAACTCGATACTCGAGGAACCAGAGATGTTTAATCTCTATAGAGGCTCATGTCAAAGACAAGGGCGTATCGTCCTAAACAGTCTATTGACCTTCCAAATCCCGAATCTGAAGCGCTATGCCAATTCGAAACCTGAGAAATTTGGAGAATCGGGAACGTATAATTCTTTATCGATTTCCAAAATGAGATACGTTAAACCTGAAGCGCACTGCCCGTTTAACGTTCTCGAAACATGATTTGATATGATTTGATATGTTGGTATGTTTTACAAAGTTTTGGACTTATCTGCATATTTGGCATATTTGGCTAAAGATTTGGACATATTTGCATATTTGACATATTTTGTCAAGAGTTTGGACATATTTGCATATTTGGGATATTTGGTCAAAGATTTAGACATATTTGCATATTTGACATGTTTTGTCAAAAGTTTGGGCATATTTGCATATTTGACATATTTGGTCAGAAGTTTGGGCATATTTGCATATTTGACATGTTTGGTCAGAAGTTTGGGCATATTTGCATTTTTGACATATTTGGTCAAATACTTGGGTATATTTGCATATTTGACATGTTTGGTCAAATATTTGAAAATACTTGGGTTTATTTGCATATTTGACATGTTTGGTCAAAGATTTGGACATATTTGCATATTTTAAATATTTCAATTTGTTTTATCAAAATATGACAAAGTTTGGTTATTTTGAATATTTTGTCTTGTTTTATCAAAACATAATATAATTTGATTATTTTGAATATTTTTTTATTTGTTTTATCAAAATATGACATAATTTGGTCATTTTGGACATTTTGATTTGTTTTATCAAAATATAACATAGTTGGGTCATTTTGAATATCTTAATTTGTTTTATCAAAATATAAGAAAATTTGGTGATTTTGAATATTTTGATTTGTTTTAACAAAATATAACATAATTTGGGTATCTTGAATATTTGATTTGTTTTATCAAAATAGAACACAATTTGATTATTTTGAATATTTTGATTTGTTTTATCAAAATACAACATAAATTGGTGATTTGAATATTTTGATTTGTTTTATCAAAATATAGCATAATTTGATGATTTTGAATATTTTGACTTGTTTTATCAAAATACAACATAATTTGATCATTTTGAATATTTTGATTTGTTTTATCAAAATACAACATAATTTGATCATTTTGAACATTTTGATTTGTTTTATCAAAATACAACTTAATTTGAGCATCTTGAGTATTTTGATTTGTTTTATCAAAATACAACATAATTTGATCATTTTGAATATTTTGATTTGTTTTATCAAAATATAACTTAATTTGAGCATCTTGAGTATTTTGATTTGTTTTATCAAAATACAACATAATTTGATCATTTTGAATATTTTGATTTGTTTTATCAAAATATAACTTAATTTGAGCATCTTGAGTATTTTGATTTGTTTTATCAAAATACAACATAATTTGATCATTTTGAGTATTTTGATTTTTTTTTATCAAAATGTAACATAATTTGATCATTTTGAATATTTTGATTTGTTTTATCAAAATACAACATGATTCGATCATTTTGAATATTTTGATCTGTTTTATCAAAATACAACATGATTCGATCATTTTGAATATTTTGACTTGTTTTATCAAAATACAACATGATTCGATCATTTTGAATATTTTGACCTGTTTTATCAAAATACAACATGATTCGATCATTTTGAATATTTTGATTTGTTTTAACAAAATATAACATAATTTGAGTATCTTGAATATTTTGATTTGTTTTATCAAAATATAAATAATTTGGGTATTTTGAATATTTTGATTTACTTTATCAAAATATAAATAATTTGTGTATTTTAAATATTTTGATTTGTTTTATCAAAATATAAATAATTTGGGTATTTTGGATATTTTGATTTGTTTTATCAAAATATAACATAATTTGAGTATCTTGAATATTTTGATTTGTTTTATCAAAATATAAATAATTTGAGTATCTTTAATATTTTGATTTGTTTTGTCAAAATATAAATAATTTGGGTATCTTGAATATTTTGATTTGTTTTATCAAAATATAAGAAAATATTTGTACAAGATGATATGTTTTGAAAATTTTTTTTTAGATAAAAATAAAATCAAAACTAACTTTTTATTGGTCCAAAAATATCTTCAAATGAAACCATGATTTTTGATATATTTTTCATGATTTTTGGTTTTAAGGAATTATTTTTATTTAATGTTTAAAGTCTGTTTTTTTGAAACAGATTAATGTGAGCCTTTGATTTAAAGCTAGATCATCAAGATCCAAACTTTAGATTTTTCTGGGCTGTCGGATGGCATCAGGATCCGTGCAATTTCCCTCTCATATGCTTGAGTTCAAATTTCATCAACATTCACACTTTCATGTGCATCAATATTCGTGCTTTTGCTTGATCGGAGCTCTGCCGGCGTCGGATCGTCGATCGGGGGGAACCACCGGAGTCGTCCCGGCGAGGAGGACACTACTGTCCCGGTCTCGGGGCCACTAGCTCCGGCGATCGCCGGAAATAGTGCCACCAGTTCGGCTAGGGCTGGAATCTCGTGGGAAATCGTTTTTTTGTCGATTTTGAGCTCGTTTTATCAAATTGGCTCAATTCCTTCGAGCTGTAGCATCGTTAGAACATAAAAAAAAGTTTGTGAAGCTTAATTTTAATTTAAATCTCTGAATATATGAGTTTTGCCGACCGGTACCGAATGGACTCAAACGGATTTGGTACCGATTGAAAATTCGTTCATTTATCATTGTTTTCTCTTCAATTGATTCTTCGAAAAACATATTTAATCATGTTCCAGTATATTTGAGTGGTCAATTTCACCATTTTTTATTCTGGAGAAAAAAAAACGAGAGAAAAAAACAGAAAGGAAAAAAAAAGAAAAAAAAGAAAAAAAAAAAAACAGAAAAGAAAAAAAAAAACAGAGCCAACCCAGTTTTTTTCTTTTGACAGACCCAACTTCAAAAATTCATATAAAATCACAGAAAATTCAAAAAATTATGAAATTTTGGGGACATGTCCATGAAAACATACTCTATATTATTGCAAAATTTCAGGTCAAATGGGTGAGTAAATCGAGATATATTGGCTGATCTTTGAACTGGCCAGATAAGGCACATGCCAAATTTGTGCCAGTGTTCTGTTTTTTTTTTTATTTTTTTTCAAGGAATTCACACATCCTAATCAACTAAAAAAAAATCCAAATCAAATAAATAATCATACTTTATCAGGATATATTTTTTTTATATTTAAATCAGTTTTTTTTTGTGTTGAGTTTGGTGTTTGACCAACAGTTGACTTTTACAGAAACTTTGGACCAGCGAAATTCAACAGGCAATATCTCCCTGTTCATAAGTCCAAAAATTATGAAATTTTAGGAGAATGTTTGTTTAGTCTTTGTCTAATTCCTGTCCAAATTTGAGGCCAATTGGCTCAGTAAATAAAAAGATATGAAATTGCAAAGAAAATTGGCAAAAATGCCCCTGTTTGGTACCAGTTGAGCATCATAAGGCTCAATGAGCTTTAAAGCACTGGTACAAGCTCACAAACAATGTCGTTTCACTAAATAAATGTAAGAGAACATGGAGGGTCAAGTTTTAAATAATTTTTTTATTAAAAAGCATGAATTTGTGTCAAAATCACAAGTTTTTCTTATTTTTTCAGATTTTTGACAATATTTCAACTCGATTTTTGAGATTTCGAGTTTGATACTATGCTTTGCTTGATGCTTAGCGCTATATTAAATCTGAAACAAGGGATAGAATTCACTACAACACCTTATTTCCAAATTTTTTTTTTTGAGAGATGGCATTCACCATAACCCTCTTAAATATATATTTGTCAAAAATTTATAAAAAAAGAAATTAGATTAACAAAGCTAATTTTAGATTGAGAAAACAAAGATATAGAGGTAGCATTCACTACAACACTAATCTTTGATCTCTCTTTTTTTTTTAAAAAAAAAGACAACAAAAGGAAAAAAAGAAATATATTTCATTCATCAAGAAAAATATAAAATTTCATTAATTGCATACATATCATACCTTTCACCACTAAAGAAAATGAATTCAAAATTTATAAATGAAAATTTCAGTTTTTTTTTGAAAAAAAAACAAAATTTTTTTAAATTGGCTAACCCTAATATATTTTTTCTTCCTTTTTTTCTTCTCTTTTATTTTTGTTTGGCAGATGGGGGGTGCTTATATAGCCTCAAAGCTAGGGCAACACATTAATATCATCTCCACCATCAATTTTGATCAAATGGTGGAAATTGAAAATTGGCTAGTGACAAACATTGCCCAACATAGCATAAAATTTATTTCTTTTCTATTCTTCTAATTCTTCTGCATTCCTGAAGCCTATCAAAGTGTGTCAAGTGTCTCCAAAAGGCTGGATTGTGTCAGAGGCATCCAAAACACCCTTGTCTTTTTCAATTTTCGGGCTTGGGACAGCTTGTACTTTTTGGATGCGTTTGATACTTGTTTTACATCATTGAGAGCTTATTTGGCATCCCCATAGCATGTTCATAGCCTGTAATTACCCTTTGTAACCCCAATTTGCTCAATTGAGGCCGAGCTTGCCCACATTCGGGCTTCCCTTTGTGACCCCGCCATTCCACCACTCCAAACTTCAAATTGAAACTTTGAACACCGTCGTGGCACCCTTGTGACGCTCCCCAACCATTCAATTTGGGCTATTGGTCGCCAATTTGCTCGTTCGGCCTCTTCACCAAGGTAACTTTCGTACCCGATTTCTCCCCCGTTAATCCATCTATTTTTGAAATTGACGGCTTCCCCGAACTCTCCTCATCGAGCTCTACCCGGGGCTAAGAAGAATCGGCGCGAGGTGCCCGGAGAGCTGCCCCCTGCCTTCGGCCAGATCCGGCCAGGGGCTGGTTTTGCGCAAGAAAGGAGAGGTGAGGGAGGAGAGTCTGTTATGTGGGGCCCACTATCGGAGAGAGAAAGGGAGAGAGAAGGGGGCTGGGTTCGGGTCCTAGTTGGCAGCCCCTCAAGTGGAGGGAACCCCACTTGTAAGGTTTAATGAGACACATTTCTTTTTTAAATGTAACATGGACCCGGTGTACGTGAACCAATGTACACATCAAGTGAAAATGAGTAGGGAGCACATACACCCGGAGTACCTTCCATTTTTTTTGTATTTTTTGCTGTTGGAGAGTATTCCCTCCTCTGTTTTTTGCATGGGGGCTCCAATTTGCACCCAGGCGTGTCTTGTCCCCCCAAGTTGCACACGCAATTGTCTCAGCTGCTATTTTATTTGTCCCTCTTTTTTTTTTGAAATTATTTTTTTTTCATGAAATTATTTGTAATAAAATCATGAAAATTATTGTAAAATCATCGAAAGGCTTTCTATGATTTTTAATAATATTTTTGGTATTTTTTGAATGAAATTAGGCATTAATTTCATTTTATCATTATGTATCATATGAAATTAGGCATTAATCTCACATAATCACCATATTTGATATGATTATTTTATGAAATTATTTCTTAATTTTAAGAGATAAATTTCATATGTGATAAATCATGAATTAGGCATAACCTCATGATTTAATATTTGATATAATTATTTCATGGAATTGTTTCTTAATTCCAAGAAATAAATTTCAAATGTAATAAATCATGAAATTGGGCATAATTCCACGATCTTAATATTTGTCACAATTATTTCATGAAATTATATTTTTAATTCCAAGAAATAAATTTCATATGTGGCAAATTATGAAATTGGGCATAATTCCATAATTTGAGACTTGGCATGATTATTTCACGGAATTGTATCTTAATTCCAAGAAATAAATTTTGTATGTGGTGAATTACGAAATTGGGCATAATTTCGTAATTTTTAAATTTCGGCATGAAAATCACATGAAATCATACTTGTGAATTACTTGTATTTTGACTTGTGTGTATTTTTGGTATTATATTTTTTTGACAGCAAACAAAGAGCCACCCACCAGAGCAGGTCATGAAGACCGTAGAGGCTGAAGGTCCTGCTCTGGTGCACCAAATTAGTTTACAGCATGGAAGCCTTCTAATTTGATTGGTTTATCTTTGATATTTGGTTTTGCTTCAACATATTTGGCCTTCGCAGGTTTGGTTGCTTCGGTAATTTTGGTTTTCAGAGGTTTGGTTCTGCTTCAGCATTTTTGGCTTTCACAGGTTTGGTTGCTTCGGCATGTTTGGCTCCCACATATTTGGTTTTGCTTCAGTATGTTTGGCATATGTAGGTTTGGTTTTGGTTTGATATAAAGTGTTGGGGCTTACATGAATTTTATCAACTTTCAAAACCCAGGTTTTATCATGTTTGGCTTGGTTTTGATTGTAGCATGATTTGTCGAGGTTTTCACAGTTGGTCCGTGCAAAATACTACAATCTATTTTGTTAAGCACAAAATATAAAGCATGTTTATCCCTTTATGACTGGTCGGATGAACGAACCAGTGTCAATTGTTTATGGTACAAATTGGCAAAACCATTTTGAAGTGGATTCTCGCATTCTTTCCGCTCATTTTATATGTTTGGTGTGGAATCCTCACTTTCGCTCATTCTCCACTCAATTTTATTGGGTGGAATTGCCTTTAAAGATCTATCTCATCATAAAAAAAAATGAAATAATCATTTCGTTAGGCAGCAATTTTTTTTAAAGGGACAAATTGCAAACACTTGTCCATTTTTATATTTATTCTGTATCAAATGGACAAACCCAGTGGTAATTGTATTAAAGACACAAATACCAAAGTCATTTTATTTGAAGGAACCTTACATTTTCTCTCCTTTATTTATTTATTTGGTGGAACATTGCATCGCTCCACTCTTATTTATTCATTTATTTGGGTGGGTTTGTTTGTATTTATTATATATATTTTTTTTTGTGTGTTTCGTTTGTTTTGGATATGGCTTTAGTCACTTATTTTGAGGAATTTATGTTTTCTAGTATGGTATATGGATTGGATATGTGTTTTGGGAAAGTTTATATTATTATCAGTATTTTTGGTATTTTGTTATTTTGTTAGACACAAAATAAAAGCCTGTTCATCTCTTTATGACTGGTCAGATGAACATACCAATGTCAATTGTTTATGGTATAAATTGGCAAAACCATTTTAAATGTGGATCCTCCCCATTCTCTCCACTCATTATTAAGTGTGGGATCATCACGTTTAACTCATTCTCCATGCATATTTGTATATTCGGAGTGGAATTTCGCCATGATAAATCATCCAACCTTATCATAAGGATAAGACGGTTTCATTCATCATAGGGCTTTTTATTTATGCCTTCAATACTTTGCCTTACTATTAATTAATAAGGCAACGTTTTATTCAGCAATGATTTGTTTATAGCGACAAATCATAACGCTGCCCATTTTCATATTTATTCTGTATCAAACGGGCAAACACAGTGGTAATTGTATTAGAGGCACAAATACCAAAACCATTTTCCCCGCTTTAGTGGCCCCAAAGTCTGGGCGCCAACTTCATCCGGCAATGTGGACAAAGCCTTTCTTTTTGGCTTGCTAGAGATTTTGGTGGCTTTCATATTAGTCACCATATGTGTTCCTTGATTAACGGCTCCAGGCAACAAAGCCGATTTATGCCCAGGGGCATTTTGATTTATGGTATTTCTTCAGTGGACACCATCCACGTCCCTTGATTAACGGCTCAAGACGATAAGGCCGATTTATGCCCGGCATGACATCTTGATTTGTGGTATTTCTTCAGCGGACACCATCCACGTCCCTTGATTAACGGCTCAAAGCAGCAAGGCCGATTTATGCCTAGCGGGACATCTTGATTTGTGGTATTTTCTTCAGTGGACACCATCCACGTCCCTTGATTAACGGCTCAAGACAACAAGGCCAATTTATGCCCAATGGGACGTCTTTTGTTTGTGGTATTTCTTCAGTGGACACCATCCATCTGATGTAACTCAAGATCATAATGTGCCACTAAAGCCATAATAACTCTAAAAGAATCTTTCATCGACACAGGGGAGAAAGTTTCCGTAAAGTCAATGCCTTCCTTTTGTGTAAAGCCCTTAGCAACAAGTCGTGCTTTGTATCTTTCAACATTACCTTTGGAATCCCGTTTGGTTTTAAATATCCATTTGCAACCAATAGGTTTCACACCTTCAGGTAATGAGACGATATCCCAGACTTTGTTGTCATGCATCGACTTAATTTCATCATTCATGGCTTCGATCCACTTCTGTGAATTTGCACTTTCCAAAGCTTGACGGAGGTTGATTGGATCATCTTCCATCATGCCAATGTCAAATTCATTTTCATAAAGATATACAACATAATCATTAGATATTGCACTTCTTCTCTCTCTTGTGGATCGTCTTAAAGGCACTTGTTCTTGAAGTTCTTGAGGTGGTATAGGTTCCTCTTCAACATCAACATTGTCTTGTACCTGATTCTCTTCCATTTCCGGAGGTTCATTCACAGTAGGTTCATTCACGGTAGGATCCTGAACCAATGAGTCTCCAGATATTCTTATTACAATTGGTACCGATGTTGGCGCCCCTTGTATAGGAGAATCATGTCTTTCTTCAAAGACAATTTGATTTGCATTTCTCCCTTGAACCATAACATCCTCAAAGAACTTAACTGTATTTGTCTCGAAAATTGTTCTATTAGTGGGATCATAAAATTTATACCCCGGGACCTATCCGCATAACCGACAAAATAGCAGCTAACTGTCCTTTCGTCCAGCTTTTTCTCTTGTGGCCTGTAAGGCCGAGCTTCAGCCGGACAACGCCAGATTCTAAAATGTTGGAGACTAGGCTTCCGCCCAGTCCACAACTCATATGGAGTCTTATTTGCTGCCTTAGTCGGTACCCGATTCAGAATGTATGCTGCTGTCTTGAGCGCTTCTCCCCAGAGGTTCAATGGAAGCGAGGTATGAGAAATCATACTCCGCACCATCTCCATTAATGTTCGATTGCGCCTTTCAGCCACACCGTTCATTGCGGGCGAACCCGGCATTGTATACTGTGGCACAATTCCACTTTCCTCTAGAAATTTAGCAAAAAGCCCTGGACGTTGTTCTCCTGAGCCGTCATATCGACCGTAATATTCACCACCACGATCCGATCTGACGTTTTTAATCCTTTTGTTGAGTTGTAACTCAACTTCAGTCTTAAAGGATTTAAATGTGTCCAAAGCTTGAGCCTTTTCTTTAATTAAAAATATATAGCCATATCTAGAATAATCGTCAATGAAACTGATAAAATATACATGTCCATTCCTAGTAGCTGTAGGGAATGGCCCACATACATCCGTATGTATCAGCTCAAGGACGTCCGTCATACGATTAACTGTATATTTACGCATTCTTGTTTGTTTGCCCTTTGCACACTCAATGCACGGACCGAGATCCGAATGTCTAAGGGTCGTAGAATTTCACTTTGAATAAGACGTGTAATTCTCTGTTGAGAAATATGACCTAAACGCCTATGTCAAAATGCAGCTGAATCCTGATGTGTTACTTTTTGTCTAACGTTTCGAGTTTCCTTTTGCAAGGTCTCATTATAGGAAGCAATAGTATCTAAAGCATAAATATTATCCAAAATAGACAGAAAACCAGAAGCAACCAATTTGGAATTTTGATACAAACTAAACTTTCTATCTCCAAATGAACAAGAAAAACCTAATTTGTCCAATGCAGAAATAGAAATTAAGTTCCGCCTAAAAGACGGTACAACAAAAGTATCAACCAAATCAAGATACAAACCAGTTTTCAAAAGTAATCTAAAATGCCCTATAGATTCAACTTCTGCCTTGTTGCCATCGCCCACATAGATGTATCTTTCACCATCACTTGGCTTCCGGTAACTTCGGCAACCCTGCATAGACACAGATATGTGAGCAGTTGCACCCGAATCTATCCACCATGTGTCTATTGAAACTGAAATCGCATTAACTTCTTCACAAACAAAAGAAAAATCAATACCTTTCTTGGCACGCCATGCGTGATAGTTGGTACAATTCTTCTTCACATGCCCTTCAGATCCACAAAAGAAACAACCCTTCTTCTTTTCCTTATTCGGCTCCGATCTGGTAGCCGATTTTTTATCCTTGAAGGGTTTCTTCTGCGAACTTGTAGTTGCAGCATCTGAATTGGCCTTACGTTTCTGTTTCCCTTTTCCCTTAGACGTAGAAGCAATGTTTGCGCTTTCGCTCTTGTCCGACTTCAATCTCTCTTCCTCCTGAACACAGTGCGAGATGAGCTCATTAACTGTCCATGATTCCTTCTGACAGTTGTAACTCACCTTGAACTGTCCAAATGAGGCCGGAAGAGAGTAAGGGGCCAAATAGACCAGCATATCATCCGATATGTCTAGCTTATGTCCCTTCAGTTTCGAAGCGGTATGCATCATTTCAAGAATGTGCTCCTTGACATTGCTCTTGCCATTATACTTCATTGTGCAGAGTTTGTTTAATTGAATGCCTATTTCAGCTTTCTCATTCCTAACAAACCTCTGCTCAAGTTCCTTAAGGTAATCTTTGGCAAGAGTGGAATCAGAAACCGGTCCCCTAAAACTTTCAAGAATGGTCTTCTGCATGACCCGGAGACACAAGCGATTTGACCTCATCCACCGTGCATGTGCATTTTGTTCTTTGTCAGAACTACTTTCATTAGGCACAGGCGGTTTGGTCTCCTGTAACGCTATGTCCAGATCAAGGCACCCAAGGATAATCTCTAGATTATCTTTCCAATCCTTGAAATTAGAACCCGTAAGCATCGGAATATTATTGATGCCGGCCGTAAGATCAGTAATTTTTGCTGGAAAAATATTGGTAAAAGAACGAATTAAAAGTCTGAATTATAATAAAAAATCAAAATAAGGCATATTCCATCAACTAAATATTCTCGAACAATAAGTGCTCTTTGGAGTCAATCATTATTCTAGGATAAATAGGTGTAGCAATAGAATATAACAGTCCATTTTGATGTTAATAAGTCAACCTTCCTTTAGGCCGATTAACTAACTACATCAAAAAATTTATGACCATTACCCATTCATCACTACAAGTATTCACATATAATATTTGATCATTGTCTTTCCTTTGGGCTAATCCAATAACCAAACATCATATGTATATTTTCTGTGTATAAATTGACAAATGATCAACTCAAGTATGAGAGCTTACTTTGGTAAGTTGATACCTTTATCAATCATTTTCCAAAATATATCTAATTCATAAGCCTTCATGATGATTCAATATTATCCAAATAAAATATATCAAGATTTGGCTTAACCGATTTAACTATGATGGGCTCATGAAATGCAGAAAATAAAACAATAATTAACATGAGCCCAAATCACAACTGAGATAGTATGACCCAAGACATGATAGTCTCCATTGTAAGAATGTACACGACAGTGGCCTTCATCCATCTTCTTCAATGTTCTTCATTCTAACTAAATTACTGCTCTAATAGTAATAAATGAAAAATTTACATTAGAGTCCTAAGGATGACGGCTCGCAGACCGCATAAATGATACACAGAAGCGACATGCAAGTCACCTTTAATTACGAAATTTAATTAATTCAACGGGGCACCTTAGGCCGCATTTACACACATCATTCATGCATTCATTACAATTTTTCACACAAGGCAACGGGGTCATACTATCTCATATTCCACCACTGCAAAACAGAGTTAGGCATGCAACACAAAATAACCGCCTACCCCCCCCCAGATTTAATTTGAGCGGTTACAGATCAACAATTCTGATTCGGAAATAACCGCAGCGGAATACAGATCAGAAATTTGTACCTTTGATTTGATCCAGAAACTTTCATAACTGATCATAAACAGTTCAGAAACTAGATTGTTGGCCAATTAATTTCTTAAATTTAACATAGTTTCAAACTTGATAATTTTGAAACGCAGAGTTAAAACTTAACTAAATAATAAGTAAAGAATTAATTCCCGAATTGATTAACCAATTAATTATCAATTTTGAGTTTCGGAATCAATTTTCAAAACTATATTTTGATTTCTGAAACTAAAATACTAACCAACAAATATACTGATTTCCGAACTATTTAAAAATCAGATTTGATTAAATAATTTGATTTAAACCAACAAATCAAAATTAACTAAACAGATCTTCAAAAGCACAAATATCTTTTCAATTTCCGAACCAAAATCAGAATTTGATCGTTCAACTAGAGTTTGCTCTGATACCACTTAATAGAACATTACCCGTGATCATCTAGTGAACTCTAAATTAACATAAAATTACCTTGATCCATGCTGTCGGTCTTCTGGAGAGACACAACCCCGTTGATCACCGGATTCCTTAAGCCTTCGCGGTGATCCTTCTCTTCTCCGATGGAGAGACGAAGAGAATCGGCCGGCGGTTTTCTTCTCTTTTCAGAAAACCCGAATTTGATTTTTTAGAGAGGAAGTCTGTTGGTTAATGCCTTATGACGGTAATCAGAAAGGACGGTTCTTGATCCCTTTATAACGGGTGTCAATAACCGAAAGGTTGGCAAACCACTGGTTATGCCTTAGCGGATCCATACCAGATCCAATTTCTCTCTAAACGGGTTTACTTTCAAAATCAGAAAACTGCCTATTAGTTGTATTCTCCAGGGACCAATAACATAATTGTATTATTACTAAACTTTATATAATTTAGACCATCACTAAATCATAAAGTTATTAATACGTATTCTACACATTAAGGGCACCACTTCTCATGACACATATTGAAACCCGATAAATAATACTTAATTTGATCACTTCATAACGGGTCTAATTAGATATTTGACAGTCTATTATTCAATATATATTTATATTACATATAAGTCCATATAATTTTGTAATTAATAGAAATTAATTCCAACACATGCTAGAATCAAGCCTCGCTATAATAGTCACAGTACAACGCAATTTTTCTTTTGAGATATCCGTTCATCATTTTGAAATACACCTCTTCGATTTGATTAAAGTTAGTTGTAGCTATCAAATTATTTAAAGAAAAACAAAATTTAATTTAGAGTCGGAATCTACTTGACACTTTTATTTCAATGTAAATCCACAAGAATTTTAACTTAATAGCCAAAATTCTCACACATCTTTTGATAGATTCTTTTTTTTTCCATGCTAAAACAAAGGGGCTAATTTCGCTTACACTGATTAAAACTTTCAAAGTTATCTATCTTTCCATCAAAATTTGAAAAATAGCTCATTCCTCCATACAAATCAAATTATTTTTTTATTACTCCTTTCCTTTATTAGACAATTTTATTGAAAATTTATTTGATTTAGTGTGAAATATTTGTAGTTCTCATTTAACTCTTCTCTTTACTACAATTTCTTATTTATTTGCATAAACAAAAAATATAAAAATGTTATTTCACTCAATTAGTTATCAAATTATCTTCAAAGGCATAATAACCATCAATGTATGTGAGAGAGCGGTGGAAATGAGGGCATTTTGTATTTTATATTTGAATTTAGAATTAACCATATATATTTTTCCAATATTACCATAGTTAATTTGAAGTAACTAAATAGAATTTTAAATTAAAAAATGAGTAAATTACACTAATGGTTCTTAAAATATCACTATTTTATCACTTTGATCCTTACAATTTTAAAAATATCAATTTAATCCTTAAAGACCCACTTTGTTACTATTTTGATCCTTAATATTTTAAATGTATCATTCTACTCCTTAAAGAATTACTAATTTATTATTTTAGTCCATAAGATTGTCAATTTGTAACAAATTGGTCTTACAATTATTATTGATCAAAAGAAAAATTGACACCTATATCATAATGATATATCTATGATATTTATGACAATATATATGTATATATGATTTTTAGTTAATTTATAATTACACATAATTAAAGCTATTGATAATTTAAATAATATTTGATGATATGTATAATTATATTTGCTTCACGTAATTTGTATTATTTGATGACTATTACTTTTCTTATTGCATGAATAATTATATTTATTTTCACAAAATTAAAGTTGTTGTTTGTACAAAATAATATCATGATAGATAAAATTGATATTTTTCAATGAATTTTAAATATAGGATCAAATTGATATTAATTAAAAAGTTTAAGGATTAAAATAATACTTTTAAAAATTTAAGGACCTAAATGGTATCAAAACGATACTTTAAATGATGCTTTAAAGATTAAATTGATATTTTTGAAATTTTAAAAATAAAAATGATAAACAGATGATACTTTATGAATCATTTATGTAATTTATTCTAAAAAAATCTAAAACTAGAGAGAGAAACAATAAAATAAAGAAAAGCTAAAAGCTATTGGCCTATTAGGGAAAAAAAAGTAAGCCAAATAAATAATATATTGGTAGGGGTGTTAATGGGTCGGATTGAGTCGACTTTGGGCTGGATCATTATCATTTTATTATTATTTTTGATTCGATCTAATCCGACTTGATTTAACTTCAGTCAAAATTTTTTAACCCATACCTAACCCATTCGAGTTATGGATTGATTCGATTAAGTATTTTATAACTCAAAATTGATTAAGTATTTTATAATAATTTTATAATATTTTTATTCAACTTAGTTTTAATTAATATATAAATAAATTTAGTTAGTACAAAATTTTAAAATTAAACTTAAAAAATATAATTATTCTCATTATTTCAGATTGATCCGATCCGAAATGGATAAAAAAATTTTGATCCGTCTAACTCATTTTCTGTCATATCATTTCCGTTGGATAAAAAATTAACGCCCGTGATATTATACCCTTTCATGCTTTTCGTAGTGCATCCCTTCTCTTCTCTGAGTTCCCTCCAATCAATAATCATTCTATTAAAAATTTAAAAAGATAATCTTCTGTTCTGTACCACTAGTGCCTGCTGAGTCACTGAATTCGTCCTTCCATTGGTTGCTAACGGATTCCAACACGGCACGCATTCGAGAGATTCTCCTTCATTGGAGCAGAAGCGCGGAGCGAGACTGCGTCTGAGAGAGAAACACAGAAAGAGAGAGAGAGAGATGTGGCCGTTTGGTAGGAAATGGCCGTCTGGGTTCTCTTCTTCCTCCACAGCGGAGGAAGTTACTCAAGGAATAGATGGAACCGGCCTCATCGCCGTTGTTACAGGTGCTTTTTTTCACTCTCTCTCTTCCGATTCAGTTATCTATAGTTTTCTTTTTCTACGACTTTCGTAGTCAATCTATTAGAAAGTTTGAGAAAGGTGTGATTTCATAATCCCTGCTTGCTGCTTGGACCCTTTTGTTTGTGAGATAGTATTTTTTTTTTATATAAGAGTTTTTGTTAATCCCGTCATTTATTTATTTTCAAATGATTATTGCGGAATTTGAACCCAGTAGATAGACGAGATTTATTAATACTATGCGAAACTTGCAGTTTAATTTGTGAGCTAGTTTATGATGCTACTTAATTAGTAGGACATCAGATTTCAATTTTGAGATTCAAATGGCCGATTCAAGTTACTCAATTTGATCTAACTTTATAAGAAAACAAATTTATAGCATTTATATTTTATTTTTGGGAGAATTTACCTTTTGGTCCTTTAATTTTCTTAAAAAAAATCAAGTTGGTTTTTAAATTTTCATTTACATCAAGTTGGTCCTTAAGTTTTAAAAAAAATCAAATCGATCCTTAAACTTTTAAAAAAAAATCGGTCCTTAAACTTTAAATTACAGCAAATAAATCCTTGAACTTTTAAAAAAAAATATAAGTTTTGATCCCTGAACTTTCATTTGCACTAGAGGTGTTAGTTTTTGATCTCACCTAACGGGTCAATCTTCTCCAACCCAATCTGATTTGATATGACTTCTTTAAAATGAATCAGACACAAATATAAAAAAATTTATTTGTCTCGAGTTGGTCAAGTCAATTTAAATCTGTCTCGATCTGATCTGAATCGAACTTAACTTGTTTAAAAAAATAATAAAATAATGTCAACCCGAGCGGACCTGACCCATTTATATCTTATTTACACCATTTTTTTTATTATCATTATAAAAATAATCAGCTGAAGGTCGGATTAGGTTAAATAAGATCGATCCATCTGATCGGACAAAAAACTGACACCTCTAGATGCAAATGAAAGTTTAGAGACCAATTTAATTTTTTTTGAAAAAATGTAAAAACAAAAACTTATATTCTTTCAAAAGTTTAAGAATCAATTTAAATTTTCTGAAAAAGTTTAAGGACCAATTTGGTGCAAATGAAAGTTTAGGGACCAACTTAGTTTTTTTAAGAAAGTTCAAGGACTAAAAGGTGAATTTTCCCTTTATTTTTTAATATAGAAAAACCATTTATATTGAATGACGTAGAATTTTTAAAATCAGTTATCTTCATTTTGTCAAAGGAAATATTTACAAATCTTAAAAGAATATAAAAAAAATGTGGATTTCTATAAGATTTCAATATGCTATTGAATTTGAATGGCCTGAATGTTAGTTTGAATCTCAAAAGTCGAGATTTGAAACTGTAGAACCAACCAATTGGTGATATGCATTGGCACCATAGAGTTGCAGTTCGTTTGTTTATTTGTTTGTATTCCAAAAGGTGGTATTCTATACCACCCGTTTCATTTACTAAAACAACCATGAGTTTGGGATCCAAGTTACTGCAACCAGAACTGAAGATATCTGCTCAACCCTGAAAAAAAATTGTAAACCCCTGAGAAATTCATAAACTCCAACCCCCTCCCCAATCCCCAGTAGATATATTCCAGCCGGAACCTTTTATTTATAGTAACTGTTTTTCTCAATTTTTACTGATTACCGGTGATTCACATGGGGCTGGGGGTGAATTCTCAGAATGCAAGATTGTGAATAAGGGATACATTTCCCAAAAGTTGCAGGGTTTGATTCTGAAAGGGACTAATCATAGAAAAAAAAAACCATATTGCTTTTGTACGTCGAAATTGGCTTAATCAGGTGGTAAAATCTTCAATCTTTGATTAAACAAGTTCATGATAAACTTTTGTAGCTATAAGTCTGTCCATTGTATTTGGGTCGGCTTTTTTGTGGTGCCGGCAGTTGAAAAATATTTTACAAGGTCACAGCTGGAACTTTGTACTGCACAAATGAGTGGAATTATCTTATAAGGAGATAGGAGATGGTAAAGCAGTTGATCTACAATCAGGGCCTGTTATATGGACAGTTCATAAATCGTCATTGGATGTAACAGATATTAGTTTATGTCCTCCTGTCTTTACTATTTCAATTTGTATCTAATTCCAATAAGCTACTTATTGTAGGCGCATCAAGTGGTATTGGTATTGAAACAGCTCGAGTGCTTGCACTTAGAGGTGTGCATGTGGTGATGGCTGTACGAAATGTCTCTAGCGGCAATGTCGTCAAGGAAGCTATATTGAAAGAAATACCTTCTGCAATAATTGATGTCATGGAGTTGGATCTTTGCTCAATGGCATCTGTACGGAAATTTGCTTCAGAGTTTAATGCATTGAATCTTCCTCTTAATATCCTGATGTAAGTTCCCTCTTTTACGATGAAAGTTCAACATAATTTGCTGCGATTAGCTGTCCTACCTTTATGGCATGAACTTGGGGAGAAGATAAAAAAATAGAATAAAGGTGAAACTTTTGGGTGTCAGGGTGTTCTATCATCTGAGTTGGTTTGGTCGGAATTATAATCTGTACATTTCATGCATAAAACATCAAATGGACAATAAATGAGCCAAGAAGAAAATTAACTAGGCTACCAGCTTGGCTGGACATGGCTGTATACTGTCCGAGAAACAATGTTAGAAGGAGAAATAACCAAAAATATTAGAAGACATTAAACAAGAAAAAACTAGCATGTTTGTTTCTTTTGTTCAAGAAACAATGCAGGAGTTATGGCAACTCCATTTTCACTCACGCAAGATGGATGGGAGCTCCAATTTGGGACTAATCACATAGGTATATTGTTTTTTGTTGATTCAAATTTCATGTAGTTGCACCAAAATAGAATGCTGACTTTAATTTGGCCAAATTGGATGGATGATTTTTCAGTGTATTTTTTTGTGTGCTATATACCTTTCATAATATTAAGTATGAAAATTGTTGAGTTCGTTTATGTAGGACACTTTCTTTTAACGAATCTCTTGTTGGAGACAATGAAATCCACGTCTCATAACAGTGGTATTGAAGGCCGCATCATCATTCTTTCTTCTGATGGGCATAGTCTGACTTATTGGGATGGCATTCGTTTTAACAAGATAAACAACCAAGCCAAGTAATGCATCATGAAGAAATTTGTTTTCAAGTTATAGTCGTATTTAAACAATTTTGATTTTACTGATTGAAATGACTTTTAAATTTGCAGGTACCAAAGATACCTTGCTTATGGGCAATCTAAACTTGCTAACATTTTGCATGCTAATGAGCTTGCAAGACGTTTGAAGGTACATCTTTTGAGTATTCCAGACAAATGTTTGATAAGCTCAGATGTTAGCATTTTTGTAGAGCATCTATTAAATATATTTTAAATTTATTTTTTGGAGATTGCATTTAGTACCCAAAACTAAGTATAGCTATACTAAGCAGGAGGAGGGAGCTAATGTAACAGCTAATTCACTTCACCCGGGAGTTATTATGACTAATCTTTTCCGCTATCAAAATTCTATCATTAATGGTAATTTTTTGCTTTTACTTTTTTCTTTTTCACTTTTTGGTACTTCAACTAAACAACTGAAAGTAATTTGGGGCTATCAAATAGTCCTGTGCCCCTTTGGAAAACCTTGAAATATCAAATTCAATAAGTACACTAATTATCACATGTTTTTCTGATCTTCTTGTATGCAAAATAAAAGAATGCGGCAGGGAATTAAGGTTGGTTTAGATGCTTTTGATGAAGTTGGGAGTTTGACAGGGTGGCTAGTGGTGATATTTTCTATTTTTAATCAAGTATTATGTGAGGTTTTCCTGGTTTAGAGAACGGAAAATGTTTGGGAGATAGCAAAATCGATATTATAATCGATACCGACTTTATTATTCATATTAACTACTTTATTATGTAATTTATTTTTAACAGTATTTTTATTATTCAACTCAAATATCACTAATATGCATAATAATTCATTTAAGTTGAATAACAAAAGTACTATACAAGTAATTTTATAATTAAATCGTTAATATCAATAATAACTAATTTAATCTGAATAATAAAGTTCATATTGATTATGATATCAACTTTGATATCTGTATATCAGCTCCCTTAGAGAACTACATTTCTACTAATGTTTCAGGACTGGCTTGAATTTTTTTTCTTTTTTTATTAGTTTGATATAATCTAAGAAGATTATCTTAATTTTGATAACTGTTTTTTTTTTGCAGCCACTTTTGGTGCAGTTGCAAAGTGGGCAACTAAGACGGTCCAGCAAGTATGGCACCTCTAACTTGCATATCCTTTTGGGAGTTATTGTTATAGCACTTCATAATCATTGCATCACAATCTTATGTTTTGTATTATGTGGAAGTAGAATAATGATGTTATTAGGGCTTGATCCAACTGATTTATGTCCAAAATTGTTTTCCTGGACTTTTGTGGTGGTGGTTGTGGTGGTTCAGGATTTCAGTTGTGAGGAGGGGTTTGCAACTGATGCATAGTTTATTCTCAATTACCCCTTGATATATACTAAAACTTTAATTAGTTGTTAAGGAAGAAAAAGAGGGTGGTCAGATACTATTTCATAAGTACTGTTATTGTGTTACTTATAATTATATTGTTATGTATCTGCAGGGTGCAGCGACGACATGCTATGTCGCAATGAATCCACAACTTAAGGGCGTAACTGGAAAGTACTTTAAAGACTGTAATGAATGCACACCAAGCTCCCAGGCTTTGGATCAAGAATTGGCGAAGAAGTTATGGGATTTCAGCATGAACATCATTCAAGCTTGATTTTGCTACAGCCTTCTCCCCACAAATTTCTTATCATAAGCGGTCAGTGGTATAAGAGCAATGCATTGATTTACTGGTTATAGTACCCTAGTACCTTAGTTTTCACACTTCACACAGTTCATCTCCTTTTTGCACGATGAATTGTATTACATTAAGTTGCTCGGTACGCTAAGCTTGAATTGTATTACAAACAAGTAGTAATCGGTCATCTCCAAATTCCAACTATATTGATTGAGATTTGAACACTGCACCTGATCTCCAGTTGATCTTAGCCCGATAGCTATAATTAATTAAGAGGAACTTACTAAGCGTTATATATTCCTATGGAAATCAAAATGTAGACAAATGCGTTTGTTAAATTTTTTACAATCGAAAGATGGTACTTGATACTTCTATTGTTAATGGCAGGAGATGCATCGAATCACGGACATAACACAGATATTAATAAATTTTGTTTCTCTACAAAAAGATGCAGTCGTAAAAGACATCTAAAAGAATGGATTATGGAACTAGTTGGAATTTTTTTTTTTTGCAGGAGATGCACTTTGTACCATCCATTTTGTACCTACTCCTAGACTCATAAATAACATGTCTCAATTGATCAACTTTTAATCAAATTTAAATTCCATCAAGCATGTAAATTGTGTCGGATAGTGGAAAACATCGTGAGCATTGTAACTGGCCTTGTGAATTCAAACCTGATTAAAACGAATATCCTCAATATCATGGAGAGAACAATTGCCATGGCAAACAAATTCAAAACAAGGAATTTGAAAGGACACACAAAAGGGTTTGAAAGTTGAATAAGGCTAAATATAGAATGGATATTATCGGTGAAGTCTAATTAGTTCATATCTGTATAGTATGTACGGAGGTCAAAAGAATGGAAGAGGTTGGAAAATTATTTCATAAATAATTCTTGTTTGTTTGATTGGTTATTTAATAGAAGAGGTTACTCTTGTAATCTTTTGTGTTCTCTTAAATTTATATTTTGTTATTCTTCAAGTTGAGATGTAACGTACGGACAATAATAAAATTAAGTAAATGAGAGAATGAAAACTACAATCATTTTCTTTACTCACTCTTTTCATCCCTCTTATATTTTTTATTTTCCTTCTCCTTCACATTCATTGATGCAAATGTACTATAAATAAATTATTCATATCCTCACAGATATTGATATGGGAAATGTAAGAAAAATTCTGATTAAATTAATTAAGGTTGGGGATTTCTTGACAACTATTATTTTGATAATCTTAACAACTGTTTTTTAAATAATTCCAAAAAAGTCTTAAAAATAGAAAAAAAATTATAAACATATTCTTTAACTTATAGATCGATTGTGTTTTAAATTTCATATAATTTAAATATTATTTAATACTCCATCAAAACGATCAAAATTATATTTCATTTACAATGATCCACATTTAACGGTCTTTGATAGAATATCAAATAATCCTTAAATTACATGAAATTTGAAAAACAATCAATCTATACATTAAAAAATATGTTTGTCAACTTTTTCTATTTTGAGAATTTCTAAAAATTATTTCAAAATTATTTAAAAACTAGTCCACTTGTTGCGGCTCCGCCACAACCATTATGCCATGTAATTAGTGAATCATCTCATTACATATCGTTCTATAAATATACCTACTCACTCACATATTTAGTAATGTTCATAGCACAAATAAAAAAAAAGGCTAAGACCAAATAAAATAATCAAAATGAACTCGAAAGAGCAATATTAATATCTTTCCTGTATTAATTTTTGATAATATTAATTTTCTTAAAATGTCAATCCGAGAAAAAAAATAATCATGTACAATTAATGCGTGGTAGATTATTTTAATATTTTTAATTGAATATTTCTAGTCTTGTAACCTTCTAAGATGAGAAGCACTAAGAAAACTTGTTCATTATGTGATTGGAAAATTAGCTTCCTTTGCATTATCATAATTGCACTTTTTTTTATTTACAAGTTCATTCCATTCATTCCAGTAACCTATACAAATATCGAGATATCAATGCACTGGGCATTTAAACATAATAGCATCACAAAAAATAAAGTATATATAAATGAATATATAATGATTGGGAGGGGATTTCTTAACAACAATTATTTTGATAATCTTGACAACCGATATTCAAATAATTTCAAAAAAAAATCTTAAAAATAGAAAAAAAATTATAAACATTTTTTTTAACTTATAGATTAGTTATGTTTCAAATTTCATACAATTTAAAGGTCATTTGATATTCCATCAAAGACCATCAGAATTACATAATATTTATAGCGGTTCATATTTAATGATCTTTGATAAAATTTCAAATGATTCTTTAATTATATGAAATTTAAAACATAATCAATCTATAAGTTAAAAAATAATGTCAACTTTTTTCTATTTTTGAGAATTTCTAAAAATTATTTCAAAATTAATAGTCAAGGTTGTCAATATAGTAGTTATTAAGAGATCCTCTCCCATAATAATTTTGCTTCTGAAAATTAGTTATCAATGGATGTCAATTTTATTAGCAACATCTTTTACGTATTTCCTAGCTAGAAAATCACTAATATTGAAGCAAAAAGCTTAACTGTTAGATAATAAATAGAAAACTTAATTAACTAAATAGTTATGCAATGTACATTTTTATTTGATTTCTTTTTCATATCACGTTTTGAAAACATAAGGATCCAATTATAACAAAAATGGTATAAGAGTTTTTGTTTACTTTGTTGTATTGAAATAAAAGGAAACTAAGGTTGTGCTAATTGATATGAAAAGATATTAATTACTGCAAGGAGTAATTAGGAAGAGATATTTTTGTCAATCAATTTAAAATTTGTGCTGTATTAATTAATAAAAATTGGATAGTGTGAATATTAGTTCCCTTTCAACCGATAATAGTTTAACTGTAGCCGGTGGATGAAGGATTGTTGGATTTTTTTTTTCTTTTTGGGTGAAACTGAGAAAATATAAAGCGACACATTTGAGAATAGTAATCTTCCATGCAATCCCCAAAATAAAAGACACATCCCAGAAAAATTAATTCCTTTGATTTGCTACAATCAAGTGAGCAGCCATCTACTAAACCTGGCCATCAAAAGAACATCAAATAGGAAATGAAATCATAAATATATCAATCCACAATAACCATAAAACAAACGGAGTAGGAAATCCCACCAGTCATGCATAACCATAGCAAATATATGAATCCAAGACATCGCTAGCTCAAAACTATGAGTTTTACTAATTTGCTAACGCTGACATACAAATATTTTTTATTTACTCATTTTTGAGCCAAATAAAGTTATGTTTGAAAAATAAAAAAAATACAAAAATTTTAAAAATAATGAATTTTGATATTCTATAAAATTTTAATATAAAAAATTATTGAGTTACTTAAATAAAAAATTAGAACATAAACATTTAAAATTTAATCCGTCAGTGCTAATATTAGTACATTGGTAATACTCCAGAACTATATACGAAAACACCAAAAAAATCTTACAAATAAGAGTATAGGACATAATTGCAGATAAGATGGAGCACAAAAAAATAAAAAGAAAAAGAAGGGGCAGAGAATTTCCGATACCCAAAAATGGTACGAAATACAGCTCACGTAGCCTAGTTAATACTATGGACCCACAGGACAGCTGAAAGCAAAGGAATAATTAAATCTATAAATGATGTGCCAAGAGCAACTGTAAAACTGTCGATGGCTTGCATCATATGATGACGTCATCAAAGGTAATCAGAGCCACTGGATCTAAATCCAACTGATGTGCATCAGTCAAAAACACTATTCACTGACTACTGTAGCCCAATATTAAGAATGGAGGAGATATAATTAGTTATCAAAATTGTGAAGAAGATAATAGTTGTTAAGATATTCATTCGTTAAGTGCGGATTTTAAAAATTTTATATATCAATACGTACATCTATGAGACAAAATAAATCGAGTCGTGACTGGTTTACAGATAGAATGACATCCTCATGTCTAAAGTTTTATTTATCTATCTAGGTCCAATTATGAGCAAATGCTTCAATTCTTCAACTTGATGTCTTTTTTAAATGTATATGATCCATACGGATGTGAAATTGTGAATATTATAATTTGTATAAATAAAAGTTGGACAAACATTTTAATTCAATGACTAAAAATGGATAAATTAAAATTCAGTGACTAAAAACGGGAGTCCGGCTATGATGCTTCCATAAATATTTCGGTTCGAAATGTTTACGGATCAAATTTCAAAATTTCATATCAAAAATATTGATCCAAATAGTTCAATAAATTCTTCATAGCAAAACTTTTTAGAATACCAAAATTTATCATTTTTAGAATTTTTGAACTATTTTTAATGATTTTTTCAAGATTACCCTTTTTTATATTCAAAACATGGATATTTTTCTATTATTTTTAGAATCATCTTTCAAAAATCATTAAAAATAATTCAAAAACTCTAAAAATGGTAAATTTTGGTATTCTATAAAATTTTGATATGAAGAATTGATTGAGCTATTTGGATCGACGTTTTGGACACAAAATTTTGAAATTTGACTCATAAACGTTTCGAACCGAAATGCTTATACAAATACATTAGCCAAACTCTTAAAAACGGATTTAAGAGTAATTGAAATTACATAGACAATTAAAATCAGTGAAAGGCTAACATAACAATTAAAGTCACTGCATTTGATACTCACAAAATAATTGAAATTACAGAGACAATGAGATAATGTGTATTCATCAGGTATGTCCAAATGTAAAAGACAGAACCTCCCCATAATCAACAGAAAGTAATTACAAAATGGCTTTAGCCAATTTCGACAAGAACTCGGAATGCATGCATTTCTTTTCAATCCAACTCGAAGCATTAGGAGCGTATCGACATGCTTCAAGTTTGATGAATCTTAGAGCCAACAGTACAAGACCGTTGTAAATCCAAATAGCTCCAGCCAAAGCCCAACTGATGCCCCGCACTTGAGCAAATTCCATGTCTGCGTAAACAGCTATTAGAGTTGTGAACTGTGAAAAGATGAAGAGAGCATCACAGTTAGGAGATGAAATACATATAAAACTTGTTGGTCAGCTTGAAAGAAACAAAAAAAAAAAGAAGAGAAAAGATGACAATGTTTGTTATCTCAAAATGAAATTAGGCTATAAAGGAAAATTAACAATAACAAGAAGAAGGCCTAACTATCTGAGAAACAGAGAAGGAGCCGATAATTAGAGGGCCAACTCGATCGGTTGTGAAAAACACGATAGCCTGGTTAACAATACTGATTTGGAGGAACAAAGCAGCCCTCATCCTATCATCATCCAGCCCAACTGATCTGGCTCCGTATACATTCTGTCAGAGAAACTGCAAGTGTCATTAACTTTCATACAACTCAACTGGGAGAAAAGAATTATATCGATTCAGTATATAGAATCATCAGATGACTAATTAACTCCTTCAGGGAGGAATCTTGGAATTCTTGAAGCCATAAAGAACATGGCTGTGGTCAGGATTGTTAGAACATTACCCGTAATACTTTAGTGGATTTTTAATTTAAATATAATTACCTTGATTCATGTTGTCGGTCTTCTGAAGAGATACAACCCCGTTGATCACTGGATTTCTTAAGCCTTCGCGGTGATTTTTCTCTTCTCCGATGGAGAGATGAAGAGAATCGACGCGGCGGTTTTCTTCTCTTTTCAAAAAACCCGAACTTCAGACAGAGGATTTCTGTTGGTTTCTGTTTTATGACGATCATGGAGAGAGGACGGTTCTTGATCCCTATATAATGGGTGTAAATAACGAAATGTTGGCAAACCACTGGTTATGCCTTAGCGAGTTCATACTAGATCCTAATTTCTCTCTTAACGGGTTTTCTTTCAAAATCAGAAAACTGTCTATTAATTGTATTCTCCAGAGACCAATAACATAATTGTATTATTACTAAACTTTATATAATTTAAATTATCACTAAATCATAAAGCTATCAATACATATTATACACATTAAAGGCCCCACTTCTCATGACACATATTGAAACCCGATAAATAATACTTAATTTTGATCACTTCATAATGGGTTTAGTGACAGTCTATTATTCAATATATATTTATATTACATATAAGCCTATATAATTTTGTAATTAATAGAAATTAATTCCAACAATCTCCTACTTGGGCTATATGTATATCCAAATAATATATATATTGATAAAACCGAATTGAGTACTCTAACTGTGCTGTCATAGTCTTTTGTGTTATCAATCAATTATGTCCATCAATTATATTTACAAGGACTTAAATAGTATTCATTTCATAAAGCGAAACCAAACTAACATAAATCACTGTGTAAATATAACTGAATGACATTAATCATGAAGGGGATGTATAGTTTGAAAATTACATTTAATGTGATCCACATGCTTATCTTAAATTTGGTCACCTTATAATAATTTTGAGATCAATCACATATTCAAAATACAAACTGAAAAATTGAATATCTGAAAACTTTATAACTGAAAACTGCATGATACATACAAAAGTATATCATATATCTGAAATAATCTATATGGTGCAGCCGCTGTATTTTGAGTCGAATGACCCAAAAAAGACGGTTTGTAAATTAAAGAAATCCATCTATGGGCTCAAACAAGTGTCTCGACGGTGGTATTTTAGATTTCATTAAGTGATCGTCTCATTTGGTTTTGAGGCTAATTTGGTGGATGAATGTATGTATCACAAGTTCAGTGGGGTTAAATTCATGCTTCAACTTCTGTCTTGTTGTCATCGCCCACATTGATGTATCTTTCACTATCACTTGGCTTCCGATAACTTCGGCAACCCTGCATAGACACAAATATATGAGAAGTTGCACTCGAATCTATCCACCATGTGTCTATTAAAACTGAAATCGCATTAACTTTTTCACAAATAAAAGAAAAATCAATACCTTTTTTGGCACGCCATGCATGATAGTTGATACAATTCTTCTTCACATGCCCTTTAGATCCACAAAAAAAACAACCTTTCTTCTTTTCCTTATTCGGTTCCGATCCGATAACCATTTTTTATCCTTAAAATGTTTCTTTTGTGAACTTGTAGTTGCAGCATCTAAATTGGCCTTACGCTTCTATTTCTCTTTTCCTTTAGACGTAGAAGCAATGTTTACGCTTTCGCTTTTTTCCGACTTCAATCTCTCTTCCTCCTGAACACAGTGCGAGATAAGCTCATTAACTGTCCATTATTCCTTCTGACAGTTGTAACTCACCTTGAACTGTCTAAATGAGGTCCGAAGAGAGTTAAGGGCCAAATAGACTAGCATATCATCCTATATATCTAGCTTATGTCCCTTCAGTTTCGAAGCGGTATGCATCATTTCAAGAATGTGCTCCCTGACATTGCTTTTGTCGTTATACTTCATTGTGCAGAGTTTGTTTAATTGAATGTCTATTTTAGCCTTTTTATTCCTAACAAACCTCTGCTCAAGTTCCTTAAGGTAATCTTTGGCAAGAGTAGAATCAGAAATTAGTCCCCTAAAACTTTCAGGAATGGTTTTCTACATGACCCGGAGACACAAGCGATTTGATCTCATCCACCGTGCATGTGCATTTTGTTCTTTGTCAGAACTATTTTCATTAGGCACAGGTGGTTTGACCTCCTGTAAAGCTATGTCCAGATCAAGGTACCTAAGGATAATCTCTAAATTATCTTTCCAATCATTAAAATTAGAACCCGTCAGTATCGGAATGTTATTGATATCGATCGTAAGATCAGTAATTTTTGCTTAAAAAATATTGATAAAAGAACGAATAAAAAGTCTGAATTATAATAAAAAATCAAAATAAGCCATATTCCATCAACTAAATATCCTCGAATAATAAGTGCTATTTGGAGTCAATCATTATTCTAAGATAAATACGTATAGGAATAGAATATAACAGTCCATTTTGATGTCAATAAGTCAATCTTCCTTTGGGCCGATTAACTAACTACATAAAAAATATTATGACCATTACTCATTCATCACTACAAATATACACATATAATATTTGATCATTGTCTTTCCTTTGGGCTAATTCAATAACCAAACATCATATGTATATCTTCTGTGTAAAAATTAGCAAATGATCAGCGCAAGTATGAGAGCTTACTTTGATAAGTTGATATCTTTATCAATCATTTTCCAAAATATATCTTATTTTAAAGCTTTCATAATGATTCAATATTACCCGACTAAAAAAACAATATTAAGATTTGGCTTAACCGATTTAACCATGATGGGCTTATGAAAGGCAGAAAATAAAACAATAAATAACATGAATCCAAATCACAATTGAGATAATATGACCCAAGTCATGATAGTCTCCATTGTAAGAATGCACTCAACAATAGCTTTCATCCATCTTTTTTAATGTTCTTCAGTTTAACTAAATTACTACTCTAATAGTAATAAATGAAAAATTAAATTAAAGTCCTAAGGATGACGGCTTCCAGACCGCATAAATGATACACATAAGCGACATGCAAGTCATCTTTAATTATGAAATTTAATTAATTCAACGGGGCACCTTAGGCCACATTAACACACATCATTCATGCATCAATTATAATTTTTCACACAAGGCAACATGGTCATACTATCTCATATTCCACAACTACAAAAGAGAGTTAGGCATGCAATACAAAATAGACTTCCTAACCGTCGCGAACTTAATTTGTGCGGTTACAGATCAACAATTCTGGTTCGGAAATAACCGCAGCGGAATACGGTTCAGACATTTGTGCTTTTGATTTGATCCAGAGATTTTCATAATTGATCATAAACAGTTCAGAAATTAGTTTGTTGCCCAATTAATTTCTTAAATTTAACATAGATTTCAAACTTGATTGACAATTTTGAAACGCAAAATTTAAACCTTAACTTAATAATAAACAAAGAATTAATTCCCAAATTGAATAACCAATTAATTGTCAAACTTGATTTTCGGAATCAACTTGCAAAATTATATTTTGATTTCTGAAACCAAAATTCTAATCAACAGATGTACTAATTTCCGAACTATTTGAAAAATCAGATTTGGTTAAATAATTTGATTTAAACCAACAAATCAAATTAACAAAACAGATCTTCAAAAGCATAAATGTCTGTTTAATTTTCGAACCAACATCATAATTTGATTGTTCAACTAGAGTCCGCTCTGATAACACTTGTTAGAACATTACTCGTGATCCTCTAGTGAACTCTTAATTTAAATATAAATTACCTTGATCCATGTTTGCCGGTGTTTTGGAGAGACACAAGCCCGTTGATCACCAGATTCCTTAAGCCTTCGCGGTGATATTTCTCTTCTCCAATTGAGAGATGAAGAGAATCGGTCCGGCGGTTTTCTTCTCTTTTCAAAAAACCCGAATTTCAGAGAGAGAATTTCTGTTGGTTTCTGTTTTATGATGATCATGGAGAGAGGACGGTTCTTGATCCCTATATAATGGGTGTAAATAACGAAATGTTGGCAAACCACTGGTTATGTTTTAGCGGGTCCATACCAGATCCTAATTTCTCTCTTAACGGGTTTTCTTTCAAAATCAGAAAACTGTTTATTAGTTGTATTCTCCAGAGACCAATAACATAATTATATTATTACTAAATTTTATATAATTTAAACTATTACTAAATCATAAAGTTATCAATATGTATTCTACACATTAAAAATCTCAATTCTCATGACAAATATTGAAACCCGATAAATAATACTTAATTTTTATCACTTCATAATAGATTTAATTAGATATTTGACAGTATATTATTCAATATATATTTATATTATATATAAGCCCATATAATTTTGTAATTAATAGAAATTAATTCCAACTAGGATAACATAGCATCCGAAACATATACCTGTTGCTATCATCTTCTTTACTCTCCATCTGGACAGCGATTTGCCTTGTATAGACGATTCTCCGATGAATGCAAATGCCATACCTGGAGGTTCAAATTAATTAGTATACTAATATTTGATTTTAACAACTTAGAACAATTAAAAATATGCATGCACGCAGAGTATTTCTAGAAATTCTTTGCGAGTAACATAAATAAAGAATTCTCCTATAAACTCACCGTAGTTAAAGACGGCTATCACCAAAGCCAAGAAGCAGGAGTAGCTAAATCTAATATCAGTGAAATCACCAAGACACCAACCTTAATTTTGTTTCACCAAAGCCAGAAAGCAGCAGTACAACAATAATGTTAATCTTATTAAAACAAAGGTTTATAATTCCATAAAAAGAAGACAACATGAAGTAGTCACATGACATATATAAACTCATTGATCACGAGAAAGATTGCTGCACAAAATTTCAGCACCAGTTGATGCCGGAACGGTTATGTACTAGTAAAAAAACAGTTGTTTCCAATCGATCCTTCTTTTGTATCTTCCTTTTTTCTCTTTTCTGAATGTTGTGATTGATCAGGACTGAGATGTGTTTTCTTTTAAGCTTTACTTCATGAATTTGACTACTAATTAAAATGTAACTATGCCAGATGCTACCTAACCTGATACTTAGCATAAAACTTTGGAATCGGTACTTACAATGTGAACGGTAGATGAAACGGCAAAAAGCTGTGATATAAAGAAACCACCATGGAAAACAAATTATCAACATATTCACGGAGCATGTTTTATGATTAATCAACCAATTAATGGTTAGGATAAAGAACACTTACGAGGTAGCTCTTCATCGCTTCAGAAATATCTCGGCTGATTTGGATGGATTTGACAAGTGGACTCAAAGTAGGTCTCGTCATGACAAGATCAGAAAGGCTTCTCGCCTTATCACTGGCATCGGGCCCAGATATCCCTACATTGCATTCTTCTAAAGCCAGAGTGTTATACGTGATGAATAAATTTAATTTGCCATTAAATTCATGACTGCACAGTGAACAGATTTTGAAGCTGATTAATGAGCAAATCTGAAAGGCAATTTGAGATCATTATGGGCAAAGGAGGAGTTTATTTCATGTGTCTTGGAGTCTAGTTTCTGATGGTTCAAGTTTCAAAACGTTTGCAGATACCTATAATAAGTTATAACAGTTTTAGTAATAAAGGATCATAATTTACTGTGCTGTTTTGTATTCTGATTTAAGTTATTTTGAATTTTATTTTAAGTATGAATTTTAAGAATCTTATTTAAGTCGATAAATATAAATTGTAATTCTGTTGTAAAAAGGCAGAAGAGAGAAATAAAAAATATAATTTGAATAATAAAGAGATTTTGAAAATTTTATCTCTTCCCTCAAACGATATACATCTTTTTTCTAACAAATTGGTATCAGAATCGATGGCAAATTCTGACAGAATGTCGTTGAGGGGTATGCCACTGCCATGACTGACGAAAGCTAACTACAACAATTGGAGCATCCGGATACGAGTGCCACTCGGAGCCCAAGATGCATGGGATGTAGTTGTGAACGACCACACAAAACCAGAGGATATCGACAATACGACAGTAAATGAAATCAAGACATTGAAACAGATGTGAACGAATGACAAGGCAGCGCTATACATGTTATTCTAAGTGGTTGACGAGTCGGATTTTGAAAAGATAGCAAGCGCGACAACTGTCAAGGAAGCATGGGATAAGTTGCAAAAAGTCTTCAAGGGGGCCGACCGAGTAAAGCAAGTAAGACTCCAAACACTACGCGATGAGTTGGAGGGTATGAAGATGGAGTCGGAAGGTGTATCCGACTACATCACGCGTGTGCAAACTGTGGTAAATCAACTCAAGTGTAATGGTGAAACTGTAAAGGACTTGAGGGTTGTGGAGAAAATTATGCGATCGCTAACCGATAATTTCAAGAATGTCATGTGCGCGATCGAAGAGTAAAAGACCTAGAGGAGCTAATTATCGATGATCTCGCTGGGTCGCTAAAGGCACACGAGCAATGCAAGAAGAAGAAGAACGAGTCGCTTGAGGAAGTGCTACAAGCCAAGGTGTCTATCAAAGATGAAATGGTACTCTATACTTAAAACTTTCATGGTAGAGGGAGCGGCTGTGGAGGTCGCAACAATGGTCGCGGTGCTGGAGGCCGCAGTCGAGGTGAATACTATGAGAAGAAGGGGCTGTCAAGCCAACAAAATTATCGATGTAGAGGACGTGGTCATAGGAGAGGCGGTCGGTCAAATTATTCGAATGTTGAGTGCTACAACTGCGGCAAGCATGAACACTATGTAAAAGAGTGCAAATCAAATATCGAGTGTTATAATTGTGGTAAAGATGGGCACTATGCAAAGGAGTGCTATTTTTGAAAAAAAGGTAGAAGAAAACGCGAAACTAGTCGTGGAAGAGGAGACAAGGGAAGATGATGTTCTCATGATAGCCTATAAAAATATTTTTCCGATAGCGACACAGTATGGTATCTCGATACCGGGACTAGTAACCAAATGTGTGGGTACAAGTAGGGAATAAAAAACGGCACGGCGTGTCAAGGCACGGCACGGCACGGCACGTGTCGGAGGCGACACGGCACGGCACGGCGTGTCAACGTGTGCCGTGTTATGCGTGTCGCGTGCCGTGCCGTTATCCGTGCCGTGTCCGGTTTTTTTTACTGTAGACACAGCACGGCACGCACGGATAAGGGAGGCGACACGGCACGGCACGGCACGGGACACGCATAGGCACGGCACGGGGACACGCGTAGGCACGGGATAGGCACGGTTAGCACGGGTAGGCACGGGTAGGCACGGATAGGCACGGGTAGGCACGGGTAGGCACGGATAGGCACGGATAGGCACGGTTTAGGCACGGCACGTGTAGGCACGTGTAGGCACGCATAGGCACGCATAGGCACGGGTAGGCACGTTTAGCACGGTTAGCACGGATAGCACGGATAAGCATAGTATGCATGGATTGTGAGCCGTTGGATGTTGATCGGACGGTTGATTTTGTAAATTTTTTGGAGGGATTTTGAAAAGGGATTAAAAAATAGGATAATATGATATATATCCCCCAATTTGTGTACCCCGCCGTATCTCCTCTCTTTAGCAATGTTAAACACCCCTTAAATAATGTACCCCAATAAACACATTTTAATTTAAAATTCAAATTTAAAATAAGAAAATGACCAAAATACCCTCATTTAACATCTATAAACGGCTATATTCAGGGGTAAAATTGTAAATTGATGGAAATGACGAAAATACCCCCTGAACAGTTAATAACGGTTATATTTGAAGGTTATTTTTGTAATTTTCACACTATAATTCATCTATAAATACTCTCATATTCAATCAAACTCATTTCATCCAAACAACACAATCTCTTTTCTCAATATCATTCTCTCAAGTCTCAACAATACTCTCATATTTCATACGCATTTTGCTCAAATCCTCTCCCGGTTCTGAAATTTAATAGCAATTTAGAGGTTAGATATCTTTTTAATTCGTTTTTTTTTTGTAGAAAATAGGAATATGCATATAAAAATAGATGTAAAATTCCAAAAATAGTGGATTTTTTTCTGTAACTTCCCCTTACCCGAATGAACTTAAAAAAAATAGATTTGTAATTTTTTCTATTTTTCTACGTTTTTTTTGGTAATTTTAACCCAAATCAGAACATTAAATAATTAAAAATAGGTGCATGATCTCAAAAATAGTGAAATTTTTTCTGTGGCTTCCCCCAACCCGAATGGACTTAAAAAAAATAGATTTCAATTTTTTTTATTGTTGTATCTTTTTTTTGGTAATTTTAACTCAAATCAGAACATTAAATGGTTAAAAATAGGTGCATGATCCCAAAAATAGTGGAATTTTTTCTGTGGCTTCCTCCAACCCGAATGCACTTAAGAAAAATAGATTTTTAAATTTTTTTATTGTTGTACATTTTTTTGGTAATTTAAATCCAAATAAGAATATTAAATGGTTAAAAATAGATGCATGATCCAAAAAATAGTGGAATTTTTTCTGTGACTTCCCCCAACCCAAATGCATTTAAGAAAAATAGATCTTTAGTTTTTTTTATTGTTGTACCTTTTTTTGGTAATTTAAATCCAAATAAGAATATTAAATGGTTAAAAATAGATGCATGATCCAAAAAATAGTGGAATTTTTTCTGTGGCTTCCTCCAACCCGAATGCACTTAAGAAAAATAGATTTTTAATTTTTTTTATTGTTGTACATTTTTTTGGTAATTTAAATCCAAATAAGAATATTAAATGGTTAAAAATAGATGCATGATCCAAAAAATAGTGGAATTTTTTCTGTGACTTCCCCCAACCCAAATGCATTTAAGAAAAATAGATCTTTAATTTTTTTATTGTTGTACCTTTTTTTGGTAATTTAAACCCAAATAAGAATATTAAATGGTTAAAAATAGATGCATGATCCAAAAAATAGTGGAATTTTTTCTGTGACTTCCCCCAACCCATATGCACTTAAGAAAAATAGATTTTTAATTTTTTTATTGTTGTATCTTTTTTGATAATTTTAAAATCCAAATCCGAATATTATATTTTTTTCCCTAATAATATTTTATGATAAATTTCAATGCAGGTTTTTTCCCAAATTAAATTTAAATGGATGCAAACCGAACCTGGTTAGATATTGCTAGTGCACAATTGGGTGTTAGTCTTGAAAATGATCCTACAGACCCTAGCAATTCTAATGTAGATTTAAATGTAACATATGGTCTTCCGCCCCGAATTGAACACATCAGCAATGTTCCGATACCACCACCGTCAGGTGAGTCAACCTCAGCCATGCATGTAGAAGGAGGCACGAGTAATGAGCGTAGCAACAGCAGCAAGAGGTTGAGGGAACATAAAGCTGCATGTTGGGATATCTTTTGCAAGATTGAAAATGACGAGAATAAGCTAATTGCAGGTAAATGTTTGATTTGTGGAAAAATGTATAATTACAATTCAGCCCAGGGTACTGGTGTATTTTTAAGACATAAGACCATGCATGATAAAAAAAGTGATGTAATACCTGAAGAAAATAGAGCACAGATGACCCAAACCCAGTTAGGTGTTGGGGGAGGGTATTTTAGGTATGACCCTGACAAAGTTAGGAGAAATTTTATTAAGTACTGTATTCAATCTGAAAAACCACTGTCAATGACTTGCGACCCATTTTTTGAGGAATTTATTAAAGAATCTTTACATCCTAATTTTAGAAAATCTTACCACAAAAAGACCAAAGATGAATTATTTAATTTATTTTGGACCAAGCGTTCAGAATTATATGATGAATTTAAGTCGGCCAAATATAAAGTGTCTATAACATCAGATATTTGGACTGCCGGTAAGCATAACCTATCATATTCTTCTGTTACTGCTCATTGGATCTCCGAAGATACCAACTTTGGTGCATTGATTTTAAATAAAAGATTGCTTGCTTTACGCGTCTTGCCTTATCCACATGACGCGAACCACATATTTGAGTACGTGTTAGGGGTCCTAGAGGAATTTCAAATTCGGGATAAGATTTTTGCTGTGGCGTTCGATAATGCCGCTAATTGTAATTCCGCCATCCGACTTTTAACCAACACTCTCCAACCCATATTGAATGGTGAGTTTTTCCAAACAAAATGTGCTTGCCATATTCTAAATTTAATTGTAAAAGACGGCATGGAGGTTGCCTCAATTGAGACATTGCTCGACAAGTACAAGAATGTCCTTCGGTATATCGATTCAAGCGTCCGAAAAAAACAATCATTTGCAGAGTTGTGCACTCGTATGGGCATTCCAACTGTTAAAATCCCTTGGGATGTCGACACTCGCTGGAACAGCACGTACCGACTTTTAAAAAAAAGATTGTATCTGAAACTAGCCTTGGATCATGCGCTAAGCAGGAGTGTTCAGGGTCAACAGTACCAACTATCACAGGATGAGTGGCATACAATGGAGCTACTAGTTCCATTCTTAGAGTGTTTTTATACTGCAACTGTAAGACTTTCTGCATCTTACACACCGACGACGAGCGCACTTTTGGAGGAGCTTGTGTCTATTTCTGATTGGTACAACACACAAGTGACGTCTTTGCCTGAGAACTGTATTTTGAGACATGCACTACAACCGATCGTGTCTAAATTTCTTAAGTATTGGAAGGATATATCCACTGTCACTATAATTGCAAGTTGTCTTGACACTAGGTAAGTGCTACATTTTTAATTAATAATATTTAATTTCATAAAAATATTTGGATTAATTTAGAAAATAACTAAATTTTTTTCTAAAATAGGTGGAAGTTGAATGCAACAGCTGAAATGCTTATGACAATTAGGGAAAACATCGGATTGGAAGAAAAAAATATGTATGATGAAGTAAATAGTCTATTTGAAAGTATATACAAAATATATGAGCGACGTCATAATGAGGTATATATTTTTTTGTCTCTATATTTAATTAATCTTTAATTATAATTTTTAAATTACAATTTTTTCTTTCCATCAATCAGGCTAGGGTGGCTTCGGGTGTGTCAACGCCATCTAGATCTAATCCGGCAACAAGAGGAAGGAGTACCATTTCTCGTATCCAATCTATCCTCCGCAGGAACTCCGACACACCTACATCTTCGACCCCGCGTGGAAGCAACACAGAGATTCAACTTTACGCAGCCTCCGTGTCTGACTATGCCAACATAAGTCCCGACGATGAAACTTTTGACATTCTACAATTCTGGCATCAAGTCAAGGGCGTGTTCCCCATTTTAGCGTCCATGGCTCAAGATATTTTTGCTGTTCTAGTCTCCACAGTAGCTTCTGAATTTTGTTTTAGCGCAGCTAACAGGGTTTTAACTGACAAGAGAACTAGATTAGATCCTGAAACATTTGAGGCCCTAGTTGTCTTGAAGAACTGGTTAGATGCAGAAAGAAGACTTCAGGACAAGTCTTGGATGCACGCGATTGAACCAAAAGAAGTTGCTGGCACATCGGATTCCAATCCAACCAGACCAAGTCAGGAGATGACAGAGCTAGAGGTTACCCAACCCAATGAGGACCAATATCACTATGGATCGAATCCGTATATGTACAACTATGAAGAATATGGATACTCATACAATCAAGACTTTTATCACTAAGGAATAAGGTATATACTTTAATTTTAATGTAAATATTTAGATTTCATTTTTCTTAAATTATACTAACCTATTTTTAAGTTTTTAACTCCGCATATGTTTCTAACATAGCCGGTCCCAAACCCGGAAAAAGGAGGAGGGGAAATTTGAAAAATAAAATATGTTAAAAGTATTTTTAAAAAATTTTCAAAGTAATTTTTGAATTATGTAAAAATATTTGAATTTTTCAAAACTAATTTTCGGATTTTTAAAAAAAATTTCGGATTTTTCTAATTTTTGGGCAATTTTTACAAAAATATTATTTTTTTTCCAATTATTTGTTTACTTTTTTTAGCAGCAAATAAATTTAAAATTTTTGAATTTTGTATATTTTTAAATTTTTTAAATAATTTTTGAATTTTGTAAATAATTTTTTCAAATTTTTAAAAAATAATTTTCGGAATTTTTAAAAATAAATTCGGATTTTTCTAATTTATTGGCTATTTTTACAAAACTATTATTTTTTTCCAATTGTTTGTTTAATTTTTTAGGTCAAGGCACGTAAATAATTTTTGAATTTTGTAAATAATTTTTTCAAATTTTTCAAAAATAATTTTCGGATTTTTTAAAAAAAATTTCGGATTTTTCTAATTTTTTGGCTATTTTTACAAAAAAAATTATATTTTTCCAATTGTTTGTTTAATTTTTTAGGTTAAGGCACGTAAATAATTTTTGAATTTTGTAAATAATTTTTTTGAAATTTTTCAAAAAAATTTTTCGGATTTTTTAAAAAAAATTTCGGATTTTTTCTAATTTTTTGGCTATTTTTACAAAAATATTATTTTTTTTCAATTATTTGTTTTATTTTTTAGCAGCAAAGAAATTTAAAATTTTGATTTTTTATATTTTTAAAGATTTTTCCGATTTTTTTTTCAATTTTTTTCGATTTTTTTAAAGTTTTTTTTCCACCAAACACGTTTAGCACGGTTAAGGCACGTGTAGCACGGCGTGTCAACTCGACACGGCACGACACGGTTAAGACACGTCACGTGTAGCACGCCGTGCCTTATCCGTGCCGTGCCGTGCCTTATCCGTGCCGTGCTGCCATCTCCCCATCTTTGGCACGGCACGGCACGCACGGCAAAAACAAATTTCCATCTCCCGTGCCGTGCCGTGCCGCGGCACGCCGTGTTTCGGCAAGGCACGGCACGGCACGGTTTGAGAACACTAGGTACAATCACCTATTTAAGGAGATGCGAGAGGTTGAAGATGGACACGTGTCTTTTCGGAGACACGTCAAAGATCCAAGTAAAAGACCAAGGTACGGTTCACTATTTACAAATAGGTGGTGCGAAAGGGTCAATCGAGGATATTTATTACGTACCTAATCTTAAGAGCAATATTTTGAGTATAGAGCAACTCATGGAGAAGGGATATTCGATATTCATGAAAAATCGAGTACTACAATTGAGAGACAATCGAGGGCGCTTGGTAGCACAAGTCAAAATGGCCAAAAATCGCATGTACAAGCTCAACTTGTGAAACGTGTGGGAAAAATGACTACAAGTCGACATGGAGGACAAATCGACATTGTGGCATCTAAGGTTCAGTCACCTCCATTACGACGGCCTAAAGGAGTTGACCAAGAAGAACATAGTGCATGTGCTACCGAACATGGACTACACCATCAAATTTTGTGAAGGATGTTTACTCGACAAGCAAGCAAGGACCTCATTTCCGAAAAAGCAGAATACTGTGCGAAAAAATCACTCGAGCTCATATATACCGACATTTGTGGACCGATCACTCCAAAATCTTTTGGTGAAAAAAGGTACTTTATTACATTTATTGATGACTACACTCGAAAAACATGGGTCTACTTTCTAAAAGAAAAATCTGAAGCTCTAAATTCATTCAAGAAGTTCAAAGTGTTGGTAGAAAAAACCACCAACATGTTCATCAAAGCCATCAGGTCAGATAGAGAAGGGGAGTACACATCAACCACCTTCACGAATTTTTGTGAGGAACGAGGCATTAAGCGATTCTTGACTGCACTATATTCGCCTCAACAAAATGGTGTGGCCGAGAGAAAGAATTAGACCATTCTCAACATGGTTTGGTCGATGATGAAGAGCAAGAAAATGTCGAAGGAATTTTGGGCGGAAGCGGTGCTATGTGCAGTCTATGTGCAAAGTCGTTGCCCTCATGTGAAGTTGGAAGATCAAACACTGCAAAAAGCATGGAGCGGCAACGGTGTCTCACTTAAAGTGTTCGGTAGTATGGCCTACGCGCATGTACCGCATCAAAGAACGACTAAGCTTGATGATAAAAGCAAAAGGTACATCTTTATCGGTTATGATGAAAAGACTAAGCTTGATGACAAAAGGTTTTAAGTTGTTTGATACAATAGAGAAGAAAGTAATGGTCCGTCGAGATGTGCATGTAAATAAGTCAAGTTCGTGGGATTGGGAAAGATCAACAGAGGTGATATTCAAGAAAGAAGAATCATCTACTAGTACAACCGATACACCAACAAACACACTAACAAATCCACCAATAATCGACGATGAAGATGAGCCAAGACAACCAAAGATGCGAACCATACAAGACTTGTACGACTCGACAAGTGAGGTACATTTAATTTGTCTTTTGGCGGATGCTGAAACAATTATATTTGAAGAAGCAGTAGGAAATGAGAAGTAGCAAGCAATCATGAATGAAGAAATAAAAGCAATCGAGCGAAATCGAACTTGGGAGTTGGTTGAATTGCCAAAGGAAGTCAGTCCATAGAAGTAAAATGGGTACACAAAAAGAAGATGAATACTCAAGACAAGATAGAGCGGTACAAGACAAGGCTAGTTGTAAAGGGCTATCAACAAAAAACGGGGATGAAGTCTTTGCCCTGGTTACAAGAATGGAGACGTTTCGTCTTCTCATTGCTCTAGTGGCTCAATTAAAATGGCAAATTGAGGAAGAGAAGAAGGTGCTGAATTGAAGAAGACACTTTACGGGTTGAAACAAACACCTCGAGCTTGGAATACTCGCATCGACACTTACTTCAAGAAGAATGAGTTTACTCAATGCCCATACGAGCATGCAATATACGTCAAAAAGAATGAAGGTAATTTGCTTCTTGTCGCTCTTTATGTTGATGACCTCATCTTTATGGAGAACAATGGTGAGATGATAGAGGAATTTAAAAGAGTGATGACTCAGGAGTCCGAGATGACGGACTTGAGTTTGATGAAGTACTGCCTTGGTCCTCAAGGGATACTTCTCTTGAGCAAAATTTAGCTCCTTCAACAATCTTCTCAACCAGATCACATGACTCACACAGCCTCCTGCTGCCACATACTCTGCTTCGCACGTAGAAAGTGTAACGACTGGTTGTTTCTTCGACAACCAAGTGAATATTGTGTCCCCCAAAAAAAACACGTATCCCGATGTACTCTTTCGAACATCCACATCATCGCACCAATCGCTATTGGAATATCCTACTAGAATGAAATTTTCGGCTTTGGTGTAGAATAACCCGAAAGATTTGGTTACCCGAATATATTGCAAAAGCTCTTTACTGCTTTTAAATGCGTGTAGACCAGCTCCTCCATGAATCGACTTACAACTCCAACGCTGTAAGAAATGTCTGGTCTTGTGCATGTGAGATAGCGGAGACTCCCAACTAGACTTCGGTATTTGATGGCATATACTCGTTCTCCACTGTCAAACTTAGAAAGTTTTGCCCCAGATTCCATCAGTGTTAATATCGAGTTGCAATCCGCCATTTTGTTTCTTTTCAAAATTTCTTTCGCATATAATTCTTATGACACAAAAATCCCAGTCTTTTCTTATCTCACCTCAAATCATATGTGACACAAAAATCTTGTCTTTCGCATATGATACCTCCTCCAACCATGGCACATATGTGATCTTCCACAAGTCCATTCACCACAAACACTTTGGAATCTGTACAGCAAAAGTGAATTTCAACAGTTGAAAAATCAGATTACAAGTGATAACTACAAAAAAAGAAAAAGAATGTTCAATGGGATAAGTCTTGCACCTGGATAAGCATTAAAAATAGCATTCGCCTTTGACATATCCTTTGTATTATACATTTCCCTAATGTCATACGCTGCTGTCTCTAGCATTCCAAACCTCCTACTTATCTCCTTTGTGATTGCCTTTTGACACCGTAACAAGCAAAATAAAAAGGGAAGTGTGTATGTCAGCGTGTGTGTGCATGTTTTTGTGTTCTTGATGTCTGTAGAAGAAAAAATATCATTGAAGATCTTAGGTTAACGATATAAGAACCTGTTAGAATTAAGACATGCAAGCCCATATCAGTGAGGCTGTTGATGGCTTCCACACAGTCTTTTCTGAGATCATCTTTAAAAGGCATGAGTGCAATAAGTTTCCCTAAAGGGCCTATCGGTGAAGGTTCATCCGGAAATTCCTGACATTCAAGAAACAAATAAATGACCAAGAAATTTGAATATCCGGAAATTTCGTATTAAGCAATGTTTTAAAAAATAAAGGCAATGTTTGAAGTAATGAAGTCGTTAATTAACATGTTGTGCAATTGCCAAGGCCTGATAGCCATCACGAGCCAGGTCTTCAAGTTTCTCATTTACATAGTTCTCGAGTTCAATAGGAAAATCACACATTCCCATCACCTGTTCACAAACAAATAGAAACTTACAAAAGAATGTAACAAGAAATTCACAAGGCTTACCAGCACAATTTTATATGGTACGTACCCTGTGCGGGCCACCCTTAATTGCACTATAGTAGAGACCATCTTTATCCCAGTACGACTAAGAAGATACTTTTTGGTAAAAGTCATAGGGAGAATATCCTGCTTCCTCCTTTATGTCACAGTTTGCCTACCATTATTAGGGAATATGTTCAACAAGTGATAGTACAAAATAGAATTCAAATATAGGACAAATTATATGAAAAATGAAGAAGTACCACCTCAGGGTTCGACAACAAATCTATAATGGCAGTATCAAGGGGTTCCTGATACAATTCGCATTCTTTGAAGCACGTTCCTGCAGCTATGTAAATTACATCCTCCACTTTTATGTCTTTGTGGAATATTTCTATCTTGCTTCGGTCGAACTTTGGCTTGTTCTGTGTCAAGGTACCCGTCATGTTGAAAGAGAATATATCTATGGTTGCCATATTCTCAAGTCCCACTGTACCTCTGCTAGCAACTCCCAGCTGACACAGCCTAGAGGATCCAATTGCTAACACTAAGAAGAAAACATCCGGCATTGCAAAAGGAACTGCGCCGACTAAAAGAATAAAGAAATGATTGTGGAGCATCGCCTGAGACCCATGTTTGCTCGCCACTGTTACAACCAGCTCAATAAAAGTTCCCAATATTATTAGTCCAAAGCAGAAGATACCAGCTGACACAACACCCTTTCTTAGTTGACCGGGTCGCTCAAAATCAATGAGGGAGACATTTATATGTTCATTCGGAATATGACCTCCCGTGGCGACCACGACAGCTATGCCTTCCCCAAAGAACAAAGATGACCCACAGTACACAATTGATCCGTCATGGACACCTCTGCTGTACATGCCGAGTGTCGTTATAACATGATTGTCAACAAGTAGACGTACGTCTGCAGGCACTATATCACCCCATTTAAGGAAGATAATGTCCCCCGGCACTAAATTTGTCGGATCTTCCTCTCTCCATGTACCATCTCTCAAAACCTTGTAGAATTATATGTTAAATAATTAAAACAAAGCTTCTTTAAAATCAAAATTCTTAAGGATGTATAAGGCAGAAAGAAAAGAGAGAAGAAAGATAGCTTTGCATCAAAAGACACCTTGAATTTTATTTTTTCAAGGATTTTGCTTCAGTACCCCATTTATTAATAAGAAAATTACTAAAATTGATTCTAGCCTTTCAACTAAGCAAACACAATATTGAAAAATTAATTATTCATTTTTAATTTTCTTATAAAAGTTATAATCAATTAGATTGTAATAATTGAGAGCTAAACACATGTTGGGTGTTTTGCACACAACTAATGTTCCTTCCATTGACTTCTAAAATGAAAATAACTTTAAAGATTCAATTAATTCATAAGCTTTCCAACTATTAAACTAGAACTGTTCGATGAAATAAATATATATCATCCAAAATTATTTTAGTGTATTATTATAGCATTACTCATTTTAGTAAGAAGATAATTAATACCTTGGTGTTTGGGTTAAATCCTTCAAAAAGAGATCTCATAACAGTTTCAGCTCTTCTCATTGAGATGAAGCAACTAATGAAGTTGAAGAGTAGTAACGACATGATGACAAGGGCCTCAAACAAGTATAACTTATTCCCGACAGTGGCAAACATGATTAGGGTTGCAAGTGCGGCTAGAAGGCTGATCCATGATACTGGGTTCAGTACCACCACCCTCATCATAATCCTATAGGCTGGTATCATGAGATCCCACTTCAACCATGAACGAACTAGGTTCATAAACCTATTGTTTCTAATGTCTTCCTCCTGAAATATAAAATTTCAATTATTTCATTGCAGCACAGTACATAAGCATACATTATTTCTTCTTTTTTTTTTTAAGAAAGAAAAAGGATAATGCACAGATAGAAAAAAAGGACCTCTTCAGGGAGGACAATGATGTTGGGACCATAGATTTTAAGGCAGTGAGCAGCTTCCTCTGAGGATAGCCCCTTTTTGTTGATTTTCCCCAATGATAATTCATCTCTTCTTCATCAGAGCTATAAGAATCCTCCATCGATCTTCTGCAGCTGCTGAGAAAAGCTCCATCAGCGCTAAAAGGTAATATTCTTCCCGTGCAATCTAGCACAAACAAAATAAAATGTTTTCCTAGTAAAATTAAGATCACGTGCCCTTTAATTTATATGTTATAATAGAAACACCAAATTTAGCAATTCTATATATGGTAGCTAGACCCCTTGCCTACGATATAGCAGGCAATGGATAAATTTAATGCCATTTTTAAGTGCCACCATATTTAGCTGAGTGTTGAGTCCTATAAACATCCTAATCCTTCCTTTGCTTTTCATACTCTAAAAACGTTTTTCACTGGTACAATCAATTGGTATGTACTTTAATTGGAGCAATGGAGCATGTAACTAAGGAACAAAGTGAAAATTGTCATTGTTTGAAAAAAGAGAAAATAGGTAATGTGATGTTTATAGTAGTATCTATATTCCGTTCCTTTCTAGTTTCCTCTTTTGCTCTTAGAATATTTTGTTCTTTTGTTATATTATGTGTGCTCTCTATCTAGTTCGGGCATATAGCAAGCAGTTAATGTGCAAAGTAGTAGGAATGATGTTTCAGTATGAAATTTCAACAAATGAACAGAGTACAGAGTACACAAATTGAACATTGGTTACACGTGTCAGTGTACCTGAATTTCTCCAGGACTAATACCGATTCGCAAGGTACCATCCCTCCTTGTCTAATGTCTACTGTACCGCACACAGGCCTTTCTCAAGTCCAGATCACATAACCTTGTAACCTAAGAAAGAGGAGTAAATTCTAGGTGGCCCGCACCATGGGATGGATGCCTTCTGTCTCCCATAAATGGACCTCATGAAGAGACGCATGAGAGAGACGAAGAGGAAGAGGAAGAGGAGAGGAAGAAAATTACTATGGAGATCACGAAGGACGAAAGAAATGCGCGGGAAGAATGGAGAGAGCGCGCTATGTTTTCAGTATGAGGCGGAGAACAAGAATTGCTATATATATTATTGGATCCAATTCTGATACACATAACCTGGTTTTAATAAAATAAACCTATTTAACCAACAATTTGACACACATATATCGTATAAAGTTAGGGTGAACTTAACTCAAAAAATAATCGAAACTTGTTTCAAACGATAAATCCGAATAGTTCAAAAATTATTCATATCAAGATCTTATAAGATACTAAAATTTTCTCTTTTTAGAATTTTCTAATTATTTTTTCAGTTTTTTGAAAATAATTCTAAAATAATAATAAAATAATAAATATTTTTATATAAGAATAGGTCATTTTCAAAAAGATCTGAAAAAAAATAGTTAGAAAATTCTGCAAATAGAAACTTTCAGTATTTTGCAAGATTTTGTTATGAAAAATTTATTAAGCAACTTTAATTTGTTATCTGAAGTCGAGTAGATAGTTTTTTAGTTAAATTTATCAAACTCCTTAGTGAACTTAAGCTCATCCTAACTTTACTCCACATATTTCATTAGTATAATTATAGCTATCATCTTTAAAGAGTTCACTTTAACAACATTAATGTTCAATTTATACACTTTATTCTGAATATAATTCGACTGGCATTGAACTGTAATTAGTCATACCTTGTAAACTTTTCCTTCTTTTATTGAAATTATTAATTAGTAGGCAATTGCCCTAATACTTCAAAAAAAAATGTATGTATAATAACCACCATCACGCTATCGTTAACTCAAGAGTTCATAAAAAGAAAAAAAAAACACTTCACTAAATATATAGATAAGCCTATATGAACAACATAAATTAGTTGGAGATGCTGTTTTTCATCACATGCTCTAGCTAAATAATCACCCAAGTCAATTTACATGCATTACATAATTTATCCAGTATCAAATCCTATCTGATCAAGTCACAACTGAAGTCCCACAGCTTCTTCGCAAGATTGTCATCTTTCGCATAAGATTTCAACTTAGTCATATTGCAATCGACAAAAAACTTCCCAGTTATTCCTCTAAGATCAGGATGCACTGCTAAATAGCACGTTGTGGCAGCACCCTGTAAAATAAGAAAACAGCAAAAATGTAGCTCAACACAGAAAATGTAAAGGAAGAACTTAGGTTTGGTACTTACCTGGTGTACATTTTTCAAAACAAATTTGCCCAGTAAAGCAAGAACACCTGCAGTTCACCACAAGGAAGAAAGAATTTAAACTTCCAAATTTATTTTCATAATAACCATTTTAAACTGATCAAGAGTGTGGTAAAGAAAGAGACCCGCTGAGGTTAATAAGTAATGCAACCACAAAGCACTTTTCCAAAAAGCCTCGTATATAATCAACAAATAGACAACAGTCTTATTTTCTGGGTATTTGCAAATTAATGAGTTTCTTTGCTGTTGGAAAGTTCTCAAAAAAGGTGCCAACCTTGATTGAGACTTTGAAATAATTGTATCTACAAATTTAGCGATAGAGTTAAATATTGTGTCCACTAAAAAGATTATTTATTAAAATGCAAATATGAGTGATGTTAATTAGTAAAGCTATGATAAGATCATATACAAATCTATTTTACAATCTATTCAACAACTGAGCTCTTTCACCAATAAGAAGCCAAATATAAAGCGGGAAGTATCCACAAGAGATCGAGGCATTTTACCATCCAAGAAACTGTGATGACGCAAAATATTTGTCACAACAGCACCAGGATGGAGTGAATTGACTGTTATGTTCACATCTTCATCCTACTAAGAAAGAAAAAGGAAAACAATCATCCTCCTCCAGACTTGGAATGTTTAATACATGTCAAACTACTTCGAATCTTGAGGATAGAAAACAGCATTCTGAAGCCAATATCTAACTTCTTCATGCTTTGATACAATAATAGTCAGACACGGATATTTTTGGTGCTTTTTAGTTTGCTTAAATGAGACCTAACTGGAGACTATAAAACCTGTCATGGATACAATAAAAACCTGGAAGGAGTATTACATACTCACTCCTGTGGCCCTGCCTTGTACCTCACCAGGAGGTACTCTAATCGCAATACGTACCTTAAATTTGCGAGAAAGTTCCAGACAATGCAACATATTTGCAAGCTTGGATTGTCCATAAGCAAGAATGCTATTATACCTACAAGAACTCAAGCAGATCCATACTTGTAAAGAGAATATCATCATTGATGAAAAAGAAAACAAAAATGGAAGCAAGATATTGCCTCACAGAAGGACCAATTAAACTGTCATTCTATCTTTTAAGACGATTTTTCCCTAGGAAAATACAAAACATTGGCTATAACCTGCAAAACAAGGAATATCTCACATAACCCACTAAAATCAATCGATATGGCCTATTCCATCCCATATCTATAACTAAATTGCCCAAAAGTACCTCCTCATTTCTCTCTTGCTTAAGGAGATAAGCAAAAACAAACAAGAGAATTTGGTCCGCTTTTGAAGAAAAATGGGGAAAGAAGCATGCAACATTGCAGATACTTAGAAGTTTCTGTACAGAATTTCTCATTTTTCCCAGCATGGTATTTTTACTTCTGTAGGTGACATGAGAAAATCTCAACTCCTTAGAAGGGGGAAAAAAGACGAACCTTTCTTCATTATTAATGGCATCAAATTGGATTCCACCACGGTATGTCATTTTGTAACTATCAGAAGAGACGATAACAATTCTTCCTTCAACACCACTCTTATGTGAAGTAGCTTTCATTTTGTCAACTAAGAGATTGGTCAGTAGAAAATGCCCTGTTTATGAACCATATGTTATAAATATCAAAAAAAGATAAATGCTGGATAAGTCTACACAGTAAAAAACTTAATATCACCTAGGTGGTTTGTAGCAAACTGAAGTTCAATTCCATCCTTGGAAAGCTTGAAAGGAATAAATGCAACACCTGCATTGTTACTTCAATCCTAGAAAAATTTAACTATTTTTCTAAAACAAACAAAAAGGATGATAGAACCAAACAATTAGCTTAAAAAGCAAAGTCAGGACTGTTGCTGACCACATTTTTCAACAAATAAATTTTGTTTGAAGAATGTTAATAGAATATAAATAAATTAATACAATTTCTATTATCAGCAAACGTTTAATGGGAAATCTTACATGAGGATGTTTAATGGGAGATCCAACGCATTAAAGTTATCAGCAAAGGTTCTTACAGACGATAAAGAGCTCAGATCAAGAGCCAAGACATCAACTTTAGCAGTTGGAACTTCTTTCATAATTAATTCCTTCACATGCTCACCGGTTGACAAATTTCTTACTCCCATTACGACATGGATGCCACGGAGTGCCAGAACCCTACTAGTCTCAGCACCAATCCCACTCGAAGCACCTGAAATTTACTTTTGATTGGAGAATTAGGATAAGGAGACAAAATTGCTTCCCAGGTAACTCATAATCTCTCCCTAATCCTACCACAATTGATCATAATTTAATCTAAAAAATGCTCCCAGGTCATCATCATGTGAAATACCTACCCCAATCGATCAGAAACCCTAGTTTTGATTTGTAATACCCTCGTTAAGCACCTCACATGTCTCAATTAAACATCCTAATTGAGCAAAAAACAAAAAAGAAAAGACTAAAAGTTAGAGAGAAGCAGAGGAGAGAGGCAACGGTGACGATGGCAGTGAGCCCGGTGCCATCAATTCCTTCAGTGACCTCCTCCGCCGTGGAAGACCAAGAAAACCCAGACGCCCCCTTCCTATTGAACGGCCACATCTCTCCTCTCTCTCTCTCTCTCTCTCTCTCTCTGCTTCTCTTGAACGATCTCCTCTCTGTTTCGTTCCAATTTTTTACGTCTCGGAAAAGACTTTTAGTTGTCTTCCTATGTGTTCTTTTTCTATCCAATGTTCACGTTAATAGAGTACCATGGGCTCGGCCCGTTAAACGAGCTTCCACCTATGCACAAATGCGGCCCAAGAGACCAAGATCCATATAGTTTTAGCACTTTGCAGAAAACAGAAAAACAGAATGAGAATTGAGCGCTCACAGCTGAAAAGATAGGTTGTATTGTCATAGACTCATAGCACAGCCATTTACAACCATTTTCTGTTCCAAATGCTTAATTAATTAAGTTTGAGAAAATAGTTCAAGTGCCTTCACTTGATAAATTTTTAATAATAAATATTGTAAAATACAAATAATAAATAACCATAAGACGTTTATTGCATTTCGACCGTGCGCATATAAAAATTTATGGCATTCCGATATTTTAAAGAAAGAAAAAGAATTAAGGACTTGAGATGAAAATAGAGAAATTATCCATATTAGGGGATCTTTGAAAGTTTAACGCTAATCAAAATAAAGATGAAGTGTCATAATTTTTATATGCGTATATGAATGATATAAATTAATCATTTGCAAAGATCTTATTTTGAAATTTTAATTTTTAAAATTTATTAAAATTATGTATTTAACATAAAGATATAGTGGAGGCAGTTGATCAGGTGGAGCCTTCTCATTAAGTTTTGACTGAGAGGCAATTTGAACATTCCTTATTGATTCTTGATACCTTTTCCGACATGATTTGCTCCATCAACAGGTCCATTATTTGCATCCTAATTCCTAAATATTAGGTGGCAAATTCTGTGAAATTTGGGGCATGGCTGTTCCCTTGTCCTTGAATGAAAGAAAAGAAAGGGCTAGCTAGCAATGTTACAAACTCTATATATAAGCATCCAAAATATGTCAATGGCGATGGATCCAAGTCGACACCGCCAACACGAGCAAAAGCTTCATTTCTGTCACTTGTATCTGATTAAATTTTGTAATGAAGTTTTGTTTTATGTGACTTGGCTGTGCTAGCAATAAGAATTTTTCTCTATATATCTAGAGTAGTAGATGTCAGAAAAGAGAATGTTTTCATTATGGTTAGTATTAGGTCGTTAGTCAATTTATGTACCGAGTCATTGAAACATTCATGAAAAATATGCCAAATTTTGTTCACATCTCCTTTGCTCATTACCAATGTAAAATCTCAGAACTTACATTGATAGAATGAAGCTTCTAGTTATCAACAATATATTTCGTATTAATTATATTTTCATTTTCTATCTTTTTTATCAAAATTAGTAGTCAGCAACCACAAAGAACAGTTGATATACCAAAAGGCATGGGAATATGACCCACCCTTTTTATCCCCATGGAAATGTGACCCACCGTTTTATCCTATTTTCTCTCGAAGAGTGGGCAAACCACACTCTTTAGTTTATCTCTACAGGACTGATATAGATACGGTTATTTGATATTGTCGTCGATATAAATTTTATTATATATATTAAATGAGTTATTATGTATATTAATGATTTTATATACATAACTTGTTTGTGAACAGTTGGATCTAGTCAGATAAATGGATATCCATATATAACTTGTTTGTGAACAGTTGGATCTAGTCAGATAAATGGATATCCATATATAACTTGAAGTGGCCTACAAGAACTGTTGCAATTGTACATCCCATAACATTCCACTATACACATTAGACACCGCGTGTCTCATGCACCCGTATCTGCGTATCCACTGTGTCCGACTCTCAACGTCAATGGGCAAGTTGAGTGCGGATGGAGTATGACATCCGAATGGGGTAATTCTATGAGTCTTTTTTAAATTAATCAATTTTATGTTTTATTTGTAACAAGCATTTTCTGAAAGTTTCTAAATTTTTAATATATGACAATCACCCCTAAATCTTAATTTTAATTGATATCGTTAAAATTTGAGTATACAAATAATTATAATGTCCTCAATAATTTTATTCTTATTTAAATCTTTATATGAATTCCACTATTATATTTTTTTTTAATGATTCTCAAATTGAGAACATATACTTGTTTAATATTATTTTTATTTATATTTATAAAACAAAAAATAATTATATGAATTTTGACATACATGATAAAATCGTTTAAGAAAATAAATATTTGAAATTAAATATTATAAATGAAATTAATATTTGAAAGATTAACTGTCTTAGTTTGAAAAGTTCAAAAGAGTGATTGTCAAGAATAACAATTTTAAAAAATTTAGAAAAAATATTTTATACCAATTATCCTAATTCTCACATGATACTTTCAATACTTGCAGAGTATCAATAACATTCTCTTATTCTGATTCCGGAACACCGTGCATGCTATATATGCACACAACAAATTCTAAAAAAAAATGAAGGAAAAAAAAAAAAGCAAATGCAATATGCAATATCTTAAAAAAGATCTCCAATTCATTAACAGCGTCATCAGATTAGACTCCACCACAACATGTTACAATTAAATGGCAATTTGAAGAGATGGCGAATTCTCTTCCTTTGGTACCACCTTGGCGACAAAAAAAGCTTTTAACTTTGTCCTTTTATGAAATCGATCAGAGAAACAATGCCCCATTATGCAATGGAAAGGTGAAAAAATATAACAAAGGTATCTGGTAGATAAATAATGCTAGCTGTTGAACTCAAAATAGCAAGGGTTCTTACCAAGGTGCTTTGCTCCAAAAGAAGGTGATTCCGTGTTGAGAAAGATTGAAAGGAACAGACGCAACAAATCAAATGCATCCTCAATTGGAATATTATTCGGAGTTATTCTCCATATCTTGTATCTTTGTAAAGATTATTCATAATTCCAATCATTTCTTTGCTTTTTTTCTTTTCATTTTTCGTAATGAACTCTTTATGTTTTCTTAAAGGAGAGAAAAGGAGGGTCGACGCTGGTGGCAAAATTGATATGTCCACTTAAGAAGCAAAAATGTCATCAACTGATTTGTAACCAATAATTCAAATCAAAATGATAGCTTAATGTTATCATAATGACCCAAAAAAATGACGCAAGGTCTTGGGTCAATTCAGAAATATGTGAAGTCTCAATCTCCTCCTTGATTTCCGTCTTGATTTGTGAAACTAGTTTGTGGTGCAGTGACAAAATTTGAAATTTGTAAAACATTATGAGTTATGACGGATCGAAAATATTTAGTCAGTCTAAACACACAAATATATATAACTTTTTTTTCAGTTCAAATATTCCAATCAAGTTCAAATACAATAGAAATTTAAATTATATTTTTACGGATCTTAAAATAAAAACTATTCCATTGACACTTAATTTTGAAATATAAGATCAGATACAAATTTAAACTTACATCTACATAACTCCAACCTGCCACTTGCCAGATCTCTTTTGTTGATACAGCGCCAAATTGCTAATCCATTACCATGTGTTGCATGCAGCGTGCATATATATATTTTTTCTTAGCATAGTAGGAAGGGAAGTACCTTTCTATATATATACCAGCAATGGTAATCAGCAAACTGTGGTAAAATGTCTAGATGCCTTCGATCGCACTAAGCTACTAATCCAACTTGATCCACTTGCAATTTACTTTCTTAGAGTTTCCTGCCATTAAGAAAAGGATGAGCACCAGTAGCTTAATGCAATCCACTTGCAATTCAAGATTATTGTAAATTTTCAAACTCTCCCTCCTAGCTTGTAATCTCTTTTTATTTTTAATAAAAGAATACAGTAAGCGTTGACCTACTTTGAAAAAAATAAGGATTAGTAATTTGACAATCTTAATAATAAATTTTTAAATAATTTTAAAAATAGAATTTGTAGATTTATTGTATTTTAGATATCATTTGATGTTCTATGAAAAATCATTAAAATTGTATGATATTTACGTGATTCATATTTAACAGTCTTTGATGGAATATTAACTGATACTTAAATTACATAAAATTTGAAAAATAATTAATCTATAAGTTCAACAATAAGTTATGAACGCCCACATAGTGAGATTTAGTTAGACTGTGCAGCTAATTACTCATTTAAAAAATCAAAAGCATATATAATATAATATCCATTGTATCTGGTATATATACATGAAGATGTGACGCTATAATTCAACCATTATACGTAATCGGCCATCAAAATTATCTCCAGAACACTTCTTAAACGTCCAATAAACAAAAAATATTTTATATCTTCTTCTTCATAACAAACTAATCAATGAAAAACTTGAAAAGAAAAGGAAAAATAATGAAAATAAATTAAGATGGTCTCATCCTCATATCTCCAATTGTGTGGGTGATGGTTCTAGCTAACAAGGAACGTAATGTGGGGTTGAGTTCTACCATCCTTGAATATATTTATGCTTCCTATATATTCATATCTCATGTCGACATGCAAGAAGATTATATATATTTACTCCTATATTTGCTACCCACCGGCGATGCAGAGTCCCATCAACCCTTTTCAGCTCCAAATTAACCCAAAACCATCCAGTACTATTCCAACCAACTTTCACACGATTGAATTCTTATCCTCTGCTGCATAATACGGATGCCGTACATCGAGCAAGTGAATGAATTTATAAGAATATTTTAAAAACATTGACATTATATAAGTTTTGACGTGATCGGACGCCCAAAGTTACAATTGCAGCTTGCATCTAAAAGAACACAACAACATTAATCTTCAAGAAGAAGAGGTGAAAATTCTTTATTAATTAGGTACTGTTATTAAGAGTAAGTTTATAGAGGGATCACTTGTTAATTTTTTTGCAAACTTGGCAATGAATTTTCAAAAACATAAATTAAATTAACCATTTAAAGAATAATTGTATTGATATGTCCTTGGATATATAATTAACTTAACAATCAATTTTTTTGTATAATTTAGATATTATTTGATGATTCAATTAAGAACTACTAATTTTAAAACGTAAAAAGTATACATATCACTTAATGTATAGTGAAACATACATCAAATCTCATCATTTTTTTAAATGTTGTATGTGGATAATACAAGAAATGCCTATAATATCGATTTCAAATTTACGCTTTATTTTTAAAAATTGTTGAAATTATCAAAATAAAAAATTATCAAGTAATCCCCCCTGAAATTCAATTAAATAGCACAACATCTATTTGTACATAAATTTATAATTGCAGTCTTCCTTGCAGCCCCTATTTTGGACTTGGCAAAGAAATTGTAAGTCGAACAGAGCATATATTATTATTTTTACACGATTAAAAATATGTTCCCTAAGTAAAATATACATAAAGAATGGACTCAAATCTCTTTAATATGAATACTTTTTTTTTTCAAATAAGGACACCCGTTAATCCAGCATTCATTTTTTCTAAAATATTTTTTACTAAATTTGAACATGCGTCTCTCCGTAGAAAAACGAAACCTATCGCCACTATATTAGACATGTGGTTCTCTTTCATACGAATACTGAAAGAATGGAATTAAATCTACTTCAAACTATTGAAAATGGTACTATTTCTCTATTTTATCCCTCCATATAATATCTTATTCCATTCAAATAAAGTAAGAAAGGACTAAAATGTAAAATTTTCAAAATTTGGCAATAACTTTTTGCTTCAATTAATTCTACTTGTCTAATTCCAACAATGTTTATGCTCTTTTCCTATTCCTTGTGTGTCTTAAAGGAATAAAGGTACTTTGATATGATTATATTACTTTTTCTTCTTCTATCTCATCCTTTATTTTTTTTAATAAAGTTTATGGTTAGTGAGGTTTAAATAATAAGCCCTTTGTCTCCTATTTTTAAAATCATTATTCGAATTCATCGGTAATTAATGGATGTACGTAAGAAAAAAGTGATGATTCTCCTCCCTTCCAATCTTTTGTATTCTCTTCTCCATATATAATTAATCAGCGTCACAGAAAATGATACTTCAAATCTTATTTCAAGTTACCAACTTTTTTTATTTTGAATTAGGTTTAAAGAGATAACTTTAAAAAATGATTTGAGTTGAGAAAAAAGAGATAACTTTATATGATATCAATTCGTTGTCTCCTCCTACATAGGACACGAAAATCAAATGGTCCCTCTTACTTACAACTTGAATTGAGAAATGAGAATGCCACATCACAGCACACTTCCTTCTCTTTGAAAGTCATGGTTTTACTTTGTTGAGATTATCAACAAAGAAAGTGTTTGGGAGATGATCGATGGCAATTTATGTATTCATTTAAAATAAATTATTACTCATATTAATGATTTTATTATACAATTTATTTTATATATTACTTTACCATTAATCTGAATAATAACTCATTAAGTTGAATAATAAAAGTACTGTATAAATAAGTTGTATAATAATGTCACTAATAAGAGTAATAACTTATTTAATCTAAATAATAAGATTAGTATCGACGATGGTATATGTATATTAGCTACCTATCAACAAAGAAACCAGACAAGAACAAGAAAGAAAAAAGCATTAGTTTGAGTAGTGCGAGTATATACTTCAGGAGCGGGTTTAATTTAAAGAAAATGTTTAAAAGTTATCATTATTGATACCGTATATGATTGATACTGACTTTATTACTTATGTAAAATAAATTATTATTTATATTAAAGATTTTATTATGTAATTTATTTTTGACAATATTTTTATTATTCAACTCAATATTACTAATATGAATAATAACTAACTTAAGTTGAATAATAAAAATACTGTATAAATAAGTTGTATAATAAAGTCATTAATATGAATAATAATTTATTTAATCTGAATGATAATGTCGGTATCGATTATAATATCAATGGCAGTATCTATATTATCAGCTCCCTTAATTTAATTGAAAGAAAAAGATTGTTTCTATCTCAGCCTATAATGAGTACTGTAGCTAAAAGTAAATCCTAAATAAAGTCTTTTCCTGATCTGGTACCAGTACCAGAGTACCAGTACTTATATCGCTAGCTACAAATTGCTCGTGGTTACTATTTTGTTATGTTATTGGGACCAATTTTAGTCGATTTGTGAAACTGGATCCAAAAGTGCAAAAGGAATAGCTTAAGTCGATAAATTTTGTCACAATTGAACCGATTAATTAGTCCGAAATATCAAGCCATTTCATTAAGATAGTTTGGATTGAGAACTACAAAATAATCTTACGAGAAAATCTAAAAATCCTCCATTGTTTGCAAGCACAAAATACAAGTTTATATTACACTAATTTATTCTATAAGATCATAAAATAGCACAATTGAAGCCTAATCATCAGAACACACAGAAAAGTACAGAGGACCTTTTGAATATTTTTCAACAAGGTAAAGCATGCATTTAAAATCCTTTGATGAGCGCAAGATGAAACCTCAAAACACCACAAAGATAATATAGACAGAGAACTGTTGGATTTATACTCTTTTTCACAATTGAAATGATTGATTTAGCGTCCTTGGATGAGTGGCAGACCGATGGCCGTAACAATAATCGTCGACGGAACACCGAAAATAATGTGCGCCCAGAAAGACAGGTTGTACCTGTGATAACATATATAACATTAGAAATTTCTCAGGAAATATTAACATCCTTTTTAACAATTGTATTAATTAATCCATGTCATGACGTCATCAAAAATTAAAAAATAAATATATATAATTTCAGGTTAGTTGAGTTCTCCATCATTTTGGGACAGTAATTTCTATGAAATTTCTTACATTTTTAAACAACACTTATATATGTACATAAACTTGTGATAGAGACAAGATACTGTGATGTTCTTTATAGAAATTAAATGTTCTGTATTGTTAATATATATATACTTACCCGTGAGTTTGTGATCGACGAGCCTGTTCGCACACAATCAAGTTGGCAGCAGAACCGAGAAGTGTGAAGTTTCCTGCTACTGTGCTAACCCAAGCTAGGATCAGCCATGACCTTGTTTCGGCTTCCGGCGATATGGCCGCTGCCGATTTCGCCACTTGCATTCCCAAAAGAAGCACTGCATATGCATCATGATATTAGAAACTATATATAATTTATTATACTGGCAATGATTTTATTTTTACCAGTACATTGCAAGGTACCAACTGTTGTATGGCTCACCTGTCGGCACATTAGATGCCAGATTGGAGAGTAGCAGAATGACCAGAGAGAGAACGACAACACCACTGGTGTGGTTGATCCTAGCATAAGGCTCCATGAAGTTCCAAAAAGCACTTGGAATGCCGGTCCGGTTGAATCCATCGACAGTTATGAACATTCCGCAAAAAAATATAAGCAGAGAGTACGACACCTGTCAATTGTCATCGACTCACATATGAGGAAATATACAACTGATGAAAAAAAATATGATATTTTGGAGTTCACCTAAGTGTAATTAAGCTGCAGATGATTGATTTGATTTTGACATATGTACATATTTAATGGTGGATCTGACAAAATAAATTCTGAGACCTATTCTATTTTTCTCATGGTACAGAACAAAACGGCTATTTTTGGACTTTCTAAAATCATTACAGAAGTCTAAACTAATTATGATAGTTCTTTTGTCTTTATTTATTTTGAAAGCTTATGTAGTACGTACACGCAATGAAAGAGCATGTAAAGAACAATTAACCTTATCGAGGCAAGGGCCGGCATCTCTGAAATCGATCACCACAAGTGCTAAGGCAGCAGTTATAGCGGTCCATGACATGTTAAGTCCCATGAGCAGAGCCGCGAGCATGCCTATCGCTACAACATAAACAAAGCCCTTCAAAATCAACTCCTTCTTTGTCAAGCACCTCTGCATGTCAGCACACTGCATCGACCCTCCCCGACCCTTTTTCGTCCGGGTCACGGGCGGTGACAACTCCTCAGGCGGGGGGCTCATGTGAGACATTCTCGCTGGAGAGAACTTGTGCGACATGACGTCCTCTTCTTCTACCACCCCCTCCTCCATAATTTCTTCTTCACCTTTTCCGGAAAGGTCTTTCCAAAACATGACTAATATGATCACTATGTTGACCGCAACCCCAATAAGCATCGCCGGAACAATACCAAAGAAGAATTTAAGGAAAGAAATCTTGCTCTCGACAGCTATGACGAGGTTTTGCGGGTTACCAATGGGGGTTGCGCTTGACCCAATATTAGCACTAGATGCAAGGGCCAGTAAAAACGGTTTGGCAGGGAGATTATGCTGCCGTGCTAACTTGAGGACGAACTCAGTTAGCACAATGCATGTCGTGTCATTTGTAAATAACGCACTAGCAAAGGCTGATATGAGGCAAACACGGCATAGCAAATCTTTGCCGCCTCTGCTTTTCCAGGAAAGGAGACGGCCCAAGTGCATGAACATATTGGCTCTTTCAAGGTAGATGCTAACAACCATGGTGCCGAAAAGAAGGCCGAGAATCGGGAGATCTATTGCGGCATAGGCTTGTGCGGGACTAATGACTTGAAATACGACCATGAGCATCGCACCAAGAAGTGAGCCGGCAGTACGGCCTATTGGGAGGAAAGGAACAGCCGGGAATACAGCCAGCATCCAAAATATTCCGAATGCAACCGAGCCGAGTACAATATCAGGGATAGAAGCTAGCTTCATTTTTTCTTGTTTATAATTTTTTCTCTTTTTGGAATGTGGAAAATAAGGAGGGTTAATTTGTTTGCTATAACTTGGTTTAAATAGGAAAGAGGGTATTGCTTGGATAAGATTTACAAATGCCCTCTTGTAGATGTGAGCTGCAACAAGAGAATTAACACAAAAAGAAAAGAAGAAAATCATTTAAAAGATTAATATATATCAGTAATAAATTGTGCAAACAAGTAAAGTTGTGTTGCTTGTTGACACGTAATGGTTATTAAATTAAAGTGCATGATATATATTACACTTTTATTCACACTTTATAATTTGCTTAATCCTGCACAATTTCTGTTTCTTAGGTGATAGCAGATGAAATGAGGGTTTATCTCTTTAAAGTAAGAGATTAATTTACCCTTAATTATGGACCAACCTAATACCTGTAGTATATAATATATCATCTATGCTTTTAATTCTAAACTCAGTTACATCATATATTAATTGAAAGCAGTATGCAGAATAATTTAAATTATAAAGATAAAATAAAGAAAAAAATGAACGTTATATATATATATACTCCCAAATATTTCGTACAAACTAAAAAACTGGTCGTTTAATTTATCAGAATCATATAATTTAATACCTATATAGGAGAGATATATATATAATATAGAGGCATATCCTGATCTGGCTAATTAAGTACGATTAATGGAGAATGAAGTAATGAAACACTAATTAACACTACCAGAGAATTTAGACTTAAAATTAAGGGGAGAGAGAAAGAGAGGAAGAGATACCAGATTGATTGCTCTGAGAAAAGATTTCTGGTAAAGCAAAAAAGAGCGGGAAAAGTTCATATGCTCCACTAACTTGAGTTGCCATTTTATAGAGACGGGCCTCATTAATTAAACTTGGGGGAGAATTAACAGAAGTACCCTTCAAGTTTTATAAAATAACAAAAAATTCTTGATTCAACTCCATGCCAGTTTATTTTTTTTTTTTTAGTTATTTGATTAATTAACTAATTTTGCCAAGTTATATATGTTTATATAGGATACATTGTACGGAGAAAATGTTTCGGATTACAAAAGTATATATATATATATATATATCAATGAGCTAGTATTAGCTTCTAATTACATCTCAACTTTTAGAAAAAGCATCAAATTTTCAAGCTTGAATTTTTGCATATTTAGATAATAGTATATAATTTATTAATTTGCATTTAACAAAAATTATATGAACGAAAATTTTTGGGCTTGATCCTCTTCCATTCATCAAAAAAATAAAATTCTGAGTGTGAATATACCTATTCATTGTTCAATCTATCAAAATTTTCATCTTACCTTGACCTAGCAAAATACATATAAATTAAACTACGTACTCTAGCGTTCTCATTAATTAAATGTGAATTGTGTACTTTAAGTGACCCAAAATGAAAATTCCAAGAATCATGGGGCCAATTTACAAAAAATAAAGGAGTTGGTAATTAACTGAGTTGAACATGCTTTATTTTATTCTGCTTACTAATTAATGAAAAAGGATTAGATGGCTAATATCTTATATATTCAACAAACCCATAGACCTGAACTCCTATTGGAGGAGAGTGACCAAGCATTATAATTTTTTATAAGGTTTGAATTTTTATTTTATTTATGCTTCTGTCTTTTATTAGCAAGTGACCCAGTGAAACTTTGCACTAGGAATTGGAGAGAAGAGGATTAGATACCAAAAGCCAACTGAGTGACATCCAATCAAAATGCAAAGCTTTTAATTTCCTTATATTCTTTTTTATTTCATGGGTTTTCTAAACGTGGATTATATAGGCCTTTTATCTTTTTTTTTTTAAATAGGGGGTGATGCATGGGTCGGTCGGAAGCATACTATATCTAACTTAGATAATATAGAAAAAGCTATGTTATAATATTTATACAATTTGTTCTAGTCCAATAATAGATAAATCAAATAACTATGGATGGTCATATTATTTATATAAATATCTTGCTTGTAGAAATAACTTGCATGATGCCTTTTTCTTTTGGGAGCTGGAGCTGATATGTAGATATTTTCATTGATATCGTCATCAATATCAATTTTATTATTCATATTAATGAGATATTAATTATATTAGTGATTTTATATGTAACTTATTTGTACAGTATTTTTATTATTTAATTTAGATAAGTTATTTATTATTCAGACTAGTAGTATTTGAGTTGAATAATAAACTACTATAAAATAAATCATATAATAAAGTCATTAGCGTAACTAATAATTTATTTTACATTAATAATAAAATCGGTATCAATTACGATATCAACAATGATATCTTCCAAACGTTTTCCTTTTCTTTTTTACTTTGATTGATAGATAGCTAGCGTTATGAAATAGTAAAATAATTAACAGCATGTATATTCAGACCCATTTATGTTTTACAACTGATAAGTTCATACAATCTATTTATTGAGTAAAACTAGTGTATTCTTAGAAACATCAAGTTTTTCAGTGTTCTTAATTCAAAATCCATCGAATCAACTTCAAATGATAAATTCAAATTACTCAAAAAATTATTTATATCAAAATCTTATAGAATATCAAAATCTTTTATTTTTAGAGTTTTCTAACTATTATTTTCAAATTTTTAAACATGCCTCTTAAATAATAATAAAATAATTAATGTTTGCATATGAGAATAGGCAATTTTCAAAAATCTGAAAAAAATAGTTAAAAACTCCTAAAATAGAAAATTTTGTTATTCTACAAAGTTTTGATATAAAAAAATTTGTTGAGTAACTTAAATCTATCATTTGAAACCAATTCGATAAATTTTAAATTAAAAACACTGAGAGAGAACCGATACTTCTAAAAACATCCTAACTTTACTCCTATATATTTCCAATAATTCTTTTGGTTCAAGGAACAGAAACAGAGGGAGAGAGACGGTCCCTGTTTCGTTGTATAATGGCGCCAATCAACTTTTTATATGGTGAGATGGTCTTTATGCCTCTGGTTGGAGCCTTGTACAGTTTTACTATCATGTAAATTTGGATTACATGATCATAGGTAGATCAATGAGAAATATATATATATATATATATATATATATATATATATATATATATAATGCTTTCCAAATATCCAATATATTAATCTTTTTTAAATTTGGGCGCTTCTATCCTACCTTGCTAATCACTACCCATCTCATGTTTTTATCATCCTTTCATAGATGATAGATCTATTCGGCGTCAGAGAGCTTGATCAAATATAATGAGTTAAAATATTATTTTTAGTATAATTATATATTTTAAATTTTTTTAAGAGACTAACTACAATATAATTATAATAAAATATCTTAAATATTTAATATATATAATTAGTTTTCAAAATTTTAGAAGGGAGGACTACAACCCCTTCCGGTCTCCACTAAGCTCTATCCCTGTATCTAATAATTGAAACGTCAATTTCCTTTAAGATTTGTTTTACCTATATATCATTAATTAGTTCTCATTCAAGGGATGCTGTCTTTAATTAAGAGGTCAGATGTTGAATATATATTTTCAAAGTGTACTGGCAATGCAAGACGGGGTATTGCTTGCCACCACATCCCCCAAATCATTTATACCCAATTAACACACCAACAAATGGAGAGGATAAAAAAAATGAAAAAAAACATAAGAGAAGTACGACTGTACGAAGAGAAGAAAAAAATGCCTTCATTTCATTTCATTTCATGCTGATACAAAGCAAGAGCATGCACTTAATTACATTGCATCCAACCCAAAAACCAAAAAGGGTTTGAATGATAAGGTCATGGACCAAAATTGCAAAAGGCTTATTTAGTTCATGTCCTTCAATTAATTGACCTGTTATGTATTAATTATATATAATATAATCACCTATTTTATAAGTGAAATTATATAATTATTGCAAATAAAAATTCAAATATTTATTTATATGTATGTAAATTTTGTAACATTTTTATTATAGATATTATATTTTTTCTCACTTAAGAAATAAGAAATTATTATTACTAGATAAATGTTTGGATAAAACTGGATAGATACAAAATGGCTTGGGTGGACCCAGCACTTGAAACAAAGGACAAACACCTTCAATAATTTAATGGCACGTGTTTCTTCTGCTATGTTCTCTGACATATAATCTTTCTTTCAAACATGTCTTTAATGTAATAATATGGTTCGCACCATATGCAGAATAAAATGGCATCAGTTACTGTGAATTTAATTAAATACAAACAAAAGAATAATTTAAGCTTATTCGTCAACTTTAGACTGTCAATTGACACAGCATAGATAACATTTCATGCACACATAATATTCCAAACTCTTTTTACTTAATAAATATAAAATTTCAATTTAAACTTTTAGAAAAATATATTAAACGAATTTTGAAATTTACAAAGAGTAAATTAAGTAATTCCAGTCCATAGAGTTGAAAAAAAGGGAAAAAAAATTCAAAAACAAAGAATAAGAATACGGAGTTCAAAGAAGCAATCTTTGCTCAAGTGAGAAAAGACAATATTTTTCATGTAAAAGGTTGCAGATTTGAAACCATAATAAAGATTTTTTTTTGGATAATTTAAAGTTAGATGATTTAGACCTCCATCTTTCATCAAAAAAAAAAAAGAATACAAAGTCCAGCCTTTGAAGGCTAGGTATATGCATGGAAGTTCATGTTAGTTATCTTTGATTTGTTTCATGCAGAAACTTTGGTTCTCTCAGAATCATTAAGAGTGATGAGATCAAGACCATGCGAGCCGGTAGGGTTCCGCCTCATGATGGTATAACAATGGTGGAAGCTATATACTTGAAGGAGTTCCAACATGGCAGGTGGTGGTGGAGCAGCTATATATACTGAATGGTATCCAGATCATCCAAGCAATGGAGAATTAGGTTTTCCGACATAAGGTACCAAGAGAACCAATTCTTCCGGCACAGATGTTGCCCGATGTTGCGAGACAAGGACACCTTTGCACTCTTCTCAGGGAAATATTCCATTTCCAACCAGTGAATATTGCAGACAGAGAAATGTATCAGTGCAACTAGATACAGAATTTTATTTTAGTTAATTTTTAGCAGTTAGTAGTGATGTATTTCCTGCTTTTAGGTTCTTTTTTTTTTTAAGAAGAAGAAGCAGCAGGCTTAAGCCTACTTTTGATTTCATTAAAAAAGAAAAATGAGTTATTTACAAGGTATGCGTAGAATATACAATAGCATTGCACTATGTATAGCAATGATTCGAGAACTACTTTGTTTAGGGTTTTTTTAATCTGGTTTTTAGTTTATTAAAGAACTGTTGTAATTGAATACTGACATTATTGTACTGTGTCCGTCGTTATAGTAGGTAGAACTTTCAGTTATTTTTAACACCCCGCAGCCTTATTTGTGATGTCAAACCTGAATTTGATGTCAAATTTTGATTGGAAGGACACAACAAGCAATTTAGGGCTGAGCAACACCTTTTTTTCAAAATTTTAATATGGAGTATAATTCTTGCATATTGATGTGTGATTGTGTATATATGTTACAGAGATATAGTATAATTAAGATGGAGTAGATTTTTGAAGTAATATGTAAAAATTAAAAATAGAAATGAAAAAAATTCTGTCTGGATTTTTTTCAAGATTTATCTTAGAATAAACTAATTTTGGTGGTTAGTTTTGCATAAAAAAGTTTGACTAAAAGTTTTTGGAGGGGAGAACAAAATTAAAATTGTATAGTGTGGATTACATGAATCAAGTAATCATATTATTTTTTCAGTGTTCCTTTATCAATACATGTTGGAGAGTTTCTAATAATGGCAATCATAAAAGATTGTTTTTTTATACTTCTTGTTCAAGAATAATGCTGGGATTATTCTTTAAAATTATCCAAGGGGAAGTATTATAATACATTGATTATCATAAAATGTTAATATTATCATAGAGAGAGAGAGAGAGAGAGAGAGAGAGAGAGAGACTTCATTTAATGAATGATTGGAAGCTTCTGCCCATTTTCAAAAAATAAGAAAGAGAAAGACCTTAATGCTAATATTATTTTCTTAAGTGCTAACTCCGACAACATTTCAGTGAAATAAATATTAATATGGAATAATAAATACTGAGATTAATAAGATTAATAGAAGTCTTTATTTCTTTTTAAAAAAATTCTGGTATGTATATTAGTTGACTTTATCGTGAAGCAACTTTAATTAATCAATTTGCAACTCAAATTATTAAACTAGGGATCTCTTCTCCAATAGCATCCTTTTGTCGTTTTATTCCCTTTCAGTTAAAGCAAGATAATACCAATCCACAATAATTATGGTTTCCCAATGCCAAAAGGTGATTGGAAAGAAGATTAGTCCCTTGCAATTCATCCTTTGTCACCCCAAATTAGGAAAAACCTCTCTTTTGTGGTGCCTGTTTGAAACTCCCTGAACTAGTTACAATACAGCATTAGCGAGTTCCAAATTGTTGTTATAATTATGATGGCAGAGATTATATAATATATAATTTCAACTGTCTGATTCGGATTCAATGTATTTATAATAAGTTATGATGGCAGAGATTATATGATACATAATTTCAGCTGTTTGATCGATGTATTTATAATAAATTGTCATGGCAGATTCTAGAGGTGACAATCAGGTGGGTCAGGTCGGGTCAGGTTAGATCAGTTAGGTTGGGTCGGGCCTGGTCGGACTGAGTCAGGTTGGGTTAGTTTGACTAAAAAGGATTGTTGGGTCACGGATCGAGTTGGGTTGGGTAAGGTTTATGTCACTTTGATTTTTTGAAAAAATCAGATCAAATCGGATCGGGTGTCAGATAAGTCGGACGAATTCGTTGGATCTGATCAGGTTTTACCGCCTCTAGCAGATTCAATGTATTTATAATAAGTTGTAATGACAGAGATTATATTGAATGTATGTACAACAATAAGTTGTGACGGTGGAGATTATATTAATTATACAATCTCCAATGAATTTATAATAAGTTGGAGTCTAGTTTTGTTTGTTAATATATAAATTATAAAGAATAAAGAGAAGATAATACGGGTTGTCTTTCCTAGTGAAATGACAATTTTATAATCTATTATATAGTACAAGACAAGACGGATACTTAACTATCATGTGCATGCATCATGAATTGTCCATTATGTTCAAATAAAATTTCATTTATACACACACTAAGGTAACAAATTTCTCAACGATATGATGAAATTTGAATTAAATAATATTTAACATACTAGACTAATAGTCCTTCTCGTTGACTAACTCTATCTCTATGTATTTAAATGCATGATATATATCTAATCATGAAGGTTTTGTCTCTATACATTTAATTTTTATTTTGCAAAAGTTGACCATAAATTGCAATGTAGAAGGTCGTAAATTAATGTCAAGACAAATTAAAGCTATGTGTGCATGCATCATAGACCATGTAATTTGTGTGCACAAAAAAATTATTTTTTTTCTCTCATAAAGAGTGACATATGGCCATTAAGGCTCAATCAATTGCCAATTCTCTGTCTCTTTGTCAAAAAAAAAATTGAAAGGGTGGTTAATTCAATCCATGAATTATTTTGTGGTACTTAATTCAATGCGTAAATATTTTCTTGTGGTGATCCATTAATTGAAAAGGATCTAATATCAATGGTTATCGGTGTCAAACGGTATCAATTTTATTATTTATATTTAAATTTATAAATTTAAACGGTTAGACGTGCTCTATATCATCTCAATAATATGTATATAAAAAAATCGTAAGATTTTAACTTTATTTCGATAGCCATTAAGAAAGGAATTAAATCGTTAAAAATTGAACAAATGATTTTTATTAACTCTTGATGTATACTCAAATGATGTTGAAATAATGTAAAAATTTATATACATGTAGTATATGAAATATGTAATATATTTTATCAATTAGTTTTATTTTTTTTTTAAATTTAAAAAAAAATTATTTGGATCTTAAATTTCATTGACATGATTTGGCATACAAAACCATTGAAATTAAATCTCTCCTCTAATTAATTACAGTGGAATGATAAAAATCATCAAGTGTATATCCATATCTTTTTTTTTCCTATAAGATGGTAGGCCATAGGCGACTTACCTGCCAAGCGAATTTCATTAAAAAAAAATTAAAGGAAAAATATGTATAAATAATTTTGTTGTAGTCTTTAAGTAACAGCTTGATTAACTGATTGATGATTAGAAAACCATAAAGCCAAATTAAATGTCATTCTAGCAGTGCACTAAGTGATCTTTATAGTTAATTGTTTTTTTCTTGTATTTGTAATACAAACGTCATATGTACAAACTATGTATTTTATGATCTATATAATGAACACATCATATCTATAAAACATGATCATATTCCATGTATGATTCACTGTATATCAAGAGATTTGAAATTTAAACGGTTCGAAATTAACAAATACATATTGAATTTTAATTAATATAAAAATTATACTGAATTAGATAAATTTTCATGGTAAAAACACATATTGAATTTTAATTAGATTGTCAATTATAATCAAATTATAACAAAATTGATCATCAAGAGAATAAATTTGAAAATTATATTGCATTGACAAAAGCTAAGATTGATGTACGTGCTATATATTTAGGCAAATTCTAAGAAAAGTGACAAACATAAAATATTTTGGATAGAAATAGCATTTAATTGTGACTAAATTAGTACTTAGTTAAAACCTATTAGGCTAATTTTTCTATAGATCAGAATTTGTACATAAACAAATAGATAAAACCAAAACTAACAGTTATGATTCATTAATTATTAAAAAAAATTATCAATAACAAAATTGTTCAATGTATTATATGTATTATATGTATCTCCCATACAGGATGGTTCCCATATCTGAACCTAAGAATGAGATTCATGATACAACTAACTCTACGAAGTGCATAAGATGAAGAGCCACAGAAAATCAGACTTACTAAGTGACGCATTAGGTTAGAGACAGACAGATCAGTACTGAAATATCAACCAACAGCAATCAAGAAAAAAATGGGGTTAATTAAACTAATACATAGCTAGCGTTCTAACCTTGCAACGTATGTATGGTAATCAAAGTATAAATTAACAATGGATTGATTTTTTTTTCTTGAATAGATGACAATATTATAGCCGCCCAAAAGCATTGTTGTCTAAAGAGAATTGGACAAAAGTTTGTTTGTGTCGCCAAGCATCCCTGCCAGCTTGAGATCACACAAACTGATCAAATTAGTATATATTAAGAAAAGGGTTACAATTATTTATTTATTTTATCATCTTGATAATCATAAAAAATAATGTTTAAATTTGAAATATGTTATTCTACATAGACATGTTATTGGTCCATATAGTGCACATATCATACCAGTACAAAAATTGATAAGAACGAGTCTTGATGTGCCGTCAAATGATATTTAAATTATTGAAATTGGATTTGTGCTCTAGCTATATACCCCACAATAAATTTATAATTTACTTTTTTTATTTTGAATCTTACTTTAATTGATTTCAAAATGTATTGTCAGGATTGTCAAGATAAGTTACTGTGAAATAATCCCTCCCCTATAATTTAAGAGGATCTTGCATGGCTCCATTTTGTATACTTCCACCATACATATTTTTATTCTTGAAATTTTAATAACTCAAACATCAAAATAAAAATCTTCATATATGATTCATATTTTTCTATATATATATATAGAAACTAAAGGCATTTCCATTTAATTTCTGTAAAAAAAAACTTCTAATTTCAATAATATCACATCATTAATCTTCCAAAATTTTACTTCTCACAAAAACAAATCAAAACCTAACATATATATAATAAATCAACAAATAATGATAACACAGATTTTTTTTCCCTCAATAACACAGAGAACTTGCACTTAACCAACAAGTGTTACCATCCACTGCAAAAGCTGGTGTGCATGAGAAAAACAGCATTATTTTTTGCCAAGCAACTCCTAAATTTCCCACCCAATTTTTTAGTGGGATTCTAGTGTGACTTGCACTGACAATTTACAGCATGACACCTCCTCCTCCTCCTCCTCCTCCTCCTCCTCCTGCCTCTTCAATCTTCAATCCATCATCTCTACTAATTTTGAAGACAACCGTTACGAGGTGACAATACATGTATATGGATTCTGATCTTATACTACGCAATACTGTATTGTACAGTGTACGAACAAAAAGATTATAGGGTTTTTTTTTATTTTACATTATACGAATCTTAATACGATCGAACGGATAGCACGCTACGTTACACAGTACAGTGCGGCAGAGAATACAAAATACTTATTATATGTATATGTATATGTATGTCCAAAATGCCATTGGAAAACTCGTGTCAACTACTTTTGCCATTTTGGCTTTATATTCCAAGGGAGATAGCCTAGCATTAGCATAACTCTATCTTCTAGGGGTTCTGATTTTCTTTATACAGTACTGCACTGCATAGCATACGAACGGATGGATTACAAGAAGGATTTTTTTTAAATTTATTTTGCACGAATCTTGATGTGATCGAATGAACAATATACTTTGATGCATGGTATAATATAACACAGGATACGAATCCATCTTCTAGAGGAAACAATTGGAGGCTATAGTGCTGGGTTTGGTAACGAAATTCTATGTATGTATTGAGGAGCGTTATATATTTCTAGTTTTACGTGTTTGGTTTTTTCTTATTTATTGGATAATTGGCACATTTGAAGTGGAATGAAATGATGGAAATTTGAGAGCTTGATGGAAGAGAATTATAGCAGAGTCAGACATGTTGATAGTCCCGGGTCAAAATTGTCCATTTTATTATGGAGGTAGATGTGAATGACAGCATTTCAAACAATAAAAAAAAACAAATTGTAATAATCCGTAAGTGTTTCTTCAAGTTGTAATTGTTAAGTAAATATCATTTCAAAGAATTTTTTTAAAAATAATTCTTTTTTTTTTGCCTTTAAGCAAAGCAAGAAAAAGCAATAAGTATCTAATTGATAAGAATATCTAATCACTAAAGCAATGCTCATCAGTAAAAGGTTACAGATTTAAAACCTGACTATAGTTATTTGTGAATATTTAAAGTTAAAAAGTTAGACCTTCATCTTTATTTTAAAAAGGAAAATAAATATGTTTTCATCATTCATAAAACTTTATGGACACTTATTTTTTTTCTCCCCAGCAGACACTAGATTTTGCATCATATTAAAAAAAACTTGTTCATTTTCTTTTGAACTGTCCAAATTTTGTAGATAAATAGATTTGTCTTTAATATTTAAAAATATAATAAATATAGAGTTTCATTTGCAACAAAATTTTAATATATAAATCATATAAAACAATTTGAATCCATAACTCAAGTTTCAAATAGTTGATGTAAAATACTAGCGCATTTTTACTTTGTCAAGTTCGAAAAATTAATCTTTGAATGTAAAATACTGGCATATTTTTCACTTTACAAGGTACTATAACATAACTTCTAATTGTTATATCAACAAAAGAAAAATTTTCTAAGTTAGCAAAAATTTTGCACGCGTTCTTTTTTTTAATAGAATGATCTAATTTCCATACATTGAGAGTTCAATGATTTATGAGAAACTAATAAAAATGCAATGGCTATTTTTTTTATATGATGCAAATTTAATTTACTCCTTCAACAAACTTGCCCATTGTATTATTTTTTAATTTTTTTATGTTATTTTTTTCTCTACCTAGGTCTAGAATTAATCATGTCCTTGGCCAATTTATGTTGGGTAATTAATTTATTGCATTAGAATATATTTTTTTTTAATCAATGTATCCTACCACTACTTTAATTTAATAGCATGCCCTTCTTAATTTATAAGAAAAATAAAAAAATAAAAAAGAAAGAAAGAAAGAAGAAACTGACAATTTTCAAGGTCTATGAAAAAAAATGTCATAATCTATGAAACTTCAATTGATTTAATTACACAATGTGCATGTTTGCAAATATTTTCAACGACAAGACAATTCCTAAGCATTGTAAGGATGTAATTAATTAATCTCTCCTTTATATTGCTATTACATGAACTTTTGGTGTGAGGTTGAGATTGTTGATGTTCCATTTTTTGATCCCTTTTAAGATTGAAACAATGGTGAACGACAAATTAATTGACATAGTGTAACATTTGTTAGTATTTTGATCTGATTGTGTCAAAGTAGGTATTTACACAGGACAAATTGATTAGACAATTTGAATTATTGTTGGTATGATAAAGTAAGATTTAGATTATTTTAATTTTGTTGAGAACCAATATTAATTTGTTTTAATGATGAAACTAATATTTTTTTATGTCTGAGGTTATATATTCGAAATTCAGATGAAAAAAAAATTTATAGATATTTAAAATTAAGTAATTTTGACCTTCATTTTTATCTTAAAAAAGTTTGCTTAGATATTATCAGGCCCAAGTTTTTTTTTATCTCATTTTTTAGTATGAATATATTTATTATATGTCTGTATCATACTATAATATAATATATATGAGTAAAGCTAGGTGAATTTAAGCTCACCATGGGGTTTGATGAGTTTAACTCAAAAATCTATCAAATCAATCTCAAACGACAAATCTAATTTTCTCAATAAATTATTTATATCAAAATCTTATAGAATACAAAAATTTTATATTTTAGAGTTTTTTAAGTACTTTTTTCAGATTTTTTTTTCAAAATGACCTATTCTAATATTCAAATATTCATTATTTTATTATTATTTTAGAATCATCTTAAAAAATCTGAAAAAAATAGTTAGAAAATGTGGGTATCCTATAAGATTTTAATATGAAAAATTTATTGAGCAACTTGAATTTATTGTTTAGAATCATTTTGATAGATTTTTTTTAATTGAACTCATCAAGAATGTTAATGAATTTAAATTTACGCTAGTTTTAATCTATTTTCTTTGCTCTAGGATTTTATATTAATCATATAAGCATAAAACAACTTAACTACATGTGCTAAAGCCTAAAGCAATGAAAGACTTTGAGACTAATTTTCAATGATTTGTATAGATTTTATCAATGTATAATTTTATCATCCTTTATTCAAAACAATCAATACTTGATTTATGTATTAATTTGTCTCATTCTTACTTTCAAATATTGTTTTCTATTTAAACATATGAGTTTCAAAATGACAATAACTGGGGGGAGAGCTCAGTTTGAAACTGTCAGTTTCACATAGTTTAGTTGAAAGAAAATTAAATAAACTTATGATGGTCGGCTGTATAATATTAATATATAGGCACTAACTAGAGAAACATGTATATGTCATGTGCTTGAATTATATCACTTTTGGATTTCTTGGGTGCTTGATTTAATGAAATTCCATGCATAAAAAATAATTAAGGCCCCTCGCCTAAAAACCAAGCACATTTTTTTTCTCTTTTTTGTTTATTTTCTTTTTTTAGATAAAAATGAAAATAAATCGTTTAACTTTAAATGTTGGGAAAGAATTTTCTATTCGAATTAAAAACTTGCGACTTCTTTTTTTCTCCTTTTTTGTTAAATTGAAATATGAAGTTTTTGTGTTAAAGATGCATTGCGGTTTGATATGATGATATATAGATAAATGTGTTATTAAATATGTTATAATTGTTTGATAGTTAACAAGTTTCTAAAAAAAATTAAAAATACACATGTCATCAACAATTTAAATGATTTCTATAGAAAATTTGTTATAATATCAAAATCAGTCATCTTTCAATTAATTTTAAAGAAAAAAAATTAAAAACTAAGTTTTCCCAAGTGACTTAAAAGAAATAATCAATATATAAATTATATTCTTTAAATTCTTATGTGTTTTTTTCAAGCAATTTGTAGTGAAACGTGTTGTGTATTTCGAGGTAAGGAGAAAATTAATAAAATTTTAACATAATTATGATACGAAGTAAGAGTATATTGGAAAGAAACTTACCTAAATAGCACTGAATTCCTCGATGCTACACCGGTGATCGCCACAGAGGATCTACTCAAAGAAACAGAAAAAATCAAGAAAAGGACTCAATTGACTTTGACTTCCAAAGAGATGGGAAATCACAAGTTCAATTCTCTCTCCTTCATTTATTTATTTATTCAAATTGGTTAGGGATTCAATGAGTTAATTGCAAAAAAATTCACAAATTTTTAAATCAAAGTCAAGGAAGAAAGCTTAAAACAAAAGAAGTTAATAGGTATTTAAAAGTCTCCTCCATAAGAAAACTAGATAGTAAGAACAAAAGAAGATATTTAATATAAGTTATGAAGCTAGGAGTCATGTTATCATTTTCATATTTTCATACATTAATTTTCTAGTCACCTTATTTCATTCAAGGAAGTTCTTTTGTTTTGTTTTTTTTTTTTTGTGTGTGCATAAAATCCAACATTTTTTGTTATGTACGAAATCTAACTAAAAGATTCTTGCGGATATTTGAAATTAAGAAATTTGATCTCGTCTTTATGTATAAAAAAGTTGTATACTCACATATAGAGTATCATTATTTATTTGATGGGAAATTGTAAAAAAAATTTCTATTATTCCACCAAATTTTTGTAGCATCTTTTTTTTTGAACAATTGTGATGTTATTGTTTTCTTGAATGGCTAATAAAGTCGAATGCCTTGTCGAACCTCTCTCTCTCCCTCTCGTTACCAATAACGCGTTAAATTTCATCACTGAAATAATGAAAACAACAACAACATTAATAATAATAATAAAATGTACAATAATGTATTAGGATGGTGATAAATATTTATGATTATCCATCTATTTTAAATCAAACTATTTTTTTGTGTGAAGTTCTTGCCCCATTTTTTCCATTCTCTATCAAAGTGGTGATGAAATTGAACTGAATGACGATATTTTGTTATTTCTTTTTTTGCAAAGACGGACCTTAATTTATTATTTATCAACAATATGAAAAGGAAATTAATTTTCTGTTGTTCTACAATCTAACAACTGCCACAAGATTGATCCAAACTTTTTCTTTGGAAACTTCTTATAATAAATGAATGATATTAACAAAATCCAAATTGAAAGATACATCACTTTTATGTGGACATTCTTAGTTTAAAATTTGAACTGCTAATATAAAAAAAAATTTATCCCAAAATTAAGAGATAGTGTTGACAGCTTAATGATTGAAAGACTAAAAAAATATGAGTTGTATTTTTGTTAACTAGGAGTAATAAAGTTATGCTTGGCCTTTTTATTTTGAACTCTTTTTATAATGAATTTCTAAAAAGAGATGCAAATAAGTAGGTCAATCCTGGTTTAGTAAAAAAATTGTTCATATATGAAGGAAAGAAATATTTTCTACAATAATAAAAATCCCAAATTTGATTTTATTATTGAAAATTATTTTTTATTCTTTAAATTCAAAATCTATAATTCAGAATATACATTTTTAATAAACTTTAAATAAGAGATATACCATGTTTACTCCAATAGAATTTTCTTAATATATACAAGTCTATAAACCCACATGCCACACCAACCACACTCTCTTAAATTTAAAACTCCAAAACAATTCTTATTACAAATTTGATTTCTTGATCCTCACTAAATTATTAATTTATTACCGCCGATTGTACCCAATCATATAAATTCAGATCTAGAGCTTACGTGTAAAGTGCCTCATATTTTTGGGTTAAAATATTTCAACAAAATATCACAAGCAGTAGTTGCAACTTTGCAAGAATTTTTAAGTATAGTCTTTCCTCATTCTTTTTAATAAAAGTACATCTATCTTCTTATTAAGAAAATAAATATAGTTCCAACCTATCAGCATCCGACACGTCAAAAGCACATTGTCAAGAAACATGTAATAAAAAAATATGATTATACGTATATGAAAGGAATGTCTCCCTTCTATCTCCAACAAATTGTAATATCTATTATAATTTGTAAATAAGACTACTACATAGATACTTAGATAGGTGATGTTATTGACCTAATTTAATCCATAATAATTTTGCTTTTTAATTGCCAATGTCTTCCTTTTGACATTTGGTGGGTAGGTTTCTATGGCGTCACTTTAGATTTGAAAAAAAACAAAAACAAAAATCTTACTGTTAATTATATATGTATATATACTTTAGATGTTTCAACAAAAATAATCAATCAACTTGTAGTTGAAATCTAAACATCATATATATCTCACTGCTGTTGCATCATGATTAGAATATATAGGTGATAAGCAGTACCTTTCTAGCGATGTGGCTCGTTAACTTCAGCTCTACACTTCTAATAAAATAAAGATAAAAATACAAAAATATCTCCTATAATTTAAATTTAGGTTGTTTAAATTGAATTGGACCGTTTAAAATTAATGACGGCAACTTACCATTGTATTTCCACGGCAGTAGATGTGGACTCCTACTGATTAAGGCCGCTAAAGGATCGAGCTATCTATGCCGAGTTGAACTCGGCTTTAGTTTAAATTTGTTGGGTTTTTTTTAGTTCAACCCGTGTAATGAATTATCGATCGAGCTCGAGTTAAACATGGATTTCAATTACTAATTTTGCATGGTTATTTTCATATAATTATAAATAACAAATGCAAAAGAAAATTAACTATAAGTCATTTGTTTAGGTGAATAATTGTCATCAAATATTATGTTGATTTTGTTGTAAAATTTTCGAGGAAATATTCTATTTAGATCTGGAAAAGATGTATTTAGTTGTACTTATATATAGTTAAACACTGAAATTTAGATAATGAACACTTTTATAATAGATATACATACAAATAATTTTACATCAACTTATCAATATTGATGTAAAATTGTTTGTATGTAGAAGTGTTATTTTTATCCGATTATGTTCTTCCGATTCGTATATGAATCGTAGTATTGAGAATTAATTTATCTATATGTGACACTATTATGGATTGATAAAGGTTTTAATCTACTTACTCCATTAAATTAAATTCATGTCTAATATGATATTCAAACAATAACTTAATCTACTACAAATCTGCTTTTTTATTATTCTAGTCTCTTATTTTTGTTTGGATCACTAGTGTTTTTAAAAATAGAAAAATTATAATATGTTTATTAAGATATTTTAAGAATGAGAAACCCATGATAGTAATTAGAGATGTCAATCAAACTTTAATGTGAACATTTCTGATTATGATGTTACTAAAATATTTTTGTTCTTTTTTTAAAAAAGAAAGAGCTAAAACAAGCTAGATTGGCGTCAAGTCAGGTCTGATTCGTTTAAAAAATAATAAAATATTAGCAATCCAATTAGAAGCTTTGATATTTCTGATTATAAGATGGATTACATCTTATAGATTGAACATGTCTCTGATTCAAACATCTACAAACAAAACAAAAACATATATTTATTCATCCAAAAACCGAACTTAGATATACAAAATCCATAATTACCCATTATTGCATCTGCGTCCAAATCCGATTCAGTTTGAAATAAAGAAGCATGTGGATCAAAAATCTAAATACTAATGAAACTGAGCACTTTAAAGAGCAAAGATATAAATAAAATACAACAACACTGGACCATACCAGATCCAAAAGCATTGTCTTTGTTGGTTCTCTCTTTGGGCTTTAATTTGAACCCCTTAACAGTTGTGGCTTAGAGACAGACAACAAATCAATTCAAGCAACTTCTCTTTAGACATTTTATCGAACACCTTGGTACTACTGATGTTAAGTAACTTTTACATAGCATCTTGTTGTTGTGGCGTATGTGCTTTTGTTAGTTCACATGTTAAGACGTAATATCTTTTCTTTTAATTAAGTGAGTACTGTACTTTGATAATCCAAATGAGATAATCTGAAAAAAAAAATACAGAGCTGATAATGTCCAAAATTCATTATACAATTTCTTTGTGCAGAAGGTGTTGTTCTATACTATTCTCTAGACAGTGACGGATTTAGAGAGTTTAGACATAAATTTAATAACGAAGATTTTTTTATTATTAACTATTTAAGTCTAGACACGTTTAATATTTTGTACTTAATTTATCAAATTCTAAAAAAAATATACAATTATTTATTATTTTTTAAAATTAAGGATGAGCATTAACCTGAGTTTATCCTAACATGAGTCTGCTCCTATCTCTAGCGATGGCGGCATGCGACAGAATCGATTGTCAGTGGCGCCTTGCATGTAAATCAATTGCTCTCAAGAGCTTTTCCAGTTGGTGCTTCTATCATGAAACATGTATTATATGATACCTGTGCATATATACAAGCTATTTGATGAAATGTTTAAATGGTAATTTCATCATTATACCAGGACCTAAAGTGTGTCTTCTGATAGAAAGGATTCATTGGATTTGATTAAATCTAGTATGACAAACAGGTTTTAGTTCAAATTTTAGCTACCTGTAAATTAATCCTATAAAGGTAGAGACAAAAGGTATCTTCAGATCCATATCTTCTAAACAAAGAGAAGGATTTAATCAATTAATTGCATATAGTTTAAACTAATTAGCACAATAAAATTATCTGAACCATCAACCTCGACTCCAAACATCCTTGTTGAGTGTGAAGGAAGGATTCCAAATTCCAAATTCCAAATTCCAATGCAATGGATAGAGAGAACAAAAGGAAAACCAAAGGGAAAGAAAGGAAAAGCAAAAGAAAAACAAAGCAAAGAGTTGTTTACAGACTTTAAAGCACAAAAGCATATCAGCTACTCATCCATTCCCACATCTTTTTTGGGTTCTCTGTGGACACGTACATGTGTACCAGTGTGAAGCGGGTCACTGGATGTAGAAAATTTAAATGGGTGGGGATCACTTACAACTATATATTTTGACATCTTGACAACAGATTTTTAAATAACTCTAGAAAAATCTTAAAAATAGAAAAAAGTTTATAAATATATTCTATCACTTATAGATTGATTGTGTTTCAAATTTCATATAATTTAAATATTATTTGATATTCCATTAAAAAAATCATCAAAATTATATAACATTTACAACGATTCATATTTAATGGTCTTTGATGGAATATTAAATAACCCTTAAATTATATAAAATTTGAAACAAAACCAATCTATTAGTTGAAAAATATATTTGTCAATTTTTTTCTATTTTTGAGAATTTCTAAAAATTATTTAAAAATTATTTAAAAATTAATTGTCATTATTATCAAAATAATAATTGTTAAGGACCCTCCAATTTAAATATGATCCAGAGGAAATGATAGTAATACATAGCAAAATATACACGGTCATGCGCCACATAAGATTTGGACACTTCTATATCAAGTTACCTTTGAATTCAAATATTCCATCCAGCTTGTATACCCGCCGCTTTTTTTTTTTTTTGCTCCTCTTACTTTAAAGAACTAATACATTTTCATTTCCTCTCCGCACAACACTATTACAAATACTATCCTCTCATTTCAGAATTCAGATCCAATTTTCGTTCTCCAATTGAAGAATGGCTGCCCCGGGACGCAGTCACCAAGGACCCAGCGGGGCCCGGCGAATGCTTTATTGCTTGATAGCATTCGTGGTAACCATTCTTGTAATTGCAGGTCTTGTAATTCTCATTTTCTGGCTGGTCGTTCGTCCAAAGGCAATCGACTACTATGTTGATCGTGCGACCGTGCGTGATTTTAACATCAGTTCTTCCGATGCGCTCAATGCGACATTTGATTTTGCTCTTGTAGCTGACAACCGCAATCACAAGGTTTCAGTGTACTATGACTACTTTGAAGTCACTGTCTGGTACGCAATTTTCTGTCATTTTCTGAAATTAAGCAATAACAAACATGCTTTTACCACTTATTAATTTAATTTCTCACCGGCGCTTCGGTATGTGTGTCAATTTCACCACCACCAAGTGTTCACCAATTATGTTCTCCATGCCCACTTTCCGGCATTTGATATCATATATATCCCAAATTTGCAGCGTTTTCATCTAATACTGGTAACACTTCAATTTTCGAAAGTTCGACATAAACAAAAATTATGGGTTGATGCTAAAATAAATTAAAATTTTAAATAAACAAATTTCTGGATTGATGTCAAAAATGTTGTGCAGTCGAGTCATCAGTCGATACTAAGTTGCAAGACACTCCGTCTTTTTTCTACTTGCAGAACATTTTTTTTTTAAATTCACAAACATAAACTAATGTTATTTTTTAAGAAGATGCCAAATTGTATAACATCATTTTCTCAATAAACTTTATGTTAACAAAGAATACTAATATCAACTACCAAATTGTTTGCTTGACAGGTACGACGATGAGATGATAGCATTCAGCAATGTCGATCCATTCTACCAACCGAAACGCAACATCACTATGCTCGATGTGCACCCGCTAGCCAAGTCCACACCTCTGCTTGATTCGGTGACAAAGGACTTGAAGCACGACCGATCCGAGGGAAAGGTTGAGTTGGAGGTCAGAGTCAGGTCGAGGATCAGGTTCAAAGTCGGGTTGGCCAAGACAAAACACTACACCTTGCGAGCGTACTGCCCCGTGGTCATGAAATTCTCTTCGTCAAGTACTTTTGATAGAGTTTACTGTGATGTTGATATTTGAGTCTTTGGGAGTTCTTTTTAGTTTGGAATTGTTGGATTTATTGTTTGCATAGACTGAGGATTGGTTGTCTTTGATGTATTTTTTTTTTTCTCTTTTGTATTTTATTGTGTTCTCTCTTTTGGTTTGAATATTATGTTTTCTCATGTAATGGTTGCTACAATTACGCTAATTGATTTTTTTTTTAATTTGTTTCCAATAAAAAAAACAGAGATATGTTTCGCTATACAAGTAAATAAGTAGCTCTCTAGTGAGAAATGCACATTCAAATTCCGTAAAAAATATTTAAAAAACAATAAATGTCGAATATAACGGAGCTCTTATAAAGAGGGGGAGAGAAGGGGGGCACACTTTTCTCTGTTTTTTTCCTACTTTTTGAAAGGCCAATAAGCCCAAGAACAGAACAAGCCATGTATACATATTACTGTTTTTTTAACTTAAATATGAGTTATTAAACCCAGTTATCACCAATTAATATGGGCTATAAAGCCCAATTATAATCTTGTGACATACTGTTTTTTTTTTTTTTTGTTTAATTTTGTTTTCAATTGGACCTAACAAAAGTGCGAAATAATATTCCCTCAACCAACTTTGTCTCACTAGAAAACAAAAAGATAATTGGTAAAAAGAGAGAAAAAAAAGTGCATAGTTGCATAGTGTACCCATTTAATGTGCTAATGAGAAATAATAATTTTTAACCATGACAAATTTTAGTATCCAATGTTATGTTTGTTAATGAATTTTAATTCCTTCCGATTTCACCTTTTGTTGAGTTGGCATCTGCTAATATGATTTAACACGAGTTTTGATGTTTTCTCTTTTATTAAATTTATTTGGTGTATAGTATTATGTGATCCAAATCATTTGAGCTGCCTACTGAACGTTGTGCAGTTCTTCTACATAGGATCCAAACTCATATGTGTGTGTGTGTTTGTATGAGATACATGTACTATTAATATCAGGAAAATAAATTATAAATGTACTGGAAATTTTTGAATATTTCAGACCAATCAGTTTGTGAATCATGGTGCATGAATAAGACAAATATGTTTGTCGAGCTAATTCTAACAATGTGGGCCCCAAATTATGCACTTGAATTTTAATATCCGAATAATTATTGATTCTTTGTACATATGTAGCAAAATTGATAACACTATTTTAACAAAAGGAAAATTATATATATTATATTAAGGCTGAGCTAAACTTTCAAAAGAAAATGACAACTAAACATATATATATAGTGGGAAATCAAATAATTAAGAAGCACTTTGATATACACCCAAAATATTGGGCCTGGTTTAGGTTGTTGTATTTGTTTTAAACAGATATGGGGGGTCCCACTTTTATTACTTGGCAGCATAAACCATGGCATTTATGATGACAAATGATGATGGCAATGATTATATATTATTTTGGTAAATGTGAAGCAATGTGGATCGTCTTGTCATCGTCCTACCACCAGTATATACCGATTTTTTTTATTTAAAAAAGTCATTATTTGAAATTAAATTATTAGAAAAATAATAATTGAAAATGTAGATATAGGAGAGACGGAGTTATAATATCCACCCCATGCGTGCCACTCTCGAGACAACGGTCGGATTTTAAAAAAAAATCCATTTCTTAAAATGGACGACTCTCAAAAATGCTGCCCTGAGCAATGAACGGAGAAGGAAACCACATCCCAGAGGTTTGCTGGGCCGAAAAACTGAAGCCCGTCCCACATTTATGGTAACATTTTCAAAGCCTGTCCTTTGAAGAACCTAACCACTCGTCTAGATTCCATCCCTCATCCTCACCTATGAATTCACCCGTGAAGGCTGCACTAACTCTTAGAGACTATGTGAAGAGGGACGCGCCTTTGAACTTCATCCCATACCATAGGACACACCTCTAAACTCTGTCTCCACCCATGACTCCCCCACTCACACTCTCCTTTTATTCTCTCTCTTCCCTTTCAAAAACAGCACCTCAAAATAATATTTAGATGTATAGTTAGTGAATAAATTAGTGGAATGAATTAGTGGCCTCAAAATGATATTTAGATGTATTGTTAGTTTTTATGTAGCAAACATGTATGGAGTATTTAACTTAAAAATTATAATTATTGTATGGCATATGCTTATTTAAATTATAAATGATGTCCGATATATGCTTATTTAAATTATAAATGATGTATAATATATGCTTATTTAAATTAGAGAAAATATTTACTTCCCCAAAATATTATCCTCCAAATCTATCTCCTACACATTTTTTACTTCAATTGGTCTTTTTCTTTTTTTGAAAATTTTTATCTTCAAATTAATTTCACAATTCAATTATATAAATACTTGAGGCAAATATATAAACACCTGAGCAGTATATATGACTTATCTCCCATACATTTTTGTTTCCCGAAACTCTTTTTCTTTCTCTTCTCTCACGTGCTTTTATTTTTCGAAGATTTTTTTTCTCTTTCTTTCTCCTCTCTTCTGTCATTGTCACTTTTTCTCTCATGTGATTTTATTTTCTAATACACATGAATCTAAAATATAAAACACATCAGTACAAAACAAAATACAAACACATATTTAAAATATGTAAATACTTGAGTCACTTATATAAATACTTAAGTCATTTATATAAACGCCTAATTACATAATACAAATACTTAAGACTCGTTGTACTTACATGAGAGCATATGAACGTACTTTTTTGCCAAAATGACAAATTAGTACATATGAATGTACTTTTTTTGTCAAAAATAAAAAGTTAGCTAAGGAGATTTTTTGAGGGGTTGGTTTGAGGTACTATTAGTCGCTTCCTTTAAATTATAAATGATGTATGGTATATGATTATTTAAATTATAAATAATGTATGATATATGTTTATTTAACTTTTTTGAACCATTTTAATCTTTTTAGCTTGAAAGAGGATCAACATAAAAATTTGTAGAATTTACAAATATGTTTATGTAGAGAATATAATACTTCTTTAATTTAATTTGTTATACAATTTTTTTAGATAATATAGAATTTTTTTAGATAATATAGATTTTTTCGGTATGTATTTCATTTAATATATTTTTAAAGATAGTAGACTTATTGATAGAGAATGTTAATCAAGGACCAATAATATACTCGACTCCAAATTGGCCGTAAAACACCTTACCCCAAAATAAATACTTACAATTAGCATTTTTAATTTTATCTACAAATTTTTAGAGATATTACTCGATTTAAAATAAATTTATATATATATGTGTGTGTGTGATTATATATATAAAATAAATAATTATAGTAATAAAGTTTTAAAATGACAATATAAAATAAAAATAAAATTTAAAATCTAACCAATTAGTAAGATTATGATGACTTTTGACTCAGCCAAAATTCACGTCATGATTTTTAACAATGAAAAAGGGATTTTTTTCTTTTTATGAAAGAATGAGTTTGTGTATGAGCTATTGCATCCATCAAACTATTTATAGTGGTCCTAAAAAGATGGGACGTTAAAAATAAATCTGTCCAACATGATTGAGGGCGGGGGACATATTTTTGCTTTTGTGGGCAAAATAATGGAGGGTAGAGACGGATTCCGGTTATCTACTCCAAATGTAAGAACGTCAAAATCTGAAGAGTGGGACGAAAAAGTCTAAAGAATGATGGATTTCTATAGGTTGGCCCAAAAAAGGTTGGAATGAGTAAATATTTCCCCATCCAAACCCAAGGACAAAAAATTTCACGATGTGAAACGGAGAGTATCTTCCCGTCTGCAATTAAAAAAATATTTAAACTGCAATGAGACGAGCTTTTGTTGTGCGTCCTGAAAAAATTGTGGGCCAAAATTTGATTTTTCTACCTTATTTATGGGCTGAAAAAACCCCACAGAAAGGTGGGGAACCAAATGGCGCCCCCACGAAAAAATATTTTTCATTAAAAAATTATAATGTGTTGGGCCGTACATGTTACCTGACGGGGTTTTGAAACTCATCTTTCCCATTTTTCGAAATACTCATCTCATTTTCTTATTTATTTAATTTTAAATAATAAAATAAAAAGAAATCGGCAATATATATATATTGATGCATCATATTTAATTTTTTAGCATAAAAATTTTATTTGCTGGGAAAAAAATAAATCATGTAAAATTTTAATTTCGTATATAGTTCATATTTTTTTAATCCGTCAAAAATATGAACCAGCTACGAATTTAAATTTGTATCGAGTTCATCCTTTCTAACACATTAAAATTTCTTGTTAAGAAACTGTACATTATCGCATGGATATTTATGTAAATGCATGAACAGTCGCTAATGATTATTGATACTATTATTAATACTAACTATATTATTCATATTATTCATATTAAATGAGTTATTATTCATATTAATAATTTTATTATACAATTTATTTGTACAGTATTTCTATTAATATTAGTGGTATTTGAGTTAAATAATAAGAACACTATACAAAATAAATTATTTAATAAAGTCATTAACATAATAATTTATTTTACATAAACAATAAAATAGTTATCGATGACGATATCAACGACAGTTTCTCCTTTACATTTCTTATGATTGTTTGCTAGATGATAATTCCGATTTCCCTAAAAATTAAGGGCAAAAACATAGAAAATAATAGAAGAAAAACATGAGGCTGTGAGATCACACATGAAAACATAACTTCAACGTTCAAAAAAAAAAAAAATGCTTAATTAGTCATGGCACCCACCCCCTTGCTTACTGGTTACCACTTACTAAGTTGGTGCAGCTGCAAGTCATTTTCAAGCAATATCACTTTCATGAATTGAGCCATCAGCAAGAATTGAGCCATCAGCAAGATGCCAACGACTCCAGGATGAGGCTGCGTTCAATTTTCATTCTCATCTCATCTCATCTCATCTCATCTCATCTCATCCCATTCGTTTTGTTTTTGTTTTGCAAAACTTTAAGCATATATATGAAAATGCCGACCAACCAACTATCTCATATCTCTTCAAGATACGACGACAGGTATGATAAGTCTATTTCTGAAATTTAATTAATGCTTCAATCAAAGGAATAATAAAATGAAGACAAGGAAAGAAAAGGTCAGATGAGAAGCCTCACTCTCCTGAACCCCCCCCCCCCCCCCCCCCCCATCCTATCACTGTAGTGAATAGTGTTGAAATCCGTACATAATATTTTAAATGGAGCAAATTTTTTAGGTTTCAAGACTTCTTAACCATAAAATATCGTAATTTTTTCTTATTTAAAAATGTGTTTGTTGTGTCTAAATTATTAGAGAATTTTTTTTAAATGGTAAACCTTTTTGTATTTTTGTATAAAATTTTTTTATATAACTAATTGTATTATTATTAAATATATAAATTATTATTTTCAGAATATATTTATTTATTTTCAATTTATCATATATAAATTTATAACTAAACATTATTTTATTTTAAATCATTTTTTTTATAAATATTTTTAAACCCAAAAACAGTCCCAATACATATTAAACTTCCTTAAAATCTTGTAATTCAGGAAGAGGTGAAGTACTAACTATTAACTATTAATTGGTACTATTTTCCGTACGCCTAGGCATTCAATTAATTGTTCTACCTACTTATCTAAACACCAACAACACTTTACACTTGATGTTTCTATTGACCTTAATTAAAAAGATGAAATCAATATTTCACCAACTTTCAGGTTTTGTCTGTCGAATTAATAGTGCCAGGATCCTCGATCGCACACCAAACGACATGCCATTTAATTTCATTTAATTTCACTTAATTTTACTACATCCTCAGTTGTATAACAGCGTGTAATATACAATATAATTTTTTGAGTGATATCAAGATTCGTATAATTTAAATTCTAAAATTTCAAAATAAGCTCATCAAACAATTGGTTTCCATACAATGTATCGTTGGTGCAACTCATATGTGTGTATCATATATCTTCGTTTTTTTAAACCTGATTGAAATTAATGTGCATCAGATCTGATTGATCTGGATTGACTATCAATGCATTTTTATCACGCTAAGTTATAACTGAAAATAAGAGTGACGGAGCTTGATCAGAATAAATGAAAGAGTGAAAAGAAGAGGATGGAAAATATAACTTTCTACTTAATTAAATTATAATATATTAGAGAATCGATCTTTGATTTAATAAACAAGGTGAATAGGTGATGCTCTGTGAAAGGTCATAAGCTGAGACGATGATTTTATAACATAATCATCATCATAGTATAATTCTTCAAACCTTTAATAAATAGAGGAATAATAATTATATTTTTTTTATCTACATCCTTTATCTGTATGTATTCATACTTATTTTCAAAAAAAATATTTATATTTAATAGTAAAAGTATTTATGTCTTATGCTATTAGGATTAAATATTTTGAAATATATATTTTAAGCTATTCAATATAATTTCTAAGTTAAATTTTGAAATATATTTTTTAAGTATTTAACATATTTTCTAAATTAAATTTTGAAACATGTATTTTCGAAAAATATTTATACTTTATATTAGGATATAGAATTTGAGGTGCAAAGATAATTTCTCTAATAAATTAATACATACCTATTTTTTATAGTACGATTGCATAAATTATACAAGACTCATACATTCATGTTTGTTAACTATAGTCTTTCATTCTGTACTTAGAAAAAAGAAATTCGGTGATGTTTTCAATTTATTCAAAATATATATACACTCGGTCAAACTTACCGAGTACATGTATTAGAAATTAAGTATAATTTTACGAAACTCTTGAAATCAAAATATTCATGTCATTCATTTCAAAATATCAAAAAATTAAAAAAAAATCATAAAAGACATATGATCCAATTTCCTCAAAGAAGACACATCTTAAAAAACGAACAATATTGTCTGGATTAGTGCTCTCTTCCTTTTTTAATTAAAGAACATAAATTGATTATGTCATTAATCTATAATAATTTTTTTTTTAAAAAAAAGCCTCATACCTAGTAGCTCAAATGCTAAATTATTTAACGGTTTCAATGTAAGGAGATATCAATCATTACGTAACGTAATTGGTAAAGACGTAAGTCTTTCATGGAGGAAGGTAGTGAATCGATTCTCGTATGAAAGATGACATTTATAAAGAAATAAATGCTGAATTAACAAGAATCTTTTAAATCACTATTTTTTCAATGTGAGGAGATCAATTTGCAATGATGATGCCAAAACATCATGGATGATGTGGGGTTAATTTGAATCTGTATATATATGTTATCCAGTTTTTGGTCAAATTTACAAGACCTATTCAAGGTTTGCACAACGCGGAACTACTACCTACCGTCATCGATATTGATTATATTATTCATATTAACGATTTATTTTATATAATTTTTTATTAATTATTCATTAATTATTCAATTTAAATGTCATTAATTTGAATAATAACTCACTCAAAATGAATAATAAAACTATAAGTTGCATAACTCATTTGAATCTGTATACATTATCCAGCTTTTGGTCGAATTTATGAATCCTCTTTCAAGCTTTGCACTACGCAGAAACTACTATCCGAAAAGAAAAATGAAATGTTTGATAGAGACCGTTATCGATATTGAAACCGATTTTCTGATTAAATGAGTTATTATTTATATTAATGATTTTGTTATATAATTTATTTTATACAGTAGTTTATTAATTATTCAACTCAATTACTATTAATTTGAATAATTCACTTAAGTTGAATAATAAAAGTATTATACAGATAAATTGTATAATAAAGTTATTAACATGAATAATAATTCATTTAATTTGAATAATAAAATCGATATCGATGATGATAATAATAATAATAGTATATGTATATTAAAACACAAACAATAATAAATAAGATTTTTTTGCTTTAGTATTCAATTAAATCAAATTATCTCACATTAATTTTCCCTTCTGCTGACACATATAGTTATATATCATTTCTCCATTAATTATAGTCTTTTGAAGACATTAATATTATTATCTTGTATAAAATAATGGTTTGTATATAGGTACTCTGAGATATAATTTTTTCCTTCCATTTTACAATATACTTTCTCGTCAAAAAACCCCACCAAATATACATGGAAATTAAAAAAAAATAATCCTATTGGCATATAATCAAATTTTAGGACCATCAAATTTTTTTTTTTAAGTTTAAGGACCACCAAAATCACTATCTAAGTATCCAATGGGGTCCTTTTACAAGTTGCAAGTAAAACGGCTGGAGCTTAAAAAAACAAAACAAAACAAAATTTGAAGCAAAGGAATAAATAAATCTGCTGCCACATGTGCACCAGCTAAGTTTTTTATTTAATCCATGTTCTCTGACATCCTTTTTTCATAAACAATGAACCAATTATGGATGTATTGGAGCTTATTGTTGTTTAATAAAAAAAAACCATGTTCTTCTTTACTCCTGTCAGGAGCTCCAACACTGAACACAATACAACAGGCATCCAAATCAAGGAAATAATCTGAGCATTTCATCATGGAATCCAACGGCTGTTACTCCGTGTGTTGGTTTTTTTTTTTTTTTTGGTGGGGGGGGGGGGGGGGGGGCGTGCTAAATTTATTTTGCATGATTTTTGACACGATTGGACAGACAATGTATTACGATATAAGATGCAGTACGGTAAAAATATGAATCCAGTTGAGTCACTGTATGGGTTCTGCGAGTGTTTATTTATTCAGATTTGTTGTGCTATGTTATATATGACCCTTTTTTAGATAAAAACATGAGTTTAAGTTATTCAATTTTAAATGTTCGTGAAAGATTTTTCATTTAAATTTCAAACATACGACGTCTCAGACAGAAAATATTATTTTTGTCACTAAATCAAAGACTGATTCTTATTATATATAACTCTCATGAGAAGAAAAATGATACAATAGATTTCTTACTTGTTACACCTATTATTTTGTTATGAATCGAATCGCTCATTATTAGTTATTTCATATAACGTGTTTTTGAAAAAGTCAAGAAAACGAAGAAAAAGATTGAAGCAGTTGATTGTGAACGTTGTAAAAAATAAATGATTGGTAAATTATTTCTTATTTATGTTTATTAATAATTGATTACGGACATGTTTACAATAAAAATATTACTCACGGGAACTTTGCTTTCGGTCAGTATAATTTTTTTTTTGAATAAATAATATAAATGATTTTTAAAGTATCATTCAATTAGCATTTTGATCCTTAGAAACTACAAACATTTTGATTAACTAAAAATTGCATTATGGTACAAGATAATTTAAATTTGATGTACAAAGTAATTTTTCCGCATTAAATTAATAACGCCTTCTGACAAGATATTTTTTTATTTGATTTGATAATCTAAATGTGGCTGGTCTTCTCTCTCTCTTGCATAGTTATTAACAGTTGACTTAAATTAAAAATTAATATAAAATTTTGGTCGAAGAAGCATCTTTCAAAATTATTTAGGTTAATTATTTATTAATTAGTACTCTCAAAAGTTTCTACAAAAGTATCACAAAAGTATCTTTTATCAGTGATAATCTTCATAGGTTACTATTACATAAATATTCACTTTTTTTTTCAAAAGGTACCACTATCAACATAGAGGAATGATTAAAACCTTTAGACATTATTGAAAACTTTAATGATGAAAATTCCAAATTAATTAAAACGTTTTGGAGACTATACATCTTGAAATCATGCACTTTTGAAAAAAGAGCATAGTGAAAAATATAAACTTTTTACTCGTCCAAGTAGTTACTCTAATATAATACCATATTTACATTTCAGTTATCCAATATTAAAATAATCTAAATATTGCAGGTTTGCGCTGTAAAATTTATCTCCTTCATAAAATATTGGAAAATTGAGGGACATTATGGCAATTTTTCATGAATATGGATGACAGATGTTATCATCAGAATGAACGGGCGTTAACAAAAGTTGTCATTACTTGCATTAACAATCAATTCCGGTTCTCTGTGACCAAACTCCAATATCCTCCAGCGTAAAATTTCACTGCCGAACTTATTTCACTAATACTTTGCCACTTTGGGTGAACTGCCAGTCCGCTACACAAGTTATATCTTTGTCAAGCCGCAGAGAATCCAATATAGGAAAAAGTAGCCCAATGTTTCTCTTTTCTGAAATGAATGTGGTTCTTTTTCACAACTCTCAAACCTTTTCCCATTTGACAAAAGTATAACGCCTAAAAATCTCCTATACACGAACAAAACTGTTGCGACTTCAATTCGGAAAAAAAAAGAAGCAAAAAATAAAATAAAAATGGAATAACCAAGCAACAGCAAGTCGCCTCTTTCTTTGCTCCGACTCTCCTTGTCTCTGACAAAAGGAACCTACCTCCGATTGATTGATCGATCGATCGATCGATTGATCCTTTTCGCGATGCTTCAGTTGTAATGAGGAGGGTTTTAGATTGCTTCTAGGAGAAGAGGAGGAAGAAGCGGAGATGTTTAAGTTGCACAGGCACAGGTCAGATAAGGTTGTGGACAGGATCGAGTTCAAATTCTCCAATTTCCGAGTCGCTCAGGTAATGTAGTCCCCTTTTTTCTTCTCCTTCTTTACTGTGCTAGTTTGAACGAACTTTCAATTCAATTTGATTGTATGTTTATCTTACTGTGCGGAGCCGCATTAATCGTGGTTCACGATTGAATAGATCGAGGTTTAGATGAGCTGGTTTCAATTTGTTTTAGCTGAGTTTGGGAGAATGCTTGTCAGTACAGTGGTCAACGGACCTGACAATAGTTCTTTAAGAAAAAAAGTACCTGAGGTAAACTGGATTTTTGTATTTCCTCGCAAAGCCGGAGACAGATGGTTTCTGGAGCAAGATGATCATACAATTTATCCATTATATTCTTTTGATATATGAGTTGAATTGCAGAAAGCTTTGCTTGTATTCTCAATAGATGCTTTTGATTGAAAATTCCTATTTCAGATGTCAACATCTAGGGTTCTATGAATTTGTGTCCAATAGTTATCTTTTTAGCTGTTGATTTGAGTCCTTATTGTACTCGTTAAAGGAAATACTAGTTTCTTTGAATGTGATAGATCTACACATCCTAATATTCTTTTCCATTTCAGGTTCCAAAAGGATGGGATAAGATATTTATTTCAGTTGTCTGTGTGGATAATGGGAAGTCTATTGCAAAGACGAGTAGGGCAGTAGTACGAAATGGAGCTTGTCATTGGCCTGACTCTATGTCTGAATTTATATCATTTTACCAAGATGTAACGACTAAGGAGATTGAAGAGTGCCTGTACAGATTTGTTGTGTTAATGGTAAATGATCTTGACCATTGTTATTATCATTATTATTTTCTATGATATCCTGATTTCTTAGGTGTGGGGATTGATGATTACTGAGTTTAGGATGTGGTATTTTACCTACTCTTCCTCCTTTATATCAATTTTGCTTGGTCATAATTAGTTTTTCGTTGTTAGAATATTGTTCAACAACAAGTGATTCTAAGTATACTTTAGAATTAGGTTTTTGTTGTCCAGAGAAGACACAACCAAGTCCCTACCTTCTTATTCCAAAGTACTAATTTTGAATTGGCATCAACCTAACAAGGCTTTGCAATAAATAAATTATGCACAAAACTGAAGTTTCTTATTCCCAACAAACATTATCTTAATCTTCTTCTAAACTGTTTGATGGCATGAAATAATATGGCTGCAGTGCTCATGAAATTTGCCATCTTACTACAGTTAAAATTGGAATCAGGCACTAGAAATATATTGAACTTGAGAATTCTGCCAGTTATTGGTAAAGAAAGTGGCCCTGTAATTATTTCAAGAGGGCATCAGTCCAACTTATAAGTTGTAGTTGTTTTTTGTCTAATTATCTATGTTCTACAGGGATCAACTAGAACGACTATTCTCGGGGAGATCACATTGAACTTAGCTGATTATCTGAACTCCAGTGACTCTGGTGTCATTTCTTCTCCATTAAAAAAATGCAACTTTGCCACAACCCTACAAGTAAGTTTGAGAAGATGTACATAATTGGATTTTATTTCACATATCTCAGTTTTTTATTAAATATTATACTCTTTTAATATTTATCATCAATTCTGAGTGTCTAGTTCTATGTGAATGGGTAGTTGAAGCAATTGCTTTTGAACTGGTGCTTAAAAGCTTTCAGATAGAACTTGCTAAGCCTATTGTGTCTTAAAAGTAGATTTTTTTTTTTGATGGAACTTAAAAGTAGATTTTGGTCCTGTAATTAGTTATTCATCGAGTCACAAGATGACAAGAAAGCTCACCTTGCATTATGTCCAGTATGAAAATTTTACAATAAGCTTTGTTAGGCATTTATTTACAAAATCCAACAAATGTGAAATTTGGCTAATGATATTCCGTGATTCTCTAAGAATAAGTTCATAGTGATCTAATAGGAGTTCAAAAATCATCCATTCAATGTGATGTGGCTGTTTTAGTTGTTTCCATAGTTTTCAGCTGAACAACCTTTCCTTTGTGACGTGAAATCATTAATCTTGAGATTAATGTAGTCAACATGTCAAAGGACTTACTTCGATACATCATTATACAATATGGCCCAACATTTCTCTATTCCGTCTCTGTGCTAATTTAGCTTCTGTTCATGTGCAGTTTAACGTTCAGTGCCTTTCTATGAAGTCCAAGCTGAGGTAGTTTAGTATTTTGTTCTTCCTTTTCCTTCTCCACCTATCTTCATACCATATTTAAAATTACAACTTTTAACATGCTGAGCTTTTTGTATTGTTCAGGGGTACAAAATCTGCAAAGGATGGTTCATCTCACCATGAAGAGCTAAATGCTAGCAATGATAACAAATCAGATGGATCTGCTACTCCGGATGAACTTGGTATTCGGGTACGGAATTTCAATTTGAAATTTTCAGCTTAAGAAAGCAGGTCAAAATATATTTTTTTTTTGCAATGAAGTCTGCCAAAGGTATTATTTTCATTAACTTAGTTCAGGTTTATAAAAGTAGTAGGCTTGAAAATTTGTTATAGTAATTAATAATTGTAGTTTAGCTTGGAGTAAAATTAATATGAGAAAAGGAGCAAAGCAAATAACCATTGGTACCATTACTGGCCAGAATGCTTGACCTTGTCATATCATTATCTATTTATGGGCGAAATAAATACGTGTTTTCTTTAGTGTATGTTCGCAGGTATTTTTAAAGCTCATGCACATATCAAATACATGTTCCATTACACTATTAAGTGCCATACAATGCTATCGCATAGCACTAATGCCATCTGATATATCCAATTACTTCCAGGACAATGGTGATCTTTTACAATGACTTCCTGACACTTTTGCTTCTCCATTTTCAATTTTTCAGGAAGCTAGTTTATCGGCATCTGAGTCACACTGTAGCTCCAACTCTGGTGACATATCAATTGACCGAACCACCTTCTCCCCACAAAACACCAGCTCTGGCTTTGGTGGTTCTCACGTGGGCCGACAGGATTCGATTGGATCTCTTGTCAGCAACAACTCCCCTTTCAGCAAACCAAATGGCATTTCTCAGTTGGCATCTCCACTTGGCTCAACAAAGGACCTTCTAGAAGCTGCTGAAGAGACAATAGAGGAGCTGAGGGATGAGGCGAAAATGTGGGAGCGACATTCCCGTAAGGTCAAGGTTGAAATGGAGAACCTGAAAAAAGATTATGCAGAGAAGGCCAAACAGTTGGACGAGGTTCAGATGGAACTCTCTAGTTCAAATGCTGAGAGGGACTTACTGAAACTGGAGGTTGAGCAGTTGAAATCTTCATTAGAGGAGTCGCGTGCTAGTGCTAAAGAAAGCTTTGGGACTCCTAAATATGATGATGTGGCATCACCAAAGTATGAGGAGATGGTAAGTTCATATAAAGAGTTGGAGGACGAGTTGCAGTTTCAGAAGGAATCCAATGCAAATCTGGCATTGCAACTGAAAAAGACTCAGGAGGCTAATGTGGAGCTTCTTGCTGTAATACAAGAGCTAGAGGAAGCTGTTGAAGCACACGGACCGGAGATTTCCATGATCAATAATGTTGAACATAAGATAAGGGAAAAGGATGAAGAAATAGCTGTTTTGAAAGAGAAGTTAGCTCAAGCAGTCGATAGACCAAGTGGACCAGGTACAAATTCTGACACGAGCCAATGGAATTCTGATTTGGAGAGAGAAAATGAGGCATTGAAGGCTAAAATACATGAACTAGAGAAGGATTGTGCTGAGTTAACAGATGAAAATTTAGACCTGTTGTACAAAATGAAGGATCTTGGCAATGGAGATGTTACTGAAATTCCATGTCGAGATGCAACCGAAAGATCACAACTTAATGACTTTGAGATCAAATGTGCTGAACTTGAAATCAAATTGCAAGGTTTCAGGGAGGAAAATGATAAGCTATTGAAAAAGTTGCATAAAAGTGAAGAGGAGATAATAGAACAGAACAAGGAACTATACGAGCTAAGAGAGAGGTTAGCACTTGGAAATGCTAGTATTAGTGAGAATTTGGAGGAAAGCAAATCAGAGACCACAGACAGCCTCAAAGAGGAACTTGAGATTTTGACACACTCAAATTTTGAACTGGAAAAGAAGAATGGTCAGCTAGAGGAGACCATAGAAATTTTGCGCAATGAGATTAGCAGCAATTCGGCATCTTTGGAAGAAGTCAAACGAGATATTGACTCCCATGTAGCTTCCAAGAAAGCACTTCAGCGGAAGTCTAAAGAGCTTGAACTTGCCAACAAAGAATTCGAGTTGCAGATAACTGAGTTAGAACAAGAGAATGTTCAATTATCAGAACGTATATCTGGATTAGAGGCACAATCAAGGTACTTGAAGGATGAGCAAGATTCAAATCGAGCTGAATTAGAAGATTCTAGATCTCTAATTCAAGAATTGAAGGAGAAGTTGGTGAAGCAGCAAATTGAAGTTGAGCAAGCCAAGTTAGAACAGAGGGAAAAGCTAAAAGAGGCCAAGAAAAAATTTGTACAGGCACAAGAGGAGGTTGAGGATTTGCGAAGGTCAAATGCAAAAATACAATCCACAGTTGAGGGTTTGATTGAAGAGTGCAGCTCCCTCCAAAGTTTGAATACAAATTTAAGAAAGCAGAAGGTGCAGCTGCATGAGAGTGTTACTCGGTTAGAGTTACAACTTGAGGAGTCACAAAAGAAATGTGTAGAATTTTCTAGAAGAACTGAGAATTTGGAGGGGAAACTGTTGTCCTTGCAGATAGATGTTTCATCAAAAGAGCAAACAATGATGTCTGAGCTAGAGAGGTTATTTGAGGAACACAAGGAGCAAGAGGAGAAGATAAGTCGAACCCACCAAATGTTGAGTAAGCTCGAAATAGAGAAAGGGGTTGAAATTGAAAGCCTACATAGGGAGATTGAGGCCCTAACCACACAAATTTCTTCAACTGATAATGAGCAAGAAAGAATGCAGGTAGATACTCTTCCCGAGGTATCCAATCTTCGGGCTGACAAGGCTAAACTTGAATTAAGCCTAAATGTTGCCAATTTGCAAATTAAGACTTCCGAGTCAGAACTGGAAAACCTTAAGAGGGAGTCCAAGAACAAGGTTCAAGGGCTGGTGGATTTGCTAAACACATCTAAACAGAGCGAAGCAATGTTAATGGCCGATGTCGAGCACATGAGGAATTTAGTGGAGACCACTCGGTCTAATGAAGAAAACTTGAACAGAAGATCGAATGAACTAGAGGTGAGGCTGAAATCCGCAGATTATGAGAAACAGCAAATTTTGGAAGAGATTTCAGACTTGAAATTGCAAGTGCAAAAAATAACCCAACTCCAAGAAGAGATTTTGTGCTTGAAAGGCTTGATTGATGAGACCAAATTTGAGAAGGAAAAGCTTGAAGAGAAATTGAGGTCTATCTCCGACGAGTGTGAAGAACTAAGGAGTGAGAAGGAGACTCTCGCTGAAAAGGTAGGGTCCATGGAGAAGGCGTTGAATACTGGGGAGGATGAAAGGAGGAGTAAAACAGTGTTAGAGGCAAAATTGATGCGGCTGCAGAGTGATTTGTCCCTTAAAGATGCAGCCGGTGCAGTGGAGGCTGAGTTGAGGAATGAGATTAATAGGATGAAGAGAAGTACTAACGAGTATCAGAGGAGGATTCAGAGCTTGGAGCAGGAGAAAGAGGAGCTCCTGAGGAGTCAAAATTGCACCAAGGATGAGGTATGTGGTTCGTCTTTCATTGATATTTAACATCAAAATAACTAGGGGCAAAATATTTTAATTGTGTATTCCTAAGACTATGATGCAGTTGACAAAGATGCACCTTTTTCCTTCACTACTCTTGTACATGAACAGTGAGGATATAAGGGGGTAATTAAGAGCATTGTTTCAATCCTTATTAGGAAGAAGATGTAGGAACTTGTCATGTCTTACAGGGTTTGTGTCCACTAAAATTGTTTTGCAGGGATATTGATTATATTCTTGACTTTTGTAGGTGTACCTGTTTTTTCTGGGGTGTACACCAAAATTGTTTTATTTGAAGTGTTTGCTGAGGCCTCCCTTAATAAATTAATAAATGATTAACCCAACAGAAAGTAACTTTTAAGTAATTAGTCATATAAGCATGATTTCTACACCCTACTGGACTCGATATAATCAGTTTTTTTTTGTTGTGAATCTGCAATGTTTAGAGTAGGGATTTTATTGATTTCTTCCTTCTATTTTGTAGGATAACAACAAGCCAACTCGAGGACTAGGAGATACGAATAGAGAAAGGTAATCTTCTTCATTTTAGGATATATGCAAAAGAAAATTTGCTGTAATTGCAGTTTTATAAAAACTATAACAAATTGTTCGATTAATTGATGCTGTTGAGCTTGGTGAACTTCGTTAGTCAATAAGAAAGCAGAAAATAACTGGGTGCAGGAACTCTGTGCATAAACAAATTGTTAATTAGTAAAACCCTTACGGACTCAGTATTGTAAACATAAAGACTAATACATGAATAGGTGAAGGTCTAAGAATTTGACTTTTTAATGAAGATGCATATCATTTTAGTTAACCAGTCAGATGCGTCTTTTTTCAGTAGTCGCTCCATCACAATTTATCACTACATTTTGAGGGGCCAACAAAGTATTAATATTACTCTACAGACATTGGTGTTTTTTTTGCTTAATAGCACACTGATAGTTGTCTATTTGCTTAAGGGTCTACACATTTTTCAGAATATTCACAAAAGGACCCATGACCGCTAGTTTATTGGGATTGAAAAGTTGTATACTATAGATCTTAATTATTTTCCCCTTCTTTATTAAAATGACACAAGTAAAAAGACTGCATAATGTTAAAACACGAAGCGCTTCTAAATAATGGGGTTTAGTTAAAAGTAGAAATGACAAAATTCTCAGTGTAAGTATATACCTCAATTCATATGAAATGCTTATGGGCATTCAAGTCATTTTCCATATGACCTAAATCCTACTCGTACCAGCTGTCTGTTTTGTATATATTTAAAACTGGAATACAAATTTGAAATCATTTTATTATCCGTGTATACAGAAACATTTGTTATAGTTTATGGAGAACCTACTTCCAAAATATAGAAAAACCCAAGTTCAAAAGTTCAAATGGTTTTAAGGCTTTAAAATGCCCTTTTATAATATGCTCATATATTCCTTTGCAATTGGTTAGCAGTGAAGGCAAAATTGCAGCATTAGAAGCAGAGCTGAAAGAAATGCGAGAGAGATACTCTAATATGAGCCTCCAGTATGCCCAGGTGGAGGCCGAGCGTGAGGCGCTAGTTCAGAAGCTCAAGTCCAATAAACCAACTTCCAAAGGATGGTTTTCTTAACTATGTTTCGAGATGCCTCAGGCTCACTTCTTTTGAATTTATTTATTGTAATTTATCTTCGATTGCGTTGAGGTATATATAGATTTTAGGTGAACTGTAGGAAAAAAAAATATGACCGCACACGAGCTTGTATGTTGTCTGACAATCTGACATGCTTCTGTTTGATGTGGGAAGATGCTCAAAAACTTAATTGATAAAAATGGTTCTTTTTCTTTTGTTTTTTTAAAATATTTTTGTTATTACTACTTCCTTTTGGTTGGAGGGAGGAAGATGCTCAAATCCTCTATATGGAATGGTACTATGATGTATATTGATGGTCTAAGGATTGCGTATCAGTGATGAAAATAGCAAAAGAATTAGCAATGCTTCTATGAATGAATTTTATATAAATCGGCTCTATTTGAACCATTCAAAAAAGTTGCTACTCTGAGGTTAGCAAATTAACGGCATTTAGATCTCAAATTTCTCATGCAATATGTTGGACATGTTATGGCCCACTATAGTTTTGACAAGGTGCAAACTGCCTATGTAAGGATAGGGAATCAGGATATATCATTCTTCTTCTACTGCCTATGTAAGGATAGGGAAGTAGGATAGATCATTGTTCTTCTTTTTCTTTTTCTTTTTTGGATAAGTTTTGGCAGAGGCTGTCAAGTGTCAAGACCATTGTAAGGATAGATCATTATTCTCTGACAGAATGACAGTAAAGCCAGAAGATGTCCCGTCAGTTTGGTGGTCGGGCTTATTTGGGCTTCTTTTTTGCGTACATTTAGGTCCAAAATAGTGGTGTAATTGCGAGTTGCAATGCATTTGCTTTTGCTTAATATGAGCAAGAAAGAGGAGAGGAGACAACATATTTTGTACAATCTCTGACCTACACATGTAATTTGGGATCTAGCAATAGTTTTGTTGTACTCGATACTTTTATTGATTTCAACCAACCAGGGATGAACAAAGGAACAATAAATAAATAAATAATTAGCAAATATATATAAGCCATCCTTCTTGGAAGCTTTCCATGAATTCTTTAATTGCTTATTGGTTGTACCATAATGAGACATAGCTTCTTTTAATACGCTCACGCACTTTGAATTGCTTGTGTACCAGCAAAAGTAGCAAGTAGCAACAGCCGGTACCCACATTCCCAGGATTACTAATCACTAATAATGTCTCATAAATTCTTTCTCTCCAGTCAATGAAATGCTTTGACAAGTCAAACTGTAGATGTAACTGGACCTTTTATTCTGACCTTCTGGATTAATAAAAAAAAGGAATAACTGTACATCTTTATTTACATCTAAATATATTTATATATATTTTAAAAAATATTTATATCTAATGATAAAAATATTTATATCTTATATTATTAGAATTAAAAGTTGTACAAACTATACTTTTATTTATACAACAAAGTTTTTAACTTAAATTTTTCTATATCATTTAGAAATGAAAAATTAATAAATATTTTTATATTACTTCTAAGTAATTATAAATATAAATATAAATAAATGATTCATTTAGTATAAATATTTTTGATGTACAATAAAGTGTGCATCATATAAGTTACATAAATAATTTCTCAAAAGAAAAAATTAGTCTCCAGCTTCCAACACTAACAGAGAGAACGCTGATCAAGGTAGTAGATATATTCATATATAATTGGTCAGAAAATTTAATAGAATTTTTATCATGAATCATGAATCATGATTATACCATAGCTGGTGCCCGAAAGATCTGATCAATTGTCTACTTTGACTGAGAGATTCAATTAATAAAGGGGGATTGTGTGGCCTAAATTAAGAGCAATTTCAATGCTAAAAGAGAGCCGTTATGGCTGTTGTATTTATTTGTTTTTTTTCCCCCAAGATTTTCAAAATAATCTCCATACCTCATCCATGGTTTGGGTCCCTTTTAAGTGCTATTTCTTTAACGATTTGTTTAATGTAAATTTAAACGGCCAAATTAAAAAAATTGTTAAAATTTATAAAAGGTTTAAACAGTCATCTGATCCGGCTATTGGAAACTAATTGAAATTATCTGATTGAAATTAAACAGTCAAATTATACATCTATTAGAGTTGTATATCTCAGCAATTATGATATTAAAATTAAAAGGGAGCTGATATATAGATATCATAATCGATACTGACTTTGTTATTCAGATTAAATGAGTTATTATTCATATTAACGATTTTATTACACAACTTATTTGTATAGTACTTTTGTTATTGAACTTAAGTGAGTTATTATTTATATTGATGGTATTTGAGTTGAATAATAAAAAGTACTGTAAAAAATAAGTTGCATAATAAAGTAGTTAATATGAATAATAATTCATGTAATATAAATGATAAAGTCAGCATCGATTTTGGTATCTCCCAAATATTTTACCCTCCAAAAGACCTATTATTTGCTTGGAGATTTCCGAGTATTTTATGATCTCTTTATTTTGTCTTTTTCAACTTTGTATTACAAATTCTTTTTCTTAATTTAGTAAAGAGTAAAGTAGGTTTAGAACTACTTGCTACAAAAAAATAAAAATAAAATACCACCTAATTTAAAAAGTTTGAATCCATTGTTACCAATCATGATGATTATTTAACGAGGGTGCTAAGTATTGGTCAAATTTCATTTCATACAAATTATTTTTTATTTGAAAATCATGCAAGATTCAACAGAGTTTATCATTTTTCAAGCAAAAAAAAAAAATTAATCTTGTACTGAACAAAATATGGACGGATTTTTCTGAACAATCGAAATCATTATCCTTATTTAATTTGAACTATTTAATTTAATCAACTTAATGTGACACTTGCCTAAAAAAAACATTTTGTTTTTGTCTCAAATAACTTAATGTGACACATCCAATTTTATTTAAATATATATCTTTGATATTTTTTTTTAGAGCCGCCGCATATTAACCAAACAACATATAGATAAAATCATGCAACATCTAGCCATCACAGGGCCCACTAATTTATAATCGTATTATTCTCTTTATTACACTTATATGCAATTAATCTGGTACATTTCTTGCTATCATATCTAAATTAAATTTCCATCCCTATCATGAATACCGGTATCAGATTCATCTATTTCATTTGATGACTGAAACTGAAACTATATATGCTGTACCGGATTTCAGTCAATACCAATCAATTTCATCATCTTCTTTCGGTATCCTAAATAAATGAGTAGAAATTATGACTGAATGATAAAGAAAAAAATATACATTGAAATCACATTAGATCTAGTTTGAGTCTGTGATTAGTTAAGAGTCTGTAAATTCGTTTGAGATTGTTAGAGATTTATTTATATTCAATATATAATCGGATTTGGACTATTTAGTAATGTGAAGTATATATTAAGTACTAAAATTAAATCTAGATAAAATGAAAAGAGAGTGTACAATAGAGAGGCATGGAAAAGATTATATTTTTACAAGTACATGATGTTGAATTAAAGGATGTAAACAAATATTTTTTAATTAATGAAAAATTACTTGTACAACATTATCATTTTTTTTCTAAAAAAAGGATGAAAATACAAATTGACAAATATTTAGACCTAAAAGATAATAAAAATTCTGCTTAAGAAAATCATCTTTTGATCTAATAATTAAAATAATATCTTTCGTGTAAAAGATCCCAATTCAAAATCTGATTAAAAACTTTTTTATAAACATTTAAAATTAGAAAATTTCTATTTCATCCTTATCTCCAAAATTTCAGCCATTTCAAAGTTCCATCCGAAACGCAAGTTTGACGGTCCCACACACAATACAACTTAGGCCCAAACAAACCAAGAAGAGAGAAATGATCAAATAACCATAGAAAAAAATAGATAGAATCATAGAATACAGATAAGGGAAGGCAGCTGGTAAGCTGTTCCCAAAAGATAATTCTTGTGGGGGACCCGTCAATGCCTAGAAACTCTGACAATAATAATAATAATAATACACACTGTACAATGTACACACACACACACACGATCACCGTGATCTGATTCTGATCTGATAGGTAGGAATAGGATGATGCATCATGCAAGGGATGAAGGAAAGGGGAATTAAACAGAGAGCCAGCGGGGAAAAAGAAACAAATCAAATCAATCATGTATGTATGGATGGATGCGTAGATGTATATAGATAGATAATTGAGTGAGTGAGTGAGTGAGTGAGAGAGAGGGTTTGGCTCCTAGGGACTTGGAATTTTGCTGTTATCGTAAATACTGATGGGCAACTGGGGGGCCAATGGCCGAATAACTTTGTGCATGCACTGTACTATCAAGCGGAGATGAGAGATTCAGAGATCTCTCTCTCTTTTTTCTCTCATTCTCCATGCCCCCAATTAGAGTGTCACACTCTCTCCTTCTCAGAAATAAAAAGAAAATTATAGTAAACTTCTTCTTTTTTTATATATGTAAAAGTGGACAAACGCCAGCAGTTTCAGTGGAACTGAAAAAAAATTATATATGAAAAAGTAGAGATATCCAACGATTGATACTAACTAATATTTAGATAAAATTTAAGATGTTAATATAAATAGTATAGTTTTATAACAAATTTTATAAATAATAATCGGAGAATATTATCACAGCTAGTCTAAAATGAGACACAAGCTAACTAAAAAACAAAAATGAGTGTATTAAAGTATTCAAAAGACAAAAATAACACAATCTTTTATGCATAATTTTAAGATCTCTTCTAGATCCATTGACTGTATTATTTATGTCCTCCTCTTCCACCATGGTACAATTTATTATTATTATAGTAAACTTGATTAACAATTATAGTTTACCTTGATATAACAAAATTATAGTTTAATTAGTATATATATTTTTTCATTCTAAAAAAAATTACTATATATATCATATCGCATTATCATCATATAATACTTGATTACTGTATCGCACTGAATAACGGTGGATTCAAAGTGTCCGACAAGCATAAATACAAAATTAATAATGAGGACCTTTTTCTTAATGTTAGTTATTTAAATCTAGATACGTTTAATATTTTGTACTTAATTTATCAAATTTTGAAGTAAAAAATATACAATTATTATTGATTTTGAAAATTAAGACTAAATACTGACCGGAGCTTGCCTTATTATAGATCCACCATTGACACTGAAACAATTTTTTTTTAAGAAACCATAATAGTAAACAATTTGTGAAAATAATAACTTAATTTGAAACAATTTTTTTTAATTTGTACGGTCAAAATAGCAATTACTTTTTCTATCCAATATCAGGATTTATATATCCTTAACTGAGCTGAAAATTTTAAAAAGCAAATCAGATAAATTAATGCTGTTGTCTTACCATTCCGGCTGTCTTTTGCTTGGTTTCACAAAAAAAAATCCACTAAAAATTCAGCAAAATGCATGTCGAAATTTGCAGCATTGTCACTAATGAACATCAAGAATTGATTTATATTTTTCTTAAAATTTATTTTTATTAAAATTCAGCAAAAATGCATTTTGCTATCGATCACTACCAGTTTAAAATTCCGAATAGTTTGTTATTTTGAACAAAAAATTTGTCAATATTTCTTCTAGCTAAAATAATTTCCATTGGAAGCATCTTTTCGGTACTTAGTATACATATCTTGGGAAAAAAAACATGGTGGAATACTATTACTATCGTCTCAATTAATCATATAATAAAGATAATTAAATTAAATGTGAACCTAGAACTTTGGATCCTAAACAAGTCCTTTTCAGAGAGAGAGAGAGAGCAAAGAAGACAAGTGCTTCAATTCTCTCTAGCTAAGGTGATGATGACTTAATTAGCTAGTTAGCTGCACTTGAAGGTATAGCAAATTAAGACCCACATGATGTGTGCATGCATGCTATTGCTAGCTGCTTCTCTTCTATAATGGAGAGAAGACACTTGACACTGCTCACCATACATGTTAACATTACACAAAACAACAACCATTTTTTGTCCCTCTCTTCTAGGCTTAAGCTTCTATTAGAATATATTTATATCAAGGAATGATCATATATATCTCTTGATGCTAGTCCCTGCCCCAGCTAATTAATGAAGCTAGAAACAAAACGTTTCAGTTTCAGTAATTAATTTTGGATCTGGATAAATTAATGATGATAATCAATTTAATTATTTCTTTTTCCTTTTGTTTTTTTGAATTTCAGATGAGATTGATTCCTAGTTTATCCTTTATGATGTATAAAAATTTTGTATAAGATTCACGTTTATCTTTTGACTGAGAAAATTTGTAAGGAATCACCAATGTTCTTTTTGATATATATCACATGCATGAATTTTGGTGCGCCAAAAAAATCAATATGATGCGAATTTTTAATGTGTCAATAAAAGGATAAGTCATTTATAAATTTAAATTTGTACAATATTTATCATTAATTCCTACACATCAAAATTCATACATCTGAAATATATATATATAGTGCGCATGCACCAATATATATATGTGCTAGCGTTAGGCAATTATTCTCTGGACAAGATATTATAGCAACCCTCTTTTTTTATCCTGATTTTTAAAAGAAAACCAACAATAGTAACATTTTCAAATATTTGACAATTGTATGTCATTTTTCAAAACACAAGCATACATAAGTCCATCTAACATATGAATTTATTCATTTTTCATACATCGAATATTTCAATTTTTGCTTAAGTGTTGGTTAATTGGCATGTTGTCCAGATGCATGTATTCTCACTATGCTTTTAAGAACAAACCATGTAGAAATCCATACGTTTTGGAAGTATTTTTTTTTACTTATAATTTTAAACAACTATCATTTAATATCATGTTCAAAACTTGAATGAAAAATCATTTATAAACATTTAAAGTTGAATGATTTTATCCTTGATTTTTATCTCAAAAAAAGAAAAAAAAACTATCATTCAATACTAAAACAAAAATCATAATATTTGATAGTCAATAGGACATGAAAATATCCAGATATACTTGTAAACGCATATATTCAGAAAATTAAAATAAGTTGTCAAAATTTAAAAGTAAAATATTACTTAATTACTTATTTATTTAAAATACCCAGGATCGATGCACAAAAAAAAGAGGTTAATTTCTTCATGTAATGGGACAATAGAGTTAAGCACGCATGATCTCGATCGAGTGTCTGTTTATAAGGTTCCAACGACATAAACCGAAAAGCATGCAATATATACAATCTTATTTTAGACAGCTAATTAATAAAATAGTGATCAGTTCCTGTTTGACATGCTGATCCCTACCTTAAGATGAAAGAGAGAGAGAGAGAGAGAGAGAGAGGCACATGCACTGGGATTCTAGTAGCTAGAACGTATTTCTCTGGCATCTAGCTAGCCTATATATGTAAAACATGGTGCACGTATAGTTGTATACTGTATTACTGTGGTTTGGATGGGCTCACGTTTCGGGATGTAGTCATGCATGTAGATGTAGATGAGACTTGAAGAGACATGAGAGTGTGTAGGTGTAATAACTTGAGTCTTCTTCGCATCTTCTATAAATAATGAACACTTTTCTGGTATATTTTTCATGTTTTTTTGTGCAAGGAGGGGACATGGGGTTACAGTGCTGCTCGCCTTAGCAAAGAAACAAACAAACAGAACTGGCCTCATCTCCATCTCTGCATGGCACATGAGACGTACGGACTATATAATTAAAAGTCGTGGATTTATAAAAAGAGAATTGTGTTAATTTTATCTGTACATGGATCATTAATTTACCTTGCACAGAGGAATTTGGCATAGCAGTATTTTCCATATATCTCTATCATTATAGCATGTTTTAAAATAAAAAAAATATCGGAGCGGGAGAAGTCCTATGGGCATCCTTTATTGTTAGATCTTCAAATTTGATATTTTGCTTAATTAATGAAGTCTTTATACGAAATTTTTATGTAAATCTTAATGTTATCGAACAGTTCATATATCCATAGGACACATATTTGGCCCAATTGATACTAGATCTTCCCCACTACCGTTCTAATAGTTTTTTCTATATATCTAATGCACGTATGCGAAGAAACTTAAGAGTATCATATATACGTTTATAAGAAAAAAAACATAATCTTCTTTTTTTTCTCTTTTTTCTTTACATTTCACAGATCTCATTAACACGCAAAAAGAAAGTATCCACAAAATATTTAAGACGCTACACCAAATTTCTATGAACTTATGTGCACAAAAGGCTAGCTCAATGGCTTGATCTTTTTACTTTACATGATTATATGGATAGTCATTGAAAATAATTTAAAGTTTAGGATGAGAAAGTAATATAATATATTATACTTCTAACATGCATCTGACTTTTATAATAAATCTGGACCTGAACCCTACCTCAATTTAAAAAATAAAACTCTATGATAAATCTAATTCTTACAACTAAAAAATATCATTCAAGTTAACAAATTAAACTGTATTTTAACCAAAAAAATTGTATTCCAAATTATTCTTAATTATTTGGATGTGACATATATCAAATTTGGATCGATTTAAAAAACCTTTAATTTTCCATCAAACAAATTAAATTTTTAACAATAAAGTTTTATTGAATTTACAATGAACGATCAATTAAATTTCGAATCAATCCAAATTTGATACACTCCCTACCTAAATACTTTAAGGACATATCTACAATATTATTTTTTTAATTTAAATGATATTTCTTAAAAAATTAAATGTACGTTAGAAATATATTAAGTCTTTTTCTAGAAAAAACTGAATTATATCAGATTTTATTGTTTGAAAAAAATATTGAAGCATATCTAAAAGGGTGATGAGCCTATCTAAACTCTGAAGGCATGAAATGACCAAGCCGAGATTGGGGTTTGGGAGATGGCAACGAGGCAATGACACTGTTTTTGGATGTTAGGAATGAGCATTTTTCAGGGAAGTGATGGGTCACCAGGGAACATGACCATGCAACTCTCAACCCCTTTCATACCTGTTTATAGATGTATGTAAGCAAGCTGTTAAACAAATGGTAGAACTCAATATCACACTCTCTCAAAGGCCAAAGCCTCTTTTGGTTAAAAGTATATCAAGTATATAGAATTAGGTTGAGAGATGTGTTCGATTAGTGAAAAATCATGTTATGAGTGCTATTTGTTTGACATTTATGCAAAATATTTTAAGTATAAGTTTTACAGTTTGTGCATGAATCTTAAAGCATATCAAATAGTCTTGAAACTTGTAGAACAATTTTGCCACTAATTACGCGTAGCACCCCAGCTTAATTCCAAGTATATATATTTTTTTAAAATTTTATAATTATGTAATTTCATCCCTAAATTTTGAATATATACATATTCACCTTAATTCCAAAGAATTATCATATTTATCATCATTCGGAATAAGCAGGATACATTTGATATTTCTTTAATTTTATCAAATAAATGTTATAAGTTTTTTGTGTTTAAGAATGATAAATATGATGTTTCAAATTTTGGAGAAATCAGAACATAATGTTAGTTTTTGGGAGAGATATATATAAAATTCTGTCTTAACTAAATTATAATTGTACCACTAAATATTAATTTGTCAAAAAATTAAATGAGGTCGATTGACACTAACATAATTCTATACCTTTATTTTTCATTCTCAATTTGCATTCAAATTCTAATATCGAATTTCATTTTGCTACTAAATCAAGAACTGATTCTCTTAATACTTATTTTTTCAACTTCTTAAGAGGAGTTAAACATTCCATTTGTTTATCTAGAAGGGAAAATAATCCTAATCGTTTCACATTCAATGAAACTAGATCTTGTTATACCAAAAAATAAAAAATAGAACAAGATATAGAGGAAACAGTCGATCGGCTTCCTTAGTTCTTTTTTTGTCACAGTGATGAAGTGTGGTCCATACCATATCCCGTTGAGCATGATGATGAATCAAGATTGGATCACTAAACAGTCTTTTATTTAATGCTATTAAGAGATTGATAATTGGATTTTTAACACTGTTAACGACTAACGAGGTAAGGAATGTTACGGCGATAAATTAGGTTCACAATCGTGGGTTTATAATCAATTAATTAATTTGCTTGGTGGTGATACTTGACAGCGAGTTAATTCCAAAGTTCTAATAATATTTTACAAAATAAATTAAAAAATTGCTAAAGATATAGATACATATATGGATCTCGCTAGCTAATGGTTATGTACATTAATTTTATCTAATTTAAATATTATTTGATAGTCAATTAAAATATGTTAAATATAAATAGTTAAGAATTTAAATTGTTTGATGATATTTAAAAAAGAAACTACATCAAATTTTATCATTTGTAATGCATGATATTAATATAGAATAAATGATCAGAGTAAAACAAGCGTGAGCTTAAGTTCACCAATATCTTTGATGAGCTTAACTAAAAAATCTATCGAATCGACTTAAATTTTTAAATTCAAGTTGCTCAATAAATTATTTATATCAAAATCTTATAGAATACAAAAAATTTCTATTTTTTAGAGTTTTTAAGTATTTGTTTCAGTTTTTTTTCAAAATGACCAATTCTAATATATAAACATTCATTATTTTATTATTATTTTGAAACTGTCTTAAAAGATCTGAAAAAAATAGTTAAAAAACTTCAAAAATATAAAATTTTGGTATCCTGCGAGATTTTAATATGAAGAATTAATTGAGTTACAGATTTATCGTTTGAAGCCGTTTCGATGATTTTTTGAGTTAAACTCACCAACGGCATTCGTGAGCTTAAGCTCATGCTAGCTTTACTCTAAATAATCATACTATAAATGTTGAATTTTAATATTTGAAACCTTTTTAATGATTATCGAAGTTTTGGAATTAAAACATTTTTGACACAATCCAAAATATTGTTCAAACTTTCTATACATATCATCAAGCATTAACGTATGCATTATTAGTATGGTCCGTTGAGGACTTAATCACTTCTCTACAGCACTAAACCTAGGATTGTCAATAGATATTCATAATCCAAAAATACGATTTGAATCCATATGAATGGATCCGCATATAGATCTAAAAAAGTGTATCAAATTATTAGATCCGTATGTAGATCTTAGAAAAGGAACATGTTTGTTACTTTATAATGTGAATTTACTAAAGTTTTCATCAATTTGGATATAAATTAAAGAAAACAAATTAAAATAAAGTGCACTGTTTTATATATTCACTTGCAAGATTGCAAATATTGTCCTTCATTTGCAAAATCAAATTGTCACTGATGTTGGCTACAACAAATCTGAGAGCTGGAAGAAAAAGAAACCGTTCTGAGTTTTTTTTTTCACACTGACCACTAAAAAGTAATTATCCTAACTTTTTTTTTGTGACAATTTACGAGAGGAATTTTAATCTAAATGGAGGCCAGTAGGGAAAAAAAATCCTTATTCCAGATTTTTAAAAAATTAGGCTTTAATTTTTTTTTCTACTGGTCTGACTAGTTTGTTGAAAAAAATGTGTTTTCCAGTCAAATTTTAATGAATTACCGTTTAAAAATATTATTGTCAATGGTTTTTTGCGTGCTTTATAAAAGAATTTCAGATAATAGTTTATATCTATTTGGAAATACACTATTATTTGTGTTTTTTTAATTAATTTATCTCCAATTTTATATTCCGGCCTTCTTTTTCTTCTTAACTTTTTATATCCCTTTCTATAAATAATCGGTAGTTTGAATTCGGTATGAAATATAGTACATGTTTAATATGTTGAGAAATACTTTTTTTTAAGATAAAAATGAGATTTAAAGTCAATCAATTTTTAATGTCTATATCAAATTTCTATCCGAATTTTGATTTTATAATCTTCCGTATCGAAAATATTATCTTTATCAGCATATTGGTACTTTGAGAAAATACTTGTACCGAGACAAGGTTCCAGATTTAAGAGAATTTAAGATATGGTTCAATGGTTCAAATAACCTCTCAGAAAGGGGAAAAAAAAGGTTGATGGCAGGGATTCTATTTATACCAAAAAAAGGGGACAAAATTTAACACATTGTCTCGTAACTAGTAAGTGTGTTTTGTTTGAATTTGACAACAATTTTACAGAGAAAGAATCAAATAACAGAGCTTTATATGGCTTATTTGAGGTTACAAAAGCAGCCTTCGGAAATTAGAGCTGAACCCTAACAATACACCTTTTGGTTTAATGCAATTATATATTATATAGATTTTAATTTGGCCTACCATTTAAAAAAATTATAATTATCTTGAATATATTAAAATATGATGAGAGATAAACATGCTAAAAAAAAGTTAAAATTGCTGCTCTACTAAGTGTATTTTTATTTAATATTAAATTTTCATAAAAGATAGATTGATTTTCATCATGTATAGATTTGCTTTCAAGTAGTGTATATATAGATTTACTCGGAACTATACAAATATACTCTTAACAGCGTTTCCGAAAATGATAAATTCACATAGATTGATTTTCATTGTGTATAGATTTACTCTTCAAGTAATATACTAAAATGTAGATGTACATTCTTTCTTGTATCTGTAGATTTAGTTCTGAGCTATACAGATATATGTATGTATTCTTGCACAGCGCATCTGAAAATGTTTTCTTGAAGTAGTAGTTTCTGAAAATGATTAATGAGATGCTCGTATGATATATTTTCTTAAAGATTGAAAATGATAATTCTTTGGAAAACACCTACCTAGGAGGATATTTTAATTAGTAGAAAACGCGCAAAATTGATACTCACCAACTCCGCTTGATTGCATTGCATCTCGAATTCCTGTACTCTCCAGTTGGACCAATTCGAGCAGCGGGTTGCCATGCTTTTGTAATATCAACCATTCTACACGAGACTACCATTCACGACATATTTTCATCTACAAAGTTCGCCACAGGAGATCCCTTCGTCGGATCACTTTAAAATATTTGCTCGCTTTGACCATATCATACCATGAATTTCCCTTTCACGAGCATTTTATTTCTCCGGGAAACCTTTTTCCCTTTTTCACAGGTTATGTGCTGAAAAAAGAAAAAAAAATTCAGAAAACGAAACAGTTCCACGTGGCAACCCCTGCACTTCCCCTGGAATTACGAAATGGGACCCACTCCATCACAAACAATTTACTAAAATTAATCCCAGAAAATTGAAATATGAGAAACTGTAATCAACAACTAATTAATTAATTAATCCCTTTCTCGCCACTCTCTCGCGCCTCGTGCTTCGTTCTCACCCCCCCATCTCTTCTCTCCTTCTCTTCTTCTCTTTCCCAAAGATACCTTGGGATCGAAGGTGCAATCCTTTCTCTCGCTAAACAAGAAATATTAACCCCATTTAATTAACGAAAAGTATTATTTAGTTTCTTTTTCTTTCCTTTGCTCTATAAATAACTCGAATCGACCTCTTCCCTTCGATTCCAGATCATACAAACACCAATCCCGAATAGAGAGAGAAATATACGATCGTGAACAATGCCGCAACTTTAGCCTCCATGGCTTGTGTGCGTTTGAAGCAAGAAGCTGTATGTCACCGCCTTGGCGGATGTATAAGCACCTCCGGCGACGATGATCGCCGGAGGTGGAGGTCGGACCTTGGCGGGGACGACGCAGCCGAGACTTCAGCAGCTGTCAGGCGACATTCTCGTGTCTTAAGCCGGTGGATAGCGCGTGAGACAATCACCGCCACTCTCGATGATCGCCGCCGTCGGGAGGCGGAGCTGGTGGCGCTCGCTGAACTCCACACCGCCTCCATTCTCCAGCGATGGCGTGAACTGGAGGAGGAGAGTCGCTCTGAAGTGAGCAACGGGAGGTCGAGTCGCGAGCACTCGCCTGAAACCAGTAGCGATGTGGAAAGGGAACGGGTAAGACAGATCGTAGGGATGATGGATTCGCAAGAAAGACATGGCTCGATGATGATCAGAGACGAGAGCTCGAGAGGGGAATGGCTAGACGAGATGGAGAGGGAAAGAGTACGGGTCGTGAGGGAACGGGTGTGGATGGCGAGCCAAGGAGAGGGGAGAATGCAGGAGAGATGGAGAGGTGAAAGAGAGAGGGAGAATGGAGGTGGAACTGGAGAGGTGCCAAGGCTGAGAGGGAGACAAGCAAGAGATGACGTCATCATGAGGATGGCAACAGAGAGGCAGAGAGAGCTTCAAGGGCTGTCAGAGCACCGCGCTGTCTCTGGTTTTGCGTACAGGAATCGAATCCATGTTAGTGTGAAATGCTCTGTTTTTTTTTTCTTTTGCTCATTTTGGTTTTAATTAATTGTATTGTTGTGGTTTAATTAAAGGAGAGTTGATTAAGTAGGCTTATTTGCAATTATTTATTAATTTTTTGTTTTTGTTTTGCTTACATTTTTACTTTCTTGGTTTGACTTTGGTCGGTTGATTCCACAGTCAATGCATTTATTAGGCAAGTTTAATATTGACCCAAGTCAAAGAGTATCAATGTCAAGGGGAGTAGGTTAATTGAAAAGAAAAAATATTTAGAGATGTTGTTGCGTGCTATAATGCTTAAAATATGATTGTAGCAGCATCATGACATTACCCCTAGAGCAACATGCAGATTAAAAGCATCTCTGACGCCTTGTTATTTTAAGTGTTGATCCAGAGAGTTCAAGTTAGATAACATGGTTACCAATCCCATGATACTTTCTTCTAATGTGCAATAATGGCAGTGGATAGGGACCAACTTAGTGCTGACCTACAAAAGAAGTAAAATTTTGGTTTTAACTTATTGATGGAGTTGATAGGGACCTCATTTTAGTGCATGTTTAAAGGACTTATTAATTAAAACATTAAACCAAGTCTTTTTTTGGTTCTATTTTTGTAGTTGTTACTGAGGGGTAGGTTCTTACGGAGATCAATTGATGATGAGAGGCCGGAGTCTTTGGCTGACAGAGAGCTTGGTTTGATCAGACAACGTCATTCTGTCTCTGGTTTGAGGTACAATTTTCTTTGTATTGCTCTATGTTTGGAAATTGCTGCAAAATTGACTAACATCTGCTGTTGTATTGTTCAATCTATAAAAGATGAGAAATAAGTGTAATGGTTAAATGAACTTTCAACCAAATTTTATACTCTTCATAAGTTGTGACAGACTTGATTTTGAACTAGGGAAGGGTTCGGCTTCAGAAGAGAAAGCAATTTCATGATTCATGCAAGTTCAGTGCTCCATAGTAACAATACCAATAATGAACCAATAAGTATATTTAGAAGCAATACAGGAGACTCCATAATGGTAATTTCAAGCAATGACCAAGATCAGTCTGAAACAAATGCACAGAATCTAGTAATAAATCAACCAATACAGACAAATGACACTATCGAGACCGAAAGAGACATAGTAGATGCTAGCACCGAACATAGTTTGACTGCTCAAGAACAAAGTCAACTGGAGGAGCATATAAACTCTCAAGGAAGGGTTGAAGAAGAAAATGATATTAACTGGGAAATAGTTGAGAATGGAGAAACAAACCTAGCTGAAAACATTGAAGAATGGTCAACAAATGCATTTGAAGATACTGCAGAGAGCTGGCACAATCTGGTTTCGCATCATATACCGGGCCCTCATCTGATTTCTGGCCGAAGAACTAACAGGTTTAGTCATACTGATGATGATAATACTTACGGAGTAGAGATAAGGGAGCTTTTAAGCAGGTATTTTTCCTTTTCAAATTCATTTTCTATTTTTAATTTCAAGCCTAGTGACAGTATAGATATATCCATGTTGCTGCTGTTTAGGGAACAATTTCAAATTTCCATGTACATGTGCACTTATCTTGTTCCTTGTTAGATGAGAAAGGGAATCCACGGGTAAAGTATGTGTTATCTAGAGGTCCTTTCATATTCATAGAATTAACTTTACTAAAATCCTACGCTTTCATGTTAAGTATTAGCATTACCCGTATTCTACCTTATGCATTATGGTTAATGGGTGATGGACAGATTACGAAGATATTGTTAATTACATATCAATCTACTGCAGTATGCTTTACAATATTAAACTAAACTAGTCCAGTTCTAAGCTGAGTCGTGACCTGCTGTGTCCGGTGTTATTATTAACAGCTGTAACCAAGATAAACTGGCCAATACAGTATCCTTGATGGAATTGGGACCTTCATATACCTTGTTTGTGTTTACATTATTTCATAATTCTCATTACACTTTCAGGCGTAGTGTGTCAACTCTTCTTAGCAGCAATTTTCGGGAAAGTTTAGACCAGCTTATACAGTCCTATGTACAAAGGCAAGAAAACAGTCCCCTCGATTGGGATCTTGAGGAGGCAGAGGCAGTTTCTCCTGCCAGTTCCTCACCAGAGCAGGAGCAAACTCAAGAGGGGAATAACTCTACAAATGAACTGTATATCGATCAGGATTTGAGGTCGACAGTTAATTTACCGCCTCCACCTGTTCCTCCAGGACCTCTCTGGCGGTCTAACCTGCATACTGGTGGCTGGACTCGTCAAACCATTCATCAGCCTGAGATTGTATGTAACTCGTCATTTTATGCTTTATTTCATTGATTTCATACTCCACTGATTGTATCTCTGATTTCATATTGCATCTCTAATTCTCTATGCTAGGGATAATAGATTTTCGTTTTTTGGTTTTTCTTTGTTATTTTTGTGCTCAATTACAAATCTAAGGGTAAGATAAGGTTAAATTGGGATGAGTTGATAAGTACTACATCTAATTGAAGCTTAGATCGGGTCAAATGAGTAACAGTTGCATGGCATCTTCTTTTTCATGATAGTTACTAATTGCTCTACCATGCATATCTGTTAGTGCATTGTGTACTATTGATATCAAATTCCTTTAGACTGTGTCAATTATCAATTCTTTAATCCGCTGTGATCCATTGAATTTATTGCCGTTGCCTGGATTATTGTAGGATTGGGATGTTGTAAATGTTCTGCGGGAAGAGATGGCTCGACTTCAAGAAGGAATGGGTAATTTGCAGCGGATGGTAGAGGCATGCATGGAGATGCAACTGGAGGTACAGCGCTCTGTCAGACAAGAAGTCTCTGCTGCTCTGAATCGGTCTTTTGGATACACAGGTCATTTTTCATTAACTGTATAATATGCCAACAAGGGAAAAAATTAGTACAATCTTTATTCAGATCCAAAGATCGAAAGTAAAACAATATTATCCAATAAAAAGACTGGACCAGTAACAGTTTATCCAACATATGAGGGAACCATAAAGGAAGAACAAAAGAAGCTCGGTTTAAATTTGACTCTGCAGATAGTTTTGACTTCAGAGTTGGTACAAAGATAGAATTTAAGTGTTTTTCTAATGCTAACAGGAATGGAGGAAGAGACAACAGGTTATGGATCAAAGTGGAGTCATGTGAGAAAGGGTACTTGTTGCGTCTGCTGTGATAGCCATATCGATACTCTTCTTTATAGGTATGTATGCTCTTTTCTGAGAGTTTCTGTGAGCTTTCTCTTAGTATTATCATCATTTTCTAAGGGAGCTTTTTTCTGCACAAAGCCTTCAATACTAATTTCATTGTATCCCTTTTCCCGCTTTCTTAATTCATGCATGAGGGAGAAGGAAGAGAGGAAAAAACTCTCTTTCTTTTGGAGAAATTAGTAGGGTTGTATCCCCATTTTTTTTATGGGATACTACTCAGGAATAACATGAATATCATCCATTTTTTTTTTCTTTTGTGTTGCTTAATAGGTGCGGGCACATGTGCACCTGCAACAAATGTGCTAACGAGCTCGCTCGAGGCGGCGACAAGTGTCCGCTTTGCCGTGCACCCATTGTGGAGGTGATCCGAGCATACTCTATACTTTAACCAGCTAGATTTGAGTTAGTGAACAGGTACTTAAGTCGCGGATGTATGTTAGGTTACTTTTTCCTCTTCATTAATTTGTCGCTCGCTCCTGATATGATTAATTCTCAGGTAATTCAGTGATGCACAGAGGGGTCTGAAGGCCCTGATTTCTGTGCTAGTTGTAATTTTAGAGGCGCTCTATTTTGAGCCATCTGTTTTTGTATAATAATTCCATCACCCAATAATGAACAATAAGTGTGATCTCCCTGTTAATTTAATGTACTGTGATCAATTAAAAAATGACATAAGCTTTGGCCACCAAAAATTAAACCTTTAATGCATTTTGTCGTTTATTCGTCTGATTTTTGCAAATAGTATACTATTGTTGGGGTCAATAGGGCAATTATAATATCATAATGTATATTTTCGCAAGTAACCTAAGATAAAACCACTCTAGTTAAGAAAATATAAAAAAATCTTATGAAGATAAATTATTCGGAAATAAAATTATTCGGCATTTGTGGAATTTTATGCGATGGGAATATAGGATCCCTTAGTTGAAAAATTAAATAGCTTTAGAGAAAATCTAGTAATGGGAATCTACTGGGATAAATTTTAATAATGCAGGAATATTATCAGAAAAAATTCTATTTTGTTTGTAAAGAGTTGGATATCAATTCGGGTTTTCTTACATAAAGTTATGTATCCACGCAAATGCCACATGATTTTTTTTTTAGATCCATTTCGGTCCATTGATAATTTTGTGGTCCTTTTTAGTGATAAAGAAGATTTACATGTCATTCATCTAATTGTGCTTGTGGAATCTGAAATCAAAACTTTTTAGAAGTCAACCAAATTAAGTTACTAACTGGGTTCATAATTTTTTTGTCTTTCAGTAAGCTTGATGTTCTAATTAAGAATTCCAAGAACTATATATATTTGGATGTGACGTACAAATGAAGAAGTACATAGGATGATATCAAAAAAATTTGCAAACAAGTAGAACAAATATGTTCAAGTCTTAAATGTGATACCAGACCACAGTGGAAAGGAAGCTAACAATAAAAAAGGAAGAAATAACAGAACCCACAACCCCCCAAACCCCAAAAAAACAAAAACAATTCAGAAAAAGAAATGAATCAATAAATGAAAAAAATAAAACAAAAGCAGAGATGATGTTAATGCTGCTATTGGCAATAACAGAGGAGATACATGATGTTTAAACAATTCTGATGTTCAAAACACAAGTACAATGAAATCAATTGAGCATGCGTGGAGTACTTGGTATCCAGTTATCCACTACTTACTGAGCACCTCCGTCCTTTTTTTTTCTATAAGAAGAGAAACTGCACGTCTCTGCAAGAACTGGCCCCACTTCCTGTGTCAGCACGAAGATCATATGGGATATACATTACAGCTTTTTTTATCTCTAAAATTATAGGAAGTTATTTTTTTTGGGTTCCCTCGACTTATTTCATGTCATTTTTTATTCATAAAATTATAAGTTTGATTTCAATCATTGGTTAGTGACTTGCAAGTTTATGTTTTGTACCTTTGAAATTTGTTAATTACAAATTAATTATAAGGTCATGCAGTTACTCATCATTATTAGACAGATTTTTAATTTAGTGATATTATTAGATTAACGATTGCTTCACATCTATATAACTAAATACTTACTTCTTCTTTTTTTATAAAAAGTGGTACAATATACTGAAAGACATAATTAACGTCATGAAGTGTTTTGCAATTAAAAAACACGCAAACCAGAATCCGTAAATTCAAAATAAAATAGCAAAGAAATTTAAATCTTATAATTCTGAATTGAAGACATCTTTAGGCGGAAGCGTTAGTACTGATCTTCAACGGTTTTCCTCAGATCTAATGATGGAGACCCTTTTGCGTTTTCTTTACTTCTCTTTCAAAATGGATGCCAAGGTTTTCAGAATAATATCAGTTCTGAATTAAAACTCCTCTTATTAATCACTCATATCTATCTCTTATTATTATATTTTATGTAGAGAGAGAGAGTAGAGAGAGACTAGAGAGAGATAGATAAAGAGCCGTATCTTTATCAAAGGTACAGATCCATAAAAAAACCTCCTTCAATTAATCACCAAGGATATATATACGTATTAATTTAGGATAATACAGACCATATGCACATGTTGGATATATACACATCTTCACATCATGTGCCTTTTTAATTATTCATTAGATTATTAATTAATTAATCAATCAATCTTATTTTTCAGAAATTAAATGGAAAAAAAACGTTTTTAAAAAAAAATGACATCCGTCTAAATAGAGAAGGGATCTTTTATATATCGTGAGGCAACCTTTGGGACCAGTACACTTATTAATAATAGTAATCTGAATTTTTCCATCAAAAATTCAGATGCCTTTTCGTTAATTTCTTTATATGAAATTGGTGCACAATAATAACATAGGCCACATAATAAAAAATAAAACTAACATTCTCCCACTTGGCCGTAATGTTATAATATAATAAAGCACACATTCAAAATTGGCCAATATAATTTTCATTAATCGTAAACATGTTCAGTTAGAAATACCAAACCAAACTAAAGTAATCAGAATAACAAATTACGTTATTTGATCCCCATTAATTATAGCATTGGGACTCTTTCCAACAATGGTTAATATTCTTCATTCGGTCCTCATAAGTAATTTGCTTAGATCAAATAAAATTATGCGCATCATAATAAGCAAATTTATAAATTCAAAGTCAATACATAATTAAAAAACTTAATACATAACATAATATATATATATATATATATATATATGTTACAACACCAAATCATAATACATTAAGTAAACCCATGCCGGCAACATGCTCTTTATAAAGAGTGGGTGGAAGTGCTTTTGTTAGATAATTAGCTAATATAGCTCTTGTATTGATATGTTGTATTATAATAGTACCATCTTTGACTTTGTCTCTAACAACAAGATATTTGATGTCAATCCACTTGGATGCACCACTTGATTTGTTATTCTTAGAGAAGAAAACAGCAGCCTCGTTATTACAAAATAAGGTGAGTGGCCTCGCAATACTATCAATTACTCGAAGTCCTGGTATAAAATTCTTTAACCAAACTGCTTGACCAGTAGCATGATAACACGCCACAAATTCTGCTTGCATAGTGGAAGATGTCCTTAAAGACTGCTTAGCACTCTTCCATGTTTCATTATGTTCATGAAACACCCTACATTTATTACATATCAAAAATGGAAAAAAAATGATCTATATATGTCAGTCTCAACCAAAGTACCTCAGTGAGTCACTGACATTTTCCTATACTCTTTTTGCTTAATGGTTGCTTCGTGCATAGGGAGTTACACTTAACAAAAAAAAAGGAGATACAATTTAGAGTTTTGACCAAGAATTAGAGTTTCCACTAGCAATATATGCTAATTTTAACTAATTAATAAAGAAATTTGTAAATTTGTAATAACTGTTAAACATGATAATGACTGATATTTGCACGTAGAATGATAACATTTACTTATTTTTTTAGTTTTCTTATATATTTCACTGGTATCTCTTATTAGAGACGTAAAAAATTTAATCAGATATATATTTTTCTTTTTTGATGCAACAGGCGAAAAGTTTATTAAGAGTTGTTACAGATAGGGGAAGTCGTAAAGATCAAATTACATGCTGCGTTCTTAATAAATAAACCCCAAGATACACTCTAGCAATGGTTTTCCTATAGTTTCTTTAGGTGATCAGTCTCTACTATGAGAGCTGATATCTGCTTTGACAACCCCTGGAAGAATAGCCGAGCATTTCGTTCTTTCCAGATAACCCGCATCATCGCCGTACAATGGACATCTCTTGCTGATCCTCTGGTGCTGAGCCAGGACGTCATTACTGCTGTTGCTGGTGGCGATCTCATTGCCCGTGCCCGTGTGTTCCTTGCACATGTGCAATCGATAAAGAGACGCTTGGACGTCTCCAGTAACGTGTTGTTGCATAGCACACACTCGTCTGTCGCCGGCCGTCCCTTCTTGACTATGTCGTGCGCAGTCTGCAGTCAATCGTGCATGAGATGCCAGATGAAGGTTTTTATTCTTGGCGGCACTTTTGTACTTTAATCCAGTAGTTGGTTTAATCGAGAGAATTTGTTTGAGGTCAGCAATTATTAATGCGTGTCCTCCATATTCTTATTTAGTATTTATAGTTACTTATATGCATGCATGATATATTTCAACGGTGATCTAATTAATCTAAAATCTAATAAGATTCAAATCGAATTATCCTAGTCATAGTTATCCAAACCAAAACAATACAAAATTTGAAAATTATCGAGAACAGCAGTACTTGTCAAACTGAAATAATAATCTGAAATCAATTTAATCCGATCCAAACACATACCAATTCACTTAATTCAACTCATAGTTAGTTAAACTACACGTAGTTCTATAAAATGAACCAAAAAGAAGACACCAAAATTAATCCGTGCCAACATCAATCCAAATCACGAAAACAACCGAACTCGCAATGGTTATCACAAGAATTTGATCTTACTTTATTTGACTCAAACACAATCCGATTCATTTTCCAGGTTTATGAAAAATGATCCCAGGAAGTTGTACAAAGCAATCATTCGAGATTGCTAATTGTAATAAGCAAATCATTTGAAACTTTTGTTCCGAAGTCTCCATTCAATTAAAAATTATTACAAACTGTTGTTAGGAAGTGAGTTTTGGGTCTAGAAATTGTTGTTGCAGGTCTCCTCAATGCAAAATAATCGGAATTTCTTGTAATCGTGTAGTCTCGACTTAAATTTCATTTAACCGAACAATCTTAATGAGGCAATCCTATTGTTTGATATTATTATTTTTTGTGTTTGCGTGATGACCCTAACAGGAGATACATGTTAATTTCATGGTATAAATTTTTCGTTTTTCATTACCTGTATATCCCTACAGTCATACGTTTCTTATCAACATATTAGTCATAATATCTCAGATAAATTATTCTAAATTCTGTTCAGTTATGTTATCTCAAATAAATTATACTTTCCGTTGCAAAATGATGATCAGAATAACATTTCCTATATTCTAAATATGACATGTCCACTACAGTTTGTAGGCATTACTCCTTAAATGATGTGATAATATAATATGCTAATCTAACATGATACATGTACACTTGATTGAGACAACAATTCATGTAAATGAATTTACATTATACAAGCTATACAAAAAGTTTTGCTTACTTGGAAGACTAGAAACATGCACAGACTCAGAGAAGTTTCATGTATGCGTCTCCTTTTTCTCAGAAGACTAAACAATGCAAAAAGACAGCATCTTGAATTATAGCAAGAACATCATCTTCCTTCCATATCTACTCTTCATACGATCCTCTCTGTAATCTATTTTGGTATCCATGCTTGACTACTGTTACTGAAACACAAAGAAAAAAAAATTTATCTGTGTTAACCGAGCAGTTCATCTCTAATGTGGAACAAGAACAGGGAAAGAATTTGTTTCTGTAGAAACAGAAAGAGAAAGGGAATATGGTTCACTTCTTACCTAACCATGGATCCCCTAAATTTCAAGAATATAACACGCATATACAAGTCAAATGCTGATACCATGAGATGGAATGGAAAAGAAAGAGCAAATAATATCTATCAAGTATTAACAACGGTGAAATTTCCTTCTTACCTCAGTGCCAAAGCTGGATCCTTGTGAACTGTCCTTGGACTCAGCTTCATATACAAGCCCTACATGTAAGAAGCAAGATAAAATTCAAACTCCAATATTAAAGTGTACAGATGAAAGGATAAACTTCTAATGAAAGGAATCGGGAAAATAATTAATGAAATTGTCTTGCATAAAATTTCAAAAAAAAAAAACTCTACACTAGTAACATCTGAAAATATATTTAATTACTTGAGGAAATGGAAGAAAAATTGAATACAAACCCTAAGCCAATAAGCTGGATTGTATCATACTACCTTTTCAATATTTTTGAGCTGAAATCTTTTGCAATTTCTTGCAAGAAGATATTCACCAAACATGAGGAAATTTATGTGTACAGTCATGGCAAAAGAGAAAACTATGCACTTGCTGTTGAGTTGGCCAAAGTGGGCTCAAAAGCCAGCCTTCCTTATTTTCACCAAAAGAAAAAGAGAACAAACACCCAAACCCTACCCAAGTAAAAATATGGCTATTTTCAAGTAAAAAGAAATGATGACAAATGCCCAAAACCTTGCCTGAGTGGGTTTAAATAGCAAGACTGCTACAAACAACCTAAATAGCCTATTTAACTAAGTGGGACTTTAACTTTGAAAATGATGTTTCACTGTTTGATCCAATATTAAAAAAAAGTAGCATTGATGTCCTTACATTTGCTGTATGAATAGTTGCACCAGTAGTCATACTGATCTTTTGATCCAGAACTAGCTGGAATTCAATTTTCTGAAGAAGAACTGCAAGCGCTACAATAGCTTCTAGCAATGCAAACTGATCCCCAACGCATTTTCGAGGCCCTCCACTGAAAGGAATATATCTGGGGAAAAAAAAGATATAACAAAATGCCACTAAGTTACATAGTTATGTCCAGAATTATTTGAGGATGCCCTCAAGAAGAACGCCACTAACAAGTCAGCTATATTGTTAACATGAGTGCTTGTTATACACTTATACTTAAAAGTTTGTAAAGAAAATATTATAATTTAAGCTCTGTGGTCAGCAACTGGTAAATCTCTTCATCTAAAATAAATTACTAATATTAATAATATAAAAATTTCAACCTGAAATCTGTGTTGGATTCATTTGGAATAGGCCCTTCTAAGTTGAACCTCTCAGGAACAAATTCATGTGCTCGATCCCAAACCTTCAACATAACCCAAATAAATGAAATCTAGGAGTTTGAGAAATAAAAAATAACTCTGGAGTAGTTTATGAACCTAATGCAGGTTACCTGAGGTGACCGGTGTATGTTGTAGACTGAAATCATGATATCTTGACCAGGATTAACTTTATAATTTCCTGGAAGCATATCATCAACTTGTGCCCGTCTTAATAGCACCTAAATTTGATATTTGAACAATGGCATTAGTAACATAAAATAATTCTTCTCAAGTACTAAATCCTTGATAAAATTTTCAGTTGGCAAAACTAAAAAACAAACTGAATAACCAACTTATGAATGAGAAACTAAAATTTGCAAGAAGTCAAGCACCTAAGCTGAATCAACTTGCAACTGAAATGAGAAGTAATATCTGTCCAGAACCTGAACTGATTTGATTCAGGCACAAAGAGCTAAGTGGTCTGAAACCCCAACTTAATATTGACCAGATCTAATACCAAATAATATACCTCTGGGTTTAAACATAAAATTAAAATACCACCTAATGTGAACCCAAATTGTAACAAACCATAACCAAAGCTAACGCATACCTATAAAAGTCCCAGAACACCATGATATGACCTGAAAGTCCCAAAACTGACATGAATGTGACTTGTCAAACTCAAACGACAAGCAACTTTATACTGATACAAACCCTTCTTTTTACTTGCGATGAAGTCATGAACCCTATGTTTGCTATTGTTAGTTTAGATGATAATGGATAGAAGGGGGAAGTACTGGAGGGTGGGGATAAAGGCGCATAGACTCATTTATACATCGCATCAAATACTTGAGATCTTTCACATCTTCATATCTTGGAACTCTACCTTGGAGAACCAAATCAACCTCTTCTTGAGCCTTCCTCAGAGTTTCTGGATTCTACAAGCGTCGTCAAATATCAAATGGTTGAACTATTTAAACAATGATCATAAATTCATAATGCTTGGCTTTACATAGAAAAGTACTGACATATACACCTTAGTTAATAGATACAACGTCCATGTCAAAACAGAGCCAGTGGTTTCGTGACCAGCAACCAACATTGATAGGAGGTCATCTCTCAGTTGAACACTGGAAACCTAAATGAAACAACGAAACCAAAATATGCAAATCAGCAAAGAAGATGAGAAATCATGTTGTTACTTGTTAGAAATTTGGTTTGTAAGAAGGCATTCTCAGAAGCCATAAATTAACTTGTTCTCAATGTAGTCATATGAAAACCACTAAGCATAAACAGCACAAACAAAAGAAAAGCCGTCATTGGAACAAAATTCAGAAAAATAATGGATACCAACAGAGATACTAACGAAAGCAAATGATGATAGCATAACTGTCTAAGTATTATGAAAGACCTCTTCACGGCTAGCTAGTAGAAAGCGAAGGATGCTTGGATCGGCCTCATTTACATATTCTTCCCCTTGAATTTGTTCATTTTCAGCTTCCACCATTTCTTTGCATTTCTTAATTAGCTCCTCTACTGTTTCTCGTATTATCCTAACAGCTCTCTCTGCCTTTATTTGTCTCGGTACAATCTTGCAAAGAATACCTATCTAAGATAGGAAAGAAAGAAAGAAAAAAAATTGTTACTTTTAAGTGTGAATGTGATGTATTTGGTCATTTAAGACAAAAGAAAGAAAAAAATAGAATAACAGAGAAAAGGAAAAGGCAATTATAATCTATCTTGCATAGCCCCCAAAAAAAAAAACAAAGGAAAGGAAACAATTGTAAAAGTACTGGATAGGTTATTTATCAAGAAACCAAATCAGTGCAGGGAATTTCATACTGAAAAATCTTACTACAAACTTAACACACCTTCCAATATGGTAAAATATCAGTAGAGCGAAGCTCAGTTTCCTTCAGTGCTGTGTAAACCGCATTGATAACTGGGCTGTCAGAAGTTAGCGAGTCAAAATTGTAGTTGAACAATGACAAACCAATCGCATCAAGAGTAAGCTGAGAGAATTTTGCTTCCATATTTACAGGCTCCCCATCCAAAGCATACGGACTAAGTTTCTCTACTAATCTCTCAGCACATTTGGCAAATACTTTTTCAACCATCACCGATAGAAATCTCTTATGCAGCGATGGAGCAACTGCCCTTCTCCTTTTCTGTATAAATTGAACAAACTATCAAAAATGCAAACCAATTGATAGCAGGTACTAAATGTATATAGAACAATACAGAGAAAAGGATAGGTTCAACAACAAATCATCTAAATTATTGAATATATAAAGCTTGGATCGAACTAGAATTAAAGAAATTTAAATTGTGCTATTGCCAACGTACACTAAGATAACAATTGAAATAATGATGATCACATATTCAGCTTTGGGATGATTTTATAATGGAGCATCAATGTTTCATATTCACGGACGGGACGATAAACACATGTAAGATCTTGAATCCTTGTACAAATTACTAAAAAGCTAGGCAAATTCACAATTTCTAAATGCACAGATTATAAACAAAAAGTGACACAGATAATATAACAGAGAAGATAAAAGAAAAGGGAAATCATATGATATACCATCCAGAGCGGACCTTCGGCCGTGGCGAATCCCGAGCCGAAGAGAAACTCTGACACCTCTGACACAAGCCCCTTCGCATACTTACTCCCGTAATTTCTCAAGACATGCTTGGCCACAGCGGGATCACTCACGACCACGAAATTGCGGGGCCCAGCTGCCAGTCTGTACACGGGACCGTTTTCCGTCATCCACTTGTACAGTGGCAGGAAGAGGGCCCCACCGAGCAGATCCGACACGTCATCCAGTTTCGCATTGGCGATCGGGATGCCCGAATCGTCGCGCGGGGAGAGGGTTCGTGTCAGCGAGGTGAGCCAGTCGGGGCTCACCCATGAACCACCAGTTCCTTTGTCTTCGTCGAGAGAAGCAGTGGCGATGAGGCTTCTGTGCGGTTTAAGGAAGCGGCGGGATGAAATGGAGGGTGCAAAACGAGGGGGAAACGGGAAAGGTGAGAGTGAGAGAGGAGGAGCAGCCATGGCGACGGAAAGTGATGGATGGTTTTTTAGAGGTATGAAGGAGAAACGAAAGGTGGAGATGAGGTGAGGAGTCTGATCTGACAGGGTGAGTTTGTAGATGATAGTAAATTAACGAAAATATTTAGCGCCGAATGGATCCACCTCTTTATTTATTAATCAAAAATATATTTATTAATTAAAAACGTCAATTATATATATATTAATTAAAAATATATTATTATTAATTAATAAATTTTAATTATTTTATATAAAAAAATAAATAGTAATGAAGCGTCGAAACTCATAAATTAATAATCAACTGGGCCACACAGGCCATCCAATCCATCCAGTTTTATATTGAGATTGGGCTCTAAAAATGAAGATAGTTGCACAGTTGATCCTTGTCGTTCAATTACTGTTATGATTTTTAAAATTTCAAAAGGATCATGTTTGTCATTAAGGTATTTTAAATTTTAAATATAATCTATTTGAATCGTCCGTTTTAATTCAATAATTTGAATTCAAAATAGTAAGGCTCTACTCATAGAAGCCACCCGTTCAAAATCAAACGAATAAATAATCCACATTTTTTTAATTATCCTTGATCTGTATGGAGACCAAAACCTCTGGTTCTGATTAGAAACTAGAAATGCTTACTACACATGTGACATGCCAACGCATGAAGCAGAACTTACATTTCTATAATATATGTTCAGTTCACACTCGACAATGCAAGTATACAAGTCAGACTAGTCGACTAGTCGAGTCAGAAAAAGAAGATTTGACTACACAATTGGTACACGTAAATTTCCACAGAATATCCATGCTCCATCCTTTGTCGGTGTCAGCTGACCAACAAATAAAGATGGCACTGAAATCCCAAACAAACTTATACTTGTTTATGTATCTTTTTGTTTTGTTTAGTTAATGATTCCCACGTGTGAGTGAGTGTTTGAGTTTTCATGAACTGGTACCAACGGCTGAAGGTGTAGCGAGTAAGTTAAGTGGATGCAGATTGCAGTTCGCTTTTCTCGAAGCATCACGGTCTGACATTCGCAACTCGCCACAAGTTAGGCAGTTATACCGCCGTCACAGAAGAACTCAGTGTCTTTTTTTTTTTTTAAATCGGTTTTGTGAGGGTTCTCTTGAGAAGACTGATACAGAATTAATTACTTATATTTTAATTGCATATACTGCGCGCTTTTTGGAATAAATAAATCACTCGGCATCCTATGTTGTTTTTGAGTTTTGACTCGTTCCAACCCCCTTCGAACGGGCCCCACCTCCTCAACGATCCAACGGTCGGAAAACCACCAATTTTGACTGCCTTCTCTGGGCCCACATCCCCAGTTGTCTCTTGTTCACAGAGCGGACTCATTCCTCTACAATTCTTTTAGAAGATAGAGAAGCCTACAATTGATGAAATGTACAACTTTATTAATTATGTTATTGATTGCTGCCTTGGAGGAGAAATTATATAGAAATTGAAGACAAGCTCTTAAGAGGTAATTTAGCTATGCTGAGCATTAAATCAAGACTTTGCTCAATGTCATAACATTGTGTTCTTTAGTGGATTTTAATGTTATGTAAGATTTAGTTTTAAAATTCTACCAAATTTTTAGCAGCAATATAACATTAATTTGTGAAAATTTATCTATCTATGTTAAAGATTATGTTGGTATTTGGTTACTATGCAGTTTATATGCAATGCAATATGAGCTTAATTCGTCAATCCAATTTTTTTTTTGTGTTAATCTAATTGGACGACATGATAATGTCTTAACATTTGTTAGATTTTCAACATATAGTATTTAAATAGACATTTGAATTATATGGTAATATTTTATCTGATACATAAGTAATTTATTAAAATCCATCATGTAATGCAATAATTACTATTGTATGATGTTGATATATATATTTCTATTGAGTGATTTATGATGTTATTATGTTTAGAGTTGTTTATTAATATATAATTTGAATGTTGTAAAATTAGGTAAAATAAATAAATTTACAGAACACACTATCATTGTTGGTTTGCCTTTTTATTAAACTATAACGCTAAATGTTAAGTACTTTTTATTGTTAAATATTGCTATGTGTGATTTAAAATATTTTTTTGAGATTAAAATTAGGATCAAAATCATTCAAATTTAAATGTCTATAAAAAATTTTACATCCACGACCTATCACCTCTCATACGAAGAACATTGTCTTTGTCACTAGACTAAAGACTGGTTCTCGCGTGATTTAGAATGTTGGTTGGAGATATAAGTAAAGTCATTTATTGGTGTGAAACAGTGAAAGAAACCAAATTGTTTAATATGTATCAAAATATATGCAAAATCAAGATAGTATTTTTGATCCACCATAGTGATAAAAATAAATTTACTAAACTTCAAAATACCTAAATGGAGGAAAAAAATGTGTACCTTATCTCATGATTTTCCATGTTATATATATATTTATAGATATACAATATTATCTAAAAGCATTAATTTTTTTATACATATTTTTAATGCTACAACAAAGGATTTTTTTCTTTTTACACGGACACTACATATAAAAAGTTTCTAACAATAAATTATGGCATCAATTATTACTTATAATACGCACCGTAGATAATTCTAAATATAACTCAAAGATTCCATTTGATGACCGAAACATAATATTAATATAAGAAAAATGTTTAGAAGATACCATCATTAATACTTTCATCAATATCAAATTTATTATTAATATAAAATGAGTTATATTTAATCTGAATAATAAAATCGATATTGAAAATGATATCAATAATGTTATCTTTGTATCAGCAGCTCCCTTATAAAAAGTTCCTAACAATAAATTATGACATCAATTATTACTTATAATACAAACTAAACTGTAGACAATTCTAAATATAACTAAATCAAAGATTCCATTCGGTTATTAATTAGAAACATAATATAAATAGCATGCAAACCCAAAAATAAGTACTAAATTTGGGATTCTACGATAATTCTACCATAAATTTTGGAGCAGTCAAAACGCAGGGTATCCAATGCAATGCCCTCGCTGTTTCTCTCCGTATAAAAAATGTTCTCCCTCCACTTTCCCACGAGAGAAAGAATTGAGGAGGGAAAAGGAAAAGGTTTTCCTACTTATTAGATATTAATAAGAGAGAGTTCATTCGTTATTATTCATAGCAAGTAGAATAGATAAGCATCAATTCGAGATTCCCTCTTTCATACGTCTCTTCACCTCTTTACTTCTTCTTCATCTTTCCTATTATTGATAATTAATTATACAAGACACTTGCATCCTTGATCCGTTGTTCATTCATCTCCCGGTTCAATCTACCGAGATCTCTTGCTTCGCCGCAACATGTCGACCTCGCCGGAGTACTCTCGGCCATCGACTGATCAGGTCGAAGACGACACCATTACTTTCTTGCCACTGGACGACCTTGTTAGAGAGGAAAAGAGAGATGGAGATCAGTGCCGCACGCCGACTGGAGAGGAGTACAGATTGGTGTCGGTGCCTGACACATGCCCCCCTGCTCCGAGGAAGAAGTGTGTGCCGGCTTCGTGCAAGAAAAGACTGATGGAGGTGGATATTCTCTCCGTGAAGCTTGACGAGGTGGAGGAATGGTTTCGGTCGAGGGATCCGGAAGCAAAGGTGTCTTCCTTGCCTCTGGATTCTAAGGTAAGAAAGTTAGATGCTGGAATTTGAATTAGAACAGAGAGACAGTGGTTAGAAATGATATAGACAAAGATGAATTAGGTTGAATTTTTTCTTTTTTTTCTTTTTTTAACCTTTTTGTATTGTAGCTTTGATAATGTCATGACAAAGATGAATTAGTGAGGTAGGATTAGTTGGCTTATTTTCTCCATATATATAAGATAAATTTGAATTAGGGACTAAATGAGATATATATTAGGTCTTTGATTTTTTTTTTTAATAGCTATAGAGATTACAATTACATGTGTTGTTTTGTGGGCTGATTAATTGCTTTCATTGAAAACTTCTTGCATTTCTTATGGAAACTTAGAAAGGCATAATGTTAAATTGTTTGTTTCTTCTGAGAAGTTAAATATGTTCTGCTTTTTTAACAGGAAAAGATATATAATTTAGCATCTTCCAAGTAAAGAATTGTTTAAATTTTTACATTTTGAACATTAGGAAAATAATTTAATTATCTAAAACACTAAAATATTAAGAGCCAATCAAGTGTGCTTATATTAGTATTAGCATCATATGTCTATACCGTACTTACACCCTAAAAAAAATCAAGAAAAAAAAAAGAATATATAACACGATATGAATAAACTCAACTGAATATTATTTTCACAATCACAATATTTTTTACAGTCTGGACATTTTAGTCTTTTTAAAATTTTTAATATCGTCTTCTTTCGAAATGGACTTTTTCAATAAAATTTCTCAATGACCTTTTTAAACAGAAAATTTTCAATATAACTTTCTCAATGGAATTTTTCCAATCGGATGGGTCCCACATGTAAGAAGCAAAACTTCCATACAAGGTAGAATTAAAGAAACTTCATTAATTACATTATTGCTAAATTTAGTACATCAAACGAGTGATTAAATCTTGTTCTTGCTTTCACCGGCACCCTTGGCACGGACCGTATAGTTGCCTGCGGAGAAGCCGAATTTTTTAATTAAATCGATTTAGAAAAGGATTCAGAAATTTGCTCGTATTTAACCTCCTGTGCTGAAGTTAAAAATTTACTCTATTTTGAGATAAAAATAAAAATCTAAATTATCTAACTTTAAATATTCATAAAAAAAACACCATTCAGATTTTAAACATGCAACTAAGAATCTACTCTATTGGCTGCTACATATCATGTCTCCTTGAACAAACTCTTCGGTGCTGGATGATGTTTATTTCCTTGGCAGTACTGGAGTCAACTATTGTTTCACTTTGGTTACCCAGTGACCTCCCTCGAACAGATCCCAAGGAACCACTACCAGTACAAGGTTAGGACTACAATTCTTATCTTCTATTACGCTACACTGTACAACGTAGTGTGACGTATGGTCCATCTGATCGCGTTGAGATTTGTACAATGTAAATCTCAAAAAACTCTCCTATAAAATATATGTTCGATCGTTGCGCAGCACAAGATGAAGATCCACCCAATGAAACTGTTGCATTCCGAAAATTTATAAACACCACAGTTGTTACGAGCTTGGCAGTCTTTCCTCATGCATGACTATAACGACGACAAACAACCTAACCTTAATAGATTAGTGGACAAATGGACTGTCAAAGTCATTAAACCTCAACTGGATGTAACAATGACGAGAAACCCTTCACCTAGATCTTATGAGAGAAAACTGAGATATAGTTCAAGCCGAGCCCACAGCCGCTTGGGGATTGTACAAAGGGTCGTGAAGTCGAGTAAAGCTTGTCATCAAAACTGCTAGATGGGGAGTACCCAGGAAAAAAAAGTGGTGAAAGAAATGATATGATCTAAAATGCAAAATATATTCAGATTACCTCATTACCAACAAATACAGAACCTGGGCGCGTTAATTATATGAATATGATCTTATTAGTTCAGGTTTTTCACGTGTCTGTATTTGTTGCTCCTGATACAAGATTTTTCATGACAGATCCTACTATAATATTGTTTTCACTTTTTCAAGATAAGGTTCTTTGATGTTATGCTTGCCGTATTTTATTGCATTAAAATATTGCTTATGGAACTAGCAAGTGTTATGCACGGATGTGAGAATACAGTAGTTAGTTCCAGACAAGATATAATACAATAATTTGACTAAATATACAAAAGGGAGCCGGGGAGGATAACATACACATCACAATGGAATAATGAAAAGAAAAAAAGGAAAAATAGACAAAACTGGAAAAAGAATTTAGGGGGAAAATTACAACTCTACAGCATCAGAAAACCAGCCTTTTAACTCTATGGTCCGAACTCGATCTTATCTATCACTTCCAATCTTGTTTTCCTTTTCCATCCTTTCATGGTAGCCACAAGGTTTACAAGCCCAATAACCTGGCTTTTGCTATATTCCTATAAAAAATATATATATATATATATCAGAGACATCTAAACCCTTCAATTTGTTTTGTTTTGTTTTTTTTTTTTTTTTTGATAAGAGAAAGGAGCATTACAGGATGAGCACGGGCCCAGTGTACATATTCAGTCTCTGGGAGGTAATAAGCCTGTTTCAGTACATAAAAAAATAGTTCTTAATAAATCTATCAAGATTTGCAAGAGAAATGCCTTGCAACAAGGTCAAAGATATCATATTTGAGAACCATTTGGCATAACTCAACCACGATTCAAGTATAAAACAATTCCCATATAAGATGTCGCTTTAAGCCCCTTCTAGGAATATACAAGTATGATAGTTCACATGAATGAATTATTGTAGTGAACTAATTTTTGGTCAATTTATCAAATCCCAGGCCAGGACCCTCTCAAATAGTGAGTTAACAACCCCAAATTAGTCGATTATTAGTGTCACATAAGGGTTAGTATGACTTCTAATATTTCATATAATTTGATATAAGATATAGCTCCATGTCTAACCTTAATAAAGACTTCTACAATTTGGAACTTAGGCTTCACATTCCCAGGGACAAAATGTTTTAGCCCATTCATTAGCACCTGGTAAAAAAGAAGTTTAGTTTCATTTTCAGCCTTTTTTTCTCAACAATAATAACCTACTAAGAGAATGCTCCATCACTTTTTGGTAGGCAAGCGAGGTTCCTACCATTCCCTACTTGTTTTATTGTGGTTCATATGGCTTCAGGTCAGAGTCAAGTCATGACCCAATTTCTTCAGGCCGTGTTGAATTGACCAGTAAATCATCAGGTCATCTCTTGACCCCTTGGCAGGTCAGGCCAGGTCTATGCATACCTTGCCCAAACAAGTGCAACCTCAACTGAAGACTCAATTTTAACAATGTAATTAAGCACCAGAAAGCCCAGATCAAAAAAGGAAAAAGAAAAGGAAATCCAAACTGCTAAGGAGTTTGATGGTGGACAGCCAGATGGATATGCCAGAGGAGAGTAGGCCGGGATATACTATGTTGTCAGTTACCAGACAGAATCAGCATTCTAGTTTGTTAAAATAAGACCTGAAGATCAAGTGACATTAGAGCTCGGCCTTCATCAGTGCATCTCTTTACTCTGGATAAGCCTTCGATTAGGGTTTCCACAATACTTTCCACTCCATAATCGATAAGCAAATCTTGAACCTAGCAACTCAATAAATGCAACTCACTATCAAAGAAAAAAGATACAAGATTTTTAAAAGAAAAGAAAAAAGAAAAGAGTAGAGAAGATATATGCTGAATAAAAAGGACAAGAAAGAAAAGAATTATTAGGCCCACCTCCTTGGAAATTCCTTCATGGGATAATCTTGTCTTGAAGTGCTTAAATTCTCCCAATAACAAATCTACATATCTGCGTTAACCGAAAAATGAGGCAACAAATTATAGCCCAGAAAAGAGAAGTCTTTTTTTTTTCATTTTGACTGATGAAAGAGAGAATTTGAGAGTTACTAGGAACCATCAACATCAGAAAACACAAAGTTGACTAAATATAATTGAAAGAGAAGCACACACCCATTATGTTCTAACCCAAGCTCTTTAACCTCCCATTTAGCATTGGTAATCTTGTCAATGTACCTGCATGTGTTAAACACGTTTAGTCCTTTGTATTACATAAATCCAAAATTTAACAAGTTTTCCAATGTATTAACTTATGACAATGAAGCACGTGGTTTTCAGTGAACAAATATTTATAGGCAAGTAAGAATAACTATAATAGAAGTTCCTCTTAAAATGAGAATTATGTACACAGCTAAATGCTTCTAGTGCGTTACCCACTCATATGAAGAAGCATTCTTGCACTGGTCTTATGAATATGCTCAATCAGGTCCGGTACAGAATCAACCTGAAAATGCCAGAGGGAAAAAAATAATATATTCAGATTTCATCAGAGTTGGACAACACCTGAACAATAACAAAGAAGTTTATCTTCAATTAAGATCAAGATTCCTAAACCACCAGCTGATGAATTCTTAATTTTCAGACACAAATGAAAAATACAGAACAAAAGCACCCAGTTGTTGAATTCTTAATTCTCTCTGACACAATTCAATTTGAGCAGATAATTCTGACAAGCAATTATTCCGTGAACATGATCAGATGTAAATATTACCAGATGCACAAAGAAGTTCTCAACAGTAGAAGATCTGTTCTGTAACATGGACTGTAGATGAGGTCTAGATCTATTCAGAACCCTAGCAACCAATGATAGTGTCTCTGCAGCTGTACATCTCTCCTGAAAAAGCAGCATGCATCACATGCATTAGCTAGCCCATTGGCAAGCATAAAATTATACTCAAGCAAAATGTAAAAATTCTTCTTGTTCCTTCAGACAAAATTCATGGCTACTAGGACACAAATTACATCGTAAGTTCCTAAACATGGGAAACTTTGGTTCATACAGGCCAGTATTACCAGAACTTGAGTCCAAAGGTAGGGTGTCTGACCAATATGGTACTGATATTTGTCTTTATTTAGCAGATCATTGGTAGGATATAGTTAAGCATCAACTAAAGTCTGATCTGTGCATTAACCAATCAACTACTGCAAAAGCAACTTTAAAAAAAAAATATACATACCTTCAGTACAAAAGAGGAATGGCCTAAGGGTGAAGTAGGCATCACCTCCATATGAGAGAAGTTTGGACTGTATGATATCGATGAGGTTGGTGAATTATTACTTTGAGGTCTGATCCACTGATCACAGTCTTGTGTTATTTTTGATAAAGCTGTTTTAAGGCGTGCTGGATACCGCAATACAGGGGAAAAATGAGTCAAGACCATTAATACTAGAAGGTTGTATGATTTTCAGAAATTCCAATGAACCAATTTAGGTAAAACGAGAGAAGGCCCCTGTAGAGAAATGCAAAAGCCTTCTATTCTTAAGAACAGAACTTGAACTAGAATTCATTATTCCTTGGAATGATAGTCGAGTATTATCCATGGATTAACATACCAATTTCGGTGTCGTGAAATTTACCTAATATTAATTGACATAAACCCCAGTATGTTACCTGTACCAACATGATAATATCAAAATGTCCTCTATTGTTTATTTTGTCTTTTTCTTGGTTTGATTGGTGCTTATTTCAGTGAGTACGGACATGCATTTTTATTTTATGACAAAATTTAGGTGAAATACTAGGGACAATTACGACTGAGGCTCATTTCTAGTTGGGTGAACTGAATATTGACGGAATTAGAAAAATAGGTAAACCCTCTATCATAGACAATTAGTTCTAAAAATCAAATTTCCAACCAAAGTCAAAAGAGGGATAAAGACATAAAGCTAGACAACAAAACAATGCTTACCGGAAAGAGCATCAGGAGCGGATTTAACATTCTGACTTCCAGACTGTCCAAATACCTCGAAAATAAAATAGTAAAAGGTGCCAAATAGTTGACAAAAACCCTGCAATTATTCAGAGTACAAAAACAAAATAATTACGTTCAAGGGCAGCAATATCAGACGTAGGGGCACAAAATTCACACATTTGCATATTAGAGAAAACCTTGAAAAGCTCAACATTTACAATTTCCAACTTTTGCATTAATCTCGCATATTTATCCATCAACCTGACCAATACAGTGAAAAAAAAAGTTAGCACATAACATTGGATGTCATTATTAGCAGAAGACTATCATCACTCTAGCAACAGTCCCAAGTCATGCACATCGCCAGACAATTGTTAAATTAAAGTACCAATTTTATGCTACCTGATTAATATCAGTTCCTAAAAAAAAAAAAGGAAATTCAGAGCTTTGCTTAGTATGACAGCATTTTAAGTTCTATTGGTTTGGTTTTACTCTACTTCAAAGTAACATGGAACGAATGGGTACTTTTTCTTGTAAGAAAAACATAGGATATTTTTGCACAAGCAGCACAGAATGGTTCTCATTTACAACAAAAACAAACCCAGGATAACATACAAAAGAAAAAAAAATACCTCAACAAACAAAGGGAAGAACCAGTTTGAGCCGAGATCTCTTCGTCAATCCACTGCGCCGAACTGCCTCGTCTTATTCTCGAGTTCGAGATCCGGCTTGGCAACTGACTGTCCTCATCAATAAAATCTGCAAGCAAATCTTCATTTTCATCTTCTAAAACAGAGCCACTCCCATTTTCAAGGCTCTTAGGAGAAGAAGACACCGATGCCTTATCCCCCTGCCATAACTCCACAACACCACCATTGGAATTAAACCTGGGAGATGACTCCCTTGAGCTATGTTCTAGCCTTGCAGAGAAGGGGTTCTCTATCCTGAGCCAGTTGGCAAAGCCGTTCTTGTGTCTTTCAGTGTCAGAAGAAGAATGGAAGTCACTTTTGTAGCCCTGGCCCAACATGCTGGGAGTAGAGTGAGTAATTAAAGCAGCACCATCACCCGTTAGGCCTGCCAGGCTAACTTGCGGTGTGTCTGCTGGCATTTTGATCCATGATTCTTTGTCCAAAACCATCTTAAGAGCCTGGTAGAAGCAATAATGATAAGAGAAGGCATTGCAAAGCATTAAAGGAGGATTTAGGTGCCAGGTGGTAACTGACTCTCTACCAGTTCTGAATGCTATAAACAAAAAATTCAAGAGTGATGTTTTCTTAGTTATTTATTTTAGATTGGATGATTATTTTATCATCAGGTCATGTTAACATGTTTTTTACAGTAGATCTCATGAGAGGAATCTCTGGATACATCAGCCCATATTTAATCAAAACAAGAATCCTGAAACAAATTTGATCTAGGATTCTGTGTCCATAACCATCTTAAAAGTCTGGTAGAAGGTATAATGGTCAGTGAAGGCGTGCGGAGTACTAAAGAAGAATTTTGGTGCTAGGTACACACCTGCTGTCTATTGTAGCAGACCCCACCAACTCAGAATGCTATATATGAAAACAAAGTGACATTCTTTAGTTATTTATTTTACACATTATACTATTAAGCCTTATATGTTTTTTTGTTTCACAACCAACTTTCATAAGAAGCATATTCATTAAGTCAGCCCATGTTTAATCAGAACAAAAATAACATATAAAGCAATTCCAGATGACAAAACTACAAGTAGCATATTACATCCCTTTGATGCCTAGAGTTTGAACCTAGAAACATATTCATATCAGATGCAAATAAAAATTAATAAAAAGGTAAGGAAAAGGGTAAAAGTGCTTACATAAACATTTTGGCGGTGGAAATTGACAATATAGTTTTCACAAACTGTTTTTAGCTTTGCCCTAAACTCAGTGGCTTCGACCCCACAAAAAGCCTCTCCAGCCAAAATAAATATGCGCATATCTTCATAATTTCTCAGAAACTGATATGTGCTGGTTGAACAAACAGCGGTACATGAGAGTAGAACAGACAAACGACTTGTTGTGAGTTGCCAAATATTTCGTCTTCCTCTTTCTAGAGTGTTTGCAACAAGCACCGTCGCTTCTTTTCTCAATTGATAGAAGGGAGAATGGCTCTCCATTGAGCCAGTACCAGAAGCTCCATTTATTGAAGTGCTTGTACTGGCTGAACTCTCCAACGCTTCATGTTTCAGATTTTGAACACTTGACTCAGTGGAAATATCTTCTGATGAGCCAAGAGTAGTGCCAACTAAGCTGTCAGATGCAGTGCGATTGACCTTGTTGGGGCCTGATTTTTGTGGCTCTGAATCCTATAGTAAAGAGATTTTCAAAGATCAGAAAATAAGAGACTTCAAAGTGAAGTTGTACTGAGAACACGAGAGGAAGTGATATTTTATTTTTTTAAAAAAGCACTTTTTAAGTCAATCTTTCAATCACAACAATAATCAACCAGTCTACCTTCTCTTCCAAACTGAAGCTTAGAATAGAGTAATAAGAGCACATCAGCCTAAATAAGCACTCCAAAGTTCTCAATAAGCATAGCCTGAACTTAGATTCAGGAATTAAGTCGCACAGATCGCTAAATGTAAGTCTGTCACAAAGGAATCACATATGATAGTCAAATAAAAGTCGCCTAATGAATTCAAACTAGAACTTGTGATATCCCAATAAGGAACCAAACTATATTAGTAAGTAGCACCTGCTTTGCGTACTCCAACCAACTTCCTGCCATTATAAGAAAAAGTAATCCACTCAGAAACTCAGATTGAAACAAAATAATGAGATTTGATACTGGTGAAATCCAGACTGCCCAAAAGGAATAACCATTTTGTTGCTGTTGTGTATGATTTGTTTTTTCTCTGCTCTTACTTCGCCTGTGTTCAAATGTACTTATTTCCTGTTCATGTGTCTTATAACCTCAATTTCCAGAGACCAAACAATAAAATCGGCATACCACAGAAAGTAAAATAAGGAAGAGACTAGAGTTGTACTTCATGAAGCGCCCCTCTAAGAACAGCATGAGTCTGAGAGAGAACTTCTTGAAGAAAGTAACTCTGCATCTTTTCAGCCATGCCACTGACATCCCCCATTAAAGCATATGCATCAATCGCCTGAAATTTTAGTATTGCTATGACATTCAAAGACGGAATTAGGAAAAGAGAAACATTTAATGAGAAAACAGAGAGACTAGACCCACTGGAAATAGAAAGAAATTCTTACAGTAATATAATTTTCTTCCTTGAATGCTTGACAAATTCCTAACAAAAGTAAATCTAGCTTTTGAATAGTCTTTGCTAGCCATGCCTGAAAATATAGAAATCTCATAAGAATCTCACTCGCTAGTATATCAGATAAGAGTTTTAGATAGAGGGTCAAAGAAGTTATTAAAATGTGATAGAAAAAGATTACTACCTCAACATCACGGCCCATTTCGTGGACAGCAGAGAGCTCTGAATAATTATCCAAAATTTGCAAATACTCAGGCAACAGAGCAAATGCCTATTAGAGATAGAAACAGGAATAACAAAAGAAAATGAACATTCAAGCAGACAATGTACTGTATATTATGTGATAGCCAGTGTACAACTCATGCAATCTTGTACCAGTTCGACTCAGATTTTTCCATTCATTCTGTTTTCTTGCCTTGTGTTTAATTCAATAATTTAGATGTACCGAGATCAGTTTAGCTTAAACATTTTAAATAGACAGGTAGGCCCGGTATATACCAGTACCGAATAGTGCGGCGATCCTTGTCAAAATGCAGTCAATAAAATGACTTGCCTGAAAATAGTTTTCCTTCTCAACTAAAGAATCAAGTTCCATCTGCATGTCAACTGCTCGCCGAAGTTCTGTAAGAATAGGAAGCATGTCCTGCATTACACATGATAGTAATTTCCATTAAGTAAAGGTAGAGTTTCATTATTGTCTCCTTTTCTCAATCATTAAGTAGATAGTCTATGATTGATTTTCCATTTTCCAACTTCAAGTGGTTAGTATTGCTTTGCCAATGACCAGAACAAATGGTACAGGATTATAAATAGTAACTACCAGGATAACACCAGCAGTAGCAAATGGTAAGGTTTATAACTGTTACGAATCTTTTTATCCATCAGTTTGTTCTGGTTCATTTAGATTTTGTACTGTTCGATGCAAGGTTGCAGTTTTCTCTTTTCCCTATTTCTTTCACTTGCAGTCATAGAGACAAGGAATAACTACTAGGTCAACGTGACTTGAATTATATACAGGGATGCCAAGCAGAAACCAAGTTAACATTTCAAATGTACAAACTAATTTACCAAGAGAGCTTGCTTCTTCTTTGATTTTGTATTGACCACAAGATCTCTTGATACCTCAAGCTTTGATGAAGTTATGTGTCTCCTCCCATTCTGTAATTTTTTTTAAAACACGAGATCAACTAATTGCCCTCTAAAACTGGCACAGAAAAAATGAGAAAGAATCCTTGGAAAAATCCACAAGCTAAAGTAAACAGTACCATGCATATGACATTTGCAACTTTCAAGTCCTGTTCTAACTCCATGACCAGCTGCATTCCTTTCACTGGGCAAACCAAGATATCAATTTTTTAAAAGTTTGACATACAAAAAGTCAACAGCTATGTAACAAACATATATATGTATAATCAACGAAAAACCAAAAAGACAAAGAAGCCAATGACTTGCCCATTTGTTCATGGTGCTCCATAACATGTTTTGATAACCTCTCTGCAATTTTATCAAGCTGTGCTAATCTAAGAGTAGACTGCAGAAACATCCATAAAGGAGTTATGACAGAAGCATTGTATAAGACAAAAAGGAAAAGAATTCAAAATACTGCTAAACAAAGCAATGCCTTTCAAGTATAAAACACATTTTTTTATAGTTATTGGCTCCACGAACCTGTTTATCAAAATAGGCAGCATCACTATCTTCAGTTGGAATGTTGTCTAATATGTACTTGACAGGATCAAATTCCTGCAGTAAAATATATATTGAAAAGGAAATTCAAAGAAAATAGAAAGAACCCAAATAACTAAAATGTTTGCCACCCAAAATAAATAAAAGTTCTTTACTTTTTTCAGAGTTCAATTAGTTCCAGTTACCAAATGTAAGGATCAAGTAGCCCAAAGTGTGCTTAAAAAATGAATAAATGCAGTATAATAACGAAGAGCGTCTAGAGGTAGAAATAGCTCAGGGCTGTCACCAAAAAAAAATAAAATAAACAGGTCAGGTAGGTTAGACCCAACCCCCTGAATATCCTGTTCACAGGTCAGTAGGGGTCACAACAGAGTAGGTACAGGCCACTGAGGGCAGATAGTACAAAACCAAATCTGTATCCAGCATTTCATTAAACAGATAGGGATACAAATACAGATATTAAACAAATACATTAATCAAAAGCCACATCTGCACTATTACGGATACTGATATGAAACACATCTTAGGGGGACACGAAATCGGAGTAAATCTATAGCTTAAAGCTATGGACACTATGCAGATACAACACAACAAGAATATAAGAAAAATAACACCGAACTTCTGACGTACAACAAGTATAACAAGAATACATATAGTATTTACTTGTATAATACATAAGAAGTTCAGAAAATAGAGGAGTGATAACTGCGCCCCTTATTTACACCCCAGGTATTTTAAGCTATTCAACATGAATTCTAACTTAAAATTGAAACATGCATTTTCAAAAAATGTTTATATTTAACATTGGGGTGGAGATAAGGGGTGCAGATGAAGAATAATTTCTCCAGAAAATATTAGTCTTTTGATGCACAAAAAAAAATGAAAAGACAGGTCAATAGAAATCCTTCTATGAATATCTGTTTTAAAGGGACTATAAATTACTTCTTTTCATATCCATGTAAACTATCCACATAAAGCATCCCTGCCACATCTGACAAGATGTAAATGCAGATTCAGACCAATAATATCTGCTCATTTTCAGCCCTACAGGTTGGCTAGATCTTGTAAAAAAGAGTCTCGGCAGCCAAATAGTCGATTGGAGATCACGCTGCAATAGGTGGAGGCTATTTTGCAGTTCTGAAAGACTAATCGGCTGCCAAGACCAATCGGCCATTTTTTTATTAGTTGGCCACATAATTATCAAAAATGGTATGAATATAAATAATGATAGCATAATTTGAATGCCAAATCAGCCGCCAAGACCAATTAGTCCCCCATTTTCTAATTAACCATCTGTATGATACACATAATCATTAAAATTTTATTTTGAACTAGGAGCTACGATGTCAAACACTATGAAATTGGAAGTTTAGCCTTCTATTTGGAAAACATTTTAATTGAAGTACTAAACAGGTTCTTTCAGACCTGCCCAGTCAGCAGGTATAATTTTATCCAAATCTATATTGGAGTATTTAACTCAGAAATTAGCTGGGTAGGGGTAGAAATATCAGGTCAAGTTAAAACTTCCAGGCCTAATATAATCTGAACAGAAGTTCATAATTAGATTGATTTGAGTAATTTCACCAAACCAAATGCTAATGCTCAGTAGACCATGTCCCAAAAAAAAAAAAGTATCTTCAATTAAAAATGCCATCAGAGGACACAAAGAAAACAAATAACTACAAAGTATGTAGGTACTTGTACTAGCGTATTTTTTTGTTTGCGTAGGTGGGTGCGAAAGAGGGGGGAAGGAGACAAACCTCCTGATAGAAGTCATCTTCAAGCTCCTCTATGGTTTGACCCTGAGGGTTACTACCGTAAATTGAGACCAAGTTTTCAGAGCTGGAAGGAAGGGCAATCCTTTGGTGCGGCGGTAGGCCAGCAAGTGCACGTGCAACAGCAGCAGCAGCTGCAGCTCTAGCTGGAACCTTCAGAAACAAATTATAATTTCAAGGAAGCAACTCAATGCAATAGTTATACTTTTCAAGCTAGAACTTACTTATATGCATTTTATATATTTATACATCTATTTCACTGGTTTAGTCCTGACAGTTCTCACAATATAATAAGCCAAAAATATGCAATACAGTATATACTGATATAGGCCTGAAACAGTATGGTATTTCTAGTAACGTAAAACTTCAGTACATTTTGATAGGATTGGCATTAGATGAACATGCATTCTTCTCAGCGTGAACATTAAAAAAATTTAAATAGAATTTCTGCAATTAAGTGATAAAATCAACAGGGTAAAACTGAAACAAACAGCTCAAATGCTAAAGCATTTGCAGAAACTAAAATTTCTGAGTCCTATATAACAAATGAACCAAAAATAAGAATCATGAATCAGATACAGAGCACATTTTTCATTTCAAATTAGTTAAATTTCTCATTTTTACTAGACAGATCATGCATGGACCAGCATTATCTCAGTGCTTATTCCAAACACTAAAAACACAATAACTACACACAAAACCAGATCCCTGTGCGAAAACTAACAGAACTCAAATAAAACTAGTGAATTCGCTGCACCTCGGGTCGATCAGAGGCGGTCGGGAGAAGGCCGAGCGATCTAGCCGAGCGAACCGAACTAAGGATCTTCTCTCCGACGCGTGATAGATCCATGCCCCCGCCTTGGATCAGAAGCAAGGGAAGGAATAGTAGTGGTCCGGGTGTATCAAAGTCGCCACCACTGCCGATGAAGGAAGGTATACCTGGCGCGTCTCTCTGCATATCTCAGTCGGAGAAATTGAAGCTCTCCATGGCCCCGTCGCCTGAGACGCTCGGCTTGGGTTAGGGTTTTGTCGGTGATCGGATCGAGATCGAGAGAGAGAGATGCAACGAAGCAAAAATTAAAATCGGGTAGAAGGAAAAAGAATATTAAAAAGAATAAAGCAATCAGTAATATCGTTGGGGAAAGTGATGATATTTTTATTGTCTCAGTTTCGTAGTATTCTTAGAACAATTATTAAGTTATAGTGCACAAGGACAGTTGAAAGAAAAAGAGACGGTTGGTTAGGAAGCCGCAGTGCTAACAGAAGTCGTTCAACGTGATAACGGACTGTTTTTATGTCGAAAAGTCTTCTCCATCCTCTAATAAGGACTTCAGTTCAGATCGGACAGTGAAATTAAAAATCAGGCAGATAAAAGAAAAGAAAAGAAAAGGCTTCCGAGATTTTAAATCGAGTGGATTTTATCCATTCGTTTTGGGAACAGGGAGATGAAATATGTCCAGAAACCTTCGACGATCAAAATCAAATAGGGAGCTAATATATGTGATATATACATATAATTATAATTAATATCGATTTTATTATTTATATTAATGATTTTATTATATAATTTATTTATATAATATTTTTATTATTAAAATTAAGTGAGTTATTATTTATATTGATATTGAGTTAAATAATAAAAATATTATAAAAAATAAGTTATATAATAAAATCATTAATATGAATTTTAAGTTGATATCGATTATAATATCAATGATGTATCTCCCAAACATTTTTCAACCAAATATTTCGTAACTTCAAATCATAGAAGACGATTCGCAATTTAAATACTTTGTAAGTCGGATGATGTAGAACTGAACTTAATCTAATTATCAAAGCTTGATAATAATTTGAAGTCAAAACTAATTCAAATCCAGCTCGATCCAACATGTTTAATCTGTTAGAAATTGTTTTTATAAAAGTCAAATTTTCATTTAATCTAATATAATTATCTTAATCATTATTTTTTGTTAGCTAGATAAATTATGGACCGCACTGTCATATAACTTAATATGGTGTCCGATTAATTTGGAATCAAGTTTTCAAACTAGGGATGGCAATGGGCCGGTTTTATGCCAAACCGGAATTCGGTCCGTCCCCCAAAGCCTCATGTCCGTCCTGTCCGGTCCATACCACCGGGTTTAAAATTCAAGATCCGTCATGCCCCGTGCAATTTTTTGTCCCGGCCCGGCCCGACCTAGCCCAGCGTCTTGTTATTTTTTTTTTTAAATATCAATTTTCACCTCAATTTGAACTCGGATAATTTTACACATTTGAATTAACTATGTTCAATTCAAATAAAATTAAAACCGTTATTAAAATATATAAATAATTTTATTTTATATAATTAGTCTTATTTTGATAAATAAAGAGTCTTATTTTACTAGGTTAGAGGAAGTTTTCGCATCTAAATTATTTTATGAGCTTGTCATTAACCTATAAAATTTGAACACTAATATTACGTGAAATTTAAGAATATATATAATGAATTGTTTACTCAAAATTCAATATATATTATACACATTACACACAATATACACAAAATAATATATTAGTATATATATTATCGATATTTCGGCTTGGCCAGGTAGACCTGAGTCTCATACCCGTACTCGACCCAACCCATCCGATGGCCCGCCCCGGTCCTGTCTAGTCGTTGTCCGGGCTGGGCAGATTGGTTATCGAGTCGGGCAGGGCCGTCGGGCCATGAGCCAAATTGCCATCCCTACTTCAAACGGGAAATATTGTGATTTGGAGTGTGGAGTCGACTAATGAGTGTTCATGATATCTCATATTTATAATTATATAAATCCTCAGAAAAGATTTATGTTCATCCACAATAATGAGGAATAGTATTCCGAAGAGATTACTATTCATATACAGCAGCGAAGAACAATATTCCGAGAAGATATTGTTCATGTTACTGTTTATATTTCATATGCAATTAGCTAATAATTATATTTCATATGTGATAAAAAAATAATGATAAATTATTTACAGTATAGCAAAGCGTGCCTATATACTATTTGCTAGTTTGGATCATTCTTGAAGGGTTTGGATCAACCGATCAAGGTCGGATGAGTTAGATTGATGCGGATTTAGGAGTATAAAAGGAACTTTATCCAGACTGTGTTCATATTCAAATATTATCCATAAATATACTTTCCGTATCAATTAATAAATTATTCGTACTTCTATTTATTTTGTATCAGTAAAAATGATGCGGATGTGTTAAATTGTCAAAATTTCTATTTGTATATCTCAATTTCTAATTTTTTCAGTTACGTTGAAATATCCTCATATTCTATATACAATATTATTTATTATGAACATTAATGAATACATATGCACCTTTTGTCATTTTTGTTATTTAAAATATTTTCTTTTTATTCTAAGTACTTAATTTTATTATATGTGTCTATTTATTAGTAATATTTATTAATTTCCTTCTACATCCGTAAGTTTTAAATGTCCACTTCGTATTTGTATACGTTTAATGCAAAGATATTGTGTTGTAGGTGTTAAAACGCTTTAAATTGACGTCGTCTGTACTGACATAATAAATATTAACGATTAATGACAGACAAATCCTGATAAAAATCCAATGCAGGTTTCGAGAAATGAGATACAGATCCAGGCAATGAAAAGCTTACCTACCGTGACAAGTCCAAATATATATGCACCAATGTAACAAGTCCAAAAATCGAGAACTTTGGAATAACAGACAGTACAACTAGAATATTTTCTCAATACAATTTTTCATTAAGGCATTTTCTCTGCGGCCACTGTACATAGATCCCTTACAGCTTCCAGCAAATGTAAACAATGAAGAAAGAATCAACTCTATTAATCATATTATTATCTCTAGTAGTGCACCACATAATAAGTAAAAGATAATATGGAATTAGATGTGGAAAAGGATATTTATTTCCTACGACACTTCAGAATATCACCTAAGAGAAGTAATTAGAACTGAGTCTACTATGCTGTGCCTTCTGGTGTCACAATCCCCTTAGGAGATATAGCGAAGATGACAAAAAAGAATACCTCTTTATACATTTAGGAATTTTTGTAGGTCATGGGCATGGGCAAATTTTTTTTCTTTTACTAAACAAAATTTTGTTAAGAAGCTTATTTACCCCAAGGCTTTTTGCTTGTAACCATATTTCCGCCGATCAATCAATTTTTCTTTTGTCTTTCTCTTTTTGTCCATCTTTCTCACGTAGCGCTCTTCCCTCTCTCTGTCAAATACACCTTGCCAATGCACTTCTCCCATTAAAGGCCAAAGCCAGCGAGAACTTGCATAAAACCCATCATCTGCCTTTTCAGCCAAATCCTCATCCATGCTCTTCAACAGAGTAAGTTGGAAGTACTTTGACCAAATTACCCCTCGTCTCTGCTCAAGAGGTTGTTGTTCAGACAGCTGGGCCGTAACTGGGTTAAGGTAGAACATTCTTCTACCACTGTGATAGGCCCAGATATTTACCAGGAATTCCAGAATACGGCAGTAACACTGTCTTTTCTGAGTCCAAAGATGAATCAAAATAAGATGATTTGACACTTCAGGTTCATAATAAAATACTTAAATAGAAATCACAATTAGGAGTGACCATGCATTGAAGTTGACATTTTAGATCAAACGGACAAATTTCAGCCAGAAAACAACAATAAGACACTGGATCAGTGGACAGCCAGCATAGAAATTGGTTCATAGGTATTCAATCAAACCTCAATTAACCCTCAATTATGAAACTAAGCCTAAATTTGACCCACTTTTCCCTACACTAACCCTCAAATGCACAATAAACTTTTGCTATCCGGTTTGACCTCAATTTACCCTCACTTCTGGAAACAAATACAAAACAAGCCAACAAAAACATAAATAACAAAGAAAAAAAAGGTGGTCAGAACTGGGATATCATACTGATTTGGATCTGACCGGACCAAATCTCTGGTATAGTAATCCATAGGAGAGGATATCTTAGTACCTCTATTTCAGATGATCCCAGCAAACAAGAAGGATTGCTTTTGTTGTAACTCAGCTGGTCAAGTGAATCCAGAAACATTCTGATGACAGGTAACAAAAGAAAATGAGATCCTATAGAAGTAGCTCTCTATATGGTTTATATTTTAGAATAACTGGTAGGTTAGTAGTCAACCTAAAAAAATGTACTTAAAAGTGGAACAAGGGCGACTCAGGATTTACAGGTTGGATTGAATTGTTCAAGTCTCTGGCCACCTCAAGTTTAGTATGTTTTAGATCCTAGGTAGTTCCAGTCCTCTGTTACTCGGGGTTTTGAGTTCTTTTGGGGGGCGCTTTAAATTATCTTAGTAGTCAGGTCATGTTTAACTTAACTACCGTTTCATGTTACTCATATTCAGGTATACCCAAATAAATAGGATCATGAATTATTCATTTGGCTCAAAAAGGTTGGATCATGAATTATTCATTCGAGCAGGTCCATTGGGAAATTTTATCAGGGTATACCTCAAATAGCTATATGATACTACTCTGAAGCACAATTAGCAACTTTTATTCTCTTTAACAAAGCATACCTCGAGAACATAATGAACTCCAGCAATGAGGGTGTAGGCATGACCCAGCTATGAAGAGCAGACCAGTAGGATCCACCATCAGGCATAGGGGGTAAGGACGCCATGTCCTCTGCAAGACCATACATCTGTCTGAATGCATCACTGAATAAAGATCTGCCAATTGAAGCATAAGCTACCGACTCAGCAACCTTAGAATATATTAGTTAACTTGTTATAACACAAGAAAACAAGGGCATAATCATGTAAATTAGGGCAAGAATTTAAAAAAAGAAAATGAAAAGGCTATGATCACTGAATAAAGATCTGCCAATTGAAGTACAAGCTAAAAATTCAGTTATCTTAGAAAATACCAGCTCACTTGTTATAACACAAGAAATCGAGACCATAATCATGTAGATTAAGACGACACGAAAATGGTCCTTCTATAAGGTATCAGCGACTATCCTCCAACAAAAGAATCCACCTTGTCCTCTATGGCCTTAATGTAGCATACAAATAGCTGGCATTGAATTATTTTTCTCAAATAAAATAAATAGTAAATCATCAATTTATTTAAACAAAAGTACCTGCAGTGACCTGCATTTAGGCTATCACACAAGGACCAAAAGTCGAGAGATGATCTTCCATTCACATTCAGATCCATATCCAAATATGCCCAATAATAAACAGCATCTCCCATGTTTCCTTCCATCATAATTTTCTCCAACTTTTCTTCAGCAGTACTTGACAAAGAAGCCTATTCATTGATAAGATTATTTCAGTACATCTGAAACAATAACAAGTTGTACTTATTTTTCTTTTAGGTTTTCTTAATTATTTCTTACTTTCCTGTAGGGTGTTTGCAGTTCATTGGCAAAAGGAAATATATATAATGGAATGGGACTTCAGCATTGTGATCATAAACCAAAATATATTTATATTTTGGACCAAGTCAATGCCTTACCATACCAACTCTAAGAGGATGTTTAAATAATTATTACTTTATTAGCCATATTCTAATACACAATCTCAAGGCCTTGATCCCAACATAGATGGTAAAAACATCGTTTAACCGCAAAGCTCCGAGAAAGGTAACAAAGCCAATAAAGGCATGGATCTGATAAATACCATTCTACTTGTGGCACGCCATGACTGGAAACCAATCCAAGGTAACTTGTGCATGGTATCCACCCTGTTAGCAATAGAGAGTATTGCTCCAAACTCACAGAGAAGATCTCTGTAGTGTGAATCTTCTAAAATAGGAAGCCGGCTAACTGCATCCACATCATCAGTTCCTGGTCTTCTGCCACTTCTGGACTGGCATAAAAGAGAAAATTTGACAAATCATGACATATAGAATTCAACAAATATTCCCATCTGGTACATAGCTGACAGTCTCACAGAACCAGTTTACAGCCAACAAATAACACCATTATTTATAGTTACACTCAATCATTACTAACAGAAGAACCTCCTATATAAAAACAGTTGCAGCAATAAAAAAACAACATAACTTATCTAATTGGTTCCTCCATCTTTGACTGGTACTGGCAGACAGAAAATCCACATGGGAATTGTGTAAAATACCATATTTTTTTCAAGTTACAATGCAATCGGTACATAAAACAGATCTCTTTCACGAAAACATGGTAAAAAAAAATTGCAAGTTCTCATAATTTGGTGAGTCGACTTACCAGGGTGATGCCACGGTAAATGGAGCCATGATGTAAAAACGGCCAGGCCCCCTCTCCATCGTAAATCTCATATATACACACGGGCTGTCCAGTTCTCTCCAATTCCCCTTCATCTCTCTCATTTTTCTCAGATTTTGCCTTCTCAGCCTTTCTAGCAGTGTGGTACACCTCTTCCCATGTTCTCAATGGCATCTCAATCCTTTCTTCAAGCTACACCAAATGACTTATTTAGTAATAATGAAGTCTTGTTTTGGGTAACTATGCCCTCTGTCTGGTACATGTGCCTTCCTAATGTTTAATTTGTTTTCGGTAACACTGCCCTTGGAGTAATTTTGCTGTGGTGGAGTTAGGAAATGGTTAAGTGTGTCGTAGAGGTAAGATTAGGGTCAATGCATTTAACTATATTAGTGGGCCTTAACTATATAAGGTCAATGCATTTAACTATATAGTGGACCTTTTTTTTAAAAAAATAAATAAATTATCCATTTGATCTTATTAAGGTGTTCCACATAAACAGTTAGCTTTTGGTCAAGACATTTCATTAAGAGATTGACCTTCTAAAGGAGTTTCACATATTAGCAAAAATAGCAACTTCTCATAAGGCAAAATAAACTAACAATATTTACGGCCAAAGTGATACATATAATAAATAATAAAAAGGGAATTAAAATACAAATGAAGCTAACCTCTTGCATTTCCCGTGTCTCTGTATCTTCAGAGATTTCTATTTCATGTAAATCCTCCCAATCTAACTCTGTGGGGAAGTCACCAATCAAGGTCTCATTTTTAAAATGAGACATTCCAGTAAGATTTTTCTCAAATTGTTGCTCAAGCATTTCCAGGACACTTAATTCAGTGTTCTGATCATTCTCATTTGTTGTTTTCGTCTCAAACAAGTCCCATGACCATGTCTTTTGTTGGATTTGAGAGAGAGGAGCCGGAAGCATCACATTTGATGGGAAATGTAGCATGTTTGCTAGTAGTTTAGCATATGACGAAACAAATTCATATGCTAGCATATTTTTTGCAAGTATTTTACTTTCCATAGCAACTTTCTTTGCCAAGTCAGAGAGCTTTCCTTCTCCTATTACACGTGAGAAAGCTTTAGTCAATGTGGCCAGGTCCTTTGGTTGGAAGAGAAAAACAGTAACCCCATCAATTACCTGCCATCAATCATAGTGTTAACAACGAAACAATAGTAGGTGGTTTACATTTGACTTACACTCATCAATGGCAAGCTTTACTGCCAGTGGATGTAAAGGGTCGATGTTTTGAAGTAGTGTCTACTAAACCCGTGTAATAACCAAGACAAAACTTGACCACTGTTTCAGTTGTTCCATTTTTTTATTTTATTTACCCTGGTGCTCAATTAGAGAATCATGGGTAAGTTGAGGTTAAGTTGCTTAACCGGTGCTTGCTTGTGATAAATTCATGCAAATAAGGATAAAGTAAAGCCCAACTGAAGAAAGTCTTATAAGTTTTGTTAACTTGGAATGTTCAAGATAGCACTAAATAAAATGCATTAAAGAAAATAACAATGAAAAATGAACAGGCACATAAGTTGAATTATGCGTCACATGGTTAAATATTCATAAAATAGAAACTATTTCATGTGCACCCTACAAACTGTCAGTACATCTCTCTGCAACCCTAGCAAAGAGAAACTTATCACATGCCCATTTAAACAATACAAATATTGTTCAGCAGCGTCACTAATTCCTTGTAGAACATCCCAGTATCCCCACATTTCTTCCTCTTTGTTTACAGAAGAAACCATGAGGAAAGGGATTGTTGGGGAATTTAGGATAGAGTGTACAATTTTTCTCTCTTGCAAGGTCGTAAATGATATACTGACATCTTAACAGCTGTACACATGAAATTGAACCAAAAGAAACTACTAACTATTTGACTTACATGCTTTGTAATCTGACTGATGTTTGGTGCAATAATAGGAACTCCAAATGACATGGCTCGCAATAACAGAGGAGGAAAGCTAGGCTCCTCGTTGAAGGAACCGTGTAAGACAGTGTCAGCTATTAGTAGCAAATCACTCACATCATGATCAAAAGGATAGCGCCTTATTGATCTAGCAGAGAACCCCATCTGCGTGGCAAGTTCCTAATCACAAAAGTTGGATCAAACTGTTGCTTTTATAATATCTTCATTATATAATATGTTTAATTGACTTACTGAAGTCAATTAGTACACAAGCAAATTATCATAGAGAAGGTTAAAGGACGGGACATCAATTCTCGAAATCGTTAATCTTATAATCTCATCAACCACCAATTAATGTGCCAGGTAATGGACTACAACAGAGTGCCATCTAAAAGTATCATGATTTCCAGTTTAGTAGTGCGTGCAATTGGGCGAACATCTATGGGATGGAAAAGTTTTTCATTTCAGACAAAAAAAAAAGAAAAAAAAAATAGAGAGAGAGAGAGAGAGAGAGAGAATACTTGGCAGCCTCTGCCAAGTTCTCAAAAAAGAGACAGAGAGAGAGATAATGTCCTTTCTCTCATGTATATTTGTATAGTCAGATTTCATATATTTCTCAGGCAGGTCAAGTAGTGTCATTTTGGTACATGTAGCTACCATAATGGATGAGGCCACACATTAGCTATGATTTTTTTCAAATTTGGCTTTGTAGGATAACAACAAGATTAATAGAGGTTAAACATCAAATGAAAGAAAACCATCAACATCAGAACTTATCACGAAAGGGAGAGAAGATGTATTAACCTGAAATGAGGAGCTGTAGGCATCCGAAGAATTCCCACACAAGAAGATAAAATGAACTCCTCCATTCATACTTCTCTCAAGTTCTGAAACTTGTGGGGCCAAGGCTTGCATTGCAGCCGCAAAATCCCAAATTATGTCATCATAATGGAAATAGCTCCCAACAAAAAGAACTATGAGTTCATTCTCACCATAGCCATAATCTTTCCTCATATTATACCGTGAATGAGATGCCAAGTAACTCTCAGCCTTCAGTACATCAACAAGGGGACCAGAAATAACCATAAAGTTTGTAGCACCAAGTGAAGCATAGAGCAACTGAAATGTATTTTTTAAAAGAAGGAAGGAATTAGTTCATTAGTAAAGGTTTGACTCGAGTATGTAGCATCAATGAAGCATTGACTGTTCCCCATAAAAAAAGAAAATCAAGCATGTGCTGAATGTATCAAATCATACATGGATGCATAATGTTGATATATCATAAAGAAATATAGAAGTTGGCTGCAAAGTTAAAAACAATAATAAGGGGGCCATTTTTTAGAATTATAAATAAAAAGTGAGAGCAGAAGGTTTTACAGGAAGGGAGAAATCAGGAAATATGATGGCATTGGCTCTATAAAAAGAGCTTCTCCATTGGCTAATAAGACCATCAAAACCCTTCTCTTCATACTCTCTGAGTCGCTTCCCAAGAGTATCTTCATGAATGAGCCAAATTAAAGGTATAGATAAGAAGGGTTCCTGCATAAGACTGAATGCAGTGTAACATGCTGAGTTCATGAGACAAGGAAGGCTCTTAAAGTAAAGGTACAACTTAGAGCTAATGATGTAGTTTTGGCACCCATGAAAATAACCTTAGCAGAATATATACTGGATGCTTCTTCTTCTTTTTTTTGGGGATATTTCATATATAACTCCATAAAGCATCAGAATATGTTGCATGGCTCAGAACAAGGAGAATAAGACATACGATATTATCCTTTTTTTTCACTTTTGATCTTATTTGGGGCCTTTAGGTTCGGTGCCTAGTTGGAGGTTGGAGCTGTTGCATTAGCAACAAGCTCATCAGGCAAGTATCAGTGGTGTGATTTTGAAACAGTTTGGTTTAAAAGGGTTTCATAGTGCATAGATTAAAACACCGAAAAATAATAATAAACTTCCCAGAAATTAGAAAAGAAATTACCCAGAGAGAACTCTTTTACATTCAACGGAACCTAGTATAACGCCTTCATAACTAATTAAAATAAAAAAAAAACATAAACAAAGGTGATTAACTCGATATTAACAGAAATAATAAAATGTAAACATTTAGAATGGTGACAAAAATTGGAAACTTACTTTGACCAGTCAATGAACATGAGCTCCTGGGATCTGACAATGCGCACTTGATAACCAATATCTTTCCACAAGTAATAAGCTCCACCATCCTCAAACGTAAACACCTGATCAAATTATCAGAATCATAGCAAAATTCACACTGTTAAGAAACGGAGAAGAACCATCAAATATTATGTGTGTCCAACAGGTAAGACAAAAAGAAAAGAAGGGCAAAAGTTAAAGCAGACCTATCATATCATTATCAAAAACAAAAAAGAAAACATCATTTTTGCTAAACTAACTTCTAGATACAGAAATTATATTATAACTCATTTTTACCCTTATATTGTAAATCCTTACCTGGATACATAAATTAAGCACATCGCAAATAAAACAAAAGTGATATCATTTGACTGGAATGATTAACTCTTTAAACTCTCATGGCCCATCATGTTGGATATTCAAATTGCACATAATGAGCATGCTCCTCTGTTCAGTTCGAATAGGTACAAGAAGAACAAACGTAGATAACTAAAAGTGTAAAAAAGAAGCTCACAGTAAGTCCATATCCAAGCCCGGTAAGAGATTTTGTCAGAGTTAGCAGCATCAACAGCTGTGCATCTCTATCTCCACTTCCTATAACCTGAAACCATAAGACAATATCTGAGGCAAAAGGAATTTCCCCCAAAATCCATTGAACTAGAAACTCACGTGCCACAGAACCAACATTCTACCACCTCACAACTTAGATTGATTCCTTATACATTTTTTGACTAACTAACAGTGTAAAATTCCTCAAAGAATTAAATGTCACTGTACAAAACAATTCCTCAACTGATTCAAACTTAAAAAACAGAAATAAAATAACAAGTAGCTCACGAGTGCCAGACGAGGTGGCCTCAGTCCGACATAATCCCCTCGCTTAGATCTCTCAATTTCAAGCTTTCCATCATCAAACCTTGCGTCCACCGACAACGAAGAGAATGGCAACATCCAGTGCTCGCGCCGCTCCGTGCTCCGAAGCTCTCCTCCGTGTAGCAACATCTCAGCCGCGGTGCGACGCACATCGACATTGATCGAACCCTGCTGATAAACCGCGAGAACAATGACCCACACAACCACCATAGAAAGGCCCACGCAATACACGCAGTAATTGCGGTGCCACGTGGCCCTCCGTTGCTCCCTCCTCTGACGCACGCCGCCGCGATCTAACGGCCGGACGGCGGGCTCTCTGTCGGGAAGGACGTGTGGGCCCCGCCTCGACACTCCTGTCGCCATCTTGTGAAAAAAAAATATTCGGAGATTTGAGAGGATTAATGCATGACTGAGAAGGACACTGAGGGGAGTGTGTGAAAGCAGGGTGTGATTTGTTTAATTAATGGGCCACGAAGGAATAATTGGTTTATCTGGGATTAATTAATTAATTAATTAATTAATTAATTAAGCATCTGTCTTTCTTGAGTTCGGAAAAACAAAGAAAGAACAAAAACAATGGTCATCCGATTATTTTTTTAATTTAATTTCGGTGCTGTGGGTCGGAAAACGTGACACGACGCAAGGGACGAGGATCGAACAATCGGATCCGGGCGAGAGGCGGTTTGCAAAATCCGATCCTTTTTAAATCCGAAAGAAAAGCACCATAGCCATAGGCCCGTTGCCCATACACGGACGTCGAACAATAATTACCTCTTCTACCCCTCAATGTGATCCTATTACAACGTGTGCACATCAGTTTTCTATGCCATTTTAATCATCTTTCTCCTCTTCTTTCAATTAAAATTTGTTAACGAGGTGAGTTCCCAATCAACTGTTTTAATCAAAATATTTTGCAAGATAGTTTCTAGGAGATGCTTTAATTTTGGAAGATTGGCGATTCTTTTGTATTTTTATTTTTGAAGTATAATACTTGAAATTAGAGAAATAGAGAAATCTGGGAATCATTACAAAGTCGGAAATCAATGAAAGACTGAAACTTTTGACGATGAAATCATTACAAATGCGAAGGGCATATTTGGACGACGGAGTTATTGAACTCGGGTTCTCTGATTCGAGGTCAGATTGGATCACATCCGACCCGTAAATTTTTTATGGTTTGATCCGAATTCAACCGGACCAAAACTTTTGTCACACACAAAAACTTCTTAATACGTTTATTTATTGTTATTGAGGAGAGTTCGAATGTCTTTATTTTTTTTATATTTTTATTATTATACTTTAATTTTTTAATTTATTAATAATAAAAAATTTAAAATTAAAATATTAAAAATGAAATTATTAGATATGATTTATATTATATTTTCTTCATGTATATAAAAAATTATTGATATTTTAACTTTCATTTTATATGAATCAATAAGTTAAAAATTAACGTTCAGAAAATATTTATATTGGTGTATTTTTTTGTAGGCTCTTGACGTCAAATAAAATAATATTAAAATGTCATAAATTTTTGTATATACATAGAGAAAGTGATATAAATCACATTTAACAATTTTATTTTGATATTTTAATTTCAAAATTAGAATTATTAGAAAATTAAAAAATGAAGGCATGATGGAGGTAACAAAAATAGAGGCATTTGAACTCTCATCTTTATTGTTTATATGTATTTTTTAAAACTAAATTGATTAATTATGATTTATGTTTAACCTCAAATTATATTAAAATACTTTTAAAACAATTAAGCGAAATGAAACTCCCTCTCTAGATTCAAACTTTTAACACAAACACTCTAAATCCTAAAATATAAGCAAAATGAAAAAAATATACACACCATTCTCTCTCTTTTAGAGCTCTTTTAGAGAAGAAAAAACAAGGGAAAAAAAAAGGAGATTCATCCTTTGATCAGTCTGAGTTTCTAGAAAATACAATAGAATTCAATAAAGCTGACTTGAAAAGTATTGTTTTGGAAGTGAAATTTTTTTATCGGAATGAGCAAAAGACTGAAGAGAATTGATTGCCAACCGCTTCAAAAAAATCCTAAATTTTTTTTTCAATTTATACCATTGATCTAGAATTTCAATTTTACTAAAAAAAGGTGCAAGCAAAATGCAAAACAAAAAAAAAATAGAGAGATGAGGAACAAAAGGATTATGCATTTGTCGGAGAAGAGAGGGAAGTTTTTTCTCACTTTCTCTGTAAAATTCACTCCAGCACAAGAAAAGAAGGAAGGACTTCATGAGTCCGACTTCTTTAGAGCACTTCATACATGGAGTACTCAGCTCAACCAATCCGAATCGTTGAATGTTATTCACAGGATGTGTTTAATAGAACAGACATTATCAAAATTCATGTTGAACGGTTCAAATTTTACTCACTACACCCGTCTTACTTCATAGGCGGATTTATGTATAGACAAGTCCAATTCAGTGTCTGAATTTATATTAAAATAGTCGTTAATGTATCAGTTTTCTTTTAAGACCTGTAGAAATATAATCCAGTGTCTGAATTTCTAATGTGCTTAGATTTGATTGAGATTTTAGACTGAAAGAGAGATATATTTACTTATATGCCTAGGTTTGCTTGTGATCCTGAATCTGCCCCTGTATGAAGTCATCCCTTCATTTGATTTCGTATTTTTGTCAAATATCAACTATTTTTTCTAAAAAATTGACGGCGTGATTTTTCCCTCTTTAAAGTATGCTGATTGAATTCTTCTTTCACGTGGTGTCTGTTGCGATCACGAGTGAGCCGCGAATTTCATTTCTAATTCATATTTCTTTATGTTTTTTGAAATAAAAGTTTTATTAATCTCAATATTTATTATTTTTTAAATATTTTTCGACTTGAACTTAGGAAAAATAATACTCAAAGGTTTCAATCAAAGATTTCTTTCGGACAATATCTGTGCTAACAAAAAATTAAATTAAATGATATAACGATTCCGCTTAATTAAGCCCATGGAATTAATAATAAGAACAAAATATGTGGTAATTAAGCTCCTTACAATGTCCTTGTGCAGCACAATTTACAATAAAAATACAGATATATATCCGCACGTATGAATCTACCTCATAAAACCATATAATGTAACCTCTCTTCACATTATTACAAGTACAGTCTCAGAAAAATTAAGCAAGCATGCAAAAAAACCAAACATATTGCACCATTCGGGTCGATCTCGTGAAACACGAGCTCTACTCCTGAATGGCGCATTGTGGGATGGTGAAAAAGAACGGACCGCATTCGTACTCGACCTTGTCAGGGTGCCAAGTGGTCGGGTTCTGCGGGCTAACACCGTCCTTGCCACGATCGAAATCTGTGATGATGTTACAATCTGTGGGAGAGGAGACCAACCTCACGATCGCATCCTTCGGATCTAAACTGAATCCGTTGTAGTTGTAAGGAATTGTCACGCTGAAAACCCCAGTCTCGTCTGTGAAGTCCGAGTAGTGGTACACCGGCCGGCCATTTTTATCTGCGCATGTGATGTCAACCTTGGCTCCTGTACAATTTAAAATAGTTGACAAGTTACGCATTGAGATCGTCGGCGATTAGATCAAGAGATTATTCCTTTTCTCAACAAAATGACCTAATCTATATACCACCTTCCTATTCAAATAAAAAAAGTAGTAAAGAAAGATATGTATAAGCTGATAAGCATCATTGATTCATTAAACGAGAGAGAGATAGTAATACTGATACATATATATATCTGGGTATTTTTTGTTTGGTTGAAACTTTACCAGGAATCGGAGTGGCGCCGTAGACGAAAGTGTTCCATCCCTTGGTGCAGTCCTGGCACAACACTTTGCCATAAATGGTGAACTCTTGTGCGTTGGTCGACAAACCGTACACGTTAATCGGACTCATCAAAAGCACTGATGATACAGCCACCAAAGCAAGAACCGAAAACCCAGCCATGTCTCTGTCTCTGTCTCTGTCTCTCTCTCTCTCTCTGATCTCTGGTATGAAGACGGTCTACATGGATAATAGTTCATAGGTATCGAGTTATAAAGAGGGACAAACGTGAGGTCCACTAATAGCGCAATGGACGTGCGTACCATTTTTCAATTTGTACCTGCTACAATAAAATCAGGTTAAGACCGTCTCCGTAAGAGTACATAATTATTATTTTGGCAAAGTAAGAGTATATTATTTGAAAGGCCGGACATGTCACGTAGCCATAACCTGCTCTATTTTTTTTTTTTAAATAATGAACGGGAGATTGTGGGCCATATGCAATGGAATATTTCAATTTTCAAATAAATTGTGAAGGAAGCCATTGTTATTGCTAGGTACTGTAATAAATGTATGCAATTTTTTTTATCTTATTTTTTTAAGAGAAGAGATACAATATTTTTTATCAATGTCAAATGATATTAATTATATTTTTTATACTTGAGTTTATAAATTTAAACCGTTAAATATGTTCTATATCATCTCAATTAAATATGTTCTATATCATCTCAATAATATGTATATAAAAAATTATAAAATTTTAACTTCATTTCGATAATCATAAAAAAAGAAGATTAAATCGTTAAAATTTGAACCGTTAATTTTATTATTTTTTTATACATACTCAAATAAAATTGAATAATATAAAATTTTGTATATATATAATATATGAAATCTATAATATATCTCATCAATTAATTTTATTTTTTTTATTTTAGAAAAAGTTATTTAAATTTTAATTTCATTGATACCGATTTGACACACGTAAATATCTCCTCTTTTTGAATCTATCCCTCAATACTAAAGAACCTATGGGCATATATCAGTAATTAAAAAAAAGGTATAATAAAATGTTATATCATCTTATGAATATCAATAGAGCATTTGACATTGGGGGGATATTGTTTCTTAATTAATAAAGGAAAACTAAGACATGTATGGGCAAATAAAATCTGCTGACAAATAACTGTCGCATTTATTAATCTATGTATAACCCCTATAATATCATTTACATGATATAACTAGCTACAAAGAGAACCGCCTCATCGGGTACACGAATACCTCTCGGCATTAGTTAATATTCCTCCTGAAAAATAAAATTAAAAATTAATAATAAGCAGTCTTCTTAATTAAAAGAAAAACATGGCAGAAACAAGAAACAGAAGCAGCATGAAGTTAAAATCCCCACATATATGTACCATTTTTCACTCGCCATATTGTTCTAGGAATTCTCTAATCATCAACCTTTCCTCCTTTGTCAAATGAGAATTTCCACTGATTAAACGGTTACGTAATTCTCTTTCTTCCTCATTTGAGCCTTCACTGTGAACCTATGTAAATAATAAAAAGACTATATAAATAATAAAAGGGCTCTTTATTGAATATGAAATAATAATCTTTGTTCTTCAGACTAGCACAGAATATGCCATGGCAAATTTTATCATGACATGCATGGATACCAGGAAAGACTTTTATTGATAGAGATCAGAGATGATGTGACAATGTGATGAACACACCCAGAGTTTTGAGTAGGGACATATCAGCCCTTAAAATTTTAGTTGAAAACTCGCTTAAGGGATGATGCTCACAAATTAGAAGTTTGGAGGGGTGATGTCAAATTGAAAATTTGAAGCAAGAGTATGTAGGTGGTTTTCACAAATCAAAAAGAGTTCTGTATGACAGTGATGTACCAAAAACAATCAGGGTATGTACAGGATTTGCACCTACATGCCTGATAACTATAAAAGACGCTATGACACTAACAAAATACTTCTGGACCTATTCCAAATTGTAGCCTTTTTGCATTTCTAACTTAGATATAGCCTTACCTGGATATAGTTGTTCACATGTCCATCTCCATTTGGGCTCGTTAATGCTTCCTTTCCATTGTATTTCCATTGACCATCAATTATGTACTTATACTCATACCGCCCCTCCTTCAAAACATTAATCAATAAAAAAAAGGATTTGATTACCCCCACAGAGTTACTGGTAGTTCTAAATTAGACTTTTACAAGTATTCTTCGTTCTTCCTGAAAGATCTATTGTATTTTGGACCTAACAGCTGAAGTCTTGACTTCGCATGGTTCTGGTTCTCACCAAGAAGTTACTGATACAGTATTGTTCCGGTTCAATGGTATCTTGATGCTTAAGCATTTAGCTCTTAAATAAGCCTCGAGAATTAAAACCACAAAGGATGAGAAGAATATACAAATTAATCCTTATTTCATCTGGTGATGTCGGTGGCAAGTAGCATTACAGAAACCAAAATCTGCTAAAATATCCTTGGAGGAGAGCATTCTAACTGAATCATCTAGTAATTATTAACATTGCAGAATTAAACTAACTCACAGCTATTTCCTTCTTAAGACTCCATACACCTTTTTCTTTGTCATATGTCAAAGGCATCCTCTGGAATAAAAGTGAAAGAACCTATATTTAGCTCATCAACTTATTAAAATTTGGATACGAGTATTGAAAACTGAAACAAAGGGAAATTCAAGCAAAGAAAATAAGGTTTAACTTTTTCCATAGAAACACTGATTTTACACTATGATAAACTGAACTCACGCACATTATAAATATAAAAAAAAATCCCATATTAAAAACACTCAAGTGAAAATTTAGTCTCCTAAAATAAGTTTCTACAACAAATTACAGCTTCTAAAATTGCTTGGTGCATTTAGTAGAAATTTCCAACAGTCAATGCATCAATTAAGAAAAATTACCTGTCCCCAACCGATATCCAGTCCAGAAACTTCTACAGTGGAACAGTTACTACCTTGCCATGCAAGAGTAATTGTACTCTTTGATAAGCCTGTTAGCTAAGATTACACAAAAAAATGCCAATCAATTAGCAGTAGGCGAGAAAGCATGAAAAGAATAAGCAAAACTGTATGCATCGCATGATTTAACTGATGTAAAATATGGCAGATAATGCGGAACAATTATATTCGGTACGTACTTTTACAAATTAGATGGAATTCTGAAAGGAATGTAAATGACTTACAATATCAGAAGTTGCGCTTTTAATGGCTTCCAATTTTGGGCAACAAGATCTCTTGCTCTAAAGATCAACATAATAAGTCAGTATTATCCATCATGCATGCTAGAAAATGATTATAGGAATATACTTCTTCTATTGACAAAAATATGTCATTTATATACTGAATTTTCCTCCTCAAAAAAAAAATTGTTTGTACACAGAATTTCGTCAAAGATGTGTACCAACAATTAGTTATTGCATGGTTACAACATATCATGACAAGCTCTCAAGTTTACTTTCTAAAAGAATGTTTTGTAAATCAGAAATTAAGATACTACCAAGTTCGCTTTCTAAAAACAAACTAGACTGAATACATAAACTGACAGACATAAAATTTGAGTGTAACAAATAAGGACATCAAGTTTAAATAATGGAAGTGTTACCAGCAATTGACTATATGCTTCATTAAGCCCGTAATTCTGAATCCAAAACATGTAAGCCACCTGTAAAAAGCAAAACATTAATGAACGATGGAGGGATTAAATAGTTTGGACAATTTGTTATTTGTATGGTAGTATTTTGTAATTTCTTATATCTTGATGTGCTGGTTTCAAGGTCGGATCCAGGAAATACATAGGGTGGGGCATAATCTTATAATTATTTTGACTTGCAACTTACAAGCATATTTTTACAAAAATAAATATAAATAATTAAAAAAATCGTAACAAAAGTAAACGTATTCTTGAAACTTTTTCAGGGGGTACAAGTGTGCCCCCTGCTATATTCTCCCTGCACTCTGTTTTTGTAAAAAACGTACAACAAAGTTACAGATAGAATTTAGGCGCTGTGGGTGAGAACAATCCTGACATACACTAATTGAACATTTCTTTCTCTTTTCATTTCTTCTTGTTATGAACTAATTGACTCATAACCCTTGAAATTTCCAAGAACAACAACTAATACAAAACAAAAAAATAAAATTTGTTCTGTGCATCCTGATTAAAGACAATTGCCTCTCAATGCTAATTATAATTAGGGTGAACTATTGGTGGTGCGGCAATGCTGTTCTCACATATTTCTTCATCGGAATTGCCAATTGATGGGCAACACAACCAGGATATTGCCAATGCAGTGGCAAGTTTAGCTCAGAACTCATGACTTGGTCAAGTTCAACTTGTAATTTGCTATAGATTGACTTGCTTGTTTTAGTTCTCAGCTAAATTTGAACTGTTCTTGAAATCTTGAAAAATATCAAGCCTGGTCTAGCACAATTACTAGCTCAATTTTATATCAAGTTTACAAACTCCGATTTCCTCCAGGCCTTAAAGCATAATGTGTAATTTCTGGCCCTTATTTAATGCCTGTTCACTGACACTTAGGCGTCTGGCCATGATATGTTATCATATAATAATATAATATAGCATCAACAGCTAGTAGAGCAAATCAAGACCTTTCACTTAATCCTGGTGCAAAGCCATAATCTCTCTCAAATCCAATCCCATCTTCACCTTCTTCTTTTGAAGTTCTTTCAAACTCTTAATTCCGAACTTTGACTCATTGAAAAAATGGTAAAACACAGCACCACCAATACCCTTGCTTCTATAGTGCAGCTCTCTAGCTCGCAACTAGAATGAATTCATGTGTTAAACCTCTTAATATTTCTCTACCCACCTCTCTGAATTCGAGCTATACGGCAAGCTGAGCTGGCTTGTTTTCCAAACAATTTGAACGCGAGCTTAATTGTGAGGTTCAGTTTTCAAGCTCGCTCAATCAAGTTTGGTTATATTGCAAGCCTAGGCCTGACCACATAGGTTCACAAGTCAGATTCAAATCAGGATTTCACCCCAGCTGGCTGGTCAGATAAGCATTGAATGTTACCTTTTAATTAAAATAAATGGCCAAGTTTTCAATTATCCCAATAATTTTCAGCAAGAAATTAGGAAAAAAAAAACTAATTATCCATAAGGAACCAACATCTGGGATTTGGTAATGCCAGCAAAACACCATAAAAAAAATTATTCATGGAAAAGACATCCAGGTCAATAATAATTGGCTAGGACCGAAACTGATTTTGGTTTTTACATAGAATTTCCACTCTAATATGAACCCAACTGAGCCAAACCATTCCCACCCAAATATGAGTGACAATCGCTATGTTAACCAGATAAGTGACTGAAGCCACCTGCGCACATACCCAACACATACCAGATACTAATTGTAATTTTGTCTTTGATACAAGTAGACAGGCACATCCGCACACAAACAGCCATGCTGCAGCAGCCACGTCTAGATGCATGCTAAGGTGTGCATTTCCCTTGGTGGTATAAGACTTTTATAGGGAAGGGAGCAGTCCCCTCTTCGATTTATTTAATTTTGGGACCAAAGTTTGCAGGAAGAGAAGCTTAATTTCCTTTTTATTTCAAATGCTTGTATGCTAGTGACTTCTCCAGAGTCTCCACTCTCATGCATTAATTTATAAATGCTATCATTGGTGGGAAAGCTTAATTAAAAATCTGTGTTTTCATTAAAATAAATTTTGTTCTTATGTAAAAGTACTACAATTTTGCCTGTGCAATATTTTCGCTAATTAATCTAGCCATTAGTACATATGCACAATTGTAGATTTATTCATAATAAACCATTTAATCTTATTATTTTAGGTGTATATTATTCACTTTGTAAAGTTAGAAACATCTACGTTAATTCTTTTAAAAGAAATAAAAAATATAAAACAATAAAAAATGATAATATATATAGCCATATAGTCTCCTAGATTTTTGACAAATGTTGTATAACCATATTGGTATGCTATTAGATACAGTATTTGTATTTGTATCCGTGCAACATGTGTGACATGTTAGGACAGGCATATCTATCAACTTTTCAAAAGGTAGGGATAGAAAAAAGGGAAAAGGAAAGAGCAAGTACCAAGTGTCTGATACTAAATGAGCTAGTGTAAAACATACCGCAACAGCAGGTGCTCGTCCCATTCCAGCAGTACAATGTATGTAGGTGACACCACCGTTACGCTTAATCAACTTGTGTAGTTTGCTAATAACTGCTGGTAGTCTCAGTCTCAGATCAAATGCATCAAAATCCCTGTAATTACAAAAATTAAATAGGTTGTTGATGCTTACCTCAAAAAAGAGTATATATACATATAAAGCAAAATGCATCAAAGTTTCTATAATTAGTAAAATTAAGGAGGTTGTTGATACTACTTCAAAATTATTATAATCTAAGACTACATAGTGTGACTCAATGATCGCCAGGACATGATTGTTTGTTAAGTTTGATGTTGACTGTTTATTTTATTCATTTCTTTTTTCCTTCTCTTGAGTTGTCCAGTGTTCAATTGCATGCTTGAGGTAAATCTGAGGCTAATATGGGCTAAATTGAGGACAACTTGCACCCTAAACCAATTGGTGAAACAGAGCACTATTTGCATAAACTGAAGCATAATGGCATTCGAATTGTGAGAATAAGGTTCAGTGCAATTAAATTCACCATTATCTAACAAGTTAGGACCACATTGGAAGATTACCACACAAAGTTACAATCTAGGTGTCCAGATCAAAATAGGGAGTTAAAATAAAACTCGTTCTTGTGAAAGAGATGAACTAAATATTTGGTAAATATATTTTTATATTTAGCCTGAGCAATGACCTGCAAAAAGGGATAGAAAGTACTCTCCAATGGCACTAATTATTTTATGAATTTCCTTAAAATATACCTGATTTCAGCCCGACAGTGCTCAATGTCTCCGCATTTTAATGCATATTCTTGAATAGCAGAAATATCAACTCCAAAGTACCTGAGTTCAGTAGTATAGTGTGATAATTCATGTATTGTCTAAGATAACAAACAATTAAAGTATAAACATGCCTGTGTTTAATTTAGTACTTCAATAACAGAAAATTCTATATCAGTCTCAGTAGTAGTAAAAATATACTAGCTTGACCGGTAAAGTTATTACAGTTACCATACTTACTATGACATGGCAAACATTCTAACCCAAACAATAATCAAGGATCAAAAGGGCACATCTATTATCAACCATGTTGGCATGTTGCACAGTTTACTCATTCATTACCAGAACTTTGCTATCAAAAATCACATTTAGATAGATGTATATACAACTCTTCAAGTCAATAAAAGCAGCACGCAAAAGAAATAAAGATATAATAAATTGAGAAAGTAAGGATACTCTAGATCTGGATCCTGCTGCAAGCAAAAAATAGTTTTGACTCCTATCTTCCGAAGCTTGTCCACATCTGCAGGAGTCTGAGAAAGAGATGTTTAAACCTTTAAATTAAGCATAAAGAAAAGCACACTATTCAATGCAAAACTGTCAGGAAAAGAAAACCTGTAAGCATGAGCCCACAATCAGGTCAGGCCGAATAAAATTATAGTTCATCCCAAGTTCATGCCGATATGTCAACACTAGATTGAAATAAAAAAAATACATTCCAGAAAAGAAAGAATTCAGAAAGATGTCAAGACCATTCCAAATTAACTATGAAAAAACAAAGAACCAAACCACTAGTAGATATGTTCAGTGTTCTTCACAAATTGCAGTGAATTATTTAATAGTTTATGATATTACGATATTTGAATCACCCCATTTAAGGGATCACGTGCACATAACACAACAAGACGTCTAAAATGAAATGATAAAATCGTCCCTAGATCATTGAAATTATCTCGACAAGAACTTTTTAAAACAACTTTACAAAACTGCAAAACCCAATATCTAAATTTCATTGGCTGATTCTACTTCACGGCTTAGAAGAAAAATAAAGGAGTTACGGGAATTAGAAGAATTATGTTTATATTTTACAGTATAGCAATTCAATGGGCAGCTGTGGTCACAAGTTTCTAAAACGCCATCGTATCTCAGGGCAAATATGATAGTTTTATGTGCTATCAGGCAAACAATGCTTCAAAATGTTTACAGCCAGCCCTGGTTGAATAATAAAGTAGTAAGAAGATCGAATCTTAAACCACAAACCTGCACCCATTGCTTTTGTCATGTCATGGCTATAAGTATCTGATTTTGCATCTTCTTTATCAGAATTAAGTTTCTCAGTACTTGAAGCTGATTGTGCCTGAAAGAGATAACCAAAGTTCTAGAATGTTGAAGTATGAAACTCGAGCACTTAAAATTGCAAAATAGCACCCCAATTAAGTCCTAGTAACGCCATCTTAACTTAATCACACACGCATCAAAGTTAGTAGTGAAAAGGAAATTGAACTAGCAGTTGTGTGGGGTGTGTTAAGCTCAGACAAGACAGCAAATACCAGTACCTCATAACACCTGACCCTGACTTGTATGTATGGAAAATTCAAATTTCTAACCGATCACAGAAATTCTTTTGCTTCCTAATTCTGTAACCTTGCTCGAAATTCTATTACCTTTTGTTTTGTTTTAAGATTTTTTTTTCATCCAACTGACAAGTATGACTTAAAAAATAACACTTTTATGAATTTTGATACAATCTATGACTTAAAAAAGAACACTTACTTTTCCAATAACTTTCGCATTAAAATCACCACGCCTCATCCCTTGCGTCTGCATATGAGAAAACTCAGGTTTCCAGCCAAATTCAGAACTCAAATCCATGAAAAATACAAAAATTAAAGTAAAAGAAAATACCAGCTTGACGGTAAAAGGTTTTCTCTGGTGGCTTGAGGGACCATGAGCAACTGGATCGTGCGATCTTGAACTCAGAACTATCGGCTCCCTGTTATGATAAAATAAAAATAATAATAATAATAAAACACGATTTAATCAGTGAAATTCCAGTGGATGATTGCAATTAGAGGCGAAAATTAGAGAATCCTTTCTGATCGTTACTTGAAAAGAAACTGGAGGGAGTTCATCGCGGGAAGAATAGAGAATGTATGTATGTTGCGATCGAGAAAGATTTGAGAGATGATGTAATTTGAAGGGGATGTCAGATGTATGATTGCGTCTGGAGATATTTTGTTGCGTATTTCATCAAGAAAGAAAGGAAGAAAAGATTTTTATCGTGCTAGATAGATCCGCCATGTTCAGTATCTACTCCAGTTAATAGAAAATTGAGGTTAGCAGCCCTTTCTCCATAGTCTCCATAGTAATCAAAGGACGTCTCCAGTTAGAGAAAATGGAGATATTTTTTTAACTGTTTCTGATCTATGATGAGGTACTGATCGGACGGATAGCATAGCGTCACGTCAGCACACCTTTTTATTCAAGTGTGAGTGCGCTTTTTGGCGATGAAATTTGTTCAGTTGGGATTTTAGTTAAGGGTGGGATCCTTCACAATTTATTAATTTATAAATCAATTATATTTCAAATTTTATATAATTTAAATATTATTAAATAATTTATCAAAAATCAAAAATCATTAAAATTATATAATATTTATAACAGTTCATATTTAACAATCTTTGATGGAATATCAAATGATTCTTAAATTATATGAAATTTAAAACACAATCAATCTATAAGTTATAAAATATATTTATCAAAATTCTAAAAATTATTTCAAAATTAATTGTCAATGTTGTCACTTATCAAGATAATAGTTATTAAAGAAATCCGCTCCCTTTAGTTAAAGAGGCGTGATAATTATACATTTAACTATGTCTTTTATCTGCATTCTGAATATATTTATAGTTCTTTCGAAAACTATTTATATCTAATGATAAAAAGATTTACATTTTGTACTATAAAGATTAAAAGTTATGTAAATTATATTTTTACTTGTAACAAAAAATTTAAACTTAATTTTTCTATAACCATCTAAAAAAATAATAAATATTGTTTATACTAAGTATAAATACTTACAAATTCAAATATAAATAAATTATCTATTTAGTATAAATATATTTAATATGTAGATAGATGGTGAAAAATCTGAGGTGCAAAAATAATTTTTCTTTGGTAAATTACTCAAGTGCTAGCTCTTTGTGGAGGTAGAAACATAGAAAGTAATAATGATTTCTCAGTGTGGTATTTTAATTACATACAATTTTAATCTCCTTCAGTACTTAAGTTTAATTGAAGGAGATTAAGATCAAAATTTTGGAAGTGACCAGAGGATAACAAAGATGCCCTTCTAGTTTGCATGCTGCTGGCATCAGGAAACAGCAAATCAGAAATTCTCAGTGTGGAATTGTCAAGATTTCCTTTTTTTTTTCTTTTACTGGTATTGTTTGTACACTTTTTTTTTCCCTAATAGAAAGTGATTGAGCTAAAAAAAATGCTTGGGTTCATTTTTGGCCAAATTAGTTACATACCCATTAAATTTCATGTTTTTAGATAATTATCCATTAAGTTGTCCAAATTAGATATTTACTCATTATTTAGTTGTTTGCTTTGATATTTGCCCATAACTTAATTTGAACTAAGTATGGATCATTTTTTTTCTTTCTAATGTTAATATAAGAGAGAAAACATTGTTCATTTTTGTAATGGTGTAATCCCTTCTAATATTTTCTCATCGGGATACTAATCTCTATTGCACTTTTGTAGAAGTTGTTATCTCTTAAAAATAGAAGATCACTTAATATCTTGAAAATATAATGAAAATCAAAACTGATACTTGTGATATTGTTTTTGTAACATAAACAAGAGAGATGTTTATACAATTGCAGTATACCAGCATTCATGTTTGTTAACATCAAAGTAACAAAAACAAAAGAAAATGCAATGAAGATTAATATCTGAAGAGAGGAGATGAAATTTTTTTTCTGCTTAGAATGTAATATTAGAAAGGGAGATTTTGGGGGTGGGATGGGGGGGGGGGGGGGGGGGGGGGTTGGTATGGAAGAGGGAGCAACTATTTTTTGAGAAGGGTAAATGGTCCATCATTAAAATAAGATGAATTTAGTTAATAAATTTTAGTATAAATTAAGTTATGGGTAAATATCAAAGAAAACAACTAAATGATGGATAAATATGTAATTTAAACGATTTAATAGGTAAGTGTCCAAAACATGAAATATGATGGGTATGTACCTAATTTTGCCTTCATTTTTTTTTTGATGTCTTAAAATAACAAACGGAAATTACCATATATTAAATAAAAGGAGAATAGACCGGGCTATTAGCCTTTTCTCCCAAAAAAAAAATGATGGAACGAAAGTCTAACACAGTAATAATATGTGTCACATCTCTATTTAAAGACGCATGTTTAAATCTCGCAGAAAATATTTAAAAATAAATAAATATCGGAATTAATAAGAACTCTTATATTAAAAAAAATGATGAACTTGCTATATTAGTACCCTCCTATTAATAACTCGTGATGATAGGAACACTATCTGAATATAAGGGAATAAAATAAATAGACTGAAACTTAATTTTCATAACTATCAATGAAGAAAATAAATATATAATTAAATTGGTCAAAGTTTGTGACTTTAAAAGATAAGACCGAAAGATTACAGAACAAAATTGTGAGATTAGATTTCCTTGAAGATGCGAGTATCCTACAACTAATTGAAGAATTACGAAGAGATTATAAGATTATTAACAAAAATCACCATTCAAACAAAATTAGATACGACAACAAAACTTCTACGGATTTAAACGAGTATTGAATTAATCTCCACGCAAAATCAGATCTTTACTCCATGTGGAATGTTTTACAACAATTCTCAATTTATTAGTCGTTTAGAGATTTTATAATTTTTAAGTTATAATTTTTAAATTCTTTTTGTGCCTTATTTTTTCATATTCTTTATTAGTTTGGAGTTGTACTTTTTTTGTCTATTTGTTTGTATAATAAAACCAATGACATTGAATTCTCAACAGTTAATTTATCTCATAATACTCAATTTTTAACTACAAAATGATCAAAATATTTTATTTTTTACATTATAATATTTAAAATATTTGTAACTTACGATTTTTTAAATTGTAGAAAGATAATATTTTTAAAATGCAAAGACTTGATTAAAATATTTGTAACATACGAGACGTGTTATTTTTATACTTTATTTTATTTGATAGGAAATATAGTTTCGGAAGTAATTACAAATTGTATAACCATTCTTATTTATATAAAAAATGGTAAAAGTTCATAAAATATAGGGCAAATTTATGAGTCTTCAAAGTTCTTCGAAAAATCAAGTTAATTTTTAAACACCGACTTGATGCTTAAATTTAATGAACAAAATTGTTCCCCTAACTTTTTACAAAAGATTAAACTAGTCCTTTTATTATATTTTGGTTGACATGAATTATTTTATTTGACACATGTATTTTTAACGTGCCATGTAGATTTACAACTGAATTATAAAGCATATATAAATTAATATTTACATCAAATCTGATCAGCTCTAAAAACTAATATTCACTAAGCGAGACAATTAATTTCGATTTGTTGACGACTAAAATTAAACTACGATTAATGACAACAATAGTCGAATAAATGTACTCGAGAGCGAAGGTTTTAGGAGCTTTGACTTTTCTATCCACTTCAACATTCAATTACTTGACTTATTCTTTTTAAATTATCTTAGATTTGTGTCGACTATCTATTCTAAAGTGGTATAAACTGACATTTTCACGGGTTAATATCGTATTTTAAACTACCTCGGTCTTCACGGATTAGTACATCGCTCTATCATTCTGAAGTTATAACAATCCTTTAGGTAAAGGTCGCACCTGAATTCCTATTGCTTCACGGGTCAGTACCTCGCAAAGGAATTCGATTTCAACCCAGGATGTCCGTCCAGATTATTGGTTTTTACGAGTCAATGCTTGGCCTCTAACTTAGATTTACTCTTGTGATTCGGGACTCAAACAAATAACTTTTGATTATTTGTCTAATTCCCTAGATTTGCGTATTGGAGAATTTGGTGAATCCATATAATATTCAAAATCTAACAATTAATATAAGAATAATTCACAAATTAGAATGAAAGCAACAATCCAAACAAATTGAAATAACTAAAGTTTCAAGTTTACATTGTCATCGCCTCTAGATAGGAAGTTAGTTTTTCATGGGGGCACAAATAACTAGATAAAGAAAAATATTCATCATAACAACAAAAGAGTTCTAAAAGAAAAGGATTAGAAAACATCAATTCAAATTCTAGATCTTCTTTTTCTTCTACTTCAAGTTCTCTCTCAAGATCTCTCTTCAACCTTCAACTCGCTCTCCAAGTGAATAAAAAGTCGGCTAGGTTGTCTCCCGGGGCGGCTAGGGTTCTTGGATAACGTGCCCCCTTGATATATATAGGGTCTGGGACCCTACAGAGGTGAAAAATCGCTCTGGACACAAGGAAAATATTACGTGTCGCAATGGGATTATTGCGACCCACAATGAATGCGCGAACTTGAGGCTGAGAGGGTGCATTTTGGGTCTGAAAATTGCGTGTCGCAATGAGATTATTGCGACTTGAAATGGCACAATAGAGACTGAAGTCGAGGAGGTGTATTTCGGGGCCTTAGCATTGCGACTCGCAATCAATGGATTGCAACCCGCAATGATGCAGTAGAAAGCAAGGCTAAGAGGGTGTTATTCAGCCCCTTTTGGTTGCGAATCGCAATAATTCTATTGCAGGTGACAATACGAGTCTGATCTTGCTCCAAGCACTCCATCGTGACTCCATTTGTGTTCAGATTTGCTCAAATTGTGTTTCATTGCTCCAAAATCCTGAGAACAAATAAAAAAAATCTAGCAATATCTTGAACTTGGTATAAAATAAATCAAATTACTCTAAAATCAAAGAAAATTAATATGATTTGAGATGTAAGACCCTTACCATTAAGACTTATCATTTATTTAGGGTATTTTTACATTTGATGACTTTAAAAATTTTACTCAATTAAGTTATAATAAGAAATTAAATTTTATTTCATTTAATTTCAGTTTGTTTTTAAAATTTATATTAAAAATGGAGATCATTTTAAAAAGTTATTTACTCACTTTAAGCTTTAGCTTTATTGTATATTGTCGGTAATAAAAATATATATTAAATTGATTTAATATACTAGAATGCTTTTAAAAAGTAAAATTTTTATTATTATTATTATGTGATGAAGCTTTTATAAAATCAATTTTATTTGTGAAAATATTATATATACAATTAATTGGATCAGATAATTTTGTACATGATGTAACAAAATGCGCAAATTTTCTAGTTTGATTTATTTTTAAAGTTAAAGAATCAAATTGTTGCTCACAAAAATTTAAGAACCAATTGACTTTTTAAAAAAGTTTGAGAACTAAAATGCAAATTTTTCCTAAAAATATTATAAATTTAAAATTTATATTAAAACTTTCAAAACATTATGGATTTATAAAAATATTTAAAACAAGAATAAAATTTTGTCAAGAATATTATAATAATTTATACTTGAATTTAGTATTAAATAATAGAATTAAATATCAAACAAGTCATCATCACTTACAATATAATTCGAAGAAGTAATCGTCAAAAAGTTTTTAAGTAAAAATAAACCAACTTAAAATCAGAAGTACGAACTTTTCACATTATCCAATGAAAAAGAAAATAATAAAACACCGGGTCTTGAACAGATATTTTATAGAGTTTTGGTTTTTAAAATTACATTATACAAATATCAAATTATACGTTATATTATACAATACAGTGTAATAACAATTCCTCATCCGGACTCTGGAGGCAACAGCAGCATGTGACATTTCAAATCGCTGAACCACCACGCGATATTCTATTAATTAAAAAGCATTAACAACTAAACTAACTCACATCACTCACAAATTACAATTTACAACTCGCAAGTTACAAGCAAACAAACCCCGTTTCCAATTTTCATACGACAGTAGCAGTAGTAGTCATTATTGCTTTAATTAATTAAATAAATACACCCCCTCTCCCCACCTTCCCAACCTTTTCTCTCTCTCTCTCTCTCTCTCTCTCCATCTCTCCTTCTCCCCCTTCTTCCTTCCTACCTCCATTGACAGCCACACAAGAAAGACTAGCAACGAAAACCAAAGAAAAAGCAACAGAAATTGAACCAAAACCAAGAGTATCCTCTACGCTCTTCTTCCATACTTCACTTTAGAAAGCCTCGTCTCAACCTCTCACCCACACCTCTCTCTTATCTATTTCTCTTTCTGCGTACTCTTTCAAGTCTTTTTGAGGTCTACCATGCCAGAACGAAGACCTCTCCACCACCAAAGAATGAAGCTTTTCGCGAGACGAACTCACCACAGCTATCTCCACAGGTATCTCTACTTGGAGAAGCTCAAAAAGTACTATAAATGGATTCTCTGGCTAGCCTTATCTCTCTATCTCTTCCTCTCCAGTACCACCACCTCCTCTCTTCGATTCTCCAACCACTTGCCTCTCCAAAGAACCACTCTCCCTCACAAGACAACAACAAGAGCCCTCGCCGAGTCTCTCCGGTACTCTACATCGCCATCCTCTCCAGTCAAAATCTACACCTACGAGCTCCCGTCGAGGTTCAACAAGGACTGGCTATCCAATCCCCGCTGCGGTACCCACCTCTTTGCGGCTGAGGTTGCGATACATGAAGCTCTCCTGACGTACCACGGCCGTGCAATCGACCCAAATGATGCCGACTTCTTCTTCGTGCCGGTCTACGTCTCGTGCAATTTCTCTACACCAAATGGGTTCCCTTCTCTCGGCCATGCTAAGCCGCTAATTAAAGAAGCCATCAATCTAATCTCTTCGGAATTTCCGTTTTGGAATCGGTCCTGTGGCCGCGACCATATCCTCGTCGCTTCTCATGATTTCGGCGCTTGCTTCCACCCCATGGTAAATAACTAAATACTAAATACAACAAGATATATATAACCAAATCACTTCTGTATACAATTGTAGATTTTACAGGGCTAATATGGCAAAAAAAAATTAACATCAATTTGCAGGAGGAAGTAGCAATTGCAGATGGGATACCAGAATTTTTAAAAGAGACGATACTGTTACAAACATTTGGGGTGAAGAGGGAGCACGTGTGCCAGGAGGCGGAGCACGTGCTGATACCGCCGTATGTTGGGCCCCACCTGTCAGAGGAGTACCCCGACCCGGCGGTCGCCAGACGGGACATTTTTGCATTCTTTCGTGGCAAAATGGAGGTTCATCCTAAGAACATCAGTGGTCGCTTCTACAGCAAGTAATGCTTCATCTTTTTTGCTTTAATTTGCAACTTTAGATTTCATTCGAACATGAGTGCAAAGGCCTATTGTGTTCGTATCATAAGCCCCTGTTGTATTTGTTCTGCCTGCTAATCACTCTTTTCTGTTGGGTAAAACCGTAATTTACAGGATTAGTTTGACCTGACCAGACACTACAAGTATATAAATTGAACGAATTTTATACGGGTTGTCTTGAAAATTTCCAAGAGCTGATGTAATCTATCTGCCCCGCGGAGCAGGGGAACGTCATACACGGGTTGGATTATAACGGTTTTTTTTTCCTCTCTCTCTCTTGCAGGAAGGTACGGACCGAGATATTGAAGCGCTACGGTAACAATCCGAGATTTTACTTGAAGCGCAAACGTTTCGATGGTTATCGCTCCGAGATATCGCGATCGGTGTTCTGTCTTTGTCCCCTGGGGTGGGCCCCGTGGAGCCCACGGCTGGTCGAGTCGGTGGAACTTGGCTGCGTTCCAGTAATTATCGCGGACGATATAAGGTTACCGTTTCAGAGCGCGATAAATTGGGACGAGATATCGCTGACGGTGGCGGAGCGAGATGTGGGTAGGCTGGAGTCGGTGCTGGACCACGTGGCGAAGACAAACCTCACTGCGATCCAGAGGAACCTGTGGGACCCAGCCAAGAGACGGGCTCTGCTTTTCAATAGCCGTGTAGTGGAAGGGGATGCCACGTGGCACGTGATACAGGAACTGGCGGGGAAGCTTGACCGGTCGCGGCGCAGACAGGTGACCGGCACATGGAGGTAATACACTTACAGCGTGGTTCAAAGTGGGATTTTTGCGACCTCTCTCTCTTTTGCTTTGTTCGGCGCGTCGCTGATGGGATAGCTCATTACCCCTTACGGATTTACACTGTAATTGACGTGTCGGTTTTTTACTGGAAGGAAGAGGACTACTAGCGCTAATTGTTTGTGACATGGCACCAGAAGTACATTGACGTAAAACATGTAAGGCGAGAAAAGAGTTAGAAAGAGACAGGATATGGTGGATGGGTCCCACTTCTCTTGTCTCATGCTACGCGCTGAGCTGGCGAGGACAGTGGTAGTTGATGGGCGAACCTCTTTACTTTGTATAGCAAATCTTCTTTTATTCTTTTACTAAATTAACCCTACAAATATGAAATATTGCGCAGGACATCTTTTGGTACATAGCTTTATATTTTTTTATTGTTTTCAAAAGATTTGGTGCAGAATGAAGAATTTTGTATCGGTTGTTGCCTTTCCCCTTTCAATCAGCGTGAGAGTAAGGTTGAAGCAACCTGATCTTTTTATAATTATCATCGTCTTTACAAAAAAAACAGCTGGAACATATTTTTCTTTGTTTCGTGAATCGTGGTAATGATAGTAATGGTAAAAGTGGACGAGGTTTTCGAAGAAGGAAACAATGCTCGTCGTGCGTGTATTTAATTGGTCGTTACTCGGAGGATTCAAATTGGTGTCGTTTGATTGTCCGTCTCTTTTATGAGCTTTTGTCTCTGTGAAAAACGAACGGTGGAATTTTATCAGATTAAATAAAGGAGGTAGTTGCATCGTTCACGCATGAATAAATTAATTGATTTACTTGCACGCCGCAATAAATGGGAGAGAGAATCAGTTTCCCTCTGGAAAAATATATATATATATATATAATTTTATAATTTTAATTGGAATTTGTGGGAGTAAAATGAGAGGATCAAATTGATTCGATTGTGGAATTTTTATTATTTGAATTTAAGATAAATTTTATATTTTTGTATTTTTACATATTTACTCAAAAACTCAAAGGATTTATCATAAACTAGAATATTTCAACACTCTGCTGCGTCATTATAAAATCATCTGATTCAATTGATTATAAATGTAATATTTTTTATAAATAAATTTGACTTTATAAGAATTTCATCACATGCTAATGATATAAAAATCTATCATTTAGAAATATTTTAACATATTAAATCAATTTAATAATAATGAAATGATCTATTGAAGCTAAAATAATATACTACTAAAAAGTTTATTATATTTCATAAAAATTCAGCTTAAGATATATTTTCATTGCTAACAAAATATAATAAATCAAAAGGTTAAAATGAGTAAAGAGCTTTTTAAAATGGTCTTGATTTTCAATATAAATTTTAAAAATAAACTAAAATCAAATGAAATAAAATTTAATTTCTTAATATAACTTAATTGAATAAATTTTGAAGTCATTAAATGTAAAAATATCCTGAATGAATGAAATAATATTTAAAATTAAAAGTTGAGAGGGAAAACGTCAAAATTAAGCTAAATCCAAATGAAATATCACTTTTAAAAACTTAACAGAACATTGCGATTAAACAAATAAAAATTTGGTGTTAAAATAATAAGTTTGTCATTCTTATATAATTATAAATTAAATTTTTCACAATAATTTGTAACTGCATCCTTCTCGTGCATTTTGTCTTGTCTTTCGCCCTTTTTGTCTAATAATGCCTTGCTTTCATGTACCAATACCGTTAACCAACAATGATATATTATATATTTCATATATCTCTCAGCTAGTGCAAAAAAAATATGAGTTATAATGGGGGAAAAAACTAAAGTAGGCTCGGTACATAATTTAAAATAATACAATTAAACATCAGTTTCCCAACCACTCAATTTATAAATCAACTTGTCAAACAAAACATCGAATGATGAATAGCATAAAAAAATTGAGTTAGTGTGCTAGAGGGGAAAACAGTTAAGCTGATTTAGATTTAGTGATGATTACCTTTCATGTAACTATTAGTATCTCATAAGTCACATATATAACTAATTGAGACAAAATTCTTAACAAACAATTTTTATAATTCAAAATTCAACTGTAGGAATAAAAAAAATGATCTAAAAAATCAAATCGAACCATGAATCTAATTTAGGTGCAAAGCACAAAAAATAAATCTAATTGATACAAACAAAAGAAATAAACATGTCTGTTAACTTATCATATTTCGTACCGGAATTATTATAAAAAAAATTGTCAAATTAATTATACAACCCAAACCAATTGGGAAAGAAAACATAGCATAAAATAAAGAAAAAAAAACAAAAGCACCAAATAAAGTAAACAAAAAAGTTGAACCGCTGTTGTGCGCTACTGTTGAACTGTAGCGTAACAGTAGTGCGCTTGAGCTTTCTCTTATTATTATTATAGATGGAGGCTAAAACAAGAGCAGAAAAAAATATCAAAATGGTTCCAGCTTCAGGGAAACACAACCAATAGGGGAACAAAATATAGTATACTGGTAGTCTTTGAGAAGTAGAAGGGAAAAAAGGGCATGGAGAAAAAATATTTCCAAAAAATAAAAGGGAAACATAAGGAAAAGAGGAGAAAAAAATAAAAATAAAAGGGGAACATAGACTTCATACATCTCTCAGCTAATGCAAAAATGGAGAAACATTAAATTAGATTTGATACATATTTTAAATTAATACTATGAGATAATAGTTTCTTAACAACCTAATTAATATACCAACTTGTCAATCAAAATGAATAGTATAAAAAAAATTGAGTTCGTGTGTCAGAAAAAGAAATACAATTAAGTTGACTTAAATTTAGTGGAAAAAATGGATTCCAAGTTTTTCATATAACTACACTATTTCATAGTTCACATATATAATTGAAAAATGCAAAATTCTTAATAAAAAAATTTGTAATTCAAAATTCAACTGCAAGAATAAAAAAAAGGACAATCTAAAAATCAAATCGAGCCATGACTCTATTTTTTGTCCAAAGTATAAAAAATAAATCTAATTGATAAAAGAAAAAATGAATAGTTCTGTTAACTTATCAAATTGCGTATGGAATTATCTAAAAAAACTTATCAAATAAAATATACAATTATGACTAATAAAAAAAGAAAAATAACATACTTATATAAATCCATGAAATATAAAAAAAAACTATTGGATAAAAAAAAATTGAGCCACTGCAGCAATCTATGGTTGCTAAGCACCGTAGCACAATAGTAGCGCCCTTGAGCATCTGCAAAAAAAAAAACCATTGGAGGGAAAAAAACCGGACTACTATTGCTAAGTATTATAGCACGACAGCAATACGCTTGAGCATTAATATAATTATAGATGTGCGTTGAAGTTTGAAAGAGGATATGATTTTTCAATTTTTTAAGTCTGCAAATATTAAGGAAAATTGTGAGATTTATCTATAGTTATTATAACAAAAAAGGATAAGTGGCTTCTCAATTATAATTTCATCGACAATTTGATAAGTAATATTGCATTGCTAGTATTCTGTGTTTCTCTGCGAATTTATTTATAAATATATTAATGCTCAAACCACTATTGTTGCGCTACAGTGCTTAGCAACAGTACCGTGTACTCGAATTTTTCCTCTTCCGATCACTTTTTCCCTGGATGCTCGAGCGCGTTACTGTTACGATATAGTGCTTAGCAATAGTACGCATAACAATGACTCGATTGTTTTTATCCGATAGTTTTTATTTTTATTTTTTCACGTACTTATATAATTATGTTATGTTTTCTTTTTCTATTAGTCAAAATTGTATAGTTAATTTGACATTTTTTTAATAATTCAATACAAAATTTAATAAGTTACATGCCCACTTATTTTTTTTATCAATTAGATTTATTTTTTATGCTTTGGATAAAAATTAGATTCATGACTCGATTTGATTTTTAGATTATCTCCTCTTTTTTTTTATCCTTGCAGTTGAATTTTGAATTATAATTTTTTTTATTAAGAATGTTATCTTCATCAATTATATATATGAATTATGAAATAGTAATAGTTATATGGTAAACTTGGAATGCATTTTTTCCACTTAATTTAAGTGAACTTAATTATATTTCTTTCTCTAGCACACAAACTCAATTTTTTTTATATTATTCATTTTGATTGACAAATAGGTATATAAATTGGGTGATTTGAAAATTGCTAACTAACTGTATTATTTAAAATTATGTATCAAGTCTAATTCAGTTTTTCTCCATTATAATTCTTATTTCTTTTTTTCCATAGCTGAGAGATGTATAAAGTTTATGGTGTATCATTGTTGGTCGATAATATTGATACATAATAGCATAATTCGATGAAAAGAAAAAGGCCAGAGATAAGACAATGTACATGAGAATGATGTAATTGAGAATTGTTATGAAAAATTTATTGTTTAAACATCATATTTTAATTTGTTTAATGTTTCTTTAAGTTTTCATAAGTGATACCTGCTTGACCTAATGTAATGTGGTAGCAAGAACATTTAGGTTTAGTTTAATTTTGACTTTTTTCCCCTCTCAACTTTAAATTTTATTTCATTTATTTAGAGTATTTTTACATTTGATTATTTCAAATATTTTATTTAATTAAGTTATCTTAAGAAATTACATTTTATTTCATCTAATTTTATTTTGCTTTTAAAATTTATATTAAAAATCAAAATCATCTTAACAAAAAATTTATACACTTTAAGTTTTAGTTTTACTATATTTTATTGGCAATGAGAATATACATTAAACTGATTTTTTCTGAAATGTAACAAATCTTTTAGTAGTATATTTTTTTAGATCCAATAAATTATTCCGCTATTATTAAATTGGTTTAATATATTAAAATGTTTCTTAATAGTAAAATTTTTTTGTTATTATCATGTGATAAAATTCTTACAACATCAATTTCATTTGTAAAAATATTATCTCCGTAAGTAATTAAATTAGATAATTTTATATATGACGCTGCAAAATACGTAAATTTTATAGTTAAAAAAAATTGTAAGCATACCAATGAACAGTAATGATCTGAAAATTTGGGACGCAAGTGCGTGAGGCAGTAGGAATTTGAAAATTGTGCGATGGGCAGGTGAAAGTGGAAATTCCCACCTTATAGTTGACTGAGATAATGGTAGAAGCGACATTCTCCCTTCCAGAGAGTTTGACCGCTTTTGTTGAACGGAGTCTATATCTTTTATAGTATTTTATATATAATAAAAAAATAAAAAAATTATAAAATATTTTGTATAAATTTCGATATTATTTATTACAATAATCATATATAATTTATATTCATTATATTTTTTTTAAATAATTGCTGATTTGAGAGGGATATGGATTCTTTGAACGGACCCTTTAGGTGAGCAAACAAACTTGTTTGAATTTATTACTCTTTTTTTTTAAGCGTGACTCGGTGAGGGGGATGGAAAGTTGGAAACCAAGCATTGAGCATTTGAGTGCACATGGATGCAACATTATTATTTTCTTTTCTTTTTTTTGAGAAATTTTTGCTACTGTTCTACGCATGGTCATCATTTATTCATTTTTAACTTTTGAACAGAAAAATAAAATACCTTTGTGTCCTGTTTACTGACTTGCTTTTGATTTGATAAGTGAAGTAAAATTAAAATAAAATAAAAATTAAATCACATAAAATATTGATGTTTCATGATAATGAAGTAAGTAAATGAAATAGTAAGAATAAAATGTGTTAAAAACTGTAAAATTTGATAACTAAATTTTACTCCACCTTCACAGATATTTTAATTTATTCCAACTTAAATCATATTTTTTTGATACATAAAGCACTTCAAAGTTATTACTCCACTTACAAAACACACCTTTAAAATCTTGTAATTTAACATAGAAGACGGGACAGCTTATGTTAGACCCAGTCTAAGCTCTTAGCTGCAAATATTTTTTTTCTTCGTTTTCTCCTTGTTTTGTTTTTTTTGGTTATTTATTTATTTTTTGGCGTGGCTGTTGCTATAGTTTATTGCAATCCCAATTATATTTGGAATTGTTCGGCACCACAAGCGCAATTAAATTTTAGTCTATGCTAAGGTTTATATTTAATTGACTTTATCCGTCAATAAAAATGAAAAAAAGCTTAATTAATGAATAGACGTGTCTTAAAATGTAGATAAGAATAGGAAACTTGAAAGCTAAATAAGACGGTCTTAATTTGCACTAAAATAATATATTTTTGAAATAATTAAGCGATTAAGGAAATTGGAAAAACTAAAGAAAATTAAAGAAGACTAAAAAAACAAGGGCGGATTTAGGTGTTAATTATGGGGGAATGTCCTTCAAAAATTTTGAAATTGTTCATATATACTTGGAAATTTTATTAATTTACAAGTAATTGTTACATAAATTTTACGTTTGATACTCATAAAATGATAAATATTATTCCACTAATAAACTTCATAGTTATCATTAGTGTTCTTGATACAATTATTGTGCTAATATTAATATTTTGTATGATAATTTATATGATTATTTAATTCCTAAATTTTGTATGTATCTGTTGACTTTTATTTAAAAACTTTCTGACTCCAAGATATGGCAAAAGAGGATGATGTTGCTAACAGCCCAGTTGCATGTTGTTTTTTGAGCTTTAGCGAGGTGCTTTGAGATCGTTGCTAACAGCCCAGTTGCATGTGCACTCGACAATCCGTATTTTTCTAGAGCAGTGGAAAATTTTTGAATATTTTCTTTCTTGGTGATGGAGATTATTATTGGTCCGGGAGAAATTTTCAGTGCTAAATAATATACCGTTAGCATGTTATTAACTAATCTGACTTTGCGTTATCTAAACGCATGTTTGCAACTTTTTTTTAAGTAAAATATAATGCTTGAAACTTGCATCCACCAATTTATTGTAAATAAAAACAATGTGCAAATCATGGGCAGTTTTGCACACTCTTCTAAGAAACTTTATTTTATCTACAGGTCCAACTAATTCTGCAAAAAATCTTCAAATCCTCAACCCTAAGCCACAAAATTAATGTTGTTTTGTGGATATATACAGGATAGAAACTATAAATATATATGCATATTTGGTCGTTGGTACACAACCAAACATGCTAATAATTAAATACCACCATCAAGATTTAACCAAGAAATAACAATTAACTAAATACCAACCCCTCCTGCCTGAAGATGTGATATTTACCCACACCGTACATACCAAAGCACAGAACCAAGTAGATAAAATAACAAATTTAGATATCGTAATTAATTAGCATTGTTTCACATCATTATTTCCAATCAAAAAAATGATTTGATTCAATCTGGTACTCTTCATAAAACTCTACCTAACCTCCAAAATTGATCTATGGAACTAGATCTCTCATTCTCTTGAAACAGCAACCAAAATAGAAAAAAAAAACATATATATCAAGCTAGCAAGTATAAATTTATTCGCCAAATTAATTAATTATCACCGGTTACCGTGCTTTGTTCAGCCTCGAGCTTCTTCTTGTTTCTCTCTAGCGCCTCAGCTACTTCTTTTGGCATGTATTTCTCGTCATGCTTGGCTAACACCTCTGCTGCCTCAAAGAAGCATTCACTGCTTCTTGCCTTCTCTGATGCTTTTGATTTTTGAGATTTTATCTCCTCAGGAAATGGCTTTAGAAAACCCTCCACCACCACTGAGTGTCCCTCACGAAATAAATCAGGCAGAGACCCTTCATAGCTACACAAAGAGAAAAGAAGAAAAATTCTATGAGTTTTATACATCAAGTGCAATTTGCTTAACTGATTTTGTGTCAGAGCTAACCACAACTTCTTGATTTCCTGGTGGTTTGTTCAGGTTGATCAGGTCATGAGTCCTAACAGACTTTTAACCCCATGACGTAATAACTATAAAAAATTGAAAATAGAGTCAAAATCCTATTTGCGTGATTCTTCTTCCACTTGGAAGTTGCTAAAAGATTACAAATACCAAGATCATGAAATGCTGTTATGCAAGCACTACCTCATTCCACAACTTTGATATAAGCCAGCATAGCGAGGTCAAATTTCTCCATCTGCTGGTGGCAATAGCATTGGTACTCAAATTACTCAAATCTTACTAAAAAGGAAAAACAACATATAAGTACCAAACTCAAACACAATGCAACACAACCAGTCTGCCATAATAGAATGCCTCGAATAACCTAAGTATCAAGTCAGGATGTCTATTGGCTATGTAAACCCCAAAAGTAATAGTCACAATACACCCCGCCATAGTTAAAGGCAGTTTATAGCAAAAGTATGAACAGTACCTGCCCATTCTGATACTAGTATTAATGAAATTTTAGCACATGCAGATCAATCATTTTTTGAAACAATATCTTCTTGCTTAATTATTTGGTGTTTATAGTTGATGTTAGTACGAACTGTCAAATCAAGCACAAAGACCATACTAACTATTCCATTCGGTTAACTTCAAAAAGGGAGGAAAATTCAAGCACAAATTGCCATGCTAAGTGTTCCATTTGGTTGGATTAAAAAAATGACATAATAACAAGTTATGTTGTGCTATTAATAAACAACTAAAAGTAACTCACAAATACCAACTCAAAGTGGCCTAATTGAGGGAAGGTCTTCAATGGAGGTTACAAAAGGGCGAAAAGAGGGGAGAGCAAAGGAATGGAGAGAAATATCTCACCTATCCTTGCTCCGGATTTATATTTGAGGAGGTTAATAGAGATTAGTGGTGTTACTGGAGTATAATGAGGTGAATCCTTTTCCTCATTATTTTTCCAAGTTCATTCACCCTAAATTTCCGGTGTAACTGTAATCAGGTGACTTTTTCCAACCTTTTCCCTCTAAATTCCGAAGCACAGTGATAGTTTTCTAATATCAATTTTAATTCAGAGCAAACAAATTGATTTGTGCTATTCTGATTAACTCCTAAAACCAACGATAAACTAACGACTTCTTTGTCAGGGAAATAAGCAAGTATAGAACTGAAAGAAACATAATTCAATTAACACCCCCTTTAGCAAGGAACTGAGAAATAAGCAAAAATAAAGTAATACCATTCTTGTAAACAAAAACTCATTAAGGAGATAATGAGGTACCACTATTCAGCCGAATATAATTGAGAATATTATCAATCCACGATCACAATGAATCTAAGTAACAGTACCGTACGAGGATGTCGGTGATCAGATCAGTGACAACAAACTCCATCTCCGGCGAACTAGGGCTCGGATGCACGACCGATCCCTCCAGTACAAGCCCTCCCAGTCTGAATCGATTCTTCGCAGGATCCGAGGTGAATTTAGACAATGCATCCGTAGGGGTTATGTAAAACACGAGCTGATCTTGAAAAGTGCTCAGGACGATAACGATAAACCCCGCCACACAGCCGAAGGTTAGCGCGTAGGTCCATAACCTTCGGGTTTGTAGTTGCCTCGCACGTGCGCCGATGTCCACGTGGCGAGGACGGGAGGAAGGGAGGCGGCGAGAGGAGGTGGAGAAGGGGAGAGAAAAGGGGGCGAGGGGTAAAGGATGGAAGAGAGGGTTGAGAGGTAAGGGAGAGGAGGGAATGGAGAGAGGGTTAAGGGAAGAGCGAAGGAGCAAGGGAGAGAGGAGGGAAGAGCGGAGACGAGAGGTGAGAAGGCGAGATGCCATTGGAGAGGAGAAGGTTAATTAATGGTTGGCTTGTTGAGTACGTAGTCTAAGTCGAGTCGAGCACATATGCTAGCCTAAATGGAGCGTCAGTCAACGCCGCCTTGCTTAGCTAAGGTGGTAACGAATTATAGAGCTCTGGCCGTATAAACGGATCCGACGACTACCGATAAGAGTTAAATCATATCCTTTTTATTTTCTAAGATATCAAATAATTTCAGGTATGAATACGGATCAAATAAATATGAATATAAATATGGATATATTTTAAATATGAAATAATAATATTACATTTATCATTCAAAAATATTATATGATATTTTTCATGATAAATCATTAGTACGAAAGTTAAATATTAATTATAAGAATTAAGTGTTGGAATTAATTTCTATTAATTACAAAATTATATGGGCTTATATGTAATATAAATATATATTGAATAATAGACTATCAAATATCTAATTAAATTCGTTATAAAGTGATCAAATTAAGTATTATTTATTGGGTTTCAATATGTGTCATGAGAAATGTAGCCTTTAATATGTAGAATACGTATAAATAACTTTATGATTTAGTGATGGTCTAAATTATATAAAGTTTAGTAATAATACAATTATGTTATTAGTTCCTAGAGAATACAACTAATAGGCAGTTTTCTAATTTTGAAAGTAAATCCGTTAAGAGAGAAATTAAATTTGGTATGGATCCGCTAAGATATAACCAGTGGTTTGCCAACCTTTCGGGTTATTGACACCCATTACAAGGGATCAAGAACCATCATCTCTCCATAATCATTATAAGGCAGAAACCAACAAAAATCCTCTCTCTGAAATTCGGGTTTTCTGAAAAGAGAGAAAACCGCCTGGTCGATTCTCTTCATCTCTCCATCGGAGAAAACAAAGATCACCGCGAAGGCTTAAGGAATCCGATGATCAACGGGGTTGTGTCTCTTCAGAAGACCGACAACATGAATCAAGGTAATTTTATTTAAATTAAGAGTTCACTAGAGAATCATGGATAATGTTCTTACATTAAGCACTAATTATCATTATATTATTACTTTAATTGTACTAACAAAATTATAAAAAAATAAAATATGAGCTCAAATTAAGTCTAAAATTAATTGAATTTGTAATCTGCATTAAAAATTCAATTGAAAAACATATAATGAGTCTTTCAAACAAATATCCAATTTTTAAAAAAATCCGAATTTGGATAATTATCCGAATCCGTATCCAATTCTGAATTAAAAACCGTATCCGTATTTATATCCATAGAAAAACCATCCGTATCCAAATATCCGATTTAATTATTTTCCGGATATGGATCACCTTCGTTTGATACATTAAAGTGTCATAAAGTATTTAAATCACCTCTACTTTACTTGTCAAATGAAGAGTATATTATTAGCAAAAGTTGCGAAATTTTGTATGTATTTTGTAAGAATACTAAAAAAATAATTTGTTGGTTAGATTTTATCAAATTTTACTTTTGAATTACGATTTTTTTTTTCCTATCATAACGTGAAAAAAAGGAACGGGATAACAATTGTCGGTTAAATCGAAAGGAAATGGGGCATGGACCTAATTTTAATTTTAGGGATGTTCTTGGAAGTTCCAAAATCATTTTTGATCTTTCTGTTTGGGCCCAATCCAAGGCCTCTAATTCTGATAGGACAGATTTTCTTGAAATGTCCGGAATCTGCCATTTCTTTTTCTTTCCTTTTTTTTTTAACTTTTTGGGGAATTGCTCAGACTTCAGCAAGTAATAGTGTACAAATCTGCCCAGAAAACAATATGCTTAAAAATGTTAGAGAAAAGTTGCAAAGAAACAACATATAACAACGAAAAACTTGCAAACCCAGGAACTAGTACTGTTTAAAACAGTAGTCGAAAGGTACTGGGAGGTACTTTTTAGCAAAATTTGTTTCACTTCACCCCTAAAAAGCCGAAGCAAACCTTCTGACATAGATATTTATTTCCGTTATTGCTACTAAAACCAACCCAACAACCGTCTACTCATCGGTAAACCTCCAAAAGGGGGAAAAAAGGAAAGAAAAGAGAAGAAAATGCACTTGCTCCAGAGTGTGTTACAACTTTTAAAGCACCGTCTAAGAGCAACATTTTCTGATAGACAACTTCTTGAGTATCCCAATTTGCAGCCCGAATCTCAAAGCTGCACATGAGTCAATTGGATGGTCTTGATGCTGCCCACCAGAGTTTAATAAGTGCCTCAAGGGATACAAACTACCCTCTACAGTCTACCCCCAAATCTTTTCCTCTACAAGTTATGCATCTCCAGATCAATCCCCTTTTACACATTTGTATAGTTATGTACCATATTATGTATAGCCATAATTTCAGTGTGTGTCTGAAACACAAGTCCGAATGAAAACAACAATTGCAATTGCTCAAAGATATGACATACAAAAGAGGAAGCCACTATTACTGCAACAAACAGCTCTTATATCAAAGAATTAGAGCTGGCAAAACAATATTAATATCAAATGAGCAACCCATAAGCAAGCAATAGCCCGCCAAATGTAGAAATTGAGTTGCGAGTTAATCAGGAGCAAGTGCCTTTGCATGGAGAGTCAGTGCATGTGCAAACAGGTTTGCCAGCATACTGCCACCCATTAAACCCTCTCTCCAAAACCATTATGTTCTTTATGCCCGCATCTTCCTTTGATTCTGACAAGTAGTCTAGAAACAGCTGAGCACAGGTTGGGCCCCGCACCTGCAAAGTCAAATTACATATGTAAGATAAACTGCATATTTTAAATTTAATTTTTTCCCAAAAAACTTCTAAAAAGTTGATCCCTTGCAGATCAGGCTTTTATAGAATTTCTAATTTGATTGTCCTCAAATGCAAAAGAGCTAGTCATTAACTTCATGTCCATTAATTACGATTTTAGCTTGGAAATTTAGCAGCCGTAATACGAGAGGAGGCTGTAGGGACCAAGCAAGTGCTTAGAGGCTGTATGGGAGCACTAGCAAGCACAGTACATTTTGACATAGTAGTTGCAACAAGAAAGTGAATAGTTTATGGATGTTTTCAAGCGTAGTCACACGCCATAGAGAGGCTCCAAGCAATCAGCAATTAGGAGCATCAATGAGGCTTTCTGGGATCTAGAGAGAGGTTCTCTGGTAGTGAACTAACAACAAAGAATTGCCAAGCTCAACACAAAACTAACCAACGGAAAGAAGGCAGTTCTGGTGAAAACAATTCGGTTCAATGCTTTTCATATATAAGGCCATTTTTGAAGGGGGACAAGGCACAGTATCTGAAAATGTCATAACTCTCCAATTCTATACCCTAATAGTCCCTACCTATCCTCTTTCTAATCTCCCTAGTAGAACTCCCTAAAATTTTCAGCACCCCTTGCGCCTTGCGAAATTTAAACCCATTCTTTATGGCAAAAAGGCAGTGCCACTGACTATCTGTGTTGGACACCTTGTTTGTCGAATACTTTGAATTCTTGGTCAGAAACTCGTCCTATGGCCAGTTCCCGAAACGGAAGATTGCTTCAGATGGGGAAAGTAGTTGCTCAATTGATTGCAAATAAACACATACTTCCCCTATTATGTCTGGATCTTGCTTCGTGCTTTTTTCACTATTGGTTGGTAAATGTCTTCTAATTACTAAGTAAATTCCTGGTTTCCTTTTTCTTTGTGCAATGGTGCTTGTTGGGCAGAGCAGGGCTATTTGCTTCCTCTTCGGGCCCATCCATCAAGATCTTAATAGGAGAGTCTGCATGGAGTCAAAGGTCATATTTCAGCTATTCTGCCTACTTCAGAGGCCATGTGGTCTTCCCCTTTCTATTAGGTTCACTTTGACAAGCTGCCTGAGACCAGTAAGAAAGCTATTTCCTCGTGGAAAGAAATTGAGTGAGGTTAGAAAGGAGCATGCTATTTTCACCCATCAAGTATAGCTTTGCTCGGAAGACTAGGGCGGTTAAGACTATATTCTGATGGAATAGGTGTGCTCCTACTTGCTTTAATAAAGACAAATAATGGATCATCGACTTTCTTAGATTTCATCTCTTCCTTTGGTTTGGGACCATGCACGATAATGGTAGGACTCTACTCTAGTTTGGTTTGAATGTGTAAGAGGTTAAAAAAAAAATTATTTTACGTTCAGTGTATCAATGAGATATTACATGGCGCTACGTGGGAGGTTTTTTGATGGAACATACATTTGAATTGGAAACACAAAGAGTTGGTTAAAGTCATTGTTAAAAGAGAGAGCTTCCAAATCACTTGGGAGTATTATGAGTGAATAGCACACGATTATGTAAAGCAGTCATAAGATTATGGAAATAAATTGCACAAGGTTCCTAAACAACTTAAATTATCTTTCTAGGAGTAAGGAAAAGCAAGTGAAAGGAATGTGTTAAGCAATCACAATTTTTTTTTTTTTGAGTATCGTCCCTCTTTTCATTACAAGTACAACAATTACTATGAGAAAGCAAAAAACTTTTCTAACTCTTCATTATTACAACAATTACATTTGGTATTGATTCTTTCCTTCTAATTCTTATTCCACACAAATCAAAGTCTCAACTAAGATAATAATGGGTAACTATAGAGATGTAATTATACCAGAATGAGTAGGAAGTCACAAATTAGCCCAACAGCCAAAGGTTAATAACCGAAGAAAAGAAAACAATTATCCCTCTTAGAGCAATTAGCATTGTAGGTCCTATATTGTATTAATAAACAATGGAAGTCTGGTGTCTCTGCCTCCTTCAAAATCAAATCAAAGAGCATTTTTGTCCAATTAAAACTAATCTATGCATAAATTACATAATCAACAAAAGGGGGCAGAAGATAACCTTGCTAAGTGCGCAGTGAAAAACCAGGGTATCTTTCTCTCTGACAGCCTGGACCAGGTCGGGAAGCTTCTGAGAGAAGGTCTCGCTGGCGAAATGCAACGAGCCACCTATGTGCGGGTCATAGCTCCTCTCTTCATCCCTTTATTGAGAAACGAGATTCAGTAAAGAAAAGGTGAGCAGAGAAGATGAGATCATGGGATCAGGACCAAGGGTTTTGAGATCGAATACCTGACATCGACGATCGCCACGCGAGGACTGCGTGCGAGAGAGAGGAGCTGTGTAGAGGTGACGTACGAGAGGCTCCTCGCCATTGGGGTAGGTGGCACTTCTCCTTCGCTTATTTCTTGCAAAAGGGAAGAAATGTGGTCGTGGTCGGCACGGAGAATCTCGGGTTGAAGAGAGAGAGAGAGAGAGAAATAGAAATAGTAGTAGTATATTTTTAATGGAGGGGTGTGTTGGTAATTATTATTGTTGTTAATTTTGGTAATTAATTTTTAAAAAAATTTGAAAATAGAAAAAAAAGAAAGTTGATAAATATATTTAGTATTTATAAATTAATTGTGTTTAAAATTTTATATAATTTGGAGGTTATTTGATATTTCATCGAAATTATTAAATATAAATCATTGTAAATATCATATAATTGAAACACAGTTAATTTATAAATTAAAAAATATATTAATATTTTTTTTCAATTTTTAGGTTTTTTTAATTATTTAAAAATTCATTGTTAAAATTATTAAAATATGTAGTCGATCTCCATCCATTTTCACAATGTAAAAACAAATAAGAAGACCAAAGATATTTTGCAAATTTTATGACTTATATAAGTCATAAAATTGGAGATTTGTGTTGAATATCAGAACATGCAAGTGCTGGCCTTCTCTTCAATTGTACGGAATCAATTGGAGATTTTGAGATAAGAGTTGGATGATCCGGACTAAATTAGTCTTATGGTTTTTTTTTTATATATATATCTGATTTTTGATGTTAATATTCAAATTTTAAATATATGGTTCACTTATTTTTCTTAGCTAAATTGACGAATTGACGAATACAAGTCGATTTGTACTCTGAATTAATGTAAAACATGTGACATGTAAATATTTAAAGCAAATACGAGAGTTTTAATGTCCGTTGAATTAAATTTCGATTTAATGAATGAGCTAAATAATCATTGAATCTTTAAATTTGATATTTTACATGATTATTAAAACTTAAAAGCAAAATTTTTATGTAAATTTTAATATCATGAAACGATTATTTTATTCATCGAATTAAAATTTAATCTGATAAATATTAAAACTCGTCCGTTTCCACATTTAAAACACATAACATATAAACAATTTACCGTAGTAAATATATCACAATAATTATTGTTTGAGTGAGAATTCAGGTATCTCTTCAGACATTGCTCCTTTAAATCTTCGTTGAATTATTAAATAATATTTTAAGAATAACTACTTTGAGTAAGTGACATGACACAAACTATATATCAATTAAAAATTTCAAATACATGCACTGTCCAACACAGATCTCACATCAACATTTGTGTACACATATATAGTGATTTTTGTATATACTCTTTTGGAAATTGATAAAATCCTTTTGAAATTTGCTATAATGATTCACAGTGCAACATAGTAGTTGACGGTTTTATGATTTAATAACTCAAAACGAGTCATAAATTAGATAAAAACATTAACCTATCATCAATGTGGTATGAATGCATTGCATTATATTTTGTTCGCATAAAAGAAATATATCATTTCATAATCACTTCAATAAATCTATTTTTTTTGTAAGTATTAGATAACATTCGAAGGATATTTATGAATTTTAATTATTTAGACTTAAAATTAATCCTAAAATATTTAAAAATATGTAACACCACCGAGAAAAAGAGGAAAAATCACATTAACATATCCGACTTATTATCTAATTAACCAAAATTCTTTGAAGAAATTATCTTTATATTTTACATTCTGTATCCCTTATCTATACATAAAAAAAATATTTATATTAAATAAATCATTTATTTATTTTAAATTTATAAGTTTTTATAGTTAGTATAAAAAGTGCTTATCACTTTTTTTATTAGATGATTATAAAAAAATTGAAATTAAAAATTTTATTACACAAATATAAATATAACTCACATAATTTTTAATTCTAATAATATAAAATATAAATACTCTAAAAAAATATAAATTCATATAAAATACAATTAAAAAATATAATCATCACTCGTCAACTTTTGAGTGCATCTCATTTTCCACCAATTTACCATGAATTATGATTTACGAATCAACTCGAGTTACGGCAACTCGGGTAAAGGCGTTGACATCAAAATTTCGCTCACTCACATCTGCAAATCGGGTGACAGAGACCAGAATACCAGATCCGATAAAAAAACCCAAATCGGCCCAAAAGTATTTTCAATCGGGCGAGAGAGACCAGAATACCGGATCCGATAAAAAAACCCAAAAATCTAAAAAGAGAAAGAAAAGAAAAAACGAAAAAGAACCGGGAACTGGAAATTTCGTTTCGCTCTTTCCAGTTCCTTTTCTTCCGCCATAACTTTTTCCCACTCTCTCGCCGTTCACAGATGTGAGATGTATTTCTCCCTTTAATGGCGTCAAGAAGAAGAAGAAGAGTATCGTATCGGCTTGACGACTACGACGACGACGAAGAAAACGAAAGCGGTACCGATTCGGAAGACGACGGTTCTTCCAGCAGTGACACCGACACGGAACCCGACACGGAACCGGAAGCGGTGGTAAACCTACTACCCCAAGGGTTCGGACAGGCGAGGGATTCAGCAATTGAAGTTGAAGAAGAGAGCGAGGACGAAGAAGAAGACGAAGAGGAAGAAGGAAGAGGAGGAGGAGGGAAAGAAAGTGAAGGAAGAGTGGAGAATGGGGTGGAAAAGGGGAAAGAAAATGTTAGGATTGAGGTGGGGGACAACTTTGTACTGCCTACTTGCCCCGTTTGCATGGAGGCATGGACCTCAGAGGGGCCGCACCGCGTCTGGTATAGACATTTCTTTTTGAATTAGAAAAAACAAAGCATAAGACCTTCTTATGTTGCAGTTTGTGCTGTATGCTTCACCAGATTGCTGGATGATGGATGCTATTCTGAGTTAATGGTCAAGTATCCAACTAGGTTAAAAACTTGTATAGGATACAATCTTAATTACACGGTCTCTTGTCAGATCTTTGCCAATTTTTTGCCCAATTTAATTTTGTATCGTGAGATTACCCATTTCAATTACAGTACTTTTCAAAAAGAAGCATTCTTTTTCTTTTGTTGATTTAGATTTGGCATCCATTACTTCGATTTATTCAGCTAAACTGAGTTATGTGTTCTGAACTTGATGCAGCTGTATTCCCTGTGGGCATGTGTATGGTAGATTGTGCCTAGAGAAATGGCTACGCAAGTGTGGGAACAAAGGGAAAGTAAGTATATTACCATTCGTCATCATATTAGATGACGCAATTTTTTTCTTTAGGTTTTCCTTTTCTCATCTTCTTAATTATTTCTTATCCATTTGGCAGTGCCCTCAGTGCAATGGGAAATTTAATCCCAAACAGATCATTAACTTGTATGCACCAAGGATAGTGGTGCCAAATGATGACTTAGAAAAGGTTATAATTTCCTTCCCTTTCATTTATCATATTTTTTAATAGCATATTTCCCATTGATTTAAGGTCTTAACAGAACAACAAGAACCATTAGGTTATTAACAATTTTGGCATAACTCTACTTTTTTCTTGAAGCTCACATTGAACTAATCTGAAACCAATGATTACTATTTTGTGGGGTATATGAATTTTAGCTTACTGTACAAGTCAAGTATTGGTTAAGTTAATGAAGAGAAGTTAAGGAAGCCAACTTTGTCAGACTGACTTCAATTGCATTCTATTTGGCATTCACTAGAAAGTCAAGTTTAATTTTTAAACATGGTAATTTACCTTTTTTTTTGTTTTGCTGCTTTATCCCTCTTTAAAAACATGATTTATTGGAACTGCACATGGCCTTCTTTTCAATTGCACTAAATCTAACTTTCCATTGCTTTTGAACTTCAAAACTGCAACTTTACCTCTGTAAGAATTAGCATTGTCTGCCTAAGAAACCAACATTTGGTTCATGAATCTAATCTCAGTACTTGTGTTTTGTAGGAGGTGAATTCTCTACGAGAAAGAAACGAATCCCTTACTTTGGAGGTTAGCTGTTTATTTTGTATGCCAATACTGGATAGTGGATACTAATACCATGGTATTTTTTCAAGCAAACTCTGTGTTTTATTCATAACTCTGTAAACTGTGTTTTTTGTTTGTTATTGCAGAAAGCAAGATTACTTGAGGAAATTCGCAAGCAAAGGGTATACCATATTAAAACTGCCCTTTTTATATACTATAACTAAATGGAAAAGAAAGATGATGTACCAATCTTAACATTTTAAGTAATGGCAGTGCGCACACGAAAAAACTATAAAGTATGAATTTTTTTCCTTCCAGCCAATTACCAATACTTAGGTGGGAATAGGTCTAATTGGATATTTTCGTTGTGCTCCAAAACTTGTTTAAATTAATTTAAATTGGCTGCAATATGATCATCGATGAATAAAATTTTTGTATAATGATTTGCAGGAGCAATTAGAAGAAGAACAAAGATCTAAGAAACAAGTAAGGAAAGCGTAACATACCTTTCATACACACAAAAAATAAAGAGAGAAAAAAACACGACTTAAAAACTATTTTCATTAAACTTCTCTTTTCCTGAAGAAAATAAGACAGACTAGTCTTCTAGAATTTTCTGATCAGAGGCAGAAGCTTTCTATTGGAGCATTCGCAGGTACATTCCTTTTTGCTCAGTTGATATCGTTCCTTGCATGCTTTTTGAAGATAGAGCAACTTAAAGCAATTTTGTTTTTTGTTCTTGTAGGAAGTACAGCAACATCTGCTGGCAGAATTGTTTTGCGGGTACTCTCTTGAAAAGGACCTTTATCATGTTAATTTTGTCTCCAGATCATGTTTTACAAGGTTTCTCTACCAATAAAGTACCTTATGTACTGACTGGTCCAGCTTTATGCTTTTCTTTTTGGTTTTTCTTGGCTTATATGTAATGTGGGTTTATGTGGGTTATATATAAATCTTAATTCAGGTTGAACACCATCTTTTGGCCAAATCACATCATCCTTAATAGGCATCCTTTTATTATTAATGTCAGACACTTTTTCATTTCTTCTGTGTAGAATGAGCTGGCTTTTGATGGAGCTCGGGTGATGGTTATAGATGCATCCAATCACACACTAATGGTTTCTTCAAAGGCACCCGGAATTCCTGGTGAACATATGCTCAATAAGGTTTGTTTAATTATAATCATTATTAACTTCATTTTTTGTTCATTTTAATCTGTATCTTAAGGGTCATTAAATGTTTATGACATGGTGTCCTTGATTATTAGGCTATTCACTTTACTGTTGCAGGTTAGCCTACTATGTCCCAGTGAAATAGAGAAAATAAGGCTACCGAATAATACTAAAACTGTCAAGGATTTATGCATTCTTCCCAATGGACTCGTAGCTCTTGCATCATTAGGCCGGAAATTAGCAGTATTCAGGTTGTTATTGCATTCTATCTTTTTGCCTGCAAAGTGCAAACCAATACAAAGTTCTCCTCCACGTGTAAATAGTAATGAAGTAGTCTTTGAGGATTTGCAGTTAGCGTGAAATAGTATTCTCAAGATTGGAATGGTATATTCTGCTATTTTCAACATATTTGTACTCACCTTGATGTTCTTCTTACTTGAGCTCAGCCTAAACAGAAAATCAAGCTGAATGGTTTTTAGGGTTGGTCATCTAGTTTACATTTCGTAGAGCAATTTATTGTGTGCCAACATGAAAAATGTTAAGTTGATTTAGTCATTATGTGCTTGATTAGACTTCGGTTTTAACGACTGAATCATACCTTTTAAATATAACACAAGTACTCTTTTTGACAGTTACAAGTGAAATATTGTGCTATTTTACGAGGAAAGCACTTTGTTTTGCCGTGCATCTTATATATTGGATTCTTTATAGATTGTTTTCAGACAATACTTTGTTTCTCTTTCAGCATGGCGAGCAACAACTTTGTCCTTCAATATGACTTACCGGTAATTTTCTAGTTCTACGCTTTTATATATACTAGACATAATTGTCATCTCTTAGCGAGAATTTATATTATTATTATTCTTATTATTTTTTGTAGGCTCCTGCCTGGTCTTGTTCTGGGAATGATGGCAATGATCACTATATTTATGCTGGGTTGCAGGTTTGTCAGTATTACTCTCTGTTTCATTTTTATTTTCATTTTATCTGTTGGTGAACTGCAACCAAATGAAAAATACAACCCCAGAAGTTGCTACATATTCAATTCGCCTGTTATGCTCCAAATTTGTTCTGCCTGCTTTCTTTAACTGCTCTCTTTCGGTGATTAATAGACTGCTTCTGTTGTGGTCTGAACAGTGATTTGGGAAACTGCAGGACATGAATTTCTTTTCTTATTTTCTTTTTTTGTTCTTTTACTTTTATCATCATCATCATCATCATTATTTTTTTTTGGGTGGTGGGGGGGATAACACTTTAATCTCACTCTCAGTTCCATGGAGACTATTGTTACACCTCATGGGAATTGTTCTGGCCATCCCTTGGGTCAGCTCAGGTGATATTAGGATTGCTACAATTAATTTTAGTTTAATTATGGTAGAAGTTTAAAATTGCCTCCTGATTTCTTTATCTTGATATTAGCAAGAAGGGTGCATGCATGAATTCTTACTTGGACACATTTTATCTCCAATCATTCACATGTAATTGTCAGCTTATTTAATAGTTGGGTATGGTGTGACTGTGACCTATTCCCACCTTTTCGGGCAGGCAAGATCATCTCTTATAGGGCCAGAGTTGGCATGCCAGCAGACTGTTACCCACCTTCCCTGCATCAGCAATGTTGTAGAAGAAAATAGAATGTTAATTAAATTATACTGTTGAGTATTTTGGTTTTTTTGGACAGATAGAGTGTAAGTTGAACATAGTAACAACATTTTGAGATATGTGGTCTTTTATTTCAGGATAAAATGAACATAATGTGTGCTCACTTTTTTGTTTCAGAATGGGAAATTATTGGTCTTTGATGTGCGGCAGATTGCACAGCCAGTGCAATCTCTGGATGGACTCACTACTCACCCTATCCATACTGTACACTCGTTGGATAATGGTGGTACCAGCAAGGTCCTGACAGCCTCCTCAGCAGGTGCTTGTGTGTGGGATATTGACCAAGGGGCAGAAGGGTGAGCAACTACCACTTCTTTACAGTTCCCACTCTTGATTTTTTTTTTTTATTGATTGCCATGTTTACTGGTTACACTTTTATAGACATTATAAAAGAAAAAAAGATACTCATTAGAGTCAATCTAGCATCCATAGAGCTTGGAAATCCTGATAATGACCACCTTTCTTTTGAATTTATATTAAACTCCTAAATTCAAATGACGTTCTGACCATGATCTTGTTTATTTTCACAAGTGATGTGCCCATGTAAAATTTTATAATTATTTGAGTTCTTTTTATACAAGACAAAGGGTCTTGACAGTGAACACACTAAAATTTATATTTAATTTTTTAAGTTATTGAAAAAAAATATGGAACTTTATTGGGATGCATCCCTCTTTAAGAAGAACGAGATTAATAATCAAATGAAGGTCTGACATCATGTTTATTTTCACGAGTGATTTGCCCATATAGAATTTTATAATAATTTGAGCTCTTTTTATACAAGGCAAAGGGTCCTGACAGTGAACACACTAAAAGTCATATTTAATTTTTTAGGTTATTGAAAAAAATATAGAACTTTTTTGGGATGCATCCCGTTAAGAAGAACAAGATCAGTAATTCGGATATGTTGTTTGTTATTATTTTTTAAAATATTAACTAAAGTGAGGTTGTGACAACTTTTGGCAATCAAAATGTTCGGGTGTCAGAATCCTCATTTTTAAATAAGAGCAATTGATGTTTTTTGTTTCATAATATCTCATGCTATACACCTGGTCAGGCCAGTAGCTTAACCCTGTCTATATGTTTTCTTGCAGGCCAACTATGGTCCCTGGACTGGAGAGCCACAGTGTATGTATTTCGCTTGCATGTGGTGGTGACAATATAGTAGCCACCTTTCGACCAAGAGTTGACCTATGTCAACCTGATACCTCGTCATCTCAAACCCTAAATTCATCTTCCTCTCCTCTTTCCAATCCAGGAAAGCTAGGTTCTCACATCCTCATGAAAAAAACCCCTGACGGCATATCCTTTTACAAGGACCAAGTTTGTCATGGCAATGTGAGTGAGATTCGCATGTCGAGATCAGCAATTATTTGCTCAGACAGAGATGCCCCTCTATTTGCTCATGGAGATGAGATGCTACGTGGGGTCCGTATTTGGGGCTTGCCATCCTTTGTCAGGTATGCAGATCTGAACCCGCATAGAGAACCTGTTCTTGATTTGAGGTACGCAAGGGGTTCAAATGGTCCTGGCTTTCTTGGGTGCTTAAGTGAAGAGAAATTGCAGGTGTTTAGTTGTAGTTAATCTTCCTTTCATTTTTTTTTGTTCCAAATTTTCGTCTGTCTATTTCACTATATATGTAGTGTTAGAGGAATTTCTAGCATTGAGGTTTTGTTAATAATTCTGTAAAATTACTTTAATAATTTGAGTTCAGTTTTTGCCCCTTTACACTCCTTAATTAACTAAAATTAAGATTGTCGAAAGTTTGTATTATGGGGAGGGATCACATGTCAAGTTATTTTGACCATCCTGACAATAGGATAAGCTCCGAAAGTCCGAATTGCTCGGGAGAAAGTGCTCAAGTTTTAGATTGATTATCTGAAATACGGATGAGCACCAATTTTACACTGTCTCGGGTACCAGTAATTGCTCTTTCAACTTGCATTCCATACTTTTTTATTGGGACAACAACCCAATTGGCAATTGCGACAACATTTCAGAGACAGTAATACTATATGCTTATTTATATAACCTAGAGCAGTGATCTAATACTCGTAGTTCTGCGTTCTGCCATCTAACTAGTAATAGAAATAATTGGACTTACACTATAAGCAAAATTTTCTATATATCCAGTGACAAAGTTAGCGCTTTTAAGAATAAATGATTTTTTTGTAACAAAAGGTGGGATATTGTCCAAATATCAGTGAACTAAATAGAACTGTCAAGGGATTTGTATTCTAACAAGATTCAGATTTAGAATACATTAACCATTTAAACTTTAAATAATATATATCGGGATTTATACTCACTAGGGTTATGTTTTTTGGACTTCGCTCCAAAATATATTTACCTAAGAAAAAGATAAATATTCAAAATAGAACAATTTATAATCATAAATTTACATATGACGAACTTACAAATGAATAGATATTTTTTCGAAAAAATAATATTATGTATAATAAAAAACAACATAATAGTTGTATAAAAATCTTTACATAATAATACAAAAAATGTTATATCATTTTAAAATATATATAATATTTTAGACACAATAAATATACTCTAAATAAAAAAAATCATTCGATTAAAATAAAAAAAACCAAACAGTCAATATTATACATGAACTGACATAACTGAAGAGTCTTTAATATTCAACTACTTTCACTATAATTAGTCAACTGACGAGCGGCATAGCTTGACTTTTTTTTCCCCGAAGACTACATAAGTACTGTAGATGTAGCAAAATTTCATCCATTTTCAACAGAGAGGGATTCCTGAATGATTATTATTTTGATAATTAATTTTTAAATAATTTTTAAAAATGTCATTTGATATTCCATTAAAAACGGTTAAATATGAATTGTTACAAATATCATATAATTTTGATAGTATTTGGTGAAATATCAAATAATACTTAAATTATTTGAAATTTAAAATACAATTGATCTATAAGTTAAAAAATATATTTATAAATTTCTTTTCTATCTTTAAGATTTAAAAAAAATTATTTAAAACTTTATTATTAAAATTCTCATAATAACAGTTGTTAAGGTATCCAGCCCTTTTCAATATAACACTTGAGAAAAGGCGCAGTTGAACTGGTGTGAGTCGCTGGGAAATTTGGTGGAGTCTACTGTGTTTCTTTGAAGAAAGCGAAACAACAACAGAAACTCAACTGCTAAAAGGTGCTAATTCAAAATCAACAAGCAAAATTCCCCCTTTTTAATTAATGCATTCAAGCTACCTTTCTTTTCATCTACCATTTCCACTAGCTATATATTCCACGGTTACACTGTATATATAGTAATTGGAGGCTCCGTACCTGACCTTTTTTTTCTTTTTTTGAGAAAAAAAATGAGGATTAAGACCTCAAATTTCATTATATCTGATTACAAATGAGTGACTTTATAATACAAAGAAAGAAAATGGACGAGAAACAATAGAAGAAAAAGAAAAGGAAGAAGGAAAAAGGAGAGATATGAAGAATATTTACATTGTTTGTAATACTATGTAATACCTTTGTCGACAGAAAACCAGCTTTTCTGTTCTGTCAGTATTTCTCTCGCCGTTTGTATAATATCTTGATTTTCAAGCATTTGGCATGAGATTAATTGATCCTGAGAGTTGAGAATTAGGTCTAATTCAATTCATTTAAATAAGGTAATGGTGCTTTTTGTATGAAAGGCACATGTTCAAAATCAACTAAATAATTTCAATCTTTTAGCCATGTATTAAATTAAATTGGAGGATCTAAACTCTTTTGTTAACTAAGAAAAAAAGGTTGGATTAATTTTAGTATTTCTTTCTTTTAGGATGATGTTCTAGTAAAAAGGGTTTTCGAACAGTCTATATTAATTTCATCAAATGAGTATAGTTTAATTAGAAAATTTATGATTAGGGATATTAAAGTCATTTTAATTTTGAAAATTAATAGATAATTTAGACTAGGTCCTAGTTGATATTGCACGTGTTTAACTTTAATTATCACATACAGTCTATTAGATTTGTTATATAGAATAATAGAAAGTAAATTTTTTTTTAATGTTTTTCATATTATCCTTATTAATCAAACGAGTGGAATCAATTTTTATATCTTTCTATTAAAAATAATATATCAAGGAAATTGTTTCATTTAATTTCCATTTTTATGTCCGTGATTTTTTCTTAATTAGATTGAACTATTATGTAGGGTTTGAACTAGTAAAATAAAATGATTTTGCGTTTTCAAAAGAACACCTATATTATTAATTTATTTATCAATTGAATGTTAGCAAGCCTTGACATGAAATTTTCTTCCCCCTAGTGATGCAAATCAAGAATGTACCAAATTGGTAAAAAAAACAGTTAATGTGTAAAATATGCAATGTATTTTTTGTGGTTGGATGTTTGGAATTTCTTACCAGATGATATCCATTCTATTGCAGGTACTAAATGACTATGATTTAATGGATAATTATTAAGGAAATAATATACATGGTTGAAACGGAAATTGAACCCTGGAAACATGGACCTAATCAAATCCAATTTTTCAAAATTCTAATAATGAACTACGACAGACTAAAACAAGAAAACAGTTACTATCAGTATAAATACAATTTTTTCTTTCTTTCTTTTATTTCAATTCACAAACAATATAACATACTATAACATAATAGAGCATATATCATCATCACCAATCAACATATATCTCACATTTACACCTAAATAAATAGTCACAATTAACGCCTCAACTACTTTAATTCACGCTAGTAGCAGGGCAGCTGTGCCATTTTTCCTCACAAATCCACAAAAGAATAGAAATGCACTCTGGTCAATAGATCTATCCAGTTCTCTCCATTTACTTTCAAGTAATGGAATTTGCAAACCCTGTTTCATAAAAAATGAAACAGTAAACATCCTTGTTTGTATCATAAGAAAGAAATAGTACCAAACTAAGCAGCTTCTTTTAAAGTATCTTCTGGTTTAGTTCTCTATAACATTGTATTGAAAATTGGGAGCTGATATACAGATATCGTTGTTAACGATTTTATTATTCAGATTAAATGAGTTATTATTAATGTTAACGATTTTATTATGCAACTTATTTATACAATATTTTATTATTCAGATTAGTGATATTTGAATTGAATAATAAAATCACTATACAAAATAAGTTGCATAACAAAAACATTAACATAAATAATAACTCATTTTATAAATTAACAAAGTCGGTATCAACAGCGGTATCTGCCATACATTTTCCTTGAAAAATTTGAAATAAAGAGAGACTGTAAACTAACCTTACTAGCACTCAGGATAAAGAGAATGGTCCTTTGAGCTATCCTGGCAGTAATAATAAGTCATAGAATTTCTCTGGGCCCATAACATGGCCTGGTACTGCTGATCAGTGAGAGCAGAACCAGTACTGGATGCTGGTACAGGGCGGCAACTGGCCGGCGAGTCGGTGGTGCAACCTCCGATCTTGAAGTTAGTGAAATGCGCGACAAATGGCTGGTACTGATAGTCAGCTCGGTACTTGCCATTGTCTGTGGCCCAGTCTGATGCGTCCCAAATCGAGCCGTACATCCACATTTCCCTGTTTGGGAAAGTGCTGTCTACTTTGTTTTCGTACCTTCTGATCGGTATGTCGTCAACATAGAATCTGCATATCGATTTGTAATAAACGGTCAGAAAATCCATCTCAAATCGATAGTTGTACAACGACAGTAGTGATGATACTTCATATTGCAACAAAAATAGATCATGACAGCAAAAACTTTTTTTTATTAATTATAGTTTTAATTTGAAATGAAAATGAGATGTTAATGAAAAAACCCATAATGAAAGCATACTATGGTTAAATATAAAATATAAAAATATCAGAAAAATTGAAGGGAGGAAACATGTCAATTGCTCAATTATGAACCTGAAAGAGAAGTTGCTCTTACCTATCACCTATTGTTAGCACTAGTTGCATGTGAATTTCTACATAACCGTTCATTTAATTTATATGGTCCCAGTAAGATATGCCACGAATCTTTGTTTGTTCAAATATATTTTTTTGTATTTCAATGATTGCGCCAAATATTTTTGCTGTTCTTACTATGGGGTCTTGACACTGTATCCTATTTAATCTGAATTTGTCATGGAGAATTTCCTGTGCAAGCATTTAACTAACAATTCCAAAAATAAATACTATTAGTAACATAAATGATGTCATGTTGCCAGAGTTGTCCTGATTCCTCACCTGTTGTCCTTTTGCTAATTTCAGAACAGAGTCTAAAAACAGAGGATATGTAAATCCAGATCTTCTTATCTAATGGAGGCTCTTAATTTTAAAGGTTCAAATTATATCATATTTATTTCTTTTTTAATTAGTACATAGTGACAAACACTTCACCTTTTTATATTTTGAAAATCAAGGATGTTGATACAGTGCTCCCAACATTGCTCCCCTATTTTCCTTCGCTAACACCGCAGTAGGCCCCACAGGCTGATAGGAGGTCCCTTTTGTCTGTAGTAGTTGGGAAAATGAGGTGCACTCTATTGGGGGCATTACATATTTTTTCTTTGAAAGTACCAAAGCTGAGCATCTCATATCTTTTCAAACTCAATTTGTCAATCTTGTTATGTTTACCAGAATTAATTTGTACACCTTTTGTTAATATTCTCACCGAAAGTAATTTGTCCTAGAATCTGATTGTCTAAGAATATGCTCCAGCCATGAAACAATCCATGGAATGATCAAATTGGAAAGACTTTCTTCAACCTACAAACAACGCCTAACCATTTCCAAATTGTGTAGTGTATGTACCACAACAATTAATGGATCTGTCTATCTAATCATGTAAATGTTTCATGGATACTTTTGTTAAGGAAAAATAGATAGTTGGTAGTTGGAACCGTAAGCCTAATATAGTTATGATATATCTCATCTCTTTACGAAAAGACATAGGTTTAAGCCCCGTAAAAAATATTTAAAAGGAAATAAATATTGAGACTAACGGGAGTCCTTATTTAAAAAAAAAGAAACAAAGATAGTTGTTAGTTACAGTTAGGTAGGCTATGAACTATATTGATGTAAAAACTACTAATTTCAGTTATCTGACAGAGAGAAAGAGAAGCATGTATTTGATGAGGACTAGTAATTCTAACGATGAAAAATGGTTCCACTAAGAAATATGGAATGATGATATTATATTTGTAGTGATATTGACTTCTCAATTTTTCATGAGGTTGCTTAATTAATTACCTGTTACAATGGAACCTCCAGGTGACATGATAGAGATGGAAATTTCTTGAAAGGGAATATCTATCTATATATTATCATGCGATATTGACATGCACTAATCTTATATACTTTTTTTTTTGTCGTATGTCCATTTAATTTATCCCTTAAGCTATCAATAAATTAGTTGCTGTTTTCATATACTACCTGTAGCCCCTGTCATGTAGGAGAAGAAAAAAAAATTTCCATGTTTACTTGCTGAAATGTTAATCACTACTATTAGTTACTGTTTTCATATTAAGCAATTAAACAACAAACACTAAAAAACAGATTATGCACCAACCAGAATTCAATCCATTCTTTTGTCCTAACTAACTGACAGAAACCGAAAGCTTCACTGAAACTGTCGATCGATCGATCAACAACCTCGGGCTTTGTCCTGTTTTGCTATAATCAATCAATTAAAAACCTTGTGTATATTGACTTACATGATTTCATCTGGGTTCCATAGTATCGCATAGTGGTGGAAATCAGCGGTCGGATCGAACCAGAGGTGAAACCGCATCTCTCGCCCGATGAGCTTCCCGTCTCCGCTCCCTCTAACGTACACATTCGTCTGTAAAGTGTACGGTTCTCCTGGAATTGTCCCCAGAAACTCAATGTCAATCTCGTCATGGTACCCGGGGTACTGCTGGTTGTTCGACAACTGCAATAATCGGATCCGAATAACATAAGTTATCTATTCAATATATATAATTCTCTATTAATGCATAATTTCATATACTCGTTTCGGTGTTTGTATGAAACAGGGGGTCTGACAACGATATATACCAAAAAGAGTAATCTATTTAGAACTTAATATATGGTAAAAGCACCGAAATACCCGTATTTAGTGATCTATTTAGAACTTAATATCGTTTCGGTGTTTGTATTTAGAACTTACATAGAAAGCAGTATTTGTACCAGCAGTATATCCTGCTTGGAGCTTCATTGACGCACCAAAATACCCGTTTCGGTACGATTTTATAGACTTAAATCCACTCCCTACAATTATTATGAGAAAAACAAATTATCCAGTGCTGAAATTTGTATTATATGCATAGCTTATCTAGCTTGATTACGTCTTATATAAGCGCAATTATATATCTAGCCAGATTAATTGTATTATAACTACGCTAGCATCGATCAGTAAGTTGACCTGAGCTCTTATCTAGCCAGATCGTCAAGGCCGATTGGTCTTGCGAGAGTGTCTGATGCTGGGGGCCCCACAAGTTGCTGTAGCCTTCGCTGAATGGTATCGTCCGGAGTGTTCGGCTAGGGTAATACCCGGGTGAAAGTTGCGCATTGGTGCGATAATGGAACAATGCAAGTAAGAGAAGGAATGGAATTAGAAGAGAACTTAGAGAACCCATATATATCTCAAGCTTAATTAAGTGTTCACACAAGAGAGAGAGAGAGATATGTTTTGGTTCTCACCTCTCTTGAATTGGATGTAAATGTAATGGTTGCACTTGGTTGTATATATAGGAATTTATAGGAAGAAAGATGGGTCCACCTATGATGAAAATCTCTCTCTCTCTCTCTCTCTCTCTCTCTCTAACTGCTAATGTTATTGAGGGATGACAAGGACAAAAGTTGAGAAGAATTTTTAATGTTCATTTTATATATATATATATATATATATATATATATATATATATATATATATGTTCGGAAAATAATTTTTGAACATTTTTCCATGGCTAGCTCTTGTAGAAAATAATCTATAATTAAAATTTTTGTTAATTAAAAATATTTTTTAAATGTATATATTATAAAAATTGAATGTACGTAATATTTTATGAATTTATATTCCATAAAAGATGGTTCAGAATTAAAGCTTCTCAATGCTTGTCCCCACAATTATTTTGGGTTCTTTTTATTTGCATCAAGATATGCACATGATATCAATCGAAGAGTTAATGCCTAATATATATCTTCCTTTCTAGTAAAAAATATCAATACTTAATACTAGAAATTATGTAGTATTTCATGCAAGGGATAATATATAATAGGATGCCAAATGATTGTAGTAGTATTCTATTGCAATAAAAGGACCACATAAAATTGACATTCAAATTGCTTTGGTTTGCGGACTAACTCATATCATTATGAGAGGATTTGACTAATTTTCTTCAATTTTTTAAGTTTTTGTCCTATTAGAGTATTCTATTGCAAAAATATCAATACTCATATTGGGATAACATCATTCTAATAAATTAGATCAAATGTGCTTAGTTTCAAATTTAGATCAAATTAAATAAATCTAATTTCAAAAAAGTTTATCTCGTCATTACATGATTATGGGCTAACAATTTTAAATAAATTCTAAGACGTCTATGCCAATATTTTCTTATACTTTTTTAAATTATCCAAGATATAAAAAATATAAAAAAATTTCTATAACTAATAATGGAGACTAATTATTTTTTCTAAGACAAATTTCTATTTTCGGAACAAAACTTGGTTGTAAAACCCCTAATAGTATAAGCAAACTTATATATAATCAACTTCTATACGCATTTTTCACTTTTATATATATGTTACATACAGAAAAGTAATAATTATACTTCTTCTTCGCATTCTTTATTTTCACCCCAAGTATTTGAAGTTAAATGATACAAAACTTAGAATGCATAACTTAAATCTTGAAATATATATTTTTAAAAAATATTTATATTTAACATTGGATGCAGATCAATGATGTAAAATTTAAGATATAAAAATATCAATGACTTATTATACCACTAATGCATTTGGTCCAACATTCTTGCTTGTCAATATATCATATAATCCGGTCAGAAACATGCAATTAATTAATTAGTACGTTGAGTTCATACAAATATTTCATGCGTTACCATCAAAAGTTCAAAACTAGATATATATATATTCTCAATCGTGCAATCGATCAATCAATTTTGCCTTTCAAGCAAGGTGCAAAAGTTAGGCAATTGATAGCAAAACAAACATAAATATATAACAACTCCTTGCTAAGTTGTTATTTACAAAAATTTTGAAAATTCCTTTTCATGCAATTTCTTTTCTCCCCCTTTGCAAATTTGCAAAATCTGGATTTAATATTTTGTAGTTTGTAGCACGTAATCGATCCCACAATTTGCGCCTCTCGGTCGAGTTTACATTACATTACAATTACATGGTTTAATTCCTTGTTATTGATGAGAAACAAAGGAACTTGTCTAAAGCTCAATTATAGGCTAACTAGTAATTAATTAATCATGGAATGTTAAAGAATTTATTTATGGGAGGTCAGATTTGTAGTTAGCTGGGCCCGGCCAATCAAATTTATAATTAGCATTTATTTTTATTTTTCATTTCACTTTTTAATTTTTCTATTGAGAGTTGATATACAAATATCGTCATTAATATCGACTTTATTATTCATATAAAACGAATTATTGTTCGTATGTTAATGATTTTATTATACAACTTATTTTGTACTGTACTTTTATTATTTAACTTAAATGAATTATTATTCAAATTAGTGATATTAACTTGAATAATAAAAATCCTATAAGCAATAAGTTATATAATAAAGCTGTCAACATGAATAATAACTCATTTTACAAGAACAATAAAATCCGTATCTCTACATACCGACGACGATATCAACGATAATATCTCCCAAACGTTTTCCTTTTATTACGTATACACATTCATACATACATCCTGTGCAGCAGGGGATTGATTCAATCTCATTACAGGAAACAGTTTGCAAGAAAATTAAACACTTATTATGTTTGACAAATTGTGAAGGTTGTACACACACACACACACACACACACACTATATACTTGACTCATATAATTAAGGCAAATATTGGTACAGTTGAAGATATTGCTACTCCATGGCTTTCATGAACACTGTAGCTTTATCATGTTGGATAAGTAGTAGAGCCTTTTGCGTGACGCCTCATCTTTCAGGTAATGAAGAAAAAAAAAATACTCTGCATTAATTAATTTGTGGAGAGGTTTTAAATTTTAATTTTTTAAGGTGGTCCTGGATTTTTAATTTCTAAATACACTTTTCTGAGTTTTGTACCGGTCAATTGTGCATTTATGAGCTTAAATCTTGTTGAAATGGTATTCGTACCAACAAGTTTGGTTCACTATTGAGTATACCCTAAAACTGAAAATTAGATGAAATGTTTTTTTTTTTTGAAATAAAAATTTCCGTTAACCCCGATATTTATTCATTTTCAAATGTCTTTTGTGGGATTTGAATATGCGTCTCTCTGTAAAGAGACGGGATCTATCATCACTGTATTAAGCATGCGGTTCAAAATTATATGAGAGTACTTGTGGAAATTACAATAAACAAGTTTGTTCAGTATTTTGCAAATTATTTGGGAAATAATTCATTTTCATACCCTTTTGAATGAATAGACAAATTAAAATTATTTAAGAATTATATGTAAGGGAATTTTATAAACTTTATGAATAGTTTATGAAGTATTCTCAATCTATTCACATAATTTTGCTTTTTATATAAACTTTATTTAATATATTTATATGCATTATAAAGAAACCAATTATTTTCAAAATTATGTCAACATTTTACTTGAACCACATATTTTAGACACATTGCATTAATTTTATATATTTTTTTAACTTGTCACTATAGTACAAATTAGTATTTGGATTGAGTTGTTTTTTGTTGGGTCTGTTATTGGACACACTTTATTTGTATGTAAAAATAAGATCCTATGATATGTAGAGACGAAAACATGTGAGAGCATGAAACTAGGAGTGAATAGCTATCTATTTTTTTGGTGAAAATATTAAAAGTATAGTTGTATAAATATAACTATGTTTTTCTAAGAAAATAATATAAAAATACATTTAGATTTAAATAATTGTAAAAGTAATGATATGATAGTCTTTTTTTTTCTATAGTTTTTTTTTTGTAAGATAAAGATAAAAATTAAAATCACTCAATTTTAAATATTTATAAAAGAAATTTCATTCAAGTTTTGAACTGATTTCTTATACGGAGAGTAATATGTTTGCCACTAAATCAAAAATTAAATTTTTTTTATAGTATTAAGGATATCAACATCTTATTTATAGTTTGATTATCTTGTAAAGGTTATTTATATTTCGATTTTACAAGTTTACCATGCTTATAGAAAAAAGGACAACCATAAAAATACAAAACCCACCAGCAAAGCAAGTTGGTTGCATTTTGAGTATCCAATGTTGTAAATAATTTTTAAATTTACATTTTATCATACTAATAAGGATAGAAATAGGAAGGTAGAGAGGTGCGTTTTTGTGTGTGTGTGTGTGTGTGTGTGTGTGTGTGTGTTTTTTGTTTTTTTTTTGGGGGGGGGGGGGCAACATTTTTTCAACCCAAAATTTTTTTTTTGTTTTTGGTTCATAGAACCCGTCACATACTCACAAATAATATATATACAGTATTGGTAAGTTTGTAGACATTTTTTGCAAATTAATAATAAGAAACTTGTAGATAATAGCTTCAAATTTCTAATTTCACCAAGTTTCTCATTTGATTTTAATTTCTTCACACTTTGGAAATTACTATTTGAAGAGTCACCTGGCAGTGTTTAATAAGAACACCTAATTATGAAAAAAATAATAAGAAAGGGAAAAGAAAATTAATCAAGAATTAGGGATAAACATTGGTTCTAGCTTCTTTTTTTTTTGATTATTTCTTTTTTGATAAACAGTGGGGTTCTCTGCTAAATTAGGAGCGTTACAGAGTCAAATCAAGTTGGTTACATTGACACTGAGATATGATGTGCCTTAATTGTCATTTAGTCAACAAATTGACAAAAATTGTACATCTTTGTGCACAAATAAAAGTCCCCCAATTTCCTAAAAGTAATTAAAATTTTGAGAATTTTTGTGGGGCTATTTGCTAGCTATTTGAATCTAGACTCTAAAGTCTAAACGCAGCTTTTAGCCATGATATTATAATATATTATTGATTCATACTTCAATTGTGCGGTGCTGTGTTATTTGTCTGATTACGTTAAAATTTACGTAAAATAAATTAATTTTTTTTGTATGCTTATGAATTGCAAGTATCATGTTGTTGATTTGAGAACATTTTGTAACAAGTTTTTCTATAATTTACATATAATTAGAAAATAATTTATTTTGTTTTTGTAAAATAAATAAAAAAATTCATAAATTTAATTAATAATGTATGATGAATAACATGTTGTTTGTACAATGTAGAAAATTCAGAAATAATTTGAGAAGAAGTCATGAAAATAATAACGTGGATATAATATTATATCATTCGGAAATCTTGTTATACTATGATTATTGCTACAAAAGATGCACTACCTAGGTACTAATAAAGAGACATTAATTAATTCTGGTACTTTATTTTCAGCTTTGTTGATGCAGTATATTTCCTGTTATAACCGTTTGGGTGAGATTTGTGTGCACACTTTGTGTTGCTTCCTTTTTTTTCTCAAGCATTTTTTCTCTAATATATATGTATATATATGTATATATATGTATGTATGTATGTATGTATGTATGTTTGTATTTTTTTTTTCTTATTTGGGCTTCCTAGAAAGTTTGAATAGGAACCTTTAATTTTTTTGTTAATGAGTGTTAATATAGTATCGTTTGTTTTGTTCTTTTATTTCACTTATTATCTATGACTGTGGATAATGTACAAAATGGGTTTCATCCATCATTAACATAGTTTGTTTTTATTTTTCTTATTGCTAATTTATTATACTAGAAATTCTGTTAATTATTCTTAAAAATATATATATATATATATATATATATATATTTTAGTGAAATTTGTTCTACTTGTTAAGAGAAAGAGCTCTACTAATTATTGCAAAATGAAACAAGAAATAAAAATTATTGCTCCATCATTATGGTTTCCTAGCATAACATGCATTCAAATATAAAACCTTATTTTTAGAACATTAGATGATGATTAAAATCCTAAATTTATATTCAATATGACAATTGAATTTCGAATCTACAAATCTTCTATATCAAAGATAATGTCTTATAGTAAATTAATTGTGTTAGATGTAATTAATTCTTACATAAAACCATACTAATTGCTAGTAACATTCCTTGCTTTAATTGACTAATAATTGAGAAAAATCACTTTGTATTCTTTTTCTTTCTCCTTTCTTTTAATCAATTCAATCACTGGATACCAAAAAAGTATATATATATATATTAAATTACAAATTCTGCTAGTTTGTGCTCAACATTCTCCTAAAACAAGATGTGCTAACTGCTTCAAACCTAATTTAATTAATTTAGTTTACAATAAAGACGTGCTTTATCGTTAAGACTTGTCAATTCTACTAACTTAAAGGTGTTCCATTCCATTCTAAATTATAGTTATGTAGAATTAATTAATTCATTAATTGGGTCTCATTTTCACTGACAATTAGTTAGTCTTCTATTAATGAGATCACATCCAATATAATATTGTATTGGAGTGAGGAGTAGATAAATTTTGTATTATATAATATGAATTTTGATGTTGTCTGTCTCATTAAATCTATCTCATATCAGTTTGAACCGTTAGAACTGTTCATTTCACGCTGTATAGTACTGCAGAGAATTCAAATTCAAAAATATTGAAGTTGAGCTACAATCTATTAATGTACATACTTATGCATAAATGAGAGCATATTTTTTTATTAATGACATATATAGAATGTCATCAATTATAGGAGCCTAGAATTTTTATATCTAATAGTCCAAATATTTGTTGGGAGCATTTTAAGCATAGCAACAAAAAAAATGAATATCAATGTCGGAAATATAACCATGACGAAGCTTCATAGAGAACTGAAATGTGTTTTTAAGAGAATTTGAAGAATTATATTGTGATTTTTCTACAAAATTATCAATTTAGCCCCCCCAAACTTTCTATATTATAATTTGATTAATTAAGAGGAAAGCTATATTCCAACTCCTCTCTTTACTTGGCTCAAACTCCGCCACTTAATATAACACACCAAATTCAATATATAGTCGCTAAATTAATAACATATATATATATATATATATATATATATATATATATATATATATTTACATGCATCTTTGCATTCAACGCATTTTGCAATCACATGCACGTGTTGTTTATGGCTTGTAAATGACGTCTCTAATTAATCGTTATAGAAAAAACCTTTTATCATTGTTTGGTTTTGCTATAATTGAAACCACCCCCCCCCCCCCCCCCCCAACATCCACATGTGTAACTACTAACTGTTGTATCATTTCTTGAACGTGACAGCATATCTTCTTTCAATTTTTTGCTTTTCCTCTGCCTTCAAATAGAAGGCATGCAGTTAGACTAATTAGACATGAGTGTAACTGGATCAATGTTTGCTTTCTTTACATTCTTGTAGTTTTTTTTTTTTTTTTGGGTACTATTCATGATCAATTTTATATGATTTTTTGTATTTGAGGTTAGAGATGAAATTTTTTTTTATAAATATTTAAAATTAAATAATTTTTACTATCATTTTTATCTTAAAAAAATAATATGATGGGGTGTAATCTTTTGGGACGATTTAATGCTGTTGGTAATTGTCAGTACAGTTGAGAAAAGAGAAATGGACTTGCTAGGCACAAATGCTACTTTATTTTTTTTATTTGGTGTTAAGTCACATTCGGAGGAGAATTGACCTATTTGTCCGGTCTTAATAATAATAATAAAAAAAATATTGATGACATGTTAACTGATTAACACTTGTTACTAGAGTCAAAATTAGGTTCTGTTAACCCTATGCTCCTATCAACCACCACTTTAAAAATTATTATGATTTTTTTTTGTTATTGGAATATAAAAAGTTCAATATTTTATTGTTTATGTGGATGGTAGCTGGAGTGAACAGTACACCTTTTTTTTTCAATAAATTATATTTTGGATAATGTAGTTCTTTACCTTTTACCATCTTTAGAACTTATGTTATATCGATTTATTATTTATCCTCGTATAAAAGAAAAGAAAACTAAAAGGAAAATATGTACAAATGTCGATCCCTTTTATGAGGTTATAATAAACTTAGAAATAGTTCCAAGTTTTCAAAAAGTTATTTATTCATATTGGGAGCTATACACGGATACAGTTGTTAATACCGTCGTCGATACAGACTTAATTATATATATTAAATAAATTATTATATATGTTAATGACTTTATTATACAAATTTATTTTGTACAGTACTGTTATTATGCAACTTAATGTATTATTACGCATACTAATGATTTTATTATACAAACTCATTTTGTACAATACTGTCATTATACAACTTAAATAAATTATTATGCATATTAATGATATTTAAATTAAATAATAAAAATATTATACATAATAAATCATTAATATATATAATAATTTATTTAATATATATAATAAAATTTGTATCAACAACAATGATATTTTCTTAACATTTTCCTTATTTTGTTTAACACCGTATCAGAGAGCCCACTTGCTGCAACCAAAGAATTTGGAAAGCAAATTACAGGAAAATATTGGATTCAGCCCAGAAAATTTGAAATTTCATAAAAAGTATTTAGCCCATTTAACTACTTATGAGGCTCAATACCTGGAACTGTGAACCCAAACCCCAAATTCGTTGTTCAACTCCTGGAAGCGACAGAAGGTATACTATAGCGTCAGTGGGGGTCCATATGTCATTGACTCATTGTTATACAAAGTACAAGAACTGGCATCGCATTTCGGCTGATAATTCTACGAAGAAAGGAAAGAGAGCCGTAAGAGCGTCTCTCCGACGCTTCCTCGATATTGGTCCTAAGAAGAAAAATCGATTGAAAACCGCGTCACAGTCCGATCAATCGATCGATCGATCAATCTACTGATCTCTCTTTGATTAATTCGTTCAATCTCGGTTTAAGCAAATCCATATAGTCTTGTGAGATGGACACGGTGAAAGGGTTATTCAAACCTAAGCTAACGCCTCAACAGCAGCTCCGGGAGTGGCAGCGTCGCCTTCGCAATGAGGGTCGTAATGCCGATCGCCAGATCCGAGGTCGGATTTTCTTTTTCTGATTTGTTTTTCTCTTTGTATGGCGAAATTTGCTACGATTTATGAGGGATTTGATGCTGATCGCGATGATCTAGTGGATCGGATCAAGCCAGATCGATGCAATTGGTCACACTGTTTGAGTTAGGGATTAGTTGGAGACGATTAAGGCTTAGATTAATAGACAGGAGATTTCAGATGGCAATGGTTTTACCTGTCTGCCTTCTGCTTTTACTACAAGGTTGGTTTATGCATGTTAACCTACCGCTGGCTGTTGACTAGATAGTCTAATATCTGACAAACTGGTACCGACAAATATGATTGAAATCCCTGCATTGTGTTTGCTAAGCAAGTGCATTTCTACCTTACACCCTCAGTAAGGTTGTGATTTGATTTGAATAGTTGTTTGCAGATATTCAAAGAGAGGAGAAGAATGTGCAGAAGGCAATCAAGGATGCTGCTAAGAGGAATGACATGGCATCTGCCAAGGTCTGAGCATCTATTGATTTTGTATTTGTTTCGGTGCTGTATAATGAGTCATCAGATATTTTTGCCATATACTTGTTCCTTGCTGTGGTTTTGATCACGTACTGAAAATAATAATGTGAAGTTTGCCTCTTTAAAACATCGAAAAATTGCGCATCTCTTGCACAATGAGAAATTAACTCAAATGGTCCCTTTTTCAAAACGTTAATTTTGTAAGATACCCCTGCTGTTCTAATTCCAATGTAACTGCCAAAGTTACCTCCTCTTCTTCATTGATTAGTAAGGAAGGTGGGGTATTTGGCATGTTTTAAAGTTAAATGGAGGAAGAGAGGATTGTACAGTATATTTTTTTGCATTCTGTAATGGTATAAGGTTATATTTCTTATGTGTTGTTTGTTACTGTATGCATGATGTGCATGTAATGCAAGTGGGTCATGTTATATGCTATTGTTTTGCACAGCACATGTGGAAAAGATCCTCAGAAGAAAATTTTCTTCTTATGTGCTATTTGTTTGTGTTTGGCTCAAAGGATATACTTAAGCAAAACCATCAATCATGCTTCTTGTTCCATATTATATCATATTTGCGTCTTCTCGCTTGTTTAATAGAATAATACAGTTTTGCCTCTGGAGGTGTAGTCAAATTTCTTAGGTTTACTTGATTGATTGTATTTCTCTCTATTTCTTGGTTATTTTCCTGCATTCCTCTATCTACATGTCTATGGGTGTAATAAATCTGTGTCACCTATTAATGTTTTGAATTAAACTTGTGGTTTATGCAGTCCCTTGCTAAAGAACTTGTTCGATCGAGACAAGCGGTTACCCGACTTTATGAGAACAAAGCCCAGTTAAATTCAATAGCAATGCATCTTGGTGAAGTTGTTGGTATGAATATGATTCACACTTTTTGTTTGCTAATGGATCATAATATTAGCACCTAATCTACTAAGTTTTTTACGTCATTCTTAAGTTTTTTTAGAAGAACTAATCGTATGTTAGAAGCCATTAAAAACTGACATTCAATGTGACCATTATATGTAGTTTATCTTTTGCTGTCTTATTTACTTCATTTTGTTGTAAATGTTTTTTAACCTTATATAATGCTTTTATATCTAGCCACTTCAAGAGCTGTTGGCCATTTGTCAAAGAGTGCTGAGGTCATGAAGCTTGTTAACAAACTTATTAAAGCCCCGGAAATGGCTGTGACAATGCAGGAATTCAGCAAAGAATTGACCAAGGTACCATTATTTTCTTGCCATTCTTTCGAATAATGTATATCTTTCTTTTTTCATTTTTCATAATTTGACAATTGATAATTTGCCTGTTCATACATATCAATTTTTCTCACTGGTTATATCAGCAAGGAGCCGATGGCCATCAGAGTAATTAGTTTAATTACTTGTTTGTCAAAAACACTAGTAATAGTCTGACTGCCCAAAAGTAATTGTCTGTTGACCGAGTACTGTTGTTCGTCAACTTAGTACTGATTGGCTGTCAATCTGTAACTTGTATTACTCATCTGTCACCATGTTACTTCTAATAAAAATAACAGCAAGTGCAATACAATTGAAACATAAGTTGCAATGAGAGACCCTAAGTTGGGAATTAACAACCATCCCTGGAGGTAGTTAGCACATTTCTTCTTTTTATGCTTCTGTCTTGTTCTATGTTTACCACCTCTTCCTTTTCCGCTTCAGTCTTGTTCTATTTTTTATTTGGCTTTTTGTAGCACATGTAGCTTATTAGTTGTCATAGCTTTAGAGCTTAACTCTTTCTTCTTTTTCTTTTTTTTTTTGAACTGTTGTAAAGAGGCAGCTGCATGCTCTTTACTCTATAGGAGAAGCCAAATATTTCTTCAAGTATTCGTTTATAGTTCTTTTGATTTGGTGATAGATTGTTAGCAATCCTATACTTCAATGAATTCATCTTCTGTTTCTCAAACTGTTCTTCACTTTTTAGGCTGGAGTGATAGAAGAAATGATGAATGATGCAGTAGACTCAGCATTGGACTCGGAGGACATAGAAGAAGAAATTGATGAGGAAGTAGACAAGGTTCTCACTGAATTAGCTGGAGAGACTGCATCAGAGCTGCCAAATGCAGTTAGGAAAGAGCGGTTAAAGCAACCTTCTACAAGCCAGACTGTTGACGAGGTATGGACAATTTGAGAATTGCTTACGTTTTCTTGCAATTTCTACCTGATTCAGTTGTTGTGATAGAAACCATATACCATTTGTGTTACCTTCAAGTGACAAACTAAACATAGGGTTGTGTTGTAGAGGCCGAGAGGGTTTGTTGCAGTTTGGCATTTGTTGAGTCAAAACTGCAATAAACGCTCTAGTTGTCACTTGAAAGTTATAAATTAAGCAATGTAGTTTTTGATGCCATTTCCTATTAATGAGTGGTTCTAAATGTTATGTTACCATTTTATATGAATTAGTAGTTAATGGATATAAAATGATGTTGTTGGTTCCTTGTATTTTGTCCGACTTAAACTTATTGTTTCAAATAAATGTGAGTATATTATTGCAAATGTACTAATATGAGTTTTGCTAATGTACTAATATGAGTATTTAAAAATTCGAAAAAAATAGTTAAAAAAACTCTAAAAATGGTAAGTTTCAGTATTCTACAAGATTTTGATATGAAGAATTTATTGAGCTACTTAAATCGAAATTTTGAACACGAAAAATTGAAATTTGGATCGTTAGTATATAGGCCGAAATGCTAACAATAACACATTAGCAAAACTCATACTAATATTAGGTACTCTAGCAAATTTGGTAAATGCTTGCAGTACTTTGCCATTGAATTATACTGTGCAAGCCAGTACTCTTATGCGCAGATCAGTATTGGCAAAATATTAGTGGGTACTGGTGGGTCATAACTCTTAACAACATTTTTGTTTATAGTCAGGAGAGATTTTTTTTTTACTGTACTGCTGTGAGTCATATATCAACCATAAAAACAAGTATCATACCACCATTGCCAATAGCAGCTTCACTCATATAAGATTCCCTTGCTTGTCAGTAATGTTGACATGTTCATTAATGTTTGTGCTGATAATTAATGTTGATATGTTCATTAGTTGATCTGGTTCCCTGTGACATTTTCTGTGCATATTTTTATCAGCATTTCAACAAAGTAGTAATTGCTTTAGAACATGAAATCTTATATGCAAACTTTGACAGGAGCCAATTGCGGAGGGTGCAGATGATGAAGAGTTGGATCAGATAAGAGCAAGACTTGCAAATGTGAGGTCATAGGTTGTATATATAATCCATCCAATCTGACTGCAATTACTGAGAGAGAATTTGCATGTGCTGCCATTTTACTTCATACTAAATGTCTACATCCTCGATGACTGATTGTATTATCGTGTAATTTGTGATAGCTCTGCTTCTTTACTGTTGTATTGTGGCATTCTACTAAAATGTCCGAAGTATTTTCTGTTTACAAAATAAGCCCATTTTGTATTATAGCATTATTTCCAAAGGGCGTTTCTAGGAATGAGATTAGTTTGGAGTTTTCAAATGTCAAAGAAATTTTAAACTGAATATTGAACCGCACAAAAAGTAAAATGTTCAGTCATGCAAACTATTTTTTTATTTCACACAAATTGAGCATTAAATTATGCAAAATGAATATTAAGCCGTGCAAAGTCAACATTAAGCCACACTAAAAATCTACATTAAGTTATATAAGTCCCACAACATTACGCAGAATTTACACTTTTCCTTCTCTTCTCATCTTCTTGACTGGATTTCAGTAATTGCAATTCCGACCCTCTTGTTGTAAATTCTTAATTGTACCCCTGACGATTCTCATTCATTTATAATGTAAACACTATATGACGTGGTAAGAATTGTATGGGTTAACTCAACTCTGGGTGGAATAAAGATGTAAGAATTATTTTTCAGCACTTCAAAAGGCATGTGTAGTATTCCAAAGAGGAGGGATCTAATAGGCATAAACATTGATGTTTATAATATCTACTTTATTATTTATGTTTAACTTTATTTCGATGGTAAAGTGAATTTAATCACAAAATTTGGTCCATTGATATTTGTTAGTGCATGATGTATATCAAAATAAAGTTAAAATGATGTAATTTTTTATATGCCTATATAGCATGATATATACAATATGTCTAATTAATTAATATTATTATTTAAGAGTTTAATAAATAATTATTTAAAATTTAATTTCATAATTATTGATATGACACTGATGATCGAGAGTATTGAATCCCTCTATTCGAAATGGCAGCGGGTTAGCACACTTCCTACATTTTAACAGATGCTAGAACTCTATAAATGTGAATTCATAAAACAGCAATGGCATATATGTAAAGAAAACCCTCATTTTGCAAACAAGCCCTTACGGTTTCAACGCACACGCGTTTGGTTGGCCTCTCCGAGAAGAAAGCAAGGATCACTCTCCATTCCCCCAACACCTCGGCGTAACCCTGTCATGGCGAATCTCTCTTTCTTCTCCTTCTTCTCCTTCTCCTCTCTTCTCTTTTGCTCTCTCGCCTCTTCTTCTTCTCCTCCCATTTTACCCGACCTTGAGCTCCCGTCTTTCTCTCACTTCCCGTACACAGACGCAGAAAGCCTGATCAGAGCGCTTAATCTCTTCCCTAAAGATGCCACTCCTCAATCAAGCTCAAATTTGCCTCGATCGGGAGAGAATAAGATCGTCGAGAAGAAATTTGTTTTTCCGTTTCTAGCCTCCGATGGGACCTCTATCGAAGAACTTGGCCACCACGCTGGTTACTACAGCCTTAACAACAAAAAGGATGCCATGTATCTCTCTTATTATCCGTTCTATTTCATGGAATTTGTTACTTGAGGGTTCTAGTGTATATTACCTTTCTTATGATGTGATGCTATTGTGTTGATCATGCTTGTTTTGGTCAAAGTATCAGCATATGACTAGTAGTTGAAAGCTATACTGCTCATATCAGACAAATTTCTCCTAGTTTTTCTTGTTTCGATCTTTTGATCCTACAATTCTTCACTTCCAAAACCAGTATTGTCATTATTGGCTATTAAGTTATACCATTTTATTTGTGCAGGATGTTCTACTTCTTTTTTGAATCAAGGAACAGTACCAAAGACCCTGTTGTTATTTGGCTGACAGGTGGGCCTGGATGTAGCAGTGAGTTGGCTCTCTTTTATGAGAATGGACCTTTCACTATCCACCAAAACATGTCTCTCGTATGGAACGAGTATGGATGGGATCAGGTATGCTGTATGAAATTAAATTTATTTGTTTCTGGCAAGGAAACCAGTTAATTGTTTGTAATTAGCAATTACGGCGGTCTTACAAATAAAATTGAGTTGCACCTGTGATGTGAAATGGTGCCAGTCAGACATGCATTCTTTTTTTTTTTTTCTTTTTGCATGTTTGCTCATGAAATTATAGCCAAGTTATGTGTTTATACTGAATTATGGCAAGCAAGAAATCACAAGAGAACCTAGAGAGAGAGAGAGAGAGAGAGAGAGAGAGAGAGAGAGGAATGTAGATATACTAAGTTGGCAATACTTCTATATGTGCACTAAATAAAGGTCTTTTCACAAAAGTCATCCCAGATTTGTTGTTTGGTTGTATTTTCTTTCTTCATGTAAAATTTAATTTGATGAATTTCAGGTATCAAACCTCATCTATGTTGATCAACCGGTTGGTACTGGTTTCAGCTACAGCACAGATAATGGTGACACCTGTCATGATGAAAACTGTGTCAGCACCGATCTTTACAATTTCCTTCAGGTAAGAGTTAATTCTTGTTAAGAGTTATTCTTACCTATATTTGACAAAAATTCTGAAAAAATTGGATCACATATGCTGGCATGGATCTGACCAGTATGGTATAGATTTTTTGTAAGTTCTACACGAATGACCATGTCTGAGATCAAATAAAAAGATTAAAGCCGAAGTTATGCAAAAGATTCAAGATATGGCTAAAATAAAACAAAACTATGCATGATATTAACTCCAATTTCTGACCTAACAAGGATTGCGAATAAATAAACCCCCTTTTTGTTAAAGCAATTCATAGCATCTTTTGTTGATCTCTGATAATATTTTATTTTGATATATAGGCCTTCTTCACACAACACCCAGAATATGCTGATAATGATTTTTATATAACGGGAGAATCATATGCTGGACACTACATCCCTGCTTTTGCTCGTAGAGTACACCAAGGCAACAAAAACAATGAGGGTATTCACATAAACCTCAAGGTAATTTATATTCTTCACAAGTATTGCCATAACCTCCAAATGTGACATGATTGGCATGGTACCAAGAATTGTACGTAAATTATTTTTCTTCTGCTAATAGCGGAATAGACTATTCACCACACTATTCTGCATTCCCATTCCGTGTTTGGCACCACGTACTAATTGGAATAGCGTGCTATTTCTCTATTCCAATTTGAGTTGAAGTTACCAAACAGACCCTAAAGCAACCTAGTGTGGCAAAAAGAAAAAGGAAAACAATCTGTTTAATTAGGTCAGATAGTTATAAAAACTTTTTTTAAGTTGTTTTGAATTTTCTTACTTCAGGGTTTTGCAATTGGAAATGGACTTACTGATCCTGCGATACAATTCAGTGCTTATACTGATTATGCTCTGGATATGGGCGTAATCACTGAAGCACAGTATAAGAGAATTAACAAGTTTGTTTCACCCTGTGAATTTGCCATCAAGCTTTGTGGTAATTTTCATTGATATGTTACATTATCTTCTTTACTTTTCTTCTTTCTGACATGCAGTTTTGAAAGTGAATATAAATTTGAAATTTCTGAAGTACAATTGGAAGCTCCCGAGAGATATTCTCAAGGTTTCTTGGTGCATAAGGAATCTTCCAAGAACCCTGGAGATATATGTTTTTGGATCTTTTGTGATCCTTAGGTCATTGCTTTGAACTTCAAAATTGCAATTTGTTTCAATGCAGGGACATCTGGGAAGGCAACATGTTTGGCCGCATATCTAGTTTGCAATACCATCTTCAGTTCTATCATAAGAATTGCTGGCAACATAAATGTATGTACAGTAATACTTCTTTTTCCTATCCTCTTTATTGTTTTTTGAAGTAAAATTACTTAGTTTGCTAAATGCAACATTTCTCAGGTATCTGTCTAATGTTGCCTCATTATTTTCTGTAAAATGCATCAAAGATGGAGCAAGATACAATGTAGCTGCCCCTTAACTGTTTATATTAGTTCAAAACTGCTTGATAATTCAACTAGATTTGAAAATTGAATGCCTTGACCACTCGGGTTCATTTCTAGTGTTTTACCACTGCTAATGTTTTCTAAATAATAAATATATATTTTTCGCTGTTCACTTAATGTTTGGCGTTAGTAATCCAAAGATCTTTTTTGGATATGAGTTGCAAATTAAAAGGTTGAGTAGCATTTAATAAAAAATTTCTTATTTCTTTTACTTCGAATCTAACTAACTTTTTTTTTTCCTGAACAGTACTACGATATAAGGAAAGAGTGTGAGGGGAGCCTTTGTTACGACTTCTCAAATGCAGATAAATTTCTCAATTTGGATTCTGTTAGAAATGCACTTGGAGTTGGAAATATCGAATTTGTCTCATGCAGCCCAACTGTGTATGAGGCCTTGCTTTCTGACTATATGAGGAATCTTGAAGTCGGCATACCAGCTCTTCTAGAAGATGGCATCAGCCTTTTGATTTATGCTGGAGAGTATGATCTTATCTGCAACTGGTTGGGTAAGACACGATATTAATCTCATAATTTGTTGATTGATCTGCATTTAGTTTAAGATAGTGATTTTTTTTGTGGACTGTATATGGTAACTATTTTATTGCTGATCATGATCAAAATCAGTAAATTAGTTTCTATGTGCTGATGTTGGTCCTGCTTGGAAGTTTCAGATTATTTCAAAAAGGCTCCTTTATTATTTTGGAATTGCAAGTTACCTACTTTTCAGTATATGCAAAACATGGCTTTTATTACTGAATGAGAACATTTTCCTCACTACTATAGTACTAGCGGTCTTAACAGTAATTTTCAAATATAAAACAATCCAAGAATAAGACAACTATAGTTAGAATGATTTATCATCTATAATCGAAAAGAGTTTTTTCAAAAATGATTTTGGGTTCTTATAAGCACTAGTTGGCAAATTTAAACTGAAAAGTGCATCAATTTCTTGTGCAGGGAATTCAAGATGGGTGCACTCTATGCAGTGGTCGGGCCAGCAAGGTTTCAACTCATCAGAGGATATTTCATTCACTGTAGATGGGAAGGAGGCTGGTGTCTTGAAAAGCTATGGGCCTCTTAATTTCTTGAAGGTACATTCTCAAAAAGCTCCATAGGAAAAATAGTTGATGTATTTTTTTCCATTTCCACTACCCTGATAACATTTCTCAGTAAGTTTTAGTAATAGTACTGGCAGTAGGCTAAATGCTTCAGCAAATCCAAATATAGTAAAAATGATATGTCACTGAATCATCAAACCAGAGAACACTAAGTCTGTTGCATAGGTGTGTAATGGGACTTATTAGAACAACCATATTTCTTATGTTACAACGTAGTAAATTTGGTGGTCCATTCAACAATGGGTTGGGATTATCTATGATGGATAATTAACTTGACAATATATCTGAAGATCAAGCCAAAAGAGTGAAAAATAATTTGTATACTTAAAGAGTTATATATTGCTTGTGCCAAACTTCATGTAATTAATGTCATTTGATATTGCATCAAAGATCATTAAATATGAAATATTGCAAATTTCAAGTAATATGATGGATGGTGAACTTTTCATCGAATTTCACGATCATATATCCCATATGCATAAAGTACAGATTACATTCTAGTTGTCAGAGTTAATTATTTCAAAAGTGTATGTTATTTCGGTCAATATTGTCAAGATTGTCAATTTAATATGTCCTAAAGAAATCATGATCCCTGAAGAATAATAAAATAAAACCATTTAGTTGTTCATTTGGATTGAAAGAAGTTTCTATGGGGCAGGTTCACGATGCAGGTCACATGGTTCCAATGGATCAGCCCAAGGCAGCACTCGAGATGTTAAGGAGGTGGACAAGGGGCAATCTAAAGGAAAAAACTTCTGAATCATTGAATTTGATTAGTGAGATTTAGGTACTAATTACATGTGCTAATAATTACTTCGTAAAATACATGTTCTTGCTGAGTACTTCATAATTCACTTTGTTGTTAATATTTTGGTTGAAGGCCTTCAGGGGAAATTTGCATGGAACTTTTTAAAACTAACTGCAAATTGATAAATCAAAATGCTTTGAGAGTTTATGTGGCCAGGCTATTTGACATTTGAAATTATGGCTTATGTTCTTCTTTCATTCCATCCTGTTCTTCTTTCTTGCATCTTAGAGTGGTCAGTAATGTACTGTTGTTAACCCTTGAGAAATAACAAAATGATGCTATACGTGCTATAAAGTATAATAAACAAAAACCCTTGTTCAAGCTGGATAAACTGAAAAATACGAACGCATTATTGGAGCTTGCTGTCGTCTAAAATGATTGGCTTATCTGTTGGAAACGTGTTGAATGCTTCTATTCAAAACTGTGGGATAAAACAATCTAATCCGCTTTTTGATTGCTCGATTGTGCAACAATTATTGGTTGCGACTACCATCACGCAAAATCCTTGTGAGGATTATGGAATCTAATTTGAGAAACATAGTTGAATCCAGCAGATAATCATTGTTCCTACAAACCTTTCAGTTAACTTCGGAAAGGTTATTTTTGACTCACAGGCAACCAGAGAGCATACTGGTAAATATGGCTGTTACAGGGTAGTACTAGGCGATGTTTAATTAAGTTAATAGGATAATTGGTGTAATGAGTAATTTCTCGGGCTGCAAAAACCAAAAAGGAAGCAAACAAAATACTATGAAACAATGACTACAGAAGCATTATTCAACAATACAAAAAGATAAGGAAAAAGAAAATGCCGTACAGAAGAACAGCAGTCAGGTTAAACCAAGTGTTCACAGTACTGGTAACATTAAACCACTCTCACAACGAACAAATGGCAACCACGGAACTGATGCCCTATTTTATAATCAGCATCTCAATCCTTATTCCTTCTTATCATCATCTAGATTCTTCAGCTGTTCCACATCAGATGACATTAATCAGTTTTTGCAGAATAGGCCACAAGAACATATGTTGAAGGGAAATTTTTAAGAGTATTTAACTAATTTTATTTATGAATCAAAATTAACAATTCCTTGAAATTTGGTCAGGATCTGTGCTAAGTGAACAATGCAAGGTCTTAGATTTCCCCACAGCCTTTAAGATTCTTTAATTTAGAGAAATAAATACTATAATATAATAAATCCTATGGTCAATGTTGACAGAAGAGAGCAGAAAAGGCAATGTTTGGAATAAGTACCTTAGCAAGGTATGCTTTATGGAAGCGATATCCCTGAAAACAATAACGAAAAAAAAAATAATCATCACCATCAATTTTCTCAAATGAAAAACAAGAGCTTCCCAAAATTGTAATGAATGAAAAAACTAGCCTTGTCAGTCCCATAAAGGTAGTCACAGTAAGTGAAGACAGAAGCAAAGTTGCTTTGGCTTTGGCCTCCTACATAATGGTGATAATCATGGTACTCGGCCCCACCATAGAATGGTATGAACTTTGTTGGGTTGAAAGGGAAGTCAAACCTGTTTATATTTTTGAAAAAAGGAGAGAAATAGAAATGTAGTCAATTTCATTCAGGTTTAAGCAATTATGAAGTTATTGAAACTGCTGTATACACTATGTAACTAAAACCAAAGTTAATGCTAGTAACAAATTGAGAGCACCAAATTATCTCCCTTAGGGATGTGTTTATCCCAATTTTTTTTTTTCAAAAAAATACAACCTAATGAACTTCATTAATACACTTAATAGATTGTCTTTATGTAGAAAGTGACTGGCACCCCCATCAATCCCTTTCTATTACACTATACCCAACAGTGGTGACTCTACCAACTATGCACACAGAACTGATCAGCTCTTATAATTTAAAACAATGTCCTCTATAAACAAAATCCACCACATTCACCAACTCTTGTTTAAAAATATTGTGCAGGTGCAACCTTACATAAGCAAATTTATACTCAACATGCATCATATTTTCACAGTTTGCCCACAACTAGAAGCAAAACCTTTTAACTTAATTTTTTTTTTCAGAAAGGCAATCTCATATTGTTTTCTGTAAGGACCACTTGTATATGCAAAATGCAAAGTTCCAACACAGAAAAAAATCAGCTTTCGCGAGCAAGTTAGGTCAAGGAAAAAAAGATAAACTTCCTGTTACTTTTTTTCTTTTTCTTTTTTTGGAAATTGCCATAGGCTGATAAAGTTTGAGCTGTTGTTGCATGAATTTGTCCAAATCATTTCAAAGCTCGGACCATCAACATCTGGAAGGACGTCGAAATCCACTTGGTACAATTTCAGTCAAGGAAATTAGAATGGCTAAGTAAGGGCAAATCTGTCATCTGAAGGAATTTCATAATGTAACTGGTGGGTATTGTCGGTTTTGTGAAATATCTCAATGAGTGATGGATGTCAGCAGCACATATTGTTGGGTGTATTTTGCCCAAAAAAAAAGCTTAATCAGTACAGTGTCAAATTATAACAAAAAACAAAGAAAACTAAATATATTAAAAAAAAACACCTACCCGCTGTGAGTCTCAATTGCCTCAGCCTGACGAAGGACGATCCAGAGCCAGAAAGTGATCATGTGACCTGGAGCAATGGCCGGGCCCACAAATGAGGGGATACCGAGGATCAACACCTCGGCCCAGTGAGCATAGGGAGCAGCAAACCCAATAGGGGCTGTGAATTCATGGTGTACCTTGTGGATTTTTTCGTAACCCCACTTGCCATGAAGAAGTCGGTGGATCCAATAATTGCCATAGTCTTCTATCAAGAAGTAGACAGCAAGTTGAGCTGCCATTTCACCAAGAGAGGGGAGCGGCAAGCCAGTACGGATGCCGACAAGCTGCAGGCAAGTAGAGACACAGGTCAGGTTTTTGATCAACTGGCAAAATTGGGGTTGCAATCTCACCTTGATTCAATTCTCCTGTTGGTGTGTGTCTTGTAGTACCGGGATCAAGGAGGAAATTAAAGGATTATTTAGTGTTTGACTGAAATCAGTCATGGTTTTGTTTTATTCATGAAATAAAAATTCATAATCAAAATATCAATATCAATTTCTGTTCTTTTTTTTCAACTAGAGATCCACGATTCAAAACAAAAATCTCAAAATGAGGCAAAAGGTGCTTTTTCAATTGGTGTTAATATCAAGTAGTCATCAAATGCTGGTCTTAAGTGTTTTCTCATTGTTCTTCTCTTCCCATTTTTTTTCTGTGGCTGGGACATTTCTTCTATTAAAAAACCATCTCATCTTCATATAAAATGGGAAAAACGGCGCAATTGAGTATTTTTTTTTTAAAAAAAAAAAAGATGCGGCCTGATCAGCAGAGCCGCCATTTCCATGACATACATTACATTGTAGATATGATATAAAAAAATAATAAAAACAAGAAGTAAATAAATTGGTGCTACATTCATGTTGAACAATTAGTGCCTTTCTCAGAGAGGACATTTTGCAATCAAACAGCATTGATTCGAAAAATTGACTACAAGCTCTATTGTCAAACAAAAACAAAATCGAAGAAATCATAAAATCTCACCCAGAGACATTGAACAATCCCATTAGAAAATCAATCTGACGTACGCCTGTAACAGTCGACAAAAGACACCACAGAGATTTTTCTTTCTAAACAAACCGATATACTTCAACAACAAAAATAAGCCCATTTTTGGAAAAAAATAAGAAGATTTTGTGTTTCTAACCTTGATAATGGGGTAAGAGGACAGCTGGAGAGGACCTACAACAAACACAAAAACGCGCAAGACATCCATGTAGCACTTGAAGAAGGAGACGGGAGCGAGTTGAACCTTAGGCTGGATCTTGTACGGCGCCACTGCTCGCGGGGCCCACAGCTCGATGAGCGCGATCGGGAGAGGGACGATAGTGAAGACCACGAAAAGGAAGAGGAGGTTGTGGTAATAGAGAAGGTAATCTGGCATTGTGGCGGAGTAGTTATACCAGATTGTCTCCGCCGTGGACAGACTCCGGCCGATCGCCGCCTCCGCCTCCCCTACGGTGGCGTATGGTATCATGATCGGAATTGGTGGAGATTTTGCGCTCAGCCCCTCCGATTTTTTTGTATTTAACTTTTTGAAAGAACTCAGTAGTAAGAGGAGGAGGTGTCTAGGTGGAGCGAGAGAGAGAGAGGAAAGATTCCTTTTGGAGGTTTTAGATTGTTGTTATTTATATAGAGACGCTCAGACGCTTAAGAGGCTGAGAGCTGGTTTCTTTCGCTTTCGTGTTTAGTTTGTAGGAAAACGTATTGCGGGTCACGATTAAAATGTTTTTCTCTCGGGACCCCACAAGTAGTGACCCGTGACAGGAATTAATGCAGATAAGAGGTCGGGGATTTGGATACAGGATACAATGAAAGCGGTCTTGATCTACATCTCCATTACTATAATAAAATGTGAAGTGATTGCTTATGTTGATAATTGTAATTTTACTTATAAAATGTAAAAATAATTATTAATTTTGTACAAATTGTTCAAAAAATTAATACAACTTTATGACTAAGTTGTAATTTTTAATTCTTAAACCTAAAATCACAAATCACAATAATTAATTATAAGGACGAAAATGATATATAGAATGGATTGAAAAATAATTTACTAAAATTGTTGATGTAGTGCAACACACTATCTTTTATCTTTTTATAATTATAGGATGAAGATGTTTTTTTTCTTTTACTATTTTGCTTGTTAACCATTGCCACGCTGTCGATTCGTTGTTGTCACTGTTCTGTTTTTCCCATTTTGGGGCCATCAAATCAAATAGTACTATCGACTTGACACGTAAATACCTCGAATTAAACAAAAATAACAGATCTTTGTATTCGGTACGCGTCTCATTTCTAATAGTTCCTCGAATTTGACAAACGGCAGATTTTCTTCATTTTAATTGAGAAATATGGCGCAAAGAAAAACCAATTAATGCATACACTGTTATTTAAGTGGTCGAAAATTTCAATTTATATTTTAGAAATAGTAACTCTATTTTTTAATTGTATATTTTATCTGTATTTTAAAAATATTTATATTTTTTAAAAGTGTTTATATATAATTTTAAAAGTGTTTGTATCTTACGTTATTAGAATTAAAAATTATGCAAGTTATATTTTTACTCTTGCTAGAAAGTTTTTTGATTTGAGATTTTCTATAATCATTCAGGAATGAAAATTAATAAATATTTTTTATACTAATTATGAAGACTTATAGATACAAATATAAATAAATTATTTATTTAGTATAAATACTTTTACAGATAAGGGGTGAAAAATATTAAATGTATGAATAATTTCTCTTATTTTTTTATGTTTTAACTTTTTTTTTGTTTTGATTATTAACTTTTTGTTTATTTAACTATCGAGCTTTCATTTCATCAAATAAGATTACTTCATTAATTCAAATTCAAACCAAACGTAAACTCTCTATATTTGCTTTGTCGAATTATTGGATTTTCTTAGTTCAAAGAGATATAATAGGCAGAAAATAATTTAAAGAATCCATTTCAAAGAAAATCATAGATGGAGCCAGAAAATTTTGTAATGAGGTTCAATAATTATTTAATATTTATATTACTATATTAAATTAAAATAAATTCTTGCACTAAAATAGATTGATATATTCTTTTTTTTCTTAAACATAAATTCTGCTAAAATAAAAAAATATTTATGTGGTTGCTACATAAAAACAAAACTTTTAACCAAAGTTAATCTTATAAAAAGTGGCTAGCTTAGTAACACTAAATGTTGTCTTTGTAGCAATGAGGAATTTATTACACATTAAATTTCTCTTATGTCCTTTTGTTCAGAAAATTTGGTTTTGGATGAGGTTATGCCAACATGAACTAAGCATATGGAGAACTTTTGAAGATATAATATCATCTCCTATATTTGCACTTACCTTCAAATAACATTAGACAAATTAATTAAGGGCATTCCTCTGGATTATTAGTGCAGTGTGTTGGCTGATATGGAAAACAAAGAAATGCTATGTGCTTTGAACAGAAAATTGCTCCTACTATTAGAAACTTGATTTTACTTTTTGTTTTTTTTTTGTTTTTTGAGGTAAGAAACTTGATTTTACTTTCTTTTTTTTTCTTTTTTTTTCTTTTTTTTTCTTTTTTTTTTGATAATCCCAATTCAGATAATGTGTGCCTCCTCTTATATATATTGGATCAGATAGAAGCTGAGATGATACCAGTTGCAATTTTCAGTGAGCTGAAAGGGATGATGCTTGCATATATAGTTCCTTAATCATCAGTGTTCTTGGCAGAGTTTCATCCTTGTCAATGGTAGTATCAGAATTCTCTTGTTTTTGTGAGCTTGATTGTAATAAAGTAGTGAACTTTATAGATTTATATAGGTGGATGCTTATTGACATCATATCCATGTGCATATAGGAGCTTGATTAAGGAAGATGTGTGTGTGTGTGTGTGTGTGTGTGTGTGAGATGTGATGATATTGTCAAGGGGTTTTTAATTTAGAGGGTCTTTTTTAATTTTTCTATGTGTACATTTTTTGTTTCAGTAAATTAATGAAACAGGTGATTTGCAACTTCTATGCAAAAATAAAAATAGTTTGGAATTATTTGTTTGGTCTATTTGGATTTTTTTTATGAGTAACAACAATAACAATTTTGTACTATTTTTGGAACCCATGCGTTCATTGATAAAATCTAAATTATACATTATAGTTATTGTTATTTTAATTTTTTTAAGTTCAAAATTGAGCGCGAATAAAAATTTCTGCTTTCATGCGTTATCTATGAATACATACGTTCAGAAATATTTAGTTTCGAACTTAAACAAAAATAAATATGTTTGAAAGATGAAAAGTCTTGAACTCATGCATTAATTTTCTGAAATCAAAGATATTGTAATTTATTAAAAATTTGGGATAGGCATGAAAATAATTTCATAGGATGCTGACCTTCCTGGACTCCATGTATGGATATTATAATATGCAACAAAACATTAAAGATGACTAAATGTTTTTCTATTTTTTTATTTCTGTCACACGGACATGTGACGACGAAAATGTTCTGTCAGAAATGCATTAAAAAAAAAGGGAAAAATTAATCTATTTTTGTTGTTTCAGATTGTAAAAGAAAATTGTTTAGCCAGGAACTCAAGATACCTCCGGATACTGTTATGCGTGCCGTGTCGTGTCTTGCTACAGTATCTAACTGTGTGGCACGGTATGATACAGTATGGAAGGTTGAAATTTTTTTTGACATACGTACCGTACCGTGCTAAAAGTGAGAAGAGGACGGCACGGCACGGATAAGGCACAACACGGTTAAGGCACGGCATGCTACACGTGTCATGTCGATTCGACATGTCGTGTTAAATGTGACGTGCCTTAACTGTACCGTATTGTGTCGAGTTGACACATTATGCTACATATTCATTTTTTCCGGGCTCCGCGCACCTTTACGTGCTTTAACTGTGCTAAACGTATTTAGTGGGAAAAAAGTTCGAAAAAATCGGAAAAAATCATAAAAAATTTGGAAAAATCTTAAAAAAATATAAAAATTCAAAAATTTTAAATTTATTTTCTACTAAAAAAATTAAATAAACAATTGAAAAAAATAATATTTTTGTAAAAATTGTAAAAAAATTAGAAAAATCCCCACAAATTGTGCATACTATGCCTATCTGTACTAACTGTACTAAACATGCTTACCCGTGCATATTCATGCCGTGCCTAATCGTGCCTAACCGTGCCTATCCGTGCCTACCTGTGTCCCCGCGCCGTGCCTATGCATGTCCCATGCCGTGTCGTATCATGTCGCCTCCCTTATCCGTGCGTGTCATGCCGTGTCTACAGTGAAAAAAACGGACACGGTACGGATAACGCATGGCACGCGTACCGTGCCGCCTCTGACACGTACTGTATCGTACCATGTCTTGACACGCCGCCGTGTTATTTTTAATTCCCTACCTCCAAAGATTTGTATTCTCCAATTGTGATGTATCGTATGGTATATTATATTTTAAAAAAGAAATTTCATTATTCATCCATTTATAACTCCGTATATTATACAGCACAATACTATATACTACATGGCAAAACATTAAAATCTATTTTTGTTGTTTTAACTGATTAACGATTTTAACATCATAAATGAAATCATGGAAGAGGGGCCTAAACAATATCAGTTCAAACAGGTACTCAGATTTGAACATCTTTATGAAAAAAAAAGGACCCAATGATGACAAGTGGACAGATTGTGACACCTTCTCAAATAAAGGTTAGACCTAATGATTTGTTGAATTTAATTATACTCATCATTAATGAATTACCTATTTCATGAAAAATATTCAGGCAGTTCATTTTACAATATCTAGTGTGTAGACATATTTAGGTGAGAATTAATTTTTATTTAATAAGGTAATGTTTTTTTGTATGAAAAATTGTAAACTTAAAACATAAGATGAAGGTTTTTTTATTTTATAAATATTTAAAATTAAAAGATTTTTATGTTTGAATCTGTCTTTATATTTTTGAAAGGATGCATTTACGTTCTTCATGGAGTTGAAAAAAAATTAGCATAAAGTCATTTTTATGGTATGTTTATCTGGTATCTTAAAAAAATTGTTTAAATTAAAATTTAAAATTGTAGATATATTCTCGATTATTTTGATAGAATATGTACTATATTTAAGTCAATTTAGAGTTTGATCAGTCGTTCACCATAAAATCATTAAGATTTTTATCATTAAAAAGTTTAGATTATTTGATTGAATGCTAATCATCATTCAAAATCTACTCAAATTTCAGAACAAGCTATCTAAGAAATAAAGAATAATATATAAGTTATTTTTCTAATTTGAACAATATCTTTCAAAATATCAAATAAATGTATATAAAAATTGAATATACACTAAAATTATAAAAAAAAAATAAATGATTTTGAACATATCTTTTGGCATTAGATTCATTTCATCCTTGTATTAAAAATGTAAAAAATATATAACAATTACCAATCTTAACACTAACAAGCTATGCATCAGTTTCTGTCATGAGATGTGTTTTCATAATTTCTAAATTTAAGCTCCTTACTTCATTCAATTAGCATTTCATTCCTCTTCCACGTAAAATTTACATCAAATATGTTAATTAGTTATCACTTTTCATCATCAAAACACTCGAAATTGTATCAAATACTGCCACGTCTCACACCTTCTGCCCACAGATTTGCTAAAAAATCAATAGAATATAAATTTTTAAAACTGTTTAACATGGGTCCAAAATAAAATTGTCATCTTGTCAAATATGTATGTTTTAATTCAGAGAAAGCTTCATAAAAGAGATCACGTGCACATGATTGTGTCAAATTGGACTCAATTTGTGAGTTCATACCTCTTCAAATGCTACTGAAATTAGATGTATACAATGTCTGAATCATTTGTTTGGTTTAAAAATTGAATAAACCATAAAAGCTACATAATATTCTATTCTTTAATGGCTTTAGTTAGTTGATTAGAAGTGCTTGTGTTTTCATTTGACTTTTCACGGGGGTTTTTCTTTTACGAAATCTACAAACTTATTTTCAATTTAGGTGTTATCCGGAACTCTTGTCTAATTATGATTTTTAAGAGGGGCCTAAAGAGAAATCAAAATCTGAAAGGCTATGATGGAATACGCGTGATGCATCATGCATCATGCATCCATGCATCAATGCATCATGCATCATGCATCCATGCATCATGCATCATGCATCATGCATCATGCATGCATGCCTTGATTGCTTTGATATCAAAAATTTAGAGTATCTAAAATTTGTACGTGCATAAGTGGAGTTAACAGCGAAAAACAAAACGGTACGGTCGATGTGTGTGGCTCACGGTATTATTATTAGGTGGCGTCGTAAAAAACGGAATGTGTTTGATGGATAGAAGGAGTATTATTGAGTGATTAATCGTTATGCGACTGATTAATTAGATTTTTGTAGATAATTTGATGTTTGTATTTTAATATATATAAATGTTAATAATTTAAATAAAAATAAGTTATTTATATACTCGATGAGAATTTATTTACTGATTTTATCTTGAAGTGACAATATATTTTTTTGTTTCGATACGTTATATTTTAGTCAACTTGAAAAAAATAGAATAATATACAAACTTATTTTTTATTTTTTTTTATTTTTTTAAATTAGATGAAAGGTTTTAAAAATTCAGAATCAAGTAAGAAATAATAAAAAAAACTAAAGTGATTGTTTTTAAAAATCTATATTTGTGAAGCATGTACATTGCAAACAAAAATCAATTACTTTTAAGAAAAATAAAAAAATTCTCTAGACATCCGATTAAAAGAACTACTATATTTATAAGTTGTGATAAAAATAATTATACTTTAAAATTTTTCATGACATTAAGCATGTACAAAATTTAAGACTTTTAAAGTCTATCTGTCAATTAGAAAAAAAATAAAATATGTCCTCTTCATGATTGATTTTATAAAGAAAATATTGTGCAAATTAATCATTCAAATTCAAAAAAATATTAATTTTTTATTGATGTCCAATTGAGTAAAAAATACATATCAAATAAAGTTCATAAAATCTAATTTATATGAAGTCTTAGATCATAAAAATCACAGTTTGGATGAAAAAGATATGATTCAACCAAGTACAGTTTGAAAAATTAATCAGATTTGACGACTGATTAATTGGTTTTGCGATTGACTAATCGGTTTTGACGGATGATTAATCGTTTTTAACCGCAAAATGCACTCTGAATACACTATATGTGATGGTTTACCGACTGACTCCGACTAATTGGTCTTGACGGCCAACTTTTACAACACTGGTGTTAGGTATAGCAAATTATCCACAAGGTTGATAGCAAGGCTTTAACTGAGATAACTCGATTGTTTTTTTTTTGGGTGCTAATACATAGATATAGTTGTTGATACCATCATTGATACGAATTTTATTATACATATTAAATAAATTATTATATATATTAATAATTTTATCATGCAAACTCAATTTTTTTCCAGTACTGTCATAATACAACTTAAATGAATTATTATGCATATTAATATCTTTATTATATAAACTTATTTTATACAATAATGTCATTATACAATTTAAATAATCATTATGCATGTTAATGATATTTAAGTTCAATAATAGAAGTATTGTACATAATAAATATATTAACATGCATAAAAAATCATTTAATGTATGTCATAAAGTTCGTATCGATGACAATATCAATAATAATATCTCCATAATATTTTCCTACCAATGTAAGAGTAGTCGATCATTTAATTGTGTGTTGTGTTCTTAAATTGGTTATTTTTTATTTTTTTGAAAAATCTTTTTGTTTGAAAAAAAAAAGGTACAATGCTCTAAATGAGTTAAATTCTCAAAGTATGGTTTACTCCTACCACGAACACAAATTTAAGGTGAGGACACAAATAAAAATATTATGGTTCAATGTTGAAAGTAAAACTGAAAAATCATGACCAGAACTACAAAGTCGGATTTTCTGTTTTCAATTTGAATTTTCAAACAGTAATTTTGAATCTATTTTTGCCAAATATGAAAAATTGCCAACATATTTGGTTAGTGGCAACAAATTAGTTTGTAAGATTTAGATGAATGGAAATAATATTTCTATTGAGAGAGACGCAAGTCAATTTTTTTACGGAAGGTTCATGTCTTAAATGACTCTATACATGAAATTTTTTTATAATATACGATTGTGGAATTCATTTATTGAGTTTGCAATTTATGCGTGGCAGTCTACTGTCTACTTCTTAAAAAATTGATTCATATTGTACATTAAAAGGGCTTAGTTGATAATTGTTTATTTCAATTATTTTTGACAATTTTTAAAAATAAATTTTAATTTTAAAATCGACATTATAGATGTAATCTATATTATCCACATATTATGTCTATACAATATAATGATATTTTATATACGTTTCATTATAAATCAAGTGATTTAAAATTTTAACAGTTGGAAATTATACTGTCTTTGATACATTACAAACAACATTCATGTCTAATTTAAGTTGAGATTTTGGTACATTCACTTTTCACATTCACATGTCTAGTTTAAGTCCTAACTACATGCAATCAGGAACAAAAACAAAATTACCAACCATCTGAAAAATTAAATAAGAGAAAAATTCCAACATTCCTTTGTTCTGTTTTTCTTGTTTTTCCTTGGTTCCGAGAGAGAGCAAAAAAAAAAAAAAAAAACTGGGGGTGTGACTGTGGGAAAGATTCACACAATTTTCAAGCTCTCTCTCACGCCGAAAGAAATGCCAAAAGCGCTGATTTTCTGATCTGTTTAGTTTGGAGTGAAAACCAACTCAGCACGTGACCTAGAATGCCAAAAGGAGAAACAGCATGTCAGTCATGTCTCCATGTCTTCTGATGTCTCCTTCTCCAATTTAACTTCTCTGATATGTCGAAGGTTGCTTTTTATGTGCACAAGTACTTACATACATTAGGCCCATAATGGGTTTTGGTGTTACATGACTAAATGTCAGCCTCTCGTTAGATTGGCAAAAGCGGAAGACCTCTGGACTTAGTAAAAGTTTCTGGAGTATTTTCAGAAAAGAAGAGAAGAGGAGATGATGTTTTCTGGAGATTTTTCGTTACTTGTGCTGAAAGTGAGAAAAGACTTGGAGGAGTATAGTAATATAAATTCAAGGTTTTTAAATAATTCCCCAATTATATCGTCAAAGTTCGTGACCAGATATGATATTTACGATTCGAAAATGGTTTCTCTTTTATAGTATGAACGATATACCATGATGTATTTTCGAAGATATAACATGCTATAATATGGTATTTTTAGGAAGCAAACAAAAAAAGATTTTGTAAAATTCTTCGATTTGGATATAAATTGCAAATAATCCCCGTATTATTCGTACATTTTGTAAAATTAACACATAATATAGAGTATTAGGCAATTTTTTGGGAACACCCCCTTTAGTTAGTTTGATCATTGGAAGAGTTCCACTGTTACTATAAGGAGGCTATGATTTGATACGGTCAATTACAAATTGCACTAGCTGGTAGTGCTCAGGATCAGATTATTTCTATCAACAAAAGAAAGACATGAATTCTCATATCATGGTAATGGACTATGCACATTGAGGCCTTCAATAATTGTGATGCATCTGTTTTCTTCTTCTTCTTTTTTCTCTCTCTAAGTGTAAGTGCTGATTAAAAAAGACAGACTTATTTAACAATCCTCTTGGCCACACTTCTTTGTTTTTCTAAGTACTGATTGTAGAGAGAGACCTTGAGTCTTCATTTAACAATCTTCATGACCACCAATTCTCAATATATCAGTGATTCTGGAATGACAGAGCATGGTGGTAAGAGTGACTATTCGAGCTATTAATTATTGCAAAAATATTATGAGTAAAAGCTTTGAAAGAGATCACATTTAGGACTGATGGTTGTATGTAGAAGTGGTAATGAAAGAGCAGGTCGAGTCTCTCTCAACTCGGGTCAAAAAGATCCGATCCAATCCAAACTCTAACCTGGGTTTCACACGTCCGGTAAGGTTTGTTGGGTTCATTTTTGGGTCTGGTAAGGTTTCTGTATAGAACAGAAAATATAAATACATTGATAAAACCAAACTTTTAGAAGTATTAACAGACACCACCAGTCCTGGAGCTAAGTCCTACTAGTAGACAGTAAGAGTTCTAATAAAAGCTCCTCCAAGAGTAGATTTCTTAATATTACTGGACAACATTAATGATCATTTCCCTTTCTTTTCTTTATTTTTTTTAAAGGAGGTATGTCATAGATAATCTAACCTCACTCCAGCTTCATGGTTTTAATAAAATTCTAGCAACGTAGTTACTGTCAAAAGAACTCCTCCAGCAGTGGGCTAATCTGATCTATTACCAGTCTGCAAAAAGGTTAACAATCAATCTTAGATAGATACTAGTTTTGAAGTTGTAAGATAAAACTACATATATAACCATTATATCCAGATCAAAGGAAAGAGGTATATTATATACCAGCAATTCATGATCACCCATTATCTCTGCAATCACTTCCTCCAGAATTTTGTCTGCACTGTTTGGAACAAGTGCTGCAAATACAGGTGATTCCAGCCCTGAAACCACGAACATACTATCTAAGCTAACACAAAAAAAAAAAAAAAATCCGTATGACACAGCTTAATTAAACTATATGGTATTGCCCATTTGAACTAGAGTGCAAGATGCTTAGTTCAGCAACTGGAGTTAATTTATCACAACTTTCATATAGGTTTAACAGTTTATCTCGCAAATTTAGGTTAAACTGCAACATAAAGGGCTAAATGGGGCAAAAGCTGGTCCTCTGGTCCACAACTCGATCCAACTTTTGCCAAAATGAATAGTTAATCACAAAATGTAACCTAATAGAGGCTCAACTGATGCTCAATTTTGCCACAGTAACCAAATAAGGCAATAATAATAATAAGGTGAAGTACCAGTAGTGAAACTGGTACATGTGCATGATTTTAACTGTTTATGTGACTGTTTTATAAAAATTACAAGTATATCAGTTGTACAGAGCTGTCAATCATCATCTTCTGTTATCTAGGCATACCAGATTCAGGGAAGGCATCAATGAACATCATCATCTCTTCACCAGATAAGCCAGAAAAGATGCATACTCTTGGCAATGACTTTGCAATCTAAAAAAATGTTTAAAAAGGTTGCACCACGAGTGTGCTAAACTTTCTATTAGAAGAAATACAACTTCTGATTTTCTTGCAAATTATACCCCGACATCTCAATGAGCATCAATATTTTTGAGAGATTTGAGAAGAACACATGACTGTTAGGTTTATCTGGCCCAAAAGGTACATTGCATTAATTAGAGACGGTTTTGATGATCAATGTTGCTATTTGAAAATAATTTTAAAAAGAATGTTAACTGCAAATTAAAAAAATGTAAGGTTTTATTTACAGCAAAATATTGGTCTTATTTTGCACAAGGGAGCCCAAAAGAAGTTAGGTTGTAACCTTCACAGCACCTAGATTTGGTTGCTCAGTTTGAAATGCATCCCAAAGTGTTTGTTTGATCATTTCTTCTGTGCAATGGATCACCTATTAAACATAAGACAAAATTATCCAGATAGCATTTAATTATAATACTGGTGGTCATGACTATGTCTTCTCGCATAGAAGGGATGCTTAATTGAAGTAGTAGAATATAAATCGAAAACTATATTATTGAAGAAGTCAATATGTAACTTTAATTTTAAATCTCTCTTCTATCAACTCTTGGAATCACATCTCCTAAAACAATAGGGAATTACTTTAACATTCCATAACTTGTGTTGATGATGCACGAATTGATGTGGATATCTCCCATGGATAAATCTTTTGTTGGACAAATAATGTTAAATCATCAATAACTGTTACCTTTAAGAACTCACCATCTAGCCCTTTTAAAAATTCCTGAATCTGCAACAAAATTGTACCAAGTAAAGGTTGCGAGGTATCTTTTAATTCAGGAAAAGAAAAGAAAAAGAAGTTACAAAATAAGAGGTACCTTCAAAGTTTCATCAGCTTCAAATCCTAGAAGCAAAAGTGCCTGTTTGTGTAACAGAATTTATAAATCAGTACATTCAAATTGTATTTGAAAGGAATTAGCAAAAATAATCATTTCTTCTTTTCCCCATAGGCAATAATAAGATCAATTAAGCATAATTAGTAAAGCTTATTTACTTTGTTCCAATCCTGTCAAATTTGCCAAAAACCTAACAATAGATTTGTACGATGAAGAGGCACATGATGCTATACGGCGCAAACTACACCAGCTCTACGCAAATGAACTTAATCAACAGGAGATCTTTCAAATACTATGCCAATTTTACTTCCTAAAATGTCTAAATAAATCATTCAAAACACACTTGGGTGAAAGAGTTTCAGCATTTTTTGGTGTTACATAAAAAAAAAATTACTGAATACTGAATAAAACTTACAGGTGGACCAAATATTGGTTCTTCTGCATTTAGTGGGACAAACTTAGAATCTTCAGTTAGTTCGTTAGACACCCCTGAAAAATGTGAAAATTGCACAAACAGGAGGTCAAATTAATCTCCCTTTTCTCTTTTTTTTTTTCTTTTGACCATACACTAGACTCCAATCTTCTTCTACTTTTTAAGCTGGAACATTATAGAAATCGGAAATTTCTTACTAATTTATGTAAAAATGAACATAAAACAACCTTCAGAAGAAGATGCAAAGAGTTGATTATGAGAACGCTGCTCATTTCGTCGCTTGAATCCTGAAACAGAAGCATGAACTGGAGATGTGTCCAGTCGAGAGAGAAAGCAAGGAGAGAGAGCAAACGGAGGAAGAGAGAGAACAGACGAGATCAGTCCAGGCTTGCGGAGACGAACTGGAGAGAAGGAAGAAAGGACTCCAGGGAAGCACGAGATCTCCATCTTTGCTTGATTTATTTATTTTCCTCTCTTGTGGCTTCTTCAGCTCAGTTCTTTGAGCTCATTCCTGTTTTGTTCGTTCGTTTGGTTATTATTTCTCAGGATAGAAGAAGAACTGGACGGTGTAGGACTGGAGAGTCCTGTTCTCCGCATTTTGGTTGCGTCCAGTTCGCCAAAGAGTGTGCGGATATTGACCGCGCCATTTTAGTTTGACCTGTTTCAGAGTAGAAGAATTTTTCTAATAACGGAGTGATAATTATAATCATTAACGGAGTGATATATTTATATTTTAAAAAAATATATATACATATTATGTATTATTATAATTAAAAGTTATGTAAATTGTATTTATATTTATGTAATAATTTCTTAATTTCAATTTTTTTATAATTATTTTAAAAAAATAATAATAATAAGTATTTTTTATTAACAGTAAATATTTATAAATTCAAATATAAATAAATTATTTGTTTAATATAAATATTTTTAATATATATATATAATAATTTATTTAATGTTGGTTAATTGGGAACAGATACTATCGATGAATGAATTGAAAACAAATTATAGTAAATATCTTATTTCGATGCTTGCCTCTGATCTTGCCTAAGCTACCATTAGACGACAAGAGTCAATTCAATTCAGATAAATACAATAGTAATTTTCTTTGATTATCGTTCGTGAATACTTTATTTATTTTATTTATCGTACTAAACATAGGTATGTCACAAATATTATATAATCTTGTATTATTATTTCTTATATTGATGCGTGTACATGAAGTTCAATGGTATCAGGGGCGGAGAAAGAATCCATGTAGTATTTACTTTAGATCATTAGTATATTTTTTAAGGTTATATTTACATTTGTTAGAATAACACTTTTCTGAGAATAATATTTACTATTTCGAATTTGAAGCAATTCAAATAAATTTTAAAAACTCGGAATAGCTCAAGGTTAGTGCTATTTCACTAACCCAATAAAAAGTCAAAATAGTATCATTTTCTCTATCACTATTCTAATTATATAATTTAAATAATATTTTTACTAATCCGAATAGTATTATTTTGTCTTTATTATCACGCTAATTCGAAAAATATTATTTTATCTATATTCTCATCTATTAATTTCAATTGCGTTATTCTTACACTAATCCTTACACGATCCAAACATACCCTACAAAATTTCAAAGGAATTATAACTATTTTTTCAGATTTCGAATTGAAAATATAAATATGAATAAAGCCCATACTTAGTGTAAACATAAACACCTTCATAGATGATTGTATGTATTCAAATTGATAAAATCTTGATAAAGCTACATGGATACTTCTATCAAGATTTTATCAATTTTGTTCGATAGGTTCAAGCAACATCTTTCTAAGTCTTATAACAAAAATATAAATAAGTTTACAATCAATTATAAATATCTTTTGAAGTCGATATAAATACTTTGTGCGGCGCGAACGCATCAATACAAAACTCAAAAAGAGAGCTGTACAACTCCAACTTGAGTGAATGCTAGGCTGAGTGAGGACCGTCCGATATTAAACGGACGGCGGAGATAATCCGACATTATTCCCCCGTCCATATCTCATTATATCCAGCGCGAGCGCGATAAAGCGCTGAGAATCGAACCATAATCAAATACAAAAAGAAAAAAATGTGAAGAGAAAAGGGGAAACCCCAGAAATAGAGGGAGAAGTACCGACCTTAGAAAATGGGAAAGCGATCGGGGAAGAAACCCTTCGCCTTCCTCTCGCGAAAGCTCCGATCATCCAAGCGGTCGGAATCGCCGCCGTTCCCGATCTCCGGTCGTCCGAGCTCGATTAATCCCTCGATTGAGGCGACGACCGCTGTGTTAGGCGCCGGCGCCGGCGTCAAGAACATAAAGAAAAAAACCGGGCCGAGATTGTGGATGCGGTTCGACCGGACCGGCCAATCGGAGATTTTGGAATGCGACAAGAGCGTTATCATCAAGCGGGCCGGGATCCCGGCGCGGGATTTGCGCATTCTTGGTCCGGTTTTCTCTCAATCGTCTAATATCTTAGGTGAGCTGCCTCTTCTTCTTCTCTTTACAGAGATTTCTTTTAAGATACCATGATTTTAAGTTTAGTTAAAAGTAATTTCCGGTGGGGAGTTGTTCATTTTTCAGAGAAACCAAAAGGACTGTAATTGTGTATTTCAGGGCCTATGTTTTCAGTTTGATTCTAGGTTATATAGCCGATGGTACAGGTTGTATGAGTCATCTAATTCTCCCAATAATAAACTCAGTGATTTCCATTTTACATATGTATGAATCATCTAATTTTTATTAATTTACAGATTAGAAATAACCTTGACAAGGCACAATTAAAGTCAGCAGTCATGTGTTTTAATTTTTGCCACCTATTCTTTCAAAATTAGGAATCATACAATGGTCAGAAGTTTGTGAGAACCTTTCGGAAAAAAAGAAAGCTGCAGGGGGCTAAATTTCACAAATTGGAAAAATTTTACTTCCTTTTTATGTAATTGCTTTTGTTCTTCTCAGCAAGGGAGAAAGCCATCGTAGTAAATCTTGAGCATATCAGAGCTATTGTTACCGCAGAAGAAATACTAATTCTAGACCCTCTATGCCAAGAAGTTCTCCCATTTATAGACCAACTGAGACAGCATGTTCCTCTGAAAACCACAACCAGGGCTGATGACGGAGAGAATCAAGGGACAGAAGCACCTTCACAAGCCGAGCGTGAGCTCCCGTTTGAGTTTCAAGTACTCGAGGTTGCACTGGAGGTGGTCTGCTTTTCTTTGGGCTCTAGTGTGACTGATCTAGAGAGAGATGCATATCCTGTGCTTGATGAGCTGGCAAAGAATGTCAGTACAAAGAATCTTGAGCGGGTGAGGAGCTTGAAGAGTATTCTGACTCGTCTCTTTGCACGCATTCAGAAGGTACGTTTGAATTTGGAGTCGTTTGCAGATTGAACCCAATTTCTTGTGTTTGCAGGTTGAACCCAATTTTTTGTACTGTATATGCAAAAAACATCCACCATTGGTTGCATCTCTAATCACACCCTACTAGTAGAACTCAATTTTAAGTAAGCAAAAGGAAAGATTTAATAGATTGCCCTGAAGCACAATTTTCATTTAAGCTTTGGGACCGAATATCCAAGTTTCTGTGGCTTGGGTTGAATCTGTCAGTTACTGTTAAAGAAAATGCTTATCGGTGTTATGGCCATCGTTGTCATTATTTTAAAAGATGCATCCTTTACACATTGTTCCTAATCCAAACCACCTATATTTGTCAGGTCAGGGACGAAATTGAACACCTATTGGATGATAATGAAGACATGTCGCACTTGTACCTGACCAGAAAACAGATTCAGAACCAACAATTGGATGCACTAATGGCAAGCGGTGCTTCAAACAGCATTGTGCCAGTTGGAGCCAACATGGGGAGACTGAACTCAAATAGGTATCAGCGTAGCACAAGCATTGCGACCAGCATTTACTCTGATAATAATGACGTAGAGGATCTTGAGATGCTCCTAGAAGCCTACTTCATGCAGCTGGATGGCATCCGCAACCGAATCTTGTCGGTTAGTCTCATCCTTCTCCAAAATTTGCAATTTTATTGTTCTCTTCTTACTCGGAATAATACCCTTTATTTTTAAATTCCTGAACTTTTAGACTTTGCTTCTATTGGTTCCTGTCCTTTTGTTTTGTTCAAATTGATCTCAGAGGACCTAAACTAATTGAACTTGGTCAGTGTTAACTAATGGTATGAACCCTTTTTTGTCAACCAGTTATCGGACAACAGAATGGGCTTTCATTACAAATACTGAATACATAGGGATGATGATATTTTACTATAGGGCTGAAATCGGGTATGGGCTCGCCTAGCAAATCATCATGTCCATATGATGGGATGACCAATAATAATTTTCCATTTGGAGGGGACCATGCAACATAATCTCTATTGAATCTTTACTTCCTTTCATTGATAGATTCTTTTTCATGAAAAGATTGGTAACATATAGCTGATTTTTCTAGTAATTAATTGCTAAATGCATACAGGCAAATTTTTATCTGGTAAAACCACCTTGATGATTTTTTTTTAATCTTACTTTGTATTATATTGTGTAAAATACTGCCAAATCTTGGCCCTTTTACATTATTTAGGGCATAGATAACAGAGCACAGTAATCTTCTTGTATAACAATAAGTGTGTCTATTTTGGCACCAGAGGAATTTGACTCTCTTGTGCTTGTTTCAACCAAGCAGGTAAGGGAATACATAGATGACACAGAGGATTACGTGAACATACAACTGGACAACCAGCGAAACGAGCTAATTCAGCTCCAGCTTATACTAACCATGGCCTCATTTGCAATTGCACTCAACATGTTAATATGTGGTGCATTTTCAATGAACATACAGAGTAGCCTCTACAATACAACTAATGTCTTTGGGCCTTTTCTCGGGGGCACTTTGTCCGGATGTTTTGTAATTTTTCTTATCATGTTGGCCTACGCCAGGGGGAACAAACTGCTTGACCCATGAATATGACTGTGATCCTTGAATTGAGGCAGTGATGCACTCTTTTATTTATAGTGATCTGTAAATTGGATGCATAATGCTTTGTATATTTGCTCGGTGTAATTGAGTGCATTCGGCATGGTAATAAATATGCATTCCATTGCTACTGCTTCGTTACAGGTTTTCTTGGGAAGTCAAAAGCAAAGCGCTTGGTAAGAAGTGAAAAGCAAAGTATGACAACAATGTTTTTTTTTTTTTAGACAAAGACAAAAAACAAATATGTGGTAGCAAGTGCTTTTTTATAGAAAAAGAATGAAAATAAGCACTGTCCCTATAGTTTAGTTCCATTACCTATAATTGCGCTCTTCAGTTAGTGTTTTTTTTTTTTTTTGATATTAGGTTTCTGGCATTTCTTTTTTTTTAATGTTTTTTTGTGGGATTTAAATCCATGTCTTTTCATAAAGAAGTGAGATATATCACCACCTATACTAAGCTTGTGGTTCTCAATTAGGTTAACTTAGCCTGTCCCTATTGTTATTTAAGTTATATTAACTTCTCAAGACTTTTATTTACCTGCCAGTTAGTTTGTTTACTATTAATATTTCCAAGCTAAATAAAAAAAGTGTCAGTGTACTTTGATGGTAAATATCAACTTTATTATGTTCCTGGTAAACTTTCCAAAAGTTCATTTCTAGCTAACCCAATTTTAAGGGTCGTTAGCCCAAAAATTGTTAACATTTTACATGTCATAAAGTGAAGAAAAATGGTAAGCGGTGCAAGTTTGCATCACTAAACTTCTATTTCTCTATGCAAAAGCTCTTTGCTGTCAACAAGCAACAAATTTGTATTGAAGATTTCCTCCATTCGTTGAATTATCCTTATTTCAGCTAAAAGCTTAAACCAAACTGCAGTCCAAATGCAGCATGGATTAGAAAAATGGTCATGATGCTACTTCCAAGGAGTCCATGAACTGTTCGTAAACCTGGATTGTCCTGAATGAAAACATCACAATTGCAATTTTAAATAAACAGCTCAATAAATTATATAACAAACCCTCTTATTGTTAGATTTAAAAAGGCCTGGGATTGCAATGACTACTACCTCAAACAAAGCTGGCAGAATAGATTGGATAGTTAACAGACCGAGGCCGATTGCACCAGAGACTGCATGAGGGCTGAAAAAGGGAAGAACTATTAAAAAGTGCATGGCTGATTTATTCAAGAAATACCACAATTTGGGGAAAGAATATCAGAATGTAACAAAATTGCTGAATCGATATGAGGTCTGCACTGGTAAGTTAGGCAGTGAGCAGACATCAGATCCCCAGTTTATTCTCTTATCTCTTTTTTTGGTTATTCTTTTACTGGATTAAGGATTTTACTCATTGATCATGCTGAAATGACTTTAATAAAAGGATTTGGTATAGAAAAACACAAACCAATAATTGGTACTTGAGAAAGATGTTTGGGTCCTCTTTTGGTCATATATCCCACCAAGATACCATATACTGAAAGTTATATTACTCTCAAATCTCAATAAAATGTACCTCTCAAAAATTGGTTTATCTGAAGTAAGAAGAGCGGTTATGCCACCAGTTGCACCTAGAGCGAAAAAGAAAAACATGCCCGCAAGAAGCTTTGGGTGAAGATCTTTTGCCTTCGCTTTCTCCTCCTATAGTAATTACTTTCCAGCTTAGTAATATATCAAAGTATCTCAATACAACAGGAGTTCCTTCGGCCCAATTATTTTAAATGCTGTACAAGTCGGAGAAAGATTTTTTGTGTGAATATTGTTATTATACATGTAAAAGGAGACTGTAAGTCTTTTTTTCAAATAAATATTTCTGTTAAATATTTCCATCACAAATACTTTCTTTTATATAATATTTGAAAAAATTACATGTTGTAATGCTAAATAAGTTGTTAGATCTTGCAAATTGCAATTGAAAATGAGGTTTAGCAAAAATAACAAAAATTTAACTTGAAATATGAGGTGTGTTCGATGGGGTTAATCATCACCAATTTCACTTCTGATTATTGAGATATCCCATCTTTCATTATGGCTCAGGGTAATTTCCGTACCATATTAATTGCACTAGAAGTTTGTATAAATACTTACTGGATCCTTCGACAATCTTATCCGAAATCCGAGATAAGTTCCATAGCCACCCATTGCAAAAAGCACCACAGCCTGCAGAAAGGATTTGAATACAAAAGTAAAAACACTATACCAATTAAACTGTAAATCATAATAAATTTCTTCTTATATATGCTCACTATGTTTTTTTTTAATCAAAAGGCTATGGTAATTCAAAAGCAATTCTACAGAACTTTACCATATTACCGGGATGGCCCCAGTGAACTAGCCATTCAGGAAGAGTCCATGTCTTCACAAGATCGGCAAATGGTCCGAAAATAGATTGCACAATCTCGGCTACGAGACAAAACAGAAATAGAGGGTCCGAATCAATAAAATTGCTGAAAATACAATCAATAAAATGCAGTAAAAAACAAAGGGTTCATCTGCTCTCCATTTCAGCTCTATTTTTTTTTTTTATTGATTCATCAAAAGATTCATTCAAATTGATCTATGCCATTCTGCTAAAGCTGTGTGCTCTCTCATTTAATTTGATTATTTTCATTTATTTTCGGAATGGAATGGCAGCAAGACTATTTTTTAGGCTTACATAAACTAAATATAAATTGGCCTAAAACACTTTCACCAGCTAAGGTAAAGAAGGTTAAAACATATGAGAAGTCCCAGAACACCATTGAAAATAAGGATGGTGATCTCTTGACAACTATTACTTTAACAATCTTGTCAATCAATTTTTAAATAATTCCAAAAAAATCTTAAAAATAGAAAAATATATATAAACATATTATTTAACTTATATATCAATTGTGTTTCAAATGTCATACAATTTAAATATTATTTGATACTCCATCAAAAACAATCAAAATTACATGATATTTACAATGGTCCATATTTACCGGTCTTTGATAAAATATTAAATAACTCTTAAATTACATGAAATTTGAAACATAATCAATCTATAAGTTAAAAAATATATTTGTCGACTTTTTTTCAATTTTTGAGAATTTCTAAAAATTATTTAAAAATTGGTTGTCAATATTGTTCAGATAATAGTTGTCTAAGGATCCCCTCCCTAAAAATAAATAAATAAATAAGACATATATTAGAAAAAAGGTCTAACAAAATATTGAACAAAAAAAAATTCTACTACATTACACAAAGTATGAAAGCAGATCAGAAAAATGTAGATGGATAGTTTTAATCAAAACAGTGCATATCAGGATAGTTTTAAAGAGTAAATTACTGGAAACAGTTCAGAGATCTTAATTTGGAATTGAAAATCTCTCCAAAATTACTGAAATTAACAAAAAGGGGTGAAAATTTGACCTCCTGGTAGTAATTTAGCTGCTAGTACAAGTGAATATGGAGCCATGGAGTACAAAACGAGATCTCCATGCTTCGTTTTTCTCCTTTCCTCCTTCGGTGTTTCTAATTGAACAGATTCTTGTACTGCTCTTTTGCCAAGGGCATGGATGGAGAGAGAAGGTCTTGGGATTACCTGCGAGAAGAGCGTTTTTGTAATTTTAGGCGGCGCTGGTCGGAGGAGAGCTGAACTCGTTGTAAGCATCTCCATCTCTCCCTCTCCTTTCTCTCTCTCAAAATGTTGGAAGGTAAGAGGAGAAGAAGTAAGAGAGAAGAGAGAGAGCAAAACTACAAAAAAAAAGGTGAGTGAGTGAGGAAGCGTGGAGAGAGCAAAGCCAAGTATGGAAAGGGATAGATAACTTGTATAAACTAAGGTCGCGTGGCCACCTAGCACATTCCACAAGCCTTAATGGCTTAAAAAAAAAAAGGAAAATGTTGTGAAGGTATTATTATTGATATTATTGTTAATATAAATTTTATTATGTATATTAAATAAATTATTATATGTGTTAACGATTTTATTTTGTATATTTATTTTTATTATTTATTTTAAATATTATTAATATGTATAATAATTTATTTGAGTTGAATAATAATGGTATTGTATAAAATGAGTTTGTATAATAAAATTATTAATATATATTATAATTTATTTAATGTGTATAATAAAATTCATATCGATAACAGTATCAATAACTGTATATGTATATCAGCTTCCTCAAAAAAAGAGGGATCACCTAATTACCTGGATATCTTCTGACGATAATATTTCAAATTCAATTTTGTATAAGATTGGAAACTAAAAAAAAAGTTCAAATATATTATGAAACATATAGGTAGTCTAAAACTTAAAATTTTATATAATTTCTACTTTGAAAGAAAATTTCATATAATTTGAGTATCATTTAATAATACATTAAGACTCCTTAAATTCAAATCGTTTGATAAACAGTAACATATATGGTAAAAAAAATTTAAAAATGATATCGTCATTATATAGATCATGTTTATAATGTTATATTTACGTTTGTTTTGGTGATTATACGATCACAAATGAAGGTTAAATTGTTTAAAGACAAATACAAAATTATCTAGCTAGCTGAAGTTTATGCATAAAGCATGTCATATTCATTCAATTTAACTCAAATAATGATATAAACATGTAGAAGGCACAATATGAAATATTTTTGTGAGTTTTGATGATTATACAATCACAAATTAGACATAAATTAATTAAAAATATATATAAAAATATTAAAATAATCATCATCATCATCACTATAAATTGTGAGACCCATAAAATCATAACATAAAAAATAACTTAAAAAACCTCCCTAAACTCTTTAAATTATAAAACCATAATTTCTCTTTATCTCCACTTATTTATAACTCCTTAAATTATATATATTTGACTCCATAAGCGAGATATAGAAATTTATTTCTCACTTATACCTCAATCAAACATGATCTTTAATATAAAAAATTTAATACATAACTCATCTATAACATTACTACCATATCTGCAAAATATTTTCTATATTTATGAAATTTTAGATTTGATTTTTTATTTGAAAAAGGCATTTCATTCACACAAGTAACACAAGCGAGTACAAAGTTCTCAGATAACTAGAAACTTATAAGGAATGCGTAACATTTGAAAGTGTATCCGCTGCCGTGCGGTTCTTATTTGCGCGAATAAGCCATATGGTCTTTGATCAAATAGATCTCAGAACCATGCGATGTAACTGCTCTTTTACAACAGCAATAATAAATGTGTACGCACTCTGTAAGTGAATTTCACCTATCCACCCACACAATTATACAGAGAAAAACACCTACAAACTCAAAGCTCCTTTGAGAATTCAGATCTTCATCCTTGAAATTTCACCATACCAAAAGGTTTCCAATTGAACAAAAAGAAAAGAAAAACAAAACCAGATGTAGTTCTTGACCAAGGCAACTAAAAGTCTACTAATTCACCACATTGTCAAGCAATTCTTCATTGTTGATTCAAGGCCTAAGAGCTAGAGCAAGGCCAAATCTACAAGGCTCACTAAATGCCTTTGGGTCATACTCAGCCGAGAAAGTGATAACTGATTTTGGTCTCCACTGATGCTGGCACAGAACCGCAACCCTTCCCCTATTGCAAACCCTAGTTTTAAGTGTGGTTAGGGGATCGATTGCATGAGAACTGCCAAACGCAAAACTGTTCTCACCAGAATTGAGCCTGTGGGTTAGTTCAGCAGCAACTGCATCTCCTCTTTTGGGATTGAACAAGTGGATGTAAGAAGCTTTTAGTGCCTCTCCCTTGTCGGCCCTAGATACAATGTAACACAAAATGGGAAAGGAGATCAGAACAATTAGATTAGAAAAGAAAATGTAGTACAGGGATATAAAACAAGATGAACGTGCATACAACAGTCATTAGGTTTTTGAATTATATTATGTCTAATCAGTTGCAATTAACTGTGATCAAGTATATTATTTTTAATGCATTATAAAAATAAATAAAATTACAATATTAAAAAGGGTAATGTAAATTGCTGCACAATGTCAAAAAATTCATGCACACCCCAGCAAAAATAAAACTTTACACAAGTGCAAAACCCAGGAAAATCTTGTCTTGCTGATCACTAAAAACATGAAAACATTGAAAAGCATCATATCCCCGATCCCCCTCGCTTGCCCTTTATTTTGGAGGATACCCACAATCCTGCTTCCTCAGTTTTCTATACGATACATAGATTGGGAACAAAACGGAGCAATTGTGTAACTTTAAAGAAATCCAGTTGGTATAATCTAGAGGGGCGTATCATATCTTTCTCACTTTGTAGGCTATAGATGATATATTGAATTTTTTTTTTTTTTTGATATGGCCCAAACATGAAATTGTTCCCAACAATAGTGACTTACAATACAAGGGACGCAGAGAAATCAGGCTTGTTGTAACCGACTCCACAATTGTATTTGGTGAAAGAAGCCGAGGCACTGTCAAAACCAACCTCAGCGCCAAAACTCAGTTCATTTGTACCAACTGAAGCCGCACAATCAAGAAGAGGGGTTGTCGTCAAACCAATTCCACAGTTCAATGCAACTTTCTCATTGAGGTATTGCAAATTAAGCTGTCAAATAACAACATTTACTATGTATGTACTAAACAGCAGACTCTGGATGTACCATATTAAGGAGTAGCAGTAATTAAAAGTGGAGCACATCAAAACAATGCACCTGCTCCCAACTAACCAAGGTTTACACCTTGGCCCCTTCAACGAAATCCTGTAAGTACCCAAAATGTCTCATTCTAGTTTGATTGATTGGTATTTTGATCTCTTTGGATTATGAGAGCAAAAGTACAGCTTCAAAGGGTTACTTTCAGGAAACGTGGTTTAGAATGAACATCGTATCCTTCCCCAAACATATACCACCAAATTCACAATTGAACAGGTATGTTCTTTTAGGAAGTTCAAATAAAATAAGTAAAATGTAGCGACCTTGCCAGACTTATGATCAGGGATTTTGAAACTGAAAGAAGACCTCAAGCCGGCTATAGCTTCATTCACAATAACTGTCGTTGAGACCTGAGAGATCAAATAATAAATTACAAAAGAAAAGTATACTGGCATTGGATTTGGCATCTAGAGCGAGCAGGCAGTTGGACTAGTAATTGATTATTGCATGACATTCAATCGTATATACTTTTCCCTGTTATTAATGCCAAAAATAAATTTTATTATGACAGTTCGACAACTTTTCTGCTGAATTTCCAGACAATTGTTTCATTATTTTTCTTTTTTTATAACTTTTATTTTGGCAGAAAGAACAAAAAGTAGCTGAAAAAGACAGCACTGAACCTGTTAGGTAAGGCACTGACACCTGCTGTGATAATTCACTAGCTTAGAAAAGAGCATATTGTGGGGAAAAAAGTTACAGAAAAGACAAAATGAAAATTCTGGCCAATATATAAGGTCCAGTACCATCCTGTATTCTTAACTCTTTGCAGGAGAGAGATTTAGAGAAGAAGAGAATTACAGTCGAGTCACTATCAACTTTGACATCTACAGTAGCTCTACCATTCTGGTACTTGGAACTAATATCACCGACAAATACTTGTTTGATCTTCACACCACTTGCAGTCACTACCTGCCACAGAAAAAGGAAAAAAAACAACATTTCCAAATTGGGAAGAGTTGCATTGCAAATAAAAAGAACTGAAAAGGTGCAATTTCATGTGTATCCTAGCAAAAATAAATAACATCACTTATATTTCTTCAGAATGAAAAACAATAGGCTTGCCCACACCAAATACGAAATATCACAAGTACACCATTAAAAAACAAAGGCCATTCCTTAATTTGTTCAAACTTCAAAAACACCTAAACTAACCCTGTATCCCCAATCTCTCCCTCTGGTTAAAAATGAAGATGGTATGATTACTCAAAGTATGTACCAATCCAGATTCACTGGCCAGTGTCAGCAAAAACTTGTGGTCAAAATTGTAGTCCTTGTACAAAAGATCTGCAATAACCACAACAAGTCCAAAAATCAAATTAAAATCACTAAATCTCCTTATTAGAAGCACAGAAAATGACTCAAAAAGACATGGAGAACTAACACTTGTAATATCATTTGTGGTACACAACATTTTTTACCATACAAAATTACTTAGAATAAATGAAAATAGAGTAAACAGAGACCAGGCCATCAAGATAAAATTGAATGCATCACATAAAACATATTTGCAACAAATACATTTAATGTTATCATATATTTAGCTATTTGCTATTGAGTCCATGATTAATGCATAGTACAGGTCCTGAAAATGGGATTGTATAATACAAACCCAAATGCACTTCTTATGTTCTCTATTTTCACTTGGCCTTAATAATAGATGCTAAATTTAGTTAAATGGCAAATACAATGTCATGCTGTTATTCGAACTCCTGCAATAAGCCCTCACACTATAAGTAGTTCAAGGCATTTTAACAAACAAGAACTTCAAAGAGATTACCTGTAGCCCTCTTTCCAATTTCATTAAAAGGAACTGGGCCATTGCTCATCTTTCCCTGAAAAGGGAAAAGGAAAAGGGAAAAAAATTAGCTCAATTGAAATAATTTTACTTTTGACAAAAGTTGTAATTAGTGGGGAAAAATTAAAATGCAATGCTTGCAGGTAGTAGACAATGTTACACTATATTCTGATATCAGAAATCCAGTATATGCAATCCAGAGATGAATGGTGGAACAATAAAATAAGCGGTTGACAAACGACTGGTTCACCCTTCACAGATCTGAGAAGAGGAGAGGCTTCAAAGGTTTGATCCACTAAATCCTTTGCCGCAGAAACAATTAGACAGTAATAGGGATTTTTGAATCCTTTAGGCTGAGTTTCTGGTGTTACATACACCGAGAAAAGTAAAATATAGAAAATTTTAATCCCCTTCAGTTGCTTCAATGCGAGAATATATTTCGAATTCGTTTCGTATGGACCAGGATTTGGATTTATTCCAGATCACTGGTACATACTGAGCTGAGTTACTCTACCTTACTAAGCAAAAACTGATACTCAAATCAAAACCGATCTTTCTTTTTTCGTAGCTCTGAGATTCAAATTTCGATTCATGCATTAAGGACCTTAGATGCTCATAAGACTAGAAATGGTAAACACGAACAAATACAAATCGGGAAATCGTACAACCTAACGATGACAACTTCTCCGAACAGTAACGATAAAAGATAATGGAGTATGAAACGATTTAAAGGGTTAGAGATCGAAACTGGAGAAGAATGAAGCTAGGAGGGAAGGAGCGTGTGTGGCTAGTGGCAGCAAAAGCGAAGCTCCAAATTCCAAAACCCTAATTTTCAAAAGGGCTTTAGGGGAAATTGAAATCAGAATAGAATAGACCAAGGGTTTTTCAAAAGGGACGACAATAGTGAAGGCGAATTTTGTGAACGTACCCTTGGGAAAAAACTAAATAGTGATTTTACCCTCTTATGGTTCTACCTAATGTAATGGGATCCCTTCTCTAGGCAAAATTAAATATGCATCCGTCAGAATTTTTTTTTTACTTGGAAACTTTATTATTTGATAAGTTTAATTACAAATTTATCTTATCGCATAGACTTCAAACGATCAATTTAAATAATTACAAATGATGCTAAATTTACATTTTAAATTTATAATTATTAGAATTGATTTTATTCAGAGTCAAAACAGTCAAAAAGAGTAAAAGTTTATAAGTTATATTAAGTTGCATCATTTTGTTTACTACTTGACTTACACTGAATAAAATAAAAAAATTAATAAATTTAAGAGGAGTGATAATTATGCCTCTTTATTTACACCTCAGATATTTAAAAAATATTCAACATAATTTATAACTTAAATTTTAAGATATGTATTTTTAAAAAAATATTTATACTTAACATTGAGTGCAAATAAAGAGTACAAAATTTGTAGTATAAGATAATAAGAATAACTTCTTTAAATTTAAATATAAACACATCGCTAATGAAATACATTAATTTCAATTATATGAATTTGTCATTTGATTCGGATTCCATAATTTTTTTTATTTAAGTTCATCAATTATCTTGATAAATCTAAGTACATACTAACATCACTTAAAAAATTAAAACATATACCAATCTGAGGTCAAATCACCTCATATTTCTTTATTCTACAATCAATCAAGTCCAATGCTTGTTAAAATAAATTTAGTTCATGGTTAACCTTTCAATAATACTGAAATGATTATTTTGTCCCGGACTCCCGGGTCTATATTTCTCGGCTAAATAAAAACCATGCACTTTAACTCAGATGCTAAATTGGTAGACAGTTTTAGAGAAAATAAATAAAGTCGAGAGAAGAAAGTACGAGGTTGCAATTTTTTTTTTCCTTAGAATAGTATCCGATGATATTTGTTTTCATTATTTTTCGGAAGTTATTGCAGAGTTAAGGCTAGAGTATAAGAAAATTATATCACTAGCTAGCTGAGAGTAGCAAAATAGAAAACAAAAGTTACAAATGAGAAATGGTGAAAGCAATAGGAGTATTAGTATTTATTGGAGTATTACCATATATATCCTTCAAGTTTTTTTGAATTTCATATTTATTCATTAACTGTTTAATATATCATATATTCTCTTATACTCCTACAAATTTATTATATTTACCCATAATTCTTTAATATATCATATATCTCTTTAAACTCTTCAAAATCTATCATATTTACTCATCTAATTCCTAACTCAAGTTAGAATTCATCAAGTTTAAACTTAAATATGAAATTTGACCGTAATATTTTTTTAAGTATTTTTTTGAAATAATTTTCTTTTAGTTTCTCCCTACAAAAAAATTCTCGTTCTCACCTAATTGTACTCTTGCTTTGTATATTTTGCTTTGTGAATTTTTTTAACAGCAAAATGTGCAACGTGAGAGTGCAGTTGAAAAATGATTCAATTCAAAAAAGAATTTTTTTTGTAGGGAATGAGAATTAATCGGGAATGAGAATTTTTTTTGTAGGGAGAAACTAAAAAAAACTATTTAAAAAAAATATATTTCGATCATATTTCATATGCAAGTATAAACTTGATGAATTTTAACTTGAATCTAGGAATTAGATGGGTAAATTGTTGGAATTATTTCTATTAATTATAAAATATATGAGTTTATATGTAATATAAATATATATTGAATAATAGATTGTCGAATATTTAATTAAACCCATTATGAAGTGATTAAATTAAGTATTATTTATCGGATTTCAATATGTGTCATGAGAAGTGGGGTTTTTAATGTGTAGAAAGCGTATTAATAATTTTATGATTTAGTGATGGTCTAAATTATAAAGTTTGATAATAATACAATTATGTTATTGGTTCCTGGAGAATACAACTAATAGATAGTTTTCTGATTATGAAAATAAATCCGTTAAAGAGATGAATTGAATCTGATATAGATCCGCTAAGGCATAACCGTTGGTTTGCCAACGTTTCGGTTATTGACACCCATTATATATTTCAGAACCGTCCACTCTCTATTATCTTCAAAAAAATAGAAACCAATAGAAGTCTTCTCTTTCAATATTCGGGTTTTCTGAAAAAAAGAAGAAAACCGTCGGGGCTGATTCTCTTCATCTCTCTAGTTGATAAGAGAAAGATCACCGCGAATGCTTAAATAATCCGGCAATCAATGAGGGTGTGTCACTACAGAAAACCGACAATATGGATCAAGGTAATTTTAATTCAAATCAAGGGTTCACTAGATGATCATGGTCAAAATTGTATTCTAACATAAATATGATAAATTTTGAAAAGTTTTAGGAGATATATGATATATTAAAGAGTTGTGGGTAAATATGATAGATTTTGAAGAATTTAAGAATGTATATGATATTAAAGAGTTATGGGTAAATATGATAAATCTTGAAAAATATAATGATATATTAAAGAGTTGATGAGTAAATATGAAATAAAAAAAGAATTGAAGAGTATATATGATATTACCCCGTATTTATTTATTGAACAGCGATAACCGATACAAATAAAAAATGCATACCTTAAAATTTAAAAATAATTTCTCTTTTAAATTAGCGAATAACTATTTGCAAAAATCACTAACATTCATTATTTTGTTATTCCAATAAAAATTTGAATCAGCGAGTACTCTAAATTGCTGAATTAATCACTGTAGGTTTAGTACAGTATCCGGCCGCGAAAAGATATAAATTAAATATATAAAAAATATTAAAAATAAATAAATATCAGCTTAAGGAGCCTTTAGTTTTCAATGAATGACAGAGCAGATGCTTGCGGGGTCCACAAAGCCCGCTCCAAAGCCAGATTCTCGCTGCCACAGAAAATCCTTAGCCCATCGAACGCACAAAGTAGGTTATAACACTGGAGAGGATCTTTGACAACAACATCTACTCCGTCCAGTCTTAATCGGACGGACAGGACGCTAATCTAAAAGGCGTGTTTCCAAATCTACGCAGCAATTGGTGGGTTTGAGACTATGATATGAGGTCGACACAATCTTCGTTGTTCTAGGTCTGAAGATAGATAGGCGTGCGCTGCCCCTGTTCGGACTGACGAGACGGAGAGAAAGGGAGAGAGAGAGAGAAGGTAAGAGATAAACCCTAATGTGTCTCTAATACCATCGAAGAAGAGGTATTTTGCTTTTAACAAAAGTTTGCTTTCTTTCTTTCTTGCAATTCATCGTTCGTCGTGGGGAAATTAGATCTGGTAACATCTTGTGCGCTGTTGGATCTAGAGGGTAGGGAACTGAGGTAGAGAGGGATTCTCTCTATTATGACTTCTTATTTTTTCTGTAGATTGACCTAACGAAATCTTCTTTAAGTTGTTTAGGGTTTATATTTTTCCGAGTGGTAGCAATTCTTTCCTCTTGGATGAATATGGGCTGAGATACCTAATTAGTTTTACTGATTTTTTGGTTAATTAATCAGGATCTATTAAAAGGTTTATCTATTTTGCTGGCATATCATCAAGCTGATATTATAGGAAAGGGAATTGTCTCTGAATCAACACTAACCTCTATGTAGATACTCACCATACTAATTTCCCTGGATTATTATGTCTACCGTGCCTCTTTTATTCATAATATATCCCATTTTCTAACTTGGTCAGGGATGAAATCTCAGAAGCCTCTGCTGTTTTTTGAGGTTGAGGGATTATGGAGATATGTGAATGCTCAGTTGTAACAAGGGGTGAAATGAAATGGATTGGCTTTGTAATTTTGTGGGGTGTTAGACATCTGTCTTTGGATCTGGTACAAAAATTAAAATAAAAGAAGAAAGAAATTTTGGTAAGTGAAAAGGTGAAATGGTTCTATTTGAAAGATCTTTACGGGAGGATGGTTGTGAGTAGCACGGCAGTAATTGGGATGGGTAAATTGTAGCTTTAGTTGAACGAACTGTATGTTCTAACAACAATAATGAATTGGTATAATAAGAGCTCTGCATGAAGCGCTAGTATGGTTCATTATATTGCACAGTAGTTGATCTCTCTGCATTGTTGGTGCAATTTGGTTTTGTGTTTTGTGGAGGGATGATGCATGGTAGGAGTATGACTTATGGAGATGGTTTTGGGTGTGTGGCTTTGTTGTGGACAGGAAGGAAGTGTGAGGTGGTTGATCGGTCGGTAGATTTGCATTGGCTTTGGAGGTGGAGAGAAGATTTCTGGAGGAGGCAAAGATGACTGACAGCAGCCGCAGCCGCAGCCGCAGTCGTAGCCGCAGTCGGAGCCGCAGTCGTAGTCCCACAAGAGGCCGCAGGATCAGGACGGAGCGGCCATCGTACCGTGAAGCTCCATATAGGCGCAATGATCGTCGTGACTATAGGTATTGTTTCTTACAAGACTTTGCTGCTATTCTATTCTCAATAAGTTCCTTGCATTATTAAAAGTTGAAGGTAAAAAGGTAACTGAGCACTTTCAGTGAACTGAATTTTTCTGTGCACTGTAAGGGAATTAATTAGGGTAATTTCTCAAAGTCACACTTAGAATCTGTGTTTGGTCAATGTACTTTGATTTTTCTGTTTTTGTTACTAACTTCGATCTTTATCCAAAATTGATCACTCTGTTAACAATTACATCCATGGCCAAACTTCCCAATTTTCTACTGTTGTCTTTCTGTCTCCCTTTTTCTTTTTTGCCTCTCTTACTTTTTTATTCGAGTAGACTAAAAAGAGAGATTTAGAGAAGAAAAGGTGAGAGAGGTCTTCCTTACACTTCTCCCATACCTGTAATAAATTGTAAATCAAGTCTCACCTTGCCAAACCTCTCCCTCTCTCACTCAGTCATGAGAAACCAAGCTTTGACATTATTTTATAGCTTGTTCTTGGTCTCCTTGCTACTCCGTCACCGCCTAGCTGCTGAGCAAAATCTAGCGGTATGCCCACCAGAATACCACACAACTGACAAGCATCCCTATGGCATGACCTACTTTTTTAGTGCACCTGCTGCTCTGACAGCCACCACCTTGTTGTCAGTTTCATAGATAAATTCCACTCTTTCTTTTGAGGTGTCAGTTTCACAGATAAATTCCACTCTTTCTTTTGAGGTGTCAGTTTCATAGATAAATTCCACTCTTTCTTTTGAGTACTGGTTTATTCTTTTTCATTTTTTTATGGTTGAATCTTATTTGGTTTTTAATTGGGAAGGCGTGTCAATATTTTTTGATAAAATTCTTATTTGTCCCTCCTTTTTGCCGAGTGTAGAAATGAATAAATAGGTGAGGATTAGATAGGGATCATTCTACTTCAGTATTTCCTTTCCTGTTTCATGATTACTGTAGAACAAACCCAAGTCTCTTTTCTTTTTCCAATTGGGTATATTTTTGTTCTCTTTCTCTCTCTCTAGGATGTTTGTTTAGATTTTCTTGGAGTACATGCTCTGAATCATTTGGTCTGCTCGGAGGGAGCCAAAGGTGGCAAATGGAGAAGGGAGAGTTAAAAAGATCAATATTCAGAGACCAAAAACATATTGGAGTGCAGTACAGTGACTTCTGAAAATTTATCTAGTTAGTTTCATCTACCTTGTCTATCATGATGATTTGAAGTTGCTATTTATCTGTCCATTATTTTAGTTTAAAATGTAGGGCATCTATACTCATAATATTTATGTTTGGATCACACCTCTTCTTCAATTGTAAAGAGGGACATATTCCTTCGTTGCCCCCTTTTCCATTTTTTTCATCCTTGGAGCCTAGTTCTCCCCACCTGTCCTGTTATCCAGAGTATTGAATGGAGGGGAATGGTATGTTCCAAAGGGGAACTTCTTGTCCGCACTCACTTCAAAGGGCCCTTGTTTGGGCACTTGGAGGGTGCACAGTGAAGTACACCTTTTACCTATTATTCTCTTCTACAAAAATTTGCTGGAGAAGTTTACATGCTCTCTCCCTGTCCCCACTCGAATCCTATCGCACCCTGACTGGAGAGATGTGTATAGTACACTTGGTTGCACCAACCTATGATTAGTTTAATTGTCCTGTGATTTTTTGTAATCTGCTAATGTGCAATTCTACACATTTACTTGAAATGTCAACTTCAGTCTTATTTTAAATGATTTCAAATCATTTGAGGCCTCCATTTTTTTTTTACATTTTGTCAGATGAGAAATATTCACATAATGTCTGTCTTGTTAGCAGGAGGCCTGAACTCTGCAGGAACTGCAAACGCCCTGGGCATTTTGCTAGAGAATGCCCGACTGTTGCTCTTTGCAACAACTGCGGACTCCCTGGGTAAGTACTATAGTTCTCTACTTATCACAAGTTTGTATAAGCATTGCGTGGTTTTTAGTCTTTAGTCAGATGGCTATTTCATTTTTGTGGCTGTTAGTTCAGAGCCAATACTGATGGTTGGATTTTAAAGGCTCCCTCGCAACATTCAAAAGCACCCGAGGGCATTCCACATCACTCAAAGTTCTTTTTCTGTTGTTCATCCACCCTAGTATAACTCATTTGTGGTCTAAAACCCAATAGTAAACTCCCCCACTCCTAAACAGACAGAAGCTTCAGCTTTTCTTATAAAAAAAGGAAGTTGAATGGACAATTTCTGATGCTCGTTATTTGGAAATCTGACAGGCACATAGCAGCAGAGTGCAGCATGAAAACCCTGTGCTTCAACTGCAAAGAGCCAGGGCACACAGCCAGCACCTGCCCAAATGAGGGCATCTGCCACAAGTGTGGGCGGGCAGGCCATTTGGCCCGTGACTGCCGTGTCCCTCCTCCCTTACCAGGTGACACCCCCCGCCTCTGCACCAACTGCTACAAGGTGGGGCACACTCTGAATGAGTGTACCAATGAGAAGGCTTGCAAGAACTGCCGCAAGACAGGCCACCTTGTGCGGGACTGCCCCAACGATCCTGTATGTAACCTCTGCAATCTGGGCGGCCATGTGGCCCGTAACTGCCCCAAGGCTGACTCGCTTAATGACCGGGACATAGGTGGGTACAGGGGCCATATTGGGTACAGCCGGGACAGGGATGTGGTATGCCGAGCTTGTAACCAAGTGGGCCACATGGCAAGGGACTGTATGGGTGCTTTCATGATCTGTCACAACTGTGGTGGTAGGGGCCACTTTGCTTATGAGTGTCCTTCAGGGAGGATGTTTGACCGTGGCCCACCTCGTCGGTACTGAGTGGTTGAGGTTTCTGGTTGTACTGTCTCCAATGTTGAAGTTAATTATGCTGTTTTCCATGGCCATGCATATTTTGCTAATGGATGCTTCTATTTTCTTTTTTTGGTTGCTTTTTCAGCAAAACAGGTCTGTTATGTTTTGTTAGCATGTTATGAAGAATGGTACATTGAGAGAGGTTGCCATGTGTTTGTTATTATTTAACTGTATGCTGGATGAGATTGTTCTACATCATTTTGTTACCTTCCATTGTTTACCTTTGTTCAGCTGTTGAGATCATTGTTTTCGCTATCAAGAGCATTCCTAACAGAGAAAACCCCCAAGCTAAACTAGGGGAAAGAGAAGCTCTTCAATTGAACTGCACAAAACAAAGGCCGTTTCACGTGTTGAGTTCTTCGTTTAGTTGTTTGCCATTTGAGGTTAGTCACCTGCATCATAGTGGAATTATTATCTGTGAAGCTTGGTTTGGTTTAATGGTCGGAAACGCACTGTTGGATAAATTTGCTAGCCTACTTGTACAAAACTGTGCCTGAAATTCAGATCTTGTTCAACTATCATGTTGCATTGTCCATGTGACCATGTGAATTGTTGCTACGCCAGCTGTCTGTGTGCCTTGTATTGCTTCAGCAGTGAGTAATTTTTTATGTACAAGTCTCTCTTTACAGAGATATCAAACTTAGTTAATTATTATGGGGCTTAAGCGAACCAAAAAAAGGTTTACTTGGTACCATAGGTTGGTCGTGGCACACTGGCAGTTGGACTTCGTAATGATTCATACTTTCTTAAAAAGCAGCTATATTTAACTCTTTAGAGAACAAAGGGGAAAATAAAAATGAGTGCCAATAAAATCTCAACTGGGGTTGCACAATTTCGGACCTACTGTTCTTACTGCATGCTGTTAGTGATAAAAAGTAATATTTTTTTTTGTGATTGTGATATAAAGTAGTGGTTTCCGTACCCAAGAAAGAAATTTCTGTGTAGGTATTTGTACATGTATCGTTAAATTTCTAAAATCACACTGACAAGTCCCAAAAAAATTGTATTATTGGATGTTTATAGTTAGTGGAATGATAGTCAGATCTAATGCTACACATAAATGTTTGTATGTGCATAGACAGTGTTTAAATTCGTACAATTTAGTCTTTATAACAACCGCGATGGTAAGTATAACTAATGTCGCATAGAAATGCTTAAAGTTGCACCATTAGTATAGACATATACTACTAGGTTTTATACTTGGTATAAGTGTATTTTAATAAAATGTCATACATGTACAATTTGCTTAATTCAATATTTAGACTTTCTAGTCATCTGTTTGTAGTTATCATGACAATGTTTATACCAATTTTTGAGTGTTTTTTGAAAAATAGTTTTTCATCTAGTGATAAAAATAATGTTTTAGATCACAAGTTTGAAATTCAGATGAGCATTTTTTATGAATATTTAAAATTAAGTGATTTTAAATATTGAGAAAATTCATCATTTGATCCCTAAACTTTCTTAAAAAAATCAAGTTAGTTTCTAAACTTTTATTTGCACTAAGTTAGTCTTTAAATTTCTTCAAAAAATCTAAGTTAGTCCTTAATCTTTAAATTATATCAAATAAGTCCTTAAATTTTTTCAACAAAATTAAATTCGTCCCTGAACTTTTATTTTCACCTCGAGGTAACAAATTTTCATTTGACCAGATGAGTTGGCCTTATTCAACACAACCTGATTCGATATGACTCGTGAACATTGAATTGGATACGGGTCTAAATTTTTTTTATTTATCTCAATCGATTGTGTTATGATGGATCCAACACTTTTAAAAAATAATAAAATAATATCAACCCCAGCGGCGGAGCCAAAATTTCACATCAATGGTGTCAATTAATATAATTAAAATTATTAATTTAAATAAATTTTCTTCCGATTTTAAATATTTCTATTTGTATTTTCAGCATATATGTTAATGAGTAAAATTTTAGCATTTTGCATCCAAAATGTTGGTGTAAGCTCGATAAAAATTTTATATCAAAATCTTACAGAATACCGTTATATACTATTTTTAGAATTGTAGAAAAATGATCCTAAAAGAATAGAAGATATAAGCATTTATATATTAAACAAGATTATATTCTGGAATCCATTAAAAATAATAAAATAATTCTAAAAACAGTAAGAATTGGCTTCCTATAAGATTTTGATATAAAGATTTATTGAACTATTTAGTTCAATGGCTCGAACGTGAAATTTCAAATTCCGATCTGTTGGCATACGAGTTGAAATACAAATGAAAATATATTAATTTATCTCAAATTGAATATAGAAAAGAGATACAATTGCTTTAATAACAAAAAAAAAATTCAACCATTATTTTCTTTTCATATAAATTTTTTTTTATTTCTTTTTTACTAACATATGTGCAATTTTTTTTTCTCAATTATGTCATTAGAAAATCATTAATTCATTGACCACAAAATCTTATTGCTCCTTTATTTAACAGAGGAGGATACAATGCAAACTAACATAAAAATGAACATATAATTTATATTAGAGTAAGTATTGTCACTTTTTATATTATAAGCAAATTTTCCAAAAAGAAAAAAAAGCTGGATTACTTTTCATTTTTCCTAAATTGATAGCACAGATTTTTTTGACAAAGCATTGAGGAATCTAGAAAAAAACTGAATTTTCTGTTAAGATAAAGTCAAAAATAGATTTTAGACAACAACTAAAATTGTAAAATTGTACAAATGGATTTTAGTTATCTTCCATTACAAAGATAGAAAGATTTTTTCACTCCTCATTGGTCTAAAAAAATTAGTGAGGTCAATAGTGTAAAACTCAAAAAATTATCATGGGTTCAAATTAATAACAAGGTAATAAATTTCATCATAAACACATTATATTTTGAAAATTTTCTAAGAGATTTGCAAAATTCAGTGGGGTCAATTGGCCCCACTATTAATAATATAGCTCTGCCTCGGATCAACCTGATCCATTTGGTTTCTTTTAAAAAGTTCAAGGACTAATTTGATTTCTTTTGAAAAAAGAAAGAAACAAAAATGTACACTCTTTCAAAAGTTTAAGGATTTATTTAGTGTAATTTAAAATTTAAGTGTCAATTGATTTTTCTAAAGATGTTTAAGAAACAATTTGGTTTTTTTGAAGAAGTACGAGAACCAATTTGGTACAAATTAAAGTTTATGGACTAAGTTGATTTTTTAATAAAGTTAAGGGACTAAATGATGAATATTTCCTTAAATATTTATACTAATTCTTGAATGTTTTTTAAAAACCAGTTTAAAATTATATGAGTTATTTATAGACATTTAAAATTAATATAGTTTTGATTCTAATTTTTATCTCAAAAAATAAATTCTGGAGTGTTTTTGTCTTTTTGTGCACTAATTTATATAATAACTACAAAAAATAAAAAAAATAATGCAGAAAGAATTAGTTAAAAAGAAAAAAAAAAGAGAAGAACGCAAAGATGCGGAAAAACATTTGCCAACAATGGCGGAAGGACATGCAACAGCCAAGAAGAGGAGCAAAGTTGGTGAGACGCAAATTTGTAACGCCTATCAATCTTTCATTTAAGCCTATGATAAGATGTAATCAAATTTCTTACGGACTATAATTGATGATTACTAGTATTAAGGTTTTAAGGTGTAACACTTGGTGTAAACATGGAAGCAGACTTCATCAGTACCACAAAAGAAACTAAAGTTCTTGATTGATATGTCAAAAACAGATAACTGATCCCCCCTATGAAACTCTCTCAATTTGCAATATAAAGAGAGATCCTTCATTACAAAAACTAGCCAGTATACAATGCAGTTCCCTCAAGCGCTAGCGACACAGTTGCACAACAGCATTCAGTGAATGAGATTGAAAGTTGTGTTGGCCTGATTAGTCTGATTGTATGCTCTTTCCATGGCTCCTACATGTGGGCCTGTCGGAATTGAGGGGCACTCTAATGTTTCCTCGGTTTGCTTTTGGCGCTTTTCTTCGCTGATGTGTTTTTTCATGTACAGTGGGGCTGTAGTGTAGTCCAATCTATCATCTCAGTAAATTCATTTTTCTCCTCTCTCTCTCTCTCTCTCTCTCTCTCTCTCTCTCTCTCTCTCTCTCTCTCTCAAAACAAAATGGAGGCTGCCTTGTGGTTATATTAAAATAAAACTAACACAATTATTTTTTGTTCTAATAATAAAGATAATATTTTTTATCTAATGATAAATCACAGATTCAAAATCTAAATAGAAATTCTTTATGAATATTCAAATTTAAATAACTTCACTCTCATTTTTATCCAAAAAAAACACAAGTGATAAGAAAGATTATTATTGACGAGATGATTGACTCACTCAAATGAATAATTGATAAAGAAGTAGACAAATAGACATTTCCAAGACAGACTTAGTTATTCCCAACAAGTGAATAATTATACATTACCGAACAAGGAAACCAAGATAAGCAGAAACTGAACTTTTCACTGTATTTTCTGAAAAAATAAATTGAAAATATTTTTGCCTCAAAATCGGGAATTTTTGTTTCTCAATGGTCGCTTTCTTTTTAAATTTTAATAAATAAAAACTGAAAACCAAGTTGTACTTTTAAAAATCATCCCATCCAATTCCAGCTAGAGTGCTAAACAAAAAATAGCTAAAATACAAACGCACCCTTAGAAGAAGGGGAAAAAAATAATCAGGTATCAGATATCAATCATATTCTTCCTCTTTTGACCTGGCATCTTAGATCTGGTAGCATGATCACAAAGACTCAAAACAAGAGCATGGATCCGCCTTAAAGTAGGACCCATGTATGATCAGTAAGCTAGTTGTACATATCTAGATACTATCCCATTGATAATTAATCAATAATTGTATAAGTGGGTTGCACTTGGATTTTGCATCCAAATTGTAAATAACCTCAAAATTGTGGTGGTTTGTTCAGAGAAGGTGCAATACATGCTTGACTATGTCTCCTGTATTGACACCAAGGCAAACCAAACCAAAACCTCGGTGCCATTCATTCCTGGAAGCACATAGTGATTTATTTTCAAAGCACTTGAATTTTACAAATTTAATACAGAGATACAAAACAAGAACAGCTTAATTAAGGGGTGGGAAGTACTTACAAATACAATTAGAGGACAGAGATACAAAACAAGAACAGCTTAATTAAGGGGTGGGAAGTACTTACAAATACAATTAGAGGACAGAGATACAAAACAAGAACAGCTTAATTAAGGGGTGGGAAGTACTTACAAATACAATTAGAGGACAGAGATACAAAACAAGAACAGCTTAATTAAGGGGTGGGAAGTACTTACAAATACAATTAGAGGACAGAGATACAAAACAAGAACAGCTTAATTAAGGGGTGGGAAGTACTTACAAATACAATTAGAGGACAGAGATACAAAACAAGAACAGCTTAATTAAGGGGTGGGAAGTACTTACAAATACAATTAGAGGACAGAGATACAAAACAAGAACAGCTTAATTGAAGCTGTATAGAATATAGTTTTCATGTGCTTGGAAATGAAAATTAAAAAAGCAAAAAACATAAATAACTGAAGTGCATCAAAAAAATTTGCCTAATTGCTAAAGAAGGCTTCAAAGCAATTAGAGGTGCATTAACCTCTTGATTTTGTCAAACATAATCTAATTAGACCAAAAAATCTTACCCTTTTTTTTTTACCGTGATGAATTTCAGACTTCAAACCAAATACCCCGTTTTGCTTTTAACACCATAAAATTCATCAACAAACAAACACTAAATATAAAAGCAACTATTTAACCTAAAAATCTGTACAAAAAGAATACAACGAACTATCAGAAAATCAGAAGAAAAAAGGTAACCAGCCAGATGAACTACAAAATTATATATTAAGCCAGACAAACCTCCAATTTTTTCTTCTCTTCTTTACTTCAAGATTGATACAAATCCCAATCAAAAGTTGGATTCGAGAACACCTCGTAATCCGTGGGTCCATCTACAAAGCTATCAACTGATTGCATTCCCTCTAGAAGGGAGGCCTGAAACTGATCACTTCGCGAAGGGAGCAATTTGTAAAATAACAACAACCCTAGTGTGAAAATCGCCTCCAGCTTAGTAGGATCACCTTGCACAGAGAAATAGAGCAACATGGCTGCCAAGAAACACACCACACAAAATTGCATAATGCACAGAACACGATCCATTAACTTCCCGTCATTACCTGCTGGGAATCCACGGATCCGGTAGACAAACAAGAAGTTGTACTTGTCTACCAGATATCGGTACCCAAAATACACTGCCCCCACCGGTACCACCAGTGGCGCAAAGAGTGAATATATCATGGTCAGTGCAAATATGGTAAGGTCAAAGGCATAATATTGAGCAAAGTCGAAATTTTGCTTCGGCATGTGGAAGCTTCGGTTGGTAGGATACACTGCTAGGTCATGTGCTGAACCCTCAAGCCCATTCGGGCTATCAGGTTGTATCAAAGGTGCCCTTAAGCTACTCCCTTCACCATTACTGCTCTGCTCTAATGGGTAGTCCTCATTTTCCTCTGGTACCAGTTGTACCATGTCATTCTTCTTGAACTTCTTGAATATATTCTTTATCCATGGGACTGGTGCAAGTAGATCAAAGGAAATACCCAAGAAGGTGCTTGTTATTAGAAATGCAAGGGAAGAAAGAGAAGACCTAGAAAGAAAAGATGGGCTCAGATACTCTTCTATTCTCTTGCAATCCTTTCCGTCTAAATAGCACTGTCCCATGCGAAGCAACGCGCTCTCCAGAGACGATTCCACCAGTGCTCTTAGTAGAATTAAATTCACCAGAAAAAAGCACACCATTTTTAGCAATGCAGCTCTCTGTTCACCTGACATAGTGAGGTGACACTCGAACTTTGAAAAATATGAGAGAAACGATGGTATGATAATGTACATGCTAATAAATATGAGCACGTTTGGCATGAATTGGATGAGAACGGTCCAGAACCAACTGGACGTCCCCAGCCAATCCAGCCATGACTTAGCCTGATCCATCGCCTCAGCATCTATTATCCTAGCTGCGTTCTGCATGCCACTAATTATAGCTAGAGGGGAGCTGAAAAATAACAGCATGAGAATCAAGCACGTATTAACAGCCACCCGGCGTAGTATCAGAGAGATTTTGTTAAGGCCGAGGTGATTCCAGTAGATGTCAGATGCAGGAGGTGCCCGTTCGACTTTCCACCCACTTCGCCCCAGTTGGAGCTCCATGACTGGAAAGAACTGCCCCACCGGCCTCTCCTTCCTTCTATCTGTTCTGAAATCTCTCACTGCCTTATTGGCTGCATACACATCTTTAAACACCACAAATGCTATGCCTGCACCTGGTGCACGGCCATCCTTGTAATCCGCAAGCCTACTCCCCAAAACCAACTTCCTTGTATGCAACCTCCTTAACTGATCCTCATCGGAGAGACCAATTTTCTGTGCCATCAGGGCCCACAGTTCCTTGGCTTTCTTCCAAATTCCATGCTCTCTTTGCATGATGCTTCCCTCATTTAATTCATGGAATGGATTGTGTACATTCATCTGAGCTTCTAACTGAGAAATCTGATTGGTGATTTTGGTCCACTCTGTTGTTAAATACTCCAAAGTGCACAAGTCATATGGCACAATGACCCGGTAGACCTTACCGGGGTACCTATGTTGGAAGTATTCTTCTAATGGGGCCTTATCGCTGGCAAGAGACTTAGGGATTCCTTGAATCATGATCGTGAAAACCGCAATCGAACCAGAGTTAGGATCACTGGGGTTCCCTTGCCCGTCTCTGAAGCGGGTCACCCGTAAATCATCCTCCAGCTTTGAAATTCCAAAATGTGCAATGGCCACAATAACTCCAGCCAGGAGGAGATGGATCCACAAGAGCGGGGATGATTTCGGGATGTGAGAAATTGTGGTAGCCGTGAATTGATCCGATACTGGGTTTGATCCCGCAAGGAGATTCAAAGGCAAGGCTGCTACCAGCGCAGTAACCGAGGCCAGAATCAAAACTAGAAACGCTGACCTTTCGAATAGGAGGAACTGCGCCGCGTCAGCACCACAGTGGAGCGCGATCTGGCTTGACGTGGCATGGTACACCGAGAGGAGCTTCGCTAGTAAGGCTCTTGCGCCGGGAAAGCGGCGGTGGTCAAAACGAAGCTTCACTAGGAGGAAGAGAAGGAGACAAAAGAGAGCGCCGATTGAGGAGATGTTTAGCAAATACTGGATGCTCCCATACCATGCAAACGGATCATCGCCGGAGTCGGGCGAGAGCGCCGCCGCGGAGGAGGCGGACATGGCGGGGAGGTAAAAGCGGGCAGCAAGTACTCAAGGGTTTGTTAACAATTTCATGAATTCATTAAATACGACACGCCGACACGGTATTGAGACTAAAATCGGTGCTTCTCGTTTGCGTGAGGAATTAAAGCTTGTGGATTGTTGTGGAGGTGTGAAGAAGGGGTGGTGCGTTTGGGAAAGGAAACGCCGAAACGGAGATGAGGAGGAATTTTTGGGAAAAGAGATGCGGATCGAATACAAATACATACCGATTTGAGGAGGTCACGCGGTGGACCCGTTTTAGTATGGATCCAACGTACGAGCGGGATCAGGGTCGGTCCAAGGGAATTACAGAACCTGAACATTTATGTAAGAATAAATTTATCTGTGGACTGGGCAATAATTTTCTGAGCGGAAACTGGTAATATATATCGTCGTTTTTGTTATTAATTTTTTTTTTGAGAAAATTCATCTTTTCATCTTTAAACTTTTAAAAAAAAATTAAATTAATTCCTAAATTTTTATTTATATCAAATTAGTCCTTAAAATTAAAAAAAATTAAATTGATTCTTAAACTTTAAATTACACAAATAAGTCTTTTAACTTCTGAAAAAATATAATTTTATCTCTGAATTTTTTCAAAAAAATTAAATTGATCCCTAAATTTTCATTTGCATCTAAATTTGATAGTTCTTAATCCGACACAACGAGTCGATTTTATTCAACTTGATTCGACCTTCAACTAATTATGTTTATAAAAATCGTATGTATATTTATTTGACGGTTCAAATGTTTTCACATAAAATACAAACGGAATAAGTAAACCGTGTCTTCTTCTCATAATTATTATTAATATATCATATAGAATGTGAATCTTTATTGTGTAAAACTTAACAGGTCTTATTTTATTTATTGATAAGCCGAGTCAGTGATGCTCTCACGTTCAAGAAAAATTATATTCAGATACACTTCCACATTTAAATTCAAATTCAATATAGAAACGATTCTGGATGGCAACAATGGTTTTCACCGATCCCAAACGGAGTCTAATACTGATATATATGTAAATGTAAACGTACCAAATAATATGTAATCTATGTTGGTACATAGCGGCCGGTATCTTGTACTTTAACTGTATATCAAGATTGGATATTCTATGATTATGATGTATTGATTACTTCCTTAGGTATCAACCAATCAATATTACTTGCAACTTGAGAAACAAAGCGAAAAAATGTACCTGTTAATTTCTGGCATGACAACAATGTAAATGTTGTTTTCTTGGATGACAACAATGTTGTTTTTCATGCATGATGGCTATGTTTAGTGATATTATATAGAAATTAAATTTTTTTTCTCTTTCAAATTACCAAATGATCCATATAAATTGTCCTAAGGTCAAGTTATTTCAAATTAATAAGGTGAAGAAATAAGATAATATTATATCTCTATTAAATATAAGATAATTATTGTATGTAATAGTATTTTTGAAAACTTAATAAAATAAGAGTTATCCCTTTTATTTCACTACCATTCATAGTCTAAAAAAATATGACTATAAACATTAATGTACTTTTCTAGTTTCTAAGAGGCTAGAGCTATATAAATGACAAAAATGTTCAGATGTTACCTTCGTTGTTGTTGTTATTGTTATTGTTATAATAATTATTGTTATTCTCATAAAATTAAATTAGTCAGTAATAACTTAAATCTTAATTCATTTAACTAAATTATAAAAAACACACATATTTTGATTCAATACTATCAAAATTTTAATTTATTCAGGTAGAAATGGCCAGAGTTAGGGATGGCAATGGGCCGGTAGGACCGGGTTTATGTCAAATTCGGAACCCAGCCCGTCCCCCAAAACCTCAGGCATGTCATGCCTAGCCCATGTTATCGGACCTAAAATTAAAGACCCCGTCTACCCATGCAATTTTTTATTCCGGCCCGACCACTTGCTATTTTTTTTTATTACCTCTTTTCACCTCAATTTGAACCAGAATTATTTTACACATCTGAATAATATAACTATTTTTAATTCAAATAAAATTAAAACAATTATTAAAATATATAAATAATTTTATTTTGTACAAATAGTCTTATTTTGATAAGTAAAGAGTCTTGTTTTACTAGGTTAGAAAAACTTTTCTCATTTAAATTATTTTGTGAGCTTATCATTAAGTTATAAAATTTGAACATTAATATTACGTGAAATTTAAGAATATATATAATGAATTATTTACTAAAAATTCAATTTATATTATACATATTACACACAATATATACAAATAATATATTAGTATGCATGTTATCGATATTCCGAGCTAGGCAGGTGGGGCTGAGTCTCATACCTGTACCTGACCTGACCCGGCCCGGTCGCTGTCCGGTCGGGTGGGTCCGAGTAGGGCTGTCAGGCCACGGGCTAAATTGTCATCCCTAGCCGGAGTTCATATTCTGTTGGTGTCATTTTTTTTTTTGCTTTCATCCTTTGAATACTATCAATTTTATAGTCAAGCACTAGATTAAGAACTATTTAAATAAAGTGAATCAAGTTATTAAACTGAATACTAAAATTGACATTTTTTTAGGGAGCTGATATATAGATATTATTATTGATACTATCATCGATGCTAACTTTATTATTTAAATTAAATAAGTTATTATTAATATTAACGATTTTATTATGCAACTTATTTGTACAATATTTTTATTTATCATCGATGCTAACTTTATTATTTAAATTAAATAAGTTATTATTCATATTAACGATTTTATTATGCAACTTATTTGTACAATATTTTTATTATTCAACTTAAATGAGTTATTAACTTATTATTCAAATCAATGGTATTTGAGTTGAATAATAAATTACTATACAAAATAAATTTCATAATAAAATAATTAATATGAATATTAAATCATTTTAAATTAATAACAAAATCGATAAACTTGATATCGATGACGGTATCAACGTTGATATCTCCCAAATATTTTCCTTTTTTTTATTATTGTGATGGTAACAGTAAATGCATTGACATATGAATAGGAAAGTTCTCAAGGGCCTTTTGCCTCATTTGGGCCTATATATGACAAAGAATATTTTATTATTCTATTAAATTTGGTTTCCTCTTTTCTGAAGGAAACCAAGGTATCTCGGCCCACAAAGCATCACATAACCACCACAGATTTAAAACCACAAAGAGAGAGAGAGAGAGAGAGAAGAGAGGAGAGGTGAGGTGAGGCAAGATTGCAAGGAGGAAGGAAAGGTAGGAAAGAATCTAATGGCATCGACGCCATCCCTTTGTAACAGAGTTTCTATCGTCAACCGACACTTGCTCTGGTGTCGATCGCCGACGCAGCAGCCATGGCGTCAACGACGCTGGTGGTCTCCTTCCACCGCCGCGCCACGTCGTCGAGGTTGTCTCCTCCCGTTGCCTCCAGCGCCGGCGACGGGTTCCAGGGCCGACGATTCCTCTGCTCCTTTCGAGATGTCAATCGAGAGCGCGCTCAAGATATTAGGTGTCAACGAAGGAGCTACCTTCGATGAGATCCTGAGAGCGAAGAATTCTGTTGCTGCGTCTTGCAAGGACGACCCTGAAGCCACTGCTCAGGTGTAATTTTTGTTTTAATTTTGATTTGTTGTAATTTTTTTGTGCTTTAAGGGGTATCACCTCACCTGGAGTTATAACTAATTGTCGGAATTATAAGAGATTGGGATCCAATTGTAAGTGTTTCAACCAAACTCGATAAAGAAATGAATAAAGTGTATTGTGATATCATGATTGGGGTTATAATTGATTCTGTTTGTTTGCATTACATCATGATTGGTGGCCATGCTTTGTAATATGTAAGACAGAATTTGGTTTAATTTACAATTGATTCCTGGAATGGTAATACGGTGGCAAAATTTTAGATTATCGACCACTCAACCAGTTGTATGGGTGCCCATTTGAGCTTCATATCTGATATGTTCCCCTGTTAATTCACAAAATCCAACTAATCAGAAATAATTACACGAGTACAATAAACTATATCAATGTATAGGTCCAAAAATATGAAGCTAATCCCAAGGATTGGGCTAAAATTGTCGTCATTACTTTAAATTTGCTTTGCACAGAACTTCTGCATTTCTAAATACGAACTTCTATTATTATTTTTTTAATTTTCAGATAGAAGCTGCATATGACACTTTGCTGATGCAAAGTCTTATACAAAGGCGTTCTGGCAAGGTTGCAAACAACAACATCCGGTATGCTGATGTCAAACCTGTTAGGCGTACTGGTGCTGGTCCCACGCCTCACTGGATGAAAACGGCCATGAAAAATATACCTGTTTCAGTTGTAACACCAACTAACAGAGACTTGGGGATCCAGGCAGGTGTTTTTGGAACTTTGATGGTTTTCACATTTGCGAGTGGATCATCCGCTATGTTATCGGGTCCATACACTGGTGCTGATGTTCCCGGGTACATATTGGCTATTGGGTTTGGAGCTTCACTGTATTTTTTAGCAAAGAAGAATGTGAACTTAGGTACCTAATCTGTAACTTCTTTCACTATATTGATACTTTATGGATAGAACCCCAATGAAAGAGATAGACAGATAAACTTATGAAACTCAATTACGTGTGCTTAGTTTTTTCTCATCTGTTACCCTCAGTTTCTATCCCAGTGTTGGATTCTGTTATTTGAAGACAAGGTGCTGTTCCATCTTTTTCTTTCTTTTATTTTCCCTTTGCTACTGAAAAAAGATTTAACTTAAACCTTAATGCCTACCTTAAAGACTCATTTGTTCAACCTTGACCTGCATTCTTTCTGGGATTTGAGCCTTTGACCATATATTCGTTACAGTTCACACAACCACATATTTATTCTCAATGGGAAAACGACCAATATTCCCAAAATTTATGTCATTGAGAATGTTGATCATGTAAATTCTTTGGAAGGTTATTAATTAGTAAATTGGGTCTGATTAGTGTGATTACTCCAGGCCTTGTTGCTTTCATACTATTTGACTAATCACTCTAGACTAATCTATTAGACAAAATTTTTACTGCAGTTGTACTTGTAGAACATCTGTCAAGTTACCAGCTTTCTTGGAAATTACCCCATTTTTTTAGCATACTTGTGGACGAAAAATTATGTCAAATGTCTAAAGCATGCCCCTGTGATCCTAAATTTCACTTAAATCAAGCCATTTGAACAAGATCACAGGTTCCAAATTATTACTGATTTGGTTTATTTAAAGAAGTATGATTGATTTGGTTTATGAAGATGACTGATTCAGTTATTGACAAGGAAAATATTAGGGCTTCTGTTGTCATTTTTGCTTGAATTAATAGCTTTGATAATAAGACGTTATTATAATGAACCCTGAAAAATGCTGAATGGTACAAATAACATTGGTTTTAACAGTATCATAAATGTTGGGTGTTATTTTCAGGTAGGGAAATAAAACATTTTGGCGTGTTCTGCAAAACTCTGAATGTTACTCAAACTAATTATATTTATATCTTTTTGCAGGAAAAGCCGCATTGATAACAGTAGGGGGCCTTGTTGTGGGGGCGGTGATAGGTTCAACGGTGGAGGGTTGGTTGCAAGTGGATGTTGTACCATTTTTTGGGATACGCTCTCCAGCTGTTATCATTAGTGAATTCATTCTCTTTTCACAGCTGGTGACATCATTGTATCTCCGGTAGCTACTGTAAATTTTTGCATCCATATACTCATATTCCTTTGTAATTAGTTGAAACAGCTAGGCTCTGTATCTGCTTGGATAAAATGCAGAAAATTATATCACTCCTTTTAAGCTTAGAAAAGATGGGAGACTTAACTGTGAATAGCAATAACTTCTTTTTACTTGTAACAGTTTTGATCTAATTAAATAGTCAGCAGCAATCAACTCTACTAACAGGATAGGTGGTTTTGCTACTGAAATGGAAAGCTTAGCTAGTGGATGCCATCAGCTTTAATTGTGGTCTCAGCACAGCTTTTATTTATTTATTTATTATTTTTTTTTTGGGGGGGGGGGGTGTTGGTGGATGGTTTGTGTGCGGGTAAAACCCACAATTATTGAAATTGGCCCAAAATTTATACAGACAAAATTTGGATTGGAATGCATTTCTGAGTGGACATATTTATGTGCACTAATTGTAATTCTACCTGGAATTGGGTTCAATATATATGAATAGCATTGACGCCATGATTTTGCTAATTTCTAAAGGTACTCTGACATTTATTATTTTGCTCTATTAGTCTAAGCAATTTACATGAAGAAATATTTAGTGCTTGTTTTTGTTTAATACCAGAAAGGAAAGGAGACTGCTATTATGTAACCATATTTCAAAAAGTACAATTGTTGCGACTGTTACACGAGGAAAAAACCAAATCATATAAAAGAATAAACAGCAATTACATCGCTAACAAAAATAATCTAATCATGTTGCTATTAGCACACTGTCAGGTGTAACTACAAGCCCTTATAAACATGACAAAGAGGAGATGATAGTACACTTCAATTCCCCTTGATCTCTTAATTCTTTTGAGCCAGGTTTCTCATTTACTACCATAAACTTTATATAATTTGTACGCTCCCGTAAAAGAGAGAATCTAGAAGCATCAAAGTTATCCTAAACCCCTTTTTCTCTGATTTCTTCAGAAATGATCAAGACAGATTTGCGAAGAAATGATTGGAGGGACGTGGGATATATTAACAGGTTTGCTAAGGGCAAGTAGGGGTAAGAGGGGAATTTTGTTTTTTACAAGGGTTCACAAAAAGGATCCATCCCCCCCTCGGAAAACTTTAAGATATGATATAGGAAGCTTTTGTCACACTCAATTATGTGGAGGTATATGGTGCAAGCGAATTTGAAGGCACTGAGACACCGCCTCCTTTCAGGGATAGTGTGGGCGCCTTGTTCCAGCTAGGTTTACTCAAGAGATTCTGATCGAGAAACAAAACAACGACGGTTATATCATCGTGAAAATGCCGCCGCACCCCACGGTCGATTTTTTTCAGATCAGAGTACCTCATTTCTCTCTTTTTTGCCGCCTCCTGTAAAGCCAGTTTCACAAGTTTCCTCGCTATACCCTGCAACAAACCACTTAGTAATTTAGCAAGAAATACAGTTTCAGCTTGCAGGTGCCCAAATTTGACCTATATGCAATAGTAAATGTCCATTTAGACCAGGCTAAAAAAGAACCTGATAATAGTGAAACCAAGCATCAAATGGAATTAGGAACAAGTACTTACAATGTGTCATTAAACACCTAACAAGGCAAGAGAACAAAGGAAGTAGAAAGGAAGCAAACAAGATTCAAATTGAGCAGCAGTAATAACCTTAAAATGACAAAAGTTAATATAATATAAGCAGGAAGTCGCAATACCAGATTTCAGTGAAGTATACTTATGTCAGGCATCCGGAAATAACCAATACGTCTGATTATGATGGTACACTACCACTTCCAGCATTACCCAACTATTGACTTGATTAGAGTTTAATTACCGAAGCATACTTCTATTGACTTGATTAGAGTTTAATTACCAAATTGAACTAGTTAGTTTAAGTAGGATTAAAATTGACTTAATTGTACCACAGCTGTTTACTTTTCTCTTAGTTGCACTCAATTTCAGCTGCTCAGTTGCTAACCTCTGAGTCACACTGGTATATACAGCACCCTTCCAATCCGGTATTGGTACGTACCAAGAAAAACTTCAATCAAGATAAGCAGTAATATTTCTTCTTTACTTCAAATTAGCAATCAAATCACAAAAACATACATTGCGAGGGCTGTTTTGTACAATGCGAACAGCTTCTTCATTTGTGAGATGCTCCCAGAGGCCATCTGATGCAAAAATAAGAAACTGATCATGCTGCTGCAGTTGGTGCACTGAAATTGATGGCTCAGCACTCAGTATGGACTTTTGAAATGGCTCTCTCAGACGAAACTTTGCATGCAATGGCTCTCGATTGAATTCTGACTTCTTAAGATATACATCTCCAATCGACCTTGACACCTGAAAATAATAATTTTACAGAGTTTATAATTTTAAATCATTACACTTGTAACATCAGTCATATGTAATGCAACTTGCAGGGCTTCCTCTTTGATATATGTGGGTCTCATTTCTCCAACTCGTATTACCAATCTATGTTAACCCGATACTCCATATAATCCGTTTCAGACCCATATTGGGTAAATATATGATACCTATACATGAATGAGACACATACAGTATATAGTAATATACCAAATAGTGTAACCTCTCATACTTTTTTCTTTGTAGAGATTAGAAGGTCGGCAAATAATGCAATAAAGGTGGAATAAAATAACTCCCCCTCTTTGAACTGAACTTATATAAGTTTGATCTTTTTGCATTTTCACCCAATGATTTCAAGAAATTAAGTTTATTCAAAATTTTCTCTATGATTGCTCCCTTAATCTTCATCATATGACTATCATTTTAATTAATACATTTATGCTTCTCAAGAACAAAGATAGAGATTGCATGTTCATTTTTAAATTGCTTCTTATTTTAGAAAATAAATGATTGAACATGAATTAATTATAGTATATACAAAAAGTAACGTTATTAAAAGTATTAAAACATACACGTCTACAATGTATGGTATCCCATGATTTTGAAAAATGGTTCATTCTTTTAAACAAATTGTATTGCATACAAAATTCAAATTAGTTAGCATGTAATGTAGCTACCAGCCCTCAATTCCCCACCTGAAAGCAATTTTTGTACCAGACTTTATCCAACAAGTCAACCTATAACAGCAGACCGTTACTATTTGTTATACAAGAATTCCTTTTGCTTTAATTTAACCAGAATTCAAGAAAAACTCTGTTTTTCTCGACTAAGGAAAAAATAATAGAAGGGACCATCACTGAAAATTTTAAAATATCTTCACAGATACCAACCCATAAAAAGTGCAGTGGGTAGAGTCAACTATAAATGAGACATGGACAAGCACTGTATCCATAAATGTTCATAAATGTTCAATTATCTACACAATAGATAAATACTATTTATAGACAAAAAGTAATAGCAGGTTGGGCAGGGTATAAGTTAGAGGCCCATACCTCTGACTCGCCAACTTTTCTGTCATCAACTTAAGATAGTTCTCTATCCAAATCTCTTTGATAAAGCTTATGAAAGAATACAAGAAGTACGATTCTACTAATAGTGAATAAAAACCACCAGCGGTACCTGAATAATGCCCTTCACACGCCACACATTATGCTTCAGCATCACGATTTGGGGGTCAGTAGGATGTGACGCCATCAACTCCTGCCTGATTGACTCAATAGCAGCATTATGCTCTACTGAGAGCTGGACTGGCAGGACTTCTCCCGTAGCCTTGACGACCTTACCCAGCACGACCCGAGAGTCGCCGAGGTTGGCAACAAAGAGGGTTCCACCACAGACCACGCCGACCAGGCAGCATGAGCCCACTGCTGCAATTTGTGGCTTGATAGACCACTGTTTGGTTACCATTGACAGGAACCCCTCCTCAGTTGCCTGGAATGCTTTTCGGATCACATCTGCTGACATCGTTTGTTGCTCCGATGTAAACCCTGAATTTGGCATTGAGCAGTAATGATTAAAGTGAAGGAGTCACATATTGACTTAGAAAATAACATGGCATTATGTGACTTTAGTCACCAAAACATTTTGCTTTTCTTATTTTTTGAATATATCCAAGTAATATATGTGGTCAAAAATCCAAAGCAAAAACTATTAATAGATGTATCTATATGGTTCCCCAACTTCCCCTTTATACTATTGAATTCAGAGAGCTCAAAAATTGAAGCACGTGTATTCGATATACAAGTTCATTTTTCCAGAAGATTATTTTAATTGGATTTTGATAACACTATGTGATAATGTATCATCATTCTGATTTTTAGCATAAAATCTCATCTCGTTAGCATCAAACAAAATCTCCATCCACGTGGAGGCCAAAAATATGCAACAAACTTTCCAAAAGCAAGCCCTAAAATCACAAAATAATTAACTGAAAGTATAGTTCTGAATGCACTAATAAAAATGCAAAACCAACGAAAACTATAAATAAAGAAGGTACAAATGATTGACAAAACAAAAGAAACTCCGGAAACTTACTTTTGAGATGATAAAACAAGTTGTCATTGATGTACCGGGATGTCTCTGGGCCACCATGCCCGTCATAGATCCCGACAAAGGTCCCACAAGGACCAGGTTCAACCGAGCTTAGCGGGCCCGATTCTACTTGGCTTTGATCTTCTAGAAGGTTATTGGCCTGAACCACTGCCATAGAGAACTCGCCATTGACGTGTTGCCCCAAATCCTTGTACCACAACAGGCCATCTCTTCGACCAACTGATTCAGACCCATTTACATTGCGGCCCGATTGTGGGCTCCAGCAAGTCTTGAACAAATCCATCAAGGTATACACTTATAGCATCAATCATCTCACCCAACAAGACATGTGTGATTCCTTTGTAACCGGCTAACGGCTAATCTCCTATACACTGCCTAATATCATGTGTAGTTTGAAACAAATTAGAAAGAATTAAAAGATATGTGAAAGTGGTTGTTTTGAGATGCTTATTATAGAGATCCCTGTTGTACAAAAACTATATATCTAGAAGCAAAAATAATAATAATAATAAATAATAAATAATTTCACCATCTCTTTCATACCTCCTAGCGGCAATCCTTCTTTCCCCCAAAAGAAAGCGATCTTTCAATTGCTCAGGTTTCAATAAGATGGAATTGGAGCTCAGGACCAAAGATTCACACCTCCTGTTTATACAATCTCCTCAAACCCAATCTACCCTAATACCAAAACAAGAGAACAATTTCTGATAAGCAAACGAGGTAGAATTAGAATATGCCCCCCTTTTTGAACATTAATAAAGCAATTATTACCTGATAAAAACAAAAGAGAGAGAGAGAGAAGAAAGGACCCCACTGATTAATTTCTTATTCGTTTTCTGTAGCGCTGCGCCAGATTTTGAATCTACAGCTCAGGCCTCAGATCTGGAAGGAAACCCCCGTCAAAATCACACACACACACAAGTTATTGAAAGGTCTTTCTTCTGACAGTGCTTTCTTTAAATCAGAGACAGACAGACAGACAGATAGAAGCAAAGCAAGCAAGCAAAGGCGCATCCCTCCTTTCTCCTTTCTCCTTTCTTTCTTTTCCCCCTCTATCTCTGTGCGACCAATCGCTGAAATCGCAAATCAAAAGAGAGATAAGTGGAAACAGCTCACCACAATCTCTCTCTCTCTCTCGCTCTCGCTCTCGCTCTCTATCTCGCTCTACCCCTGGCGAAAATCAGTGTGTAGAGAGAGTTTTTTCTACTATAGAGACAAAATACCATTAAAGGGGAGAAACAAAGAAGAGCTAAGAGCCAGCAAGACAAAGCAGAGAAATGGGCTCTACCTTTCCTAATTCAAGAAATATAAATATGGAGCTTTGCTCATTTTGGGACCCCCTCAATTTCCATGGGATTTTATAACAATATATTGGAAAATATTTTGAAGAAATTATCGTGATACTGACTTTATTACTTTATTATTCAGATTAAATAAGTTATTATATATATATATATATATATATATGAATAATTTTATTATATAATTTATTTATACAGTATTTTTATTATTTCAATTTAAGTGAGTTATTATTCATATTAGTGGTATTTGAGTTGAATAATAAAAATACTTTCAAAAATAAGTTGTATAATAAAATATTTCATATGAATAATAACTCATTTAATCTGAATAATAAAATTAATATCGATTATGATATCTCCCAAATATTTTTTCTAAAAATATAGATATATGTCCTCTCTTAGGATTTAAGAAAACAAAAATTTTAATGAGAAATCATCCTTGTATCTCATATTTTACACCACTTATCTGTACATCAAAAATATTGATACATAATAGATAATTTATTTACATATAAATTTATAAGTATTTATAGTTAATACATAAAGTATTTATTATTTTTTCTTTTCTAGAAGATTATAAAAAAATTAAAGTTAAAAATTTTATTGTACAATTAAAAAATACAAACTTACACAGTTTTTAATTTCAATAATATAAAATATAAAAACTATTATCATTAAATAGAAATATTTTTTGAAAGAAATATAAATATATTAGAGTATAAATAAGGGATGTAGTTAAGGATATAATTATCCCTCAATTCTAATAATGTTTTATTATTATTTATTGGGTTTTAAAATTTCTTTCGGGCTTATTTTTTTTTTCTCTCCCAAATTCGTCAGCACCCAATAACACGTTGTGCTATTCTATTTCAAAATTTGTTGTTTTCTTCTTTTTCCTTTTTTGTTATTATCTTATTTTGTTCCTCCCAAATTGTAAACATTTTTATATAGCTAAATATTTTTCAATTTCACCGTTGGAAAACAAAACTGTTGAAACTTAATTTAAAATTCTGAGGATGCAATGTTCTCAAGTCAAAATCTTTCTATAAAATTTCAATGCGATTTATTTGATTTGAACTAGAAAATACATTCCGGTTATATTGAAGATACTCTTTTTTTTTCAAGAATTTTTATACGGAATATTACAAAATTATTGTCTTAAAGAAATAAATTGGATATTTATTGTACTAATTCCATGTAAGCAAGCAAAATTTTAATGGTACGAATTGAATTCTCACTTTTGTTTGGTAACATTAATTTTTTTTTTAATATCTTTCTATACAAAAAAAAAATTCCACTACTCCAAAATTAGGAACGATGATGCACTAAGATGTTAGTTTATTGTTTTTTTTTTTTTAAATCAGAATGATTGATAAGACTCGTAAATTGGGAGTTGATATACATATACGATTGTTGATATCATTATCAATGTAAGTTTTATTATATACGTTAAATAAATTATTATACATGTTAATGATTTTATTATGCAAATTCATTTTATACAATATTATCAATATTCAACTTAAATGAGTTATTATGCATATTAGTAGTATTTAACTTGAATAATAAAAGTACTGTACAAAATAAAATCGTTAGCATGCATAATAATTCGTTTAACATATATAATAAACTCATATATATGACGATATCAATAATGATATCTCCGTAATATATTCCTCTGTATTATATTATTTTCAACAGATTCTCGACATATGATATACCGCATGTCATCCAAGTAGCTCAGTTACATAATACGGTTCGAAAATATTTTTTTATGGGATATCAAATTATACTTAAATTGCATGAAGTTTAAAACACAATTAACACGTGAGTTAAAAAATAAGTCTATAAAAATTTTCTATTTTTAAATTTTTTTCAAATTTATTTGAAGAATCATTTTTAAAAGTTTTAAGTTAATGAATTCTCGTCGGTGCCGTTCAGCTACCCCCTCCTTTAGCCTCCTTTAATTTCATTAGTTACTTAATCCTCCCAAATACATATTCCTTAGCGCGGATTAAAAACAAATCTTTCAGTCACATTTTGTCCGAATCTTAATCATCTATCCGTTCCTTAAAAAAACCCCCAACAGATTAAGGTTACCGAACATGAACTCTTTAACGTGTATTAAAACTTAACTCTTAATATATTGCCGAACGACCCCATTGGATCTACCTGGAAAAAAAACAATATAAAATTTGCATGCAATTACAACAACAAATGCATTAATTTTGATATTTTCCATAAAAGCAACAACTTAAATTTGCTAATGCAAACTCAAAATAAAAAAAAATAATCACGTTTCAACAATTTAAAATTTGCACTGTAGTACTGACAGGTAAATATTTAGTTGTAATATTTCTTTTAATGTAATTATCAGTGCCCAATAAAATAAATCGTCCATTGACCTTAGAAAAAAAAAACAATTTAAAATTTTCATTTCTTTCCAACTCGGAATTGAAAAAAATAAAAAAAAAATTAGTTATGTTTTGACACCAAAATACATTACCACTGGAACTGGATCCACCTCCATGATTTTGGCAAGTTGCATTTTCTAATGTGGTGATCATTGCTGAGCCTGTGACCTAATTTTCCTTGCTTTTTACCAGTGCGTACACTTTTTTTTTAGTTTCCACGTGTCCCCAATTTGTATCCATTTGAAGAAAGTTCTAGATGTCACAAATTAATTGACTCAAAAGTATATTACGTTTTCCATGCAATAGTATTGTTAAAATAAAATAATTGACTATGTATCATCATTACTGGACCAGAGAAGTCACATAGTGACAGAAATTTGATCAAAATTAAAAAAATATATATTTTTAATATAATTAAATATCTCAACTTTTAAAAAAATAATCATAATAAAATATTTTAAATACTTAATACATATACTTAATTTTCAAATTTGTAAAAAAGAAAAACTATAGCACCTCTCCATCTCCACAAAATTCCGCCCCTGAATACACCTAAATATACTGGTACAACATGAATCAGATCTCTTCTTGCACAGTTGCACTGAAAACAACCAATGATTGATTACATCAGTGTATAGACTATGCAATAGAGAGAGGAGAGGAGAGGAGAGGAGAGGAGAGGAGAGGAGAGGAGAAAGGAGCAGAGAGATATTCCCATTCCCAACCACATGCTAGCAATTATAACTGTGGTGTGGGTCCCACACGAGCGTTGATAGTGTTAGCAATTATTAGCAGCATCATAAAGGGAAGAAACCAAACAGTTTTAATATGCTTTGAGATTCGTGCTACGCTTCCTCTCATCAAAAGGCCGTTCCTGGAATTAGATATTTTTTTTTCCCTTTTCTGAAATAAAGGCTCCTTGTCAAATATTCAAATCATTTTTTTTTCTTAAATCATTTTTGTAAGGTAAGGTTATGAAATTAAATTAGTATTAGCTTTGCAAATGACATCAACACTTTTTACACCATATTTTTTTTTCTTCTGATTGAAAAAAAAAATTTGAATTAGGATTTATGTAATTTGTTGGTTCTAAAGAAGAACTGTGATATTGTTGTAGTTCTCACTGAAAAGATATCAGTTATAAGCTTATAAATTATAATAGTGTCATGGTTGTTCACTTAGCTGTGAATTTAATTATATGAAGATTGATGGAAGGCATTGTCAAGATTTGATATCTGAAAATTGTTCAAAATGAGGAACAATGATAATGTCAAATTTAATTGTTTTGACAACGTGACGTTAATTTTTGGGAAAAACAAATAAGTTATGTCAGTCATAAGAAATAGAGTTTCATAAAAATAATTTTTCAATTCTGAGATTAACTTGTTTAACTTTAATTGAGACGATATTTAATACATCGGAAAATTTTTTGGTTTGAAAAAATAAAATCAAAATTAACATTTAAAAACTAAAATTTTGAAAAAAAAAAAGAAAGAAAAAAAAAGCTAGATTTTCAAAGTCTGCTCATTGTTTCAAATAATTTCAATTTTAATTCTCAATCATATAAATACTACTTTTTTATTTTATTTTATTTTTATATTAAAATATTCCTAATACAGTACATACAACCAACCAAATTCTGCATATCCACATCAACATATATATCGCCATATGGATATAGATTAATATAGTTTGAACTTTGGAGTCCTAGATAGGATATGATATAAAATGAAATAGGAGATGAGACATCTTAAGAGTGACACCTTGATGCTTCATGGGGCCATTGATCTTGTGGTTATGTTGCTTCATGGAAATTTTTTTATCTATTTAATTTTATTGACTCAACATTTTATGTAAGAAATTGAGAAAATTATAAACTTTATGAAAATAAAATAAAATGAGCATTTTATTTCTTTGTTTGAATTTTTAACTTCATAACATTCTATTGAATTTTTTAAAAAAAATTCAATTGAAAATGTTAAGTAACTTATGGTATTTAATAAAGGATGCGGATCTTTTGACAACTAATTATTTTGATGACCGCGATAATATTTTCTCAAAATATATCATAAAAAAATTATAGACATGTTACTCTTCTTATAGATTGGTTGTATATTAATTTTCATGCAAGTTAAAATACTCCATCAAATGTCGTTAAAAATGAACCGTTATAAATTTCATGTCATTTGATGAATGACAAAACTTTCATACAATTTCATCATTTTTTATATATATGTTATGTATAATATATAAATTATATCTTATTTATCGGATTCTAAAAATATAAATTATTTTTTACAGTTATCCTGATTATCAAAAAATCTTCACTCTTCAATAAATTATAATACTGAGAACCCGTCTTTGATCTATCGACTCTTCATACGAATAAAAAGTTTCTTATAAACAGTTAAAATAAGTTATTCTGATTCTCATCTTCTACTTTTATCTCAAATAAAAATTCACAGTACCGAACCTCTCGTATAAATCAAGTTGGTAAAAGAAAAAAAAAAGATAAGCTTGAAATGTTGAGGCAAAGAAATATTCTTTTTTTTAAAAAAAATTTAACCCATAGGTAAACAAAAAATTTATCCTTAGACTCCTTGAAAGAATAGCAATAATTTTTGAACCCACTTGTGCAATTTGCATCATTCTTTTATATAATAATAATAAAAGTTGGGGATGGTTGTCTCTTGAGTTTTTATGTTAGGTACACTTAGATGCTTGATGCTTTTTTTACTTGATGCTTCCTACTTTTCTTAAAGAATAAGTTTGTTCTTGAAATTGCATATAAATTGTGAACAAGTTTTGAAGGTATTCTCTCGATTTGGCATAAAATTGAAAAAGAAAAAGAAAAGAAAAGATAAAAGACTATGCTTTAGCTTATTACAATCACAAAATTGGAAATTGAATTTTACACGGTCTAGTTTCACTAAAGTTAATATTGTTTTAGTATCAAATAGATGACTGCGTCGGATCTAAACTGTCAGTTTCTTATAAATCTATCGAATCGACTTCACCGGATCAGGTGGAGTAATTTATCATGAAGTGGACTGGTCTCTTCAATCTAGACCGTTTATATTCCATTTCAAAATTATCCGCTTCTATAAAATTATCCGTGATCGAAATCGAATGACCTGAACTGTTTAAATTGTCCACTACACCGTATATAGTATTGCAGAGGATACATACTCAAAATATAGACATCTTTTGTTAAACTTTTGCTAATTGTGTACATGTCTACTCAATAAAAGCTCCTAAGTAGCTATCATATATTTAACACAATTTGCTAATTATGTGATTTGATGCATGATATATATGTTCTTTTTAGTTTACAAGATTGATCATTTGAAGGAAGTCATGGTTAAATCCAATTGGGTCTAATTCAATTAATTAGGGCTATGTCCCTCACATTATCTAAGGTCCATCAACATAAAATTTTGATGTACTTGTTAACTATCCCATGTATTCTAAACATTTTTTAATGAAAAATGGTAAGGAAATACTATTATTAATATTATAATCGATATTAACTTTATCGTTAAAATCAAATGAATTATTATTCATATTAATTAATTTATTTTATACAGTATTTTTACTCTTCAATTTAAATATTATTAATCTGAACAATAATTTATTTAATTTAAATAATAAAAATATTTTATAAAATAAATTACATAATAAAAATATTAATAAAAATATTAAAATTAATATGGGCATCAATAAAAATATATATGTATATCAATTTCTTTAATATTATATTAAATATAAAGCAGCCAGCTGTCAATTCTTATATATACTACCAATGACTTGTCAATTCTTCTTAGTTTGAAGATCTGAAGCCTATTTTCCTGCCTAGTTCATTAATTAATTGTTGATATTATGTACATCATACATTTCAATAGTCAAATATTGAAATGATATATTTTAACTGAAATATAAAAATATGGCGGCCATAAGCAAGCGTACAGCTCATGGCATTTGTAGCAATCTTGATTTGATCTAATCTATTCTCAAAAAAATTAAAATAAAAAAGATTTTGATCTAAATCAGGTACAATGAACCTCATGCATCATGTCGCATCAAATAAATACATGACATCTAATACCTGGTCATTTCCTGTTTGTTCCTGTTAGTAGAAAATTTTAATTGTAATTTAGGAGGCTAAGAGCTGCCACGTCAGCAACTATTTGACTTTTTTTTTATGTCATAAAAAGAAAAAAAATTTGAAATTACAAAATCTCAAGTAAATAAGATGAAATTATAAAATAAGAAAAATCGAATTCTGAGTATATTATGCCAATTTGTATAGATTTGATCACTATATATTAACTCTTTGTAAGTGTATTTAACCACAAAGATAGATAAGTTTCGGTCTTATAACAACAACAACAACAACAACGTTGTTTGCATTATTAATTTCATAAAACTAATAACATTTACAATAAAATTATTATTTTTTAGATAAACAATAAAAAATAATATTACTTTAGTATTATTATTATTACCATATTAATAAAAAATATTCACATTATTATTATTATTGTTGTTAATTACTATTCACTAGCACATTTGCTTCTGCTCTTAGTGCAATCATCACTATTGCTGCCCCTGCCTCTACTATTGGTACTGTTAATTGTTGTCACTTTTTGCTTCATCGGCTGATTTTTATGTCGGCAAAAAAATAAAAAATATTTCGAAGAAATTTGAAATTCAAAAAAATGTACTTTCAGACGACGGTTTTTTTGTATTTTATTCTTTTCTCTCTCTCTCTCTCCTCTATTATTTTTCTCTTCTCTTTTTTCTGTAAAAGACTGTATTTTGAAAAAAAATATTTTTTTCCGAAAAGATTGTATTTTCCATAATACGATTTTTTTTTTCTAAAATTACCGAAATATCTTCTTATTTTATAATTTATTATTTCTTTCCGACATAAAATTTACTCGCTTCCCTTACAACTCCGCTGTTGTATTGTATTGGTCGGAAACCGAATCCACTCGCCAATCAAATAAATGATAGATCATATACTCTCCTAGAGGAGAGTATATGATCTATCATCCTTAATCAACAATCACCATCCTTGGATAATTCAACATGCACGAAGAGAACTTTGACTGGACTTCAACATTGGAGATTTGTTTTGTGTGTGTGTGTGTGTGTGTGGGGGGGGGGGGGGGGTATCTTGCAAGTTGATGTCAATATTATGTACTGAGAAGTCTTTGAAAATTTTGGACATCTATTTCGAATGAGATAGATGATCCGAATCAAGTTGGATTTTGTGTGACAATATTTTATCAATTTTGATTGGTCTGGAACTCTCCAATTAACACATAATACAAATAGTTAAATGATCTATTAGTTTAAGTGATAATTAACTGAAATGATCTTCAAAAAATCATAAGTTTAAGTTTCTGTAGACACATAAAAAAGAAGGATCTGAGCGCTATCTTATCTCAAAAAGAAAGAGAGAATAAAAATCATACAAGGTTCTTTTTTTTCTTTTCTTTTTTTAAGTTTATCCAATTTAATTCTTAAAAAAATATTGATAATTATGAAAAAGAATTTCAAATAAAATATATTCTGAAAATGCCCATTTCAAGTTGTCCTGGATATTTTCACAATCAGACAAGTTGGCTATAATAAATGAAAAGGATCAATGCTCCATTCAAACAGGATGATGATAGGACCTCAAATTCAAATAGAGTTTTTTTTTTCTATGATTTGAGCACAAATGGGAAGGATCTAACCTGATTTAATTTTCTACAAATGTTAAAACAAACCATAATATATTTATAAGCCATAAATATAATGGAGAAATGGGTATAAAAATTTTATGATAATAAATTGCCATTGATTTTTAAAAATTTTGATTCAGTTTAAACAGTTTAGATTTAAACTGGATGATGATAGGATGTGAGCAGAAATGGGAAGGATTTTACTTGACTTAATTTTCTACAAATGTTAAAGAAACCATAATATATTTATAAGCCATAAATATAATGGAGAAATGGGTATACAAATTTTATGATAATAAATTGCCATTGATTTTTAAAGATTTTGTTTCAATTTAAACGGTTCGTATTTAAACTGTAAAAGTATTATTTTTATTTTTATTTTATTGAGTCCCAACTATCATAGAAATATTGATAACAGATTATCATTATTAACTGTGACAATAGATATGAATTCATGAAGAAATAGTTGAATTTTATTTCCTTTATTAATTGGTGTACCTTAAAGGTCTCTAATTAATGTCCCTTTTATTTAATGTAAATATTTGTGTTTTATAAAGCATGTGTTTTATGTTGGACTGTTTGCTGTTTAAAAGTTGCCAGAAAAATACACAAATTAAATTGCATGAAATTAATGATATAATTTCATGTGATTTTTATACCAAAGATTTGAAATTATGAAATTATGTTCAATTTCATAAAATTATTTCTTGAAATTAAAGAAACAATTTCATTAAATAGCCATGTCAAATATTAAATCATGAAATTATGTCCAATCTCATGATTTATTAAATCCCAAAATTATTTCTTGAAATTAAAAAATAATTTCATGAAATAATCATACCAAACCCCCTTCAAAAAATATATACACATGTGTGCAAAAAAAAATCTATGCACAAAACCCTAATTATATGAAATCAAGAAACAATTTCATATAATTAAACATGCCAAATCCAAAAATCATGAATTTCATTCATGAAAAATGCCCCAAATATTATCCCTTGGAATTAAAAAATGATTCTTTGGGATAATCATGCCAAAATATTAATTGTATAAGATTAATATGCCTAATCATATACAATTAATGATTTAAGTGAAATTAATGCCTAATTTCACACCCAAAAATACCAAAAATATTACCCAAAATAACAGAATCATGGAATATATTTTCTGTGATTTTTCAGTAATTTTTCATGGATTTTTGCATAAAGAATAAAATAAAATGGAAAAAGGAATAAAGAAAATACAAAAAATCAGAACTGGAGATAGTTCTGGGTGCAATTTGGGGGATGTGCAACACTCTGGGTGCAATCTGGGGAGCTCAAACACGACTTCTGCCCTTGGGACCCGCCTGTCATACACACAAAGTGTTAAAGGCGCTTTGCGTGGACCCAGTACACATGCACCATACCACTGACAATACGTTTTGGTGCACAAGGACCAAGCCCACAGCCCAACCCTCAGTTTTTCGCTGGGGCTGTGTCTCATTAAACCTGACGACTGGGCCCCTCTCCTTCAGTCTCACTGCCAAGGGGGCCCAGCGCCCAGAGTTATTTTGGCCAGCGAAAAGAAAAGAAGGGAAAGAGAGGTGAGCGCGGTGCAAGCGCTCCCTCCCTCTGACAAGCCCGAAACCAAAGCACGGTTCACGTGCACCCAACCCAAGCGAGAGAAACCTTTTGAATTTCTCTCTCTCTCCCTCCTTTCTTCCTCCTCGAGCTCCAGAGCTCAGTGGAGCTTCGAAAATGGAGTCTAGGTGTACAATGCGAGTTGGCTTAAACCATTCTAGGGACTTAATCTACATCCTAAGGGGAGTTCAATGCCACAAATAGCATTGAAAATAGTAAAGTAAACAAAGAGAAAATCGAAGGAGAAAGTACCTCGACCTTGAAGGTGACAGAGCAATTGGGAGCTCTAGAAGCCAAGCCAACACCTGGAGAAGCTTCAAGACACCTCCACGACGCTGCCTGAAGTGCCAATTTGGGGTGAAAAGCACTCAATTGGCAGGTGCACCACTTGGCACCTTGGTCTGATTTGGATATGGTCAGTTGGCACAACTCAGCACTCAAGCAGCCAAATTGACACGTTGGGCACACTCAGTGGCACCTTGGTGACATGTCAAGCGCCAGCAAGGCCAAGGAATATTCGGGATATGCTCACACCCGAAAGGCATGACACACTGACCCAAGGAAGAAGACAAAGCCAACGGCTCCTTCTCTCTCCCCAGGCCTGTGTCAGGGACACATGTAGGCACCTCAATGGAGAGCTCTGAGCGCCAGTTAGCTGGAGGAATCTTCCAAGGACAAGCCTCAGGCCAGCACAGGCCTGGCTGGCTCAATCCTGGCCACTTGATCAAACCAAGGGCTGGGATGATGCCAGCTCAGCCCTGAGGCTTAAACCATGCCCCCTGGGCTATAAATAGACCCCCAGTGAAGAAGAAAAAAAGAGAGAGAGCAACATAGCCAAAACTCTGCCAAAATCTCAACTCCACCAATTTCCACAAAAAAAGAAAGCCAGCTGAGAAGAAACCAAGTCTTGAATAGCTAGGTAAGGGACATAGGAGTCAAGCCTTGAGCTTGGCTCAGTCCCAATTGAGCTCAAGGAGCCAGTCTCACCTTGCTGGGTGAGATGGCTAGCCCCATGGCTGGGGAGGTGCACATGTGCCTCCCTCCTTCCAGAGCTCAATTGGTGGCTGAGCTTGAGTCTCAGGAGCTCACATGGTGAGTTCACCATGGATTTTGGCAGCATACTCCAACCAATTGGCACATGCCAATCTGGTTTCATGGGGATGGGCACATGTTCATCCCCTTTCTCTCTCAAGCCCTGTGCACATGTGCAGTGGCTATATAAAGCTCAATAATGGCTTTATACAAGCTGTTATGCTGTCAAAATTCCATGGAAAAACAAAATTCCATGTTTTATATGTGTATTGTATTTCAATTTTTTATGATATATGATATTCTGGTGCAAATTGGTTTTATTTTCCTTTTAGTTCTTTCCTTCATGTTCTCTGATGTGCTTAATAGCTCAAGTTCATAATTGAGCAATGGAAAAGCAATAAACATCAATACTGGTTTGAGTCCAGTGAACTCCTGTTTCTGGCCAGCTGAGAGATCAATCCATATCTCTCAGCCTGGTTGTTAATTTCTTATGAAATTTCACAGTCATGTAGGTTAGGTCTATACCAACTTACCATATAAATTTTATAATTTTTGGAATTTTCTGTGAATTGTTATGAATTTTACAATCTCATCTGTCAAAAACTCCAAAAAGGTCAACTTTGGGTCAAACTGAGAAGTTCATTCTTCTTTTGATTCAAAAATCCAAAATTCCTTGATTAATTCACCTTTATGACACCTCATGTGATGTTTTAAAGGATTTAGAATAATTAAACCAGGCTTTAATCCATAGGTTAAGCCAAATTTGATTTTTAATAAAGCTGAAAGGGCATTTCTGTCCAGTCTGCTAAAAATACAATAATCATACTTTCTTTTCACTCAATTAACTTAAAATTTCATGGGCATCTAGAACAAGTCTTAATGCACTCACTCATCAAAATTTACCATTTTTGGTATTTTCTGTGATTTCCTGTGAATTTTTGAAATTGGGTCTGTCAAAATTGAAATTGAGTTGGCTCTGGACCATTACCAGAAAAGTGCAAAAAATGAAATTAACTCGTGTTCAAGTGAAATTCATGTGTGAAATTGATATAAAACCTTTCTAAAACATGTAATTGACCCAAATGAACATAATCAAACATGCAATTTGAGAAGAATGTGATGAAATCAAAAGGAAACCAAATTGAAAATAAAACCAGAAATGACCCAATGTGCATAAAGGACAATGCACATCTAAATTGATGAAATTAATCATCCAAACATGTTCAAACATACTAAACGACACTGTTTGGAAGGTTAATTGAAAGAAAATTGCAAAGGAAAGCTATGAAATACCATTTGGTACCAAAGCCCCGAAACCAGTTTGGTACCAAATGGCCAAAGTTGCAAAATTGATGGATTAAACTCAAATTAAGCCTCAAAATCTTGATAAACATGTTCTGACGATGCTATATGATAAAGGAATCGAGTCAATTTGTCAAAAATCAGCTCAAATCCCTCAAAATCTCATCTCAGCCAACTTCCCAACCGAAACCAGGTGGTTACCCCCATTTCCGGCGATCCAGGCCGCCGCCGCCGCCGAGACCACCGCCGATGGACTCCCCACGCTCCGGCGATGCCAGCCATGCCTCCTGATCGGAGATCCGACGCCGGCAGGGCCTCGATCAGTGTCGGGGAGGATGAGCACGAATATTGATGCATCTCAAAGTGCGAATCTTGATGAAATTCAAACAGCCCAGAGAAGGCTTGATGCGCGCCAGAGATCCAACGGCCCAGTTTAAAAGATGCTTTAAAAACTGAACTTAAGTTCAGATCTTGATGCATGGGCCCAAATCTGACGGCCCATATTAATCTGTTTTGAAAATAAACTTTGAACACCAAATAAAAATGATTTCTCAAGCCCATAAATTATGAAAAATATATCAAAAATCATGATTTCATTTATGAATATTTTTAAGACTATAAAATGTCAATTTTGATTTTATTTTATTTTCTTTTTTTTTATATTATAAATAAAAGAAAGTTCAAGATATATGATATATGTATAAAATAAATTCAAAATACCAAATAGGATATTTAAAAATAAGTGAAAATTATGATAAAACAAATCAGCAATTTTCAAAATAATCAAATTATGTTATATTTTGATAAAACAAATCAAAATATTCAAAATAATTAAATTACATTATATTTTGACAAAACAAATTGAAATATTCAAAATAATCAAATTATGCCATATTTTGATAAAATAAATCAAAAATATTCAAAAATGATTGAATCATGTCATAAAACAAATCAAAATGTTCAAAATAATTAAACTTCATTATATTTTGATAAAACAAAACAAAATATTTAAATATGTCAAATATGTCCAAATATTTGACCAAACATGTCAAATATGCAAATGTACCCAAACATTTGACTAAATATGTCAAAAACACAAATATGCCCCAATCTTTGACCAAACATGTCAAATATGCAAATATACCCAAATATTTGACCAAATATGTCAAAAATACAAACATGCCCAAATCTTTGACCAAACATGTCACATAGGCAAATATGTCTCAATCTTTGACCAAATATGTCAAATATGCAAATATACCCAAATATTTGACCAAATATGTCAAAAAATACAAATGTGTCCAAATATTTGACCAAATATGTCAAACATGCAAATAAACTCAAACATTTGACCAAACGTGTCAAATATGTCAAATATACAAATACACCCAAATTTCTGGCCAAACATGCCAAATATACAAATATGTCCAAACCCTTGATAAAATAGGTCAAATATGTAAATATGTCCAAATCTCTGGCCAAATATGCCAAATATGCAGATAAGTCCAAAACTTGGTGAAAACATACCAACATACCAAATCATATCAAATCATGTTTCGAGAACATTAAATTGGCAGTGCGCTTCAGGTTTAATGTACCTCATTTTGGAAATCGATAAAGAATTATATGTTCCCGATCCTCCAATTTTCCCAGGTTTCGAATTGGCATAGCGCTTCAGATTCGGGATTTGGAAGGTCAATAGACTGTTTAGGATTATACGTCCTTGTCTTTGACATGAACCTTTTTAGAGATCAAACATCTCTGGTTCTTCGAGTATCGAGTTGGCAGTGCGCTTCACATTCGAACTCCGTGAGATCAATAGGATTATACATCCTCGATCTCTGATTTATGAGAAATTATACGTTTCTCTGACTTTAGATCATACGTCTTTAGTCTTATTATCCAAAGTTATACCTTTGGGTTATTTCAAGTATGCATTATAATAAATTGGAAGGAAGAAATAAAGCCACAAATCTGATCCATATATTTTGATTAGTTTAGCCCATTAATCAGAGGTTCCCGAGGCGAGAGCCGGGGTAATTAACGGCGGGGGCTTGCGCCCGCCGGAAAATAAAAGTTCCCACAATCACCTAAATAATAAGTCCTTGAGCGCACAAACACGCGCAGGGATGTACCTGCACCTTCTTCCCCCGTGAGCGAGGACGCCGATGCCTCGCGCGTGGGCCGCGAAAAAGGGCCGCACAGGTTCTGGCACGCCCGGTGGGACATATCTTTCTCCTCTCATCTCTTGGGCTAAACTAATTAAATATATGGATCAAATAAAAATATATATCATAAATTTTTAATGAAATATGGCTAATTGATTTGTGGAGTTTATGCTTTTCAGGAAATGATGTCTGGAGCAAATTCTCCGTTTGCAATTGCTGTCCCCGTCTCCCTCAACGAGGCGGGCCATATGGTGTTCTCATTTGGGGACTTTCCCCAAATGATCGTTCTTCCTCCTACTCCACCGTCACCGACCCCGACAATGGTCGAAGATGATAGTGAAGAGGTCTCCTTCAGGATCACCCAGAAGGGGATCGACAACAAAATCATGGCGCTTCTTCCCAAACCTCAGCGCCCCAGGAGACACCGTTCTGAGAAGAAAGTCTCCCCGACCCTCTCCACACCGGTGGCCCCAAAGGTCACCAAGAAACGGGCTCTCCAAGCCTACCAGGATGAGCTGGTGGCTGAGCCAAATCTCCCTGTCTCCAATCCCTTCACATCCCTAAGGATTGTGAAAAGGAACTCTCCAACCGCTCGTATCCGGAGCGTTTGGGAGGTTCCACAACCAAAACCTCTCCAAAACCAAAACTTCTCGACCGAGTCGGGAAGACCCTCAGGTCTTAAACAGGTCAACCTAGGTAAGTCTCTGTACGAGACTCACCAAGCTATTAAGGCGCGTAAACAACAGCGTCGAAACAAGCCTCAAGCTTCTGTCTCGCAAAACCAAGGGAGACAGGTCCATTTCCCCCGGGAATCGGGGAACCGCCCATATGAACGGGCACCAGGGACCAAACAAACATGGATCCCAAAATCTCGTCTGACCCAAACAAGCCAGACACCATCCACCTATATACAGGTGGCTAAGCCCAAAACACGGGCTACGGTCAAAACCGCCGCTCTCTCGAAAGATATCGAGAGTGAAAGCGCGTTTAAAAGGCCGGGGCCAAAGATAAAACCCCAAGCCTCAAGCACAACTGTATTTGACAGGCTAGGGCCAAAACTAAACCCTGAGCCATTAAAGTCAAGCAAAGGACTGGTTATCACTGTTCCTGATCAGGCCCGAAAGAAAAGGCGGGTCTCTCGTCTGGCACCCTATGCTGATGACGAAGAAGAACACTTCACAGTCTATACTGTGGGGGCGTATGACGAAAGCTCCTCTGACGATCAAGAAGAACGTCACGCCACATATATGGCTGACGATGAAGAAGTGGGCCCATCCCATGACCCACCACCTGGTCGAGATGTCGAGAATGCTCATGCGGCCAGGACCAGAGCCAGGACCAAAAGAGGGCAAAAAGGGGGCCCTCCAACTGACGACGAATCAGCCCACAATGAGGCAGAAATGGAAGACACCGGTGGCTCCGCGAATGACTTCGTCGCCCAACTAAAACGACAGTTGTCTATACGAGAACGAGAAATGGAGGAGTATAGACAGAAAAATGAGCAAGAAATGGGAGAGCTCAGAAAGCAAAATCAAGAGGCTTTAAGCCTGATCAAGTCCTTAAGTGACTTCCTGACCAAAAAGGGGATCACAAATGAAAGAGTGGAAGATGAAGGACCCTCCAAACATACGGGACCTCAACCATCGCAACATCCAAGCTTCAGAGACCCCGACGGTCACAAAGAAGACCTCCCATGTGGAGGAGAGAGCTCTCGAGTCAATATTGCTCGGGGCTCCAACACTCGTATATATACCAACGAGAATCAAGGATTGACTAAGAAGGAGATCCAAGAGATAATTAGTCAACAACTTCAAATAGCGGGCGCAGGATTTACCGTCTCACCCTTGAAACGAACGGGGAGGCCGTACCCAGCCGATTACGACGCTATACCTTACCCAAAGGGGTATATAGTCCCGAAGTTTAAATCCTTCTCGGGAGAGGGTGTAAAAGACACAAACCCAGATCAACACTTGGCCCATTTCATGGCCTCGTGTGGGAATACAGGGAGCAATGATGCCTTGTTGCTGCGTCAATTCCCGCAAAGTCTAACAGGTCCCGCCTTCGAATGGTACTACTCATTAGAAAATGGGAGTATCAAAACGTGGGATGACATGACTGATGCATTCAGGGCAAAGTTCGCGATCATGACTGACAAAATCAGCATTGCGGACTTGGCCAATACCAGGCCCCAGAAGAATGAGAAAGTTCTGGAATACATTAGTCGCTGGCGAAACCTCAGCATCAGGTGTGATCGCCCGATAACCCAAAGGGAGGCGGTCGAACTAATACTCAGGAACGTTGACAACTGGATGACACCGTTCTTAGGGATAGCCAAAATTACGACATATCAGGATTTGATAAACTGTGTGTCCAGGCTGGAAAATGCACCTCCAAATTCATGGCCCAACTACTCGGGTCAGAGATTCCAAAGAGGAGGGAAAGCCGAGGCCAAGGTAGCCAGTACAAGCAAGTCCGGCGGCAAAAACGCGGCCGCTAATGTCAACACTGTAAACAATGGTGGCTCGTCAAATAAAAATGACGGCGGCAGCAGTGCAAAACCCGTATATGGAAGCGGGCAGCCTCTTAAAAGTCTGGAGGAATTGAATGGCAAGCCTTATTCATTCAAAAGGGATAAAGTCGCGCGACTCTTCAAAGATGCCTTGAAGGACGGGCTCCAATTACCTAAATGCAAACGGCCCGCCGACATGGAGAAATCCAGTGACCCGAACTACTGTCCATATCACAGAGTGCTTGGGCACCCCATAGAAGATTGTTGGGTGTTCAAAGACTGGATAGAAAGGAGGTACAAGAATGGCGAGATAACTCTGGCTGATAGTATCCTCCAAACGCCAGCCCCGCATGAGCAGGTGAACGCGGTCTCTCATATAGAGATCAATATTGAGGATTCTTCGACCGAACCTTGGAGTATCCACCTGTCCCGGAAAGCAAAGAAACTCCTCAAATCCATTCAGAAAGAACCAGGTATTTTGTGGAAGAATGATGTAACTCCCACTATCCCTGAACCACCAAGAAAATCGGTGGCCTTCTACAAGAAAGCGAACAAAAATGGCAGCCGCAAACGGGACAAGAAGCCAGTAAAGCCAAAGGAGTATCCGGAAAAGTCAGAACTCCAGAAGTACATTGATGCGCTCGAAGAATACGAACAAGGTCAACCGATACCGGCCATGCTTCGAGACTTCATTCCTAAACGAATTCTCAACAAATTAATGGGTATAGTCGATGAAGACGAAACCACAGATGAAGGAGATGAGTTCTGGGATGAAGAATGCTGTGTCATCACCCACGTAGAAACTCATGAGGTGAGTGAGTCAGAAGACTCTGATACTCTCCCTTGTCGGGAGGAGCTTTATCTCAACGAGCTTCTCGGGCAAGTTCATCATTTTATGAATGGTAGCAAAAAGACAACCAGCATAGACTCAAAGTCGACAATTCGGAAATTCAAACCCGAAGGCATAAAAGGGCTAGTGGAAGACATGCCCTGTCGAATGAGAAAAGAATGCGAGAAGGGACCTGAAATGAATGCGTTCCTTAGAGTTGGATTTACCCGAGACGAGGGAAACTCATCTTCGGGGCGCCCGAAAGAGGACATGGTGATCATAGTTTCTCATGGGCATCAATCCAGAAATGAGGCGTTTCGGCCGGGTCAAGCCCGAAGGAAACCTCCCAATGTCTTTTTAGTAAACATAGATGACAAAGAGATGTTGGAAAGCATAGCATGGCAAGATTGCGGCCACGAAGAAAGGCTGACGATTGAAACCACAAGTGAGGAAAGAGGTGGCGAGTCTCAGGCCGTTTCTACTCAAGCCAGGAATTTCTCCGTTGTAAACCCAAGGAGAGGGTCAATAAACCCTGAATCAAGGAAAGAGGGTAGGCCCGTCGACGGCCGAAAACGCTCTTTTAAAATAGAGAACAGGGAGGAAGGGCAATCAAATCCTCACAAATACACCCGTTCCGCGCCTAACCAAAAAGAATGGTGCCATGCAATACATCATAATAGCGATTCTGAAGAAGACGCACACTTTCCCGGGAGTCTATTTTATCCCGAAGAAGGTAATGAGGCCACTACCTCTGAAAAGGAAAAGACAGAATGTCAGGTCGTTCTGCGTTCGGGCACCTACATCCCTGAACGTCAACCTCCAAAGGAGTCCGATCGAAATGTCGCGAAGACCAAAAGTACAAGCAAAGAACCAGAAAATGGCCTACCCACCCGTGAAAAGTCAAAACTCACGGTAGGAGATTACAATGTGCTGGCGCATCTCCGTAAGATCCCAGCCTTGCTTAGTGTCTTTGATGCATTGATGATGTCGAAGGATATGCGCGACATATTAATATACGCGCTCCAAAATCCTGAGCAATTCCAGGCCTACTTTGCTGAAAAGCAATCACATGAGACGGCATATGTCAACAGCCGTTCAACGGGTATCCATTTCACTGATGAAGACCTGTTGACTGGCACCGCCGATCACAACCGGCCGTTGTATGTAACTGGCGACTGTGAGGGGCAAAGATTGAATCGCATTTTGGTCGATTCGGGGTCATCGATAAACATTATGCCCTTGAGGATCCTGAAAACCCTAATGCTGGATACCAAACCATTGTCGAATGAGAAAGTGACCATTCATGGGTTCAATCAACATTCGCAGAAAGCCATGGGTGCGGTGACCCTAACACTCCAATTCGGGGGCCTGATAACCTCGACCAAATTTTATGTCATTGACGCCGATACGTCATACAAGGCCTTACTCGGTCGCCCTTGGCTGCATGAAAACCGGGTGGTACCATCAACTCTTCACCAATGCATGAAATACATGAAAGACGGAAGGCAAAAAAGGATAAATGGGGACATTAAGCCGTTCGGGGTCCATGAAATTGGCCTTAGCGACGCCCGTTATTTCTTAACGCAGGAGGAGAAGGATCAGCATAAAGCGCTGATGGAGTCTCTAAGCTCCGTCTTACAAGGAAATGGCTTGGAAATGCAAACAAGCCAAACCAAATCCACGCCCAATCTGGTGTCATCTCATGATAAAAAGGCACCAACTTTGAGTAATAAACCCATTTATGGGTTGTCCTCTGATGAAGAGAAAGACAAGAAGGAACGAGTGTATGGTGTCACTCCCTTATTTGGCGCCTCTTCTGATGAAGAAGATGAGAAGATCTCGACGCGCCGGGTTATCCCGCTATACGGGGCCTCAACAGACGATGAGTCAGAAGAGGAAGCTCCTATAGATGGAGAGGTGTATGAATCGGAAAGTGGATCAGAAGAAGAAATCCTATTTCACGTCAAACCGACATACAACTTCGAAACTGACGAGAGCCATGAATCGTCTTTAAGGGTTGAAAAGGTACCCGAAAGACATTACAAGGACCTTTCTCCCAAAGAAGTGAACCAAATCCAGAAGTTGCGGACGTTTGTTGTTCCTTCTAAGGTCGAACGCTTGCCAGGGAAGACGGTCACTCATAGACCAATCAGATTCTACAAAATCGATGCAGTCAATCCTGGTGATAACGCCCTGATCCACGAGTGGAGTGGCTTATTGTCAGAAGACTCCGATGACGGGGAAGTCAATATCGAGGTGTCCCGGTATTTCGGGAAGAATCAGGGCCAACTGATGGAAAAGGCCCGGTGTCCTCAAACCATATCAAAATCCAAGATGTATTACTTTGAAAGACTATGGAATGGCTCAACTAATACGGTCAGGGGCCTTGATGACAAGATCAAATACACCCGCGGTTTGGGATACAACTCTGAGTCAGAAGAAGACGGGGATCCCGACGAACGGTGTCGAAGTTTCTTCAAGAACCGCAGAGTTACCTGTCATATGGTATCTGAGGAGCCAGAAGAAGAAGACTTCATCCTGGTGGCTAAAAACGCACCAAAGGAGTTGGAGGACGGCGCGCCAAACACCATTGACGAGTTGGTGGAAGTTAACCTCGGGACAGATGAAGACCCCAGGCCAACCTTCATAAGCGCATCCCTTCCCCAAGAAAAGCGGGAACCTTTGAGGGCCTTGCTCCAAGAATATGTTGATTGTTTCGCATGGAGCTATGAAGAAATGCCAGGACTGGATCCCAAAGTTGCAGTCCACAAACTCAAAATTGACCCAAGTATAAAGCCGGTCAAACAAGCACCGCGACGAATGAGAATAGAACTTGAAGAAAAGGTCGTGGTCGAAACCAAGAAGCTTATCGATGCAGGCTTTGTGCGGGAAGAAGAAACTCCCGATTGGGTGGCTAGCATCGTTCCCGTAAAGAAGAAGAACGGGCAAATACGCATATGCGTCGACTTTCGGGACCTGAATAAAGCTTGTCCCAAAGATGACTTTCCTTTACCGGTGACGGAAATCATCATCGACCATACCTCGTCCTATGAGGTATTCTCTTTCATGGATGGGTACGCGGGGTATAACCAAATCAAAATGGATGAAGAAGACCAGAAGCATACGGCCTTCCGCACTCCGATGGGTATTTATTGTTACAAGGTTATGCCTTTTGGCCTCAAAAATGCCGGGGCCACATACCAGCGAGCCATGACGAAAATATTCGACGATCTAATTCATAAGATTGTCGAATGCTACGTGGACGATTTGGTCGTAAGGGCGACATCCTATGACGAGCATCTCAGAAACCTCAAAGTCGTGTTCGACCGCCTGAGGCAACACGCGCTGAAGTTAAACCCGTTAAAGTGCGCCTTTATGGTCTCGTCGGGGAAATTTCTTGGGTTTGTCATTCGACACCGAGGGATCGAAATAGACCCGAGTAAAATCAAGGCAATACAAGAATTGCCGCCACCCAGGAACCTTAAAGAGCTTCGCTCGCTTCAAGGCCGCTTAGCATACATCAAGCGATTCATAGCCAATCTATCGGGTAGGATACAACCTTTCACCCGATTAACTAAGAAGGATGTCCCGTTTAAATGGGACGAAACATGTCAACAAGCCCTGAACGACATCAAGGGCTATCTCCTCAAACCGCCAGTGCTAGCCGCTCCAATACCAGGAAAGGAGTTGATACTGTACACAACGGCCTTGGATGGATCTCTCGGGGCCTTGTTAGCACAAGAGAATGAACAAGGGAAGGAAAACGCCCTTTATTATTTGAGCCGCATGCTGGTAGGGGCGGAATACGCCTATATACCGATTGAAAAGCATTGCCTGGCATTGGTGTTCGCTGTGAAGAAGTTGCGACACTACATGATAGCCCACAAGGTCATCCTCATCTCAAAGATTGACCCCTTAAAATATCTCATGACGAGACCCATGCTTACAGGCAGGTTGGCAAGATGGGCCATAATCCTGACCGAGTTTGATATAACTTTCGCGCCACAAAAGGCCATAAAGGGGCAAGCGATGGCTGATTTCCTAGCGGCCCATCCAATACCCGACGACTCTCCTTTGGCATGCGAATTTCCAGATGAAGAAGTCTTTCATACCAAAGATGAAACCCTAAGTTGGGAAATGTACTTTGATGGGGCATCATCAATACGGCCCACCGCAGGCCCAAACATCCCGCAAATACGGGCCGGGATAGGCTTAGTCTTCGTGACACCAGAAGGAGGAATCATGCGTCATGCCTTGGCATTGACCGAGCCTTGTACAAATAATGAGGCTGAATATGAAGCGCTCATAGCTGGGTTAGAGCTTGCGCTGAATATGGGGATTAGAAAACTCCATGTGTTTGGTGACTCCCAATTGATAATAAATCAAATCACCGGAGCATACAAGGTACTAAAACCAGAGTTGGTGAAGTATCACGCTAGGGTTTTGGAATTAATAGATGAAATTCCCGAAATCCTATTCAAGAAAATCTCGAGAGCCACAAACGGCAAAGCTGATGCACTCGCTCGGGTGGCTAAAGAATTAGGCGAACCTGACGACGGAAATGTGCAAATTGTTGTCAAAAATCGACGACCCCTGTCCTCATGCTTCACGGGGACCAAAGATAAAATCCAGGTGGCTATGGCCGAAGAAATGGAAAGTGACCTGGAAGATGTCATGGTGACTCAGCCGAATGACGATTGGCGCCAACCTTTCGTTGAATACTTCAAATACGGGGTTCTCCCGAATGAGAAATCAGCGCGAGAGCAACTCAAGAAGAGAGCGCTTCGCTACGCCTACGTTAATGACACCTTATACAGGCGATCATACGACCAAATGTGGCTTCGCTGTGTGTCAAACTCAGAAGTCCACCAAATCATGAAGGAAGTTCATTCGGGTTTATGCGGAGCACATCAGCCGGGACCCAAAATGCGACTTAAGATAAAGCGCATGGGCTATTATTGGCCCACCATGGCACGCGATTGTATCGAGCATGCCAAGAAGTGTCACATGTGCCAAATACATGGCACGTTCATACATCAACACCCAAACCCGTTACACCCGACTGTGTCATCTTGGCCGTTTGATGCATGGGGTACTGATGTAGTCGGGCCCATTGACCCGCCTTCCTCCAAGGGTCATAAGTTTATCTTGGCTGCGACCGATTACTTCACCAAGTGGGCCGAGGCAGTCCCGCTTAGGGAAGTGAAGGCAATCGATGTCGTGAATTTCTTCAAAAACCATATCTTATACCGATTTGGGACCCCGAGGAGAATCATTTCTGATAACGGGGCCGCGTTCAAAAGTGCTAAAGTATACGCACTTGCGGAAAAGTTCAAGATTGATTGGAAATATTCTTCCATATACAATCCCAGAGCAAATGGTTTAGCAGAGGCCTTCAATAAGACCTTGATAAAAATCATGAAAAGGACGTTGAAAGGAAATCAGCGCGACTGGCATGAAAGGCTACAAGAAGCGCTTTGGGCATATCGAACCACATGTCGAACCCCCACTCAAGCGACACCATATTCCCTGGTGTTTGGTGTCGAAGCTGTCCTGCCGCTTGAGGTGGAACTCCCGTCCTTAAGGGTGGCGCTCCAGAACGAAATGTCGTTAGATGAGCAGAAGCACCTCAGGCTCGATGAACTCGACGCTATGGATGAAAGGCGAATCATAGCCCAACAAAACTTGGAAATATACCAAGCGAAGATGGCACGGGCCTACGACAAAATGGCCCGCTCAAGAACTTTTCGTCAAGGGGAATTAGTACTCGTTCTCCGAAGGCCCATAATTGGCCGGCATGTCGGCCCAAAGTTTTCACCCAATTGGGAAGGCCCATATGTGGTTGAGAAGGTGTTTGATGGAGGGGCATACCAACTCATAGATCATAAAGGCGAAAGACCATTACCTCCTATAAACGGGCGGTATCTTAAGAAATACCATGCATAATACACCAAGAAGAAAGGTGGCTAAACCCATACACCAAGAAGAAAGGTGGCTAAACCCATACACCAAGAAGAAAGGTGGCCAAACTCAAACACCAAGAAGAAAGGTGGCTAAACTCATACGCCCAAAAGAAAGGTGGCTTAAAGTCCCGGGGTAAAAGGTATTTATCCATGTCCCGCCGGGTGCAAATCGGCCTTGTTGCCTTGAGCCGTTAATCAAGGGACGTGGATGGTGTCCACTGAAGAAATACCTCAAACAAAGCCGTCCCATCGGGCATAAGTCGGCCTTGTCGCCTTGAGCCGTTAATCAAGGGACGTGGATGGTGTCCACTGAAGAAATACCATAAACCAAAATGTCCCCTCCGGGCATAAATCAGCCTTGTTGCCTTGAGCCGTTAATCAAGGAACACATGTGGTGGCTGATATAAAAGCCACCAAAACCTCTGGCAGGCCAAAAAGAAAGGTTTTGTCCACATCGCCGGATGAAGTCGGCGCCCGAACTTTGGGACCACTAAAGCGAGGAAAATGGTTTTGGTATTTGTGCCTCCAATACAATTACCACTGTGTTTGCCCGTTTGATACAGAATAAATATGAAAATGGGCAGCGTTACAATTTGTCGCTTTAAACAAATCATTGCTGAATAAAACATTGCCTTATTAATTAATGATAAGGCAGAGTATTGAAGGCATAAATAAAAAGCCCCATAATGAATGAAACCTTCTTATCCTTATGATAAGCTTGGATAATTTATCAGGGCGAAATTCTACTCCAAATATATAAATAAATATACATGGGGAATAAGTGAAATGTGAGGATTCCACACTTAATAATGAGTGGAGAGAATAGAGAGGATCCACATTCAAAATGGTTTTGCCAATTTGTACCGTAAACAATTGACACTGGTATGTTCATCTGACCAGTCATAAAGAGATGAACAGGCTTTTTATCTTGTGCCTAACAAAATAACAAAATACCAAAATACCGATAATAATATAAATCCTCCCAAAACACATATCCAATCCATGCATCATACAAAATACAATAACAAACATAAGCTCCTCAAAATAAATAACTAAAGCCATGTCCAAAACAAACGAAACACAAAAAAAAATATATATATAATAAATACAAACAAACCCACCCAAATAAATGAATAAATAAGAGCGGAGCGATGCAAGGTTCCACCAAATAAATAAATAAATGAGAGAGAATGTAAGGTTCCTTCAAATAAAATGACTTTGGTGTTTGTGTCTTTAATACAATTACCACTGGGTTCGTCCATTTGATACAGAATAAATATAAAAATGGACAAGTGTTTGCAATTTGTCCCTTTAAAACAAATTGCTGCCTAACAAAAGGATTATTTCATTTTTTTATGATGAGATAGACCTTTGAAGGCAATTCCACTAAACAAAATTGAGTGGAGAATGAGCGAAAGTGAGGATTCCATACTAAACCTATAAAATGAGCGGAAAGAATGCGAGAATCCACTTCAAAATGGTTTTGCCAATTTGTACCATAAACAATTGACACTGGTTCGTTCATCCGACCAGTCATAAAGGGATGAACATGCTTTATATTTTTGTGCTTAACAAAATAGATTGTAGTATTTTGCACGGACCAACTGCGAAACCTCGACATAATGCTACAATCAAAACCCAGCCAAACATGCTAAAACCAAGCCAAACATGCTAAAACCAAAACAAACCTTGGGCTTTGAAAGCTGATGAAATTCATGTAAGCCCCAACCATTTAAACCAAATCCCAAATCATGCTTAAACCTAGGCTTTGAAAGTTGATAAAATTCATGTAAGCCCCAACACTTTATATCAAACCAAAACCAAACCTACATATGCCAAACATACTGAAGCAAAACCAAATTTGTGGAAGCCAAACATGCCGAAGCAACCAAACATGCAGACGCCAAACATGCCGAAGCAACCAAACCTGTGAAAGCCAAAAATGCTGAAACAGAACCAAACCAGCGAAAACCAAAATTGCCGAAGCAACCAAACCTTGCGAAGGCCAAATATGTTAAAACAAAACCAAATATCAAAGAAAACATTGGCACCAGAACAGGCCTCTCGGCCAGCAAAGCCTCATGACCAGTTCTGGTGGGTGGCTCTTTGTTTGCTGTTTAAAAGTTGCCAGAAAAATACACAAATTAAATTGCATGAAATTAATGATATAATTTCATGTGATTTTTATACCAAAGATTTGAAATTATGAAATTATGTTCAATTTCATAAAATTATTTCTTGAAATTAAAGAAACAATTTCATTAAATAGCCATGTCAAATATTAAATCATGAAATTATGTCCAATCTCATGATTTATTAAATCCCAAAATTATTTCTTGAAATTAAAAAATAATTTCATGAAATAATCATACCAAACCCCCTTCAAAAAATATATACACATGTGTGCAAAAAAAAATCTATGCACAAAACCCTAATTATATGAAATCAAGAAACAATTTCATATAATTAAACATGCCAAATCCAAAAATCATGAATTTCATTCATGAAAAATGCCCCAAATATTATCCCTTGGAATTAAAAAATGATTCTTTGGGATAATCATGCCAAAATATTAATTGTATAAGATTAATATGCCTAATCATATACAATTAATGATTTAAGTGAAATTAATGCCTAATTTCACACCCAAAAATACCAAAAATATTACCCAAAATAACAGAATCATGGAATATATTTTCTGTGATTTTTCAGTAATTTTTCATGGATTTTTGCATAAAGAATAAAATAAAATGGAAAAAGGAATAAAGAAAATACAAAAAATCAGAACTGGAGATAGTTCTGGGTGCAATTTGGGGGATGTGCAACACTCTGGGTGCAATCTGGGGAGCTCAAACACGACTTCTGCCCTTGGGACCCGCCTGTCATACACACAAAGTGTTAAAGGCGCTTTGCGTGGACCCAGTACACATGCACCATACCACTGACAATACGTTTTGGTGCACAAGGACCAAGCCCACAGCCCAACCCTCAGTTTTTCGCTGGGGCTGTGTCTCATTAAACCTGACGACTGGGCCCCTCTCCTTCAGTCTCACTGCCAAGGGGGCCCAGCGCCCAGAGTTATTTTGGCCAGCGAAAAGAAAAGAAGGGAAAGAGAGGTGAGCGCGGTGCAAGCGCTCCCTCCCTCTGACAAGCCCGAAACCAAAGCACGGTTCACGTGCACCCAACCCAAGCGAGAGAAACCTTTTGAATTTCTCTCTCTCTCCCTCCTTTCTTCCTCCTCGAGCTCCAGAGCTCAGTGGAGCTTCGAAAATGGAGTCTAGGTGTACAATGCGAGTTGGCTTAAACCATTCTAGGGACTTAATCTACATCCTAAGGGGAGTTCAATGCCACAAATAGCATTGAAAATAGTAAAGTAAACAAAGAGAAAATCGAAGGAGAAAGTACCTCGACCTTGAAGGTGACAGAGCAATTGGGAGCTCTAGAAGCCAAGCCAACACCTGGAGAAGCTTCAAGACACCTCCACGACGCTGCCTGAAGTGCCAATTTGGGGTGAAAAGCACTCAATTGGCAGGTGCACCACTTGGCACCTTGGTCTGATTTGGATATGGTCAGTTGGCACAACTCAGCACTCAAGCAGCCAAATTGACACGTTGGGCACACTCAGTGGCACCTTGGTGACATGTCAAGCGCCAGCAAGGCCAAGGAATATTCGGGATATGCTCACACCCGAAAGGCATGACACACTGACCCAAGGAAGAAGACAAAGCCAACGGCTCCTTCTCTCTCCCCAGGCCTGTGTCAGGGACACATGTAGGCACCTCAATGGAGAGCTCTGAGCGCCAGTTAGCTGGAGGAATCTTCCAAGGACAAGCCTCAGGCCAGCACAGGCCTGGCTGGCTCAATCCTGGCCACTTGATCAAACCAAGGGCTGGGATGATGCCAGCTCAGCCCTGAGGCTTAAACCATGCCCCCTGGGCTATAAATAGACCCCCAGTGAAGAAGAAAAAAAGAGAGAGAGCAACATAGCCAAAACTCTGCCAAAATCTCAACTCCACCAATTTCCACAAAAAAAGAAAGCCAGCTGAGAAGAAACCAAGTCTTGAATAGCTAGGTAAGGGACATAGGAGTCAAGCCTTGAGCTTGGCTCAGTCCCAATTGAGCTCAAGGAGCCAGTCTCACCTTGCTGGGTGAGATGGCTAGCCCCATGGCTGGGGAGGTGCACATGTGCCTCCCTCCTTCCAGAGCTCAATTGGTGGCTGAGCTTGAGTCTCAGGAGCTCACATGGTGAGTTCACCATGGATTTTGGCAGCATACTCCAACCAATTGGCACATGCCAATCTGGTTTCATGGGGATGGGCACATGTTCATCCCCTTTCTCTCTCAAGCCCTGTGCACATGTGCAGTGGCTATATAAAGCTCAATAATGGCTTTATACAAGCTGTTATGCTGTCAAAATTCCATGGAAAAACAAAATTCCATGTTTTATATGTGTATTGTATTTCAATTTTTTATGATATATGATATTCTGGTGCAAATTGGTTTTATTTTCCTTTTAGTTCTTTCCTTCATGTTCTCTGATGTGCTTAATAGCTCAAGTTCATAATTGAGCAATGGAAAAGCAATAAACATCAATACTGGTTTGAGTCCAGTGAACTCCTGTTTCTGGCCAGCTGAGAGATCAATCCATATCTCTCAGCCTGGTTGTTAATTTCTTATGAAATTTCACAGTCATGTAGGTTAGGTCTATACCAACTTACCATATAAATTTTATAATTGTTGGAATTTTCTGTGAATTGTTATGAATTTTACAATCTCATCTGTCAAAAACTCCAAAAAGGTCAACTTTGGGTCAAACTGAGAAGTTCATTCTTCTTTTGATTCAAAAATCCAAAATTCCTTGATTAATTCACCTTTATGACACCTCATGTGATGTTTTAAAGGATTTAGAATAATTAAACCAGGCTTTAATCCATAGGTTAAGCCAAATTTGATTTTTAATAAAGCTGAAAGGGCATTTCTGTCCAGTCTGCTAAAAATACAATAATCATACTTTCTTTTCACTCAATTAACTTAAAATTTCATGGGCATCTAGAACAAGTCTTAATGCACTCACTCATCAAAATTTACCATTTTTGGTATTTTCTGTGATTTCCTGTGAATTTTTGAAATTGGGTCTGTCAAAATTGAAATTGAGTTGGCTCTGGACCATTACCAGAAAAGTGCAAAAAATGAAATTAACTCGTGTTCAAGTGAAATTCATGTGTGAAATTGATATAAAACCTTTCTAAAACATGTAATTGACCCAAATGAACATAATCAAACATGCAATTTGAGAAGAATGTGATGAAATCAAAAGGAAACCAAATTGAAAATAAAACCAGAAATGACCCAATGTGCATAAAGGACAATGCACATCTAAATTGATGAAATTAATCATCCAAACATGTTCAAACATACTAAACGACACTGTTTGGAAGGTTAATTGAAAGAAAATTGCAAAGGAAAGCTATGAAATACCATTTGGTACCAAAGCCCCGAAACCAGTTTGGTACCAAATGGCCAAAGTTGCAAAATTGATGGATTAAACTCAAATTAAGCCTCAAAATCTTGATAAACATGTTCTGACGATGCTATATGATAAAGGAATCGAGTCAATTTGTCAAAAATCAGCTCAAATCCCTCAAAATCTCATCTCAGCCAACTTCCCAACCGAAACCAGGTGGTTACCCCCATTTCCGGCGATCCAGGCCGCCGCCGCCGCCGAGACCACCGCCGATGGACTCCCCACGCTCCGGCGATGCCAGCCATGCCTCCTGATCGGAGATCCGACGCCGGCAGGGCCTCGATCAGTGTCGGGGAGGATGAGCACGAATATTGATGCATCTCAAAGTGCGAATCTTGATGAAAATCAAACAGCCCAGAGAAGGCTTGATGCGCGCCAGAGATCCAACGGCCCAGTTTAAAAGATGCTTTAAAAACTGAACTTAAGTTCAGATCTTGATGCATGGGCCCAAATCTGACGGCCCATATTAATCTGTTTTGAAAATAAACTTTGAACACCAAATAAAAATGATTTCTCAAGCCCATAAATTATGAAAAATATATCAAAAATCATGATTTCATTTATGAATATTTTTAAGACTATAAAATGTCAATTTTGATTTTATTTTATTTTCTTTTTTTTTATATTATAAATAAAAGAAAGTTCAAGATATATGATATATGTATAAAATAAATTCAAAATACCAAATAGGATATTTAAAAATAAGTGAAAATTATGATAAAACAAATCAGCAATTTTCAAAATAATCAAATTATGTTATATTTTGATAAAACAAATCAAAATATTCAAAATAATTAAATTACATTATATTTTGACAAAACAAATTGAAATATTCAAAATAATCAAATTATGCCATATTTTGATAAAATAAATCAAAAATATTCAAAAATGATTGAATCATGTCATAAAACAAATCAAAATGTTCAAAATAATTAAACTTCATTATATTTTGATAAAACAAAACAAAATATTTAAATATGTCAAATATGTCCAAATATTTGACCAAACATGTCAAATATGCAAATGTACCCAAACATTTGACTAAATATGTCAAAAACACAAATATGCCCCAATCTTTGACCAAACATGTCAAATATGCAAATATACCCAAATATTTGACCAAATATGTCAAAAATACAAACATGCCCAAATCTTTGACCAAACATGTCACATAGGCAAATATGTCTCAATCTTTGACCAAATATGTCAAATATGCAAATATACCCAAATATTTGACCAAATATGTCAAAAAATACAAATGTGTCCAAATATTTGACCAAATATGTCAAACATGCAAATAAACTCAAACATTTGACCAAACGTGTCAAATATGTCAAATATACAAATACACCCAAATTTCTGGCCAAACATGCCAAATATACAAATATGTCCAAACCCTTGATAAAATAGGTCAAATATGTAAATATGTCCAAATCTCTGGCCAAATATGCCAAATATGCAGATAAGTCCAAAACTTGGTGAAAACATACCAACATACCAAATCATATCAAATCATGTTTCGAGAACATTAAATTGGCAGTGCGCTTCAGGTTTAATGTACCTCATTTTGGAAATCGATAAAGAATTATATGTTCCCGATCCTCCAATTTTCCCAGGTTTCGAATTGGCATAGCGCTTCAGATTCGGGATTTGGAAGGTCAATAGACTGTTTAGGATTATACGTCCTTGTCTTTGACATGAACCTTTTTAGAGATCAAACATCTCTGGTTCTTCGAGTATCGAGTTGGCAGTGCGCTTCACATTCGAACTCCGTGAGATCAATAGGATTATACATCCTCGATCTCTGATTTATGAGAAATTATACGTTTCTCTGACTTTAGATCATACGTCTTTAGTCTTATTATCCAAAGTTATACCTTTGGGTTATTTCAAGTATGCATTATAATAAATTGGAAGGAAGAAATAAAGCCACAAATCTGATCCATATATTTTGATTAGTTTAGCCCATTAATCAGAGGTTCCCGAGGCGAGAGCCGGGGTAATTAACGGCGGGGGCTTGCGCCCGCCGGAAAATAAAAGTTCCCACAATCACCTAAATAATAAGTCCTTGAGCGCACAAACACGCGCAGGGATGTACCTGCACCTTCTTCCCCCGTGAGCGAGGACGCCGATGCCTCGCGCGTGGGCCGCGAAAAAGGGCCGCACAGGTTCTGGCACGCCCGGTGGGACATATCTTTCTCCTCTCATCTCTTGGGCTAAACTAATTAAATATATGGATCAAATAAAAATATATATCATAAATTTTTAATGAAATATGGCTAATTGATTTGTGGAGTTTATGCTTTTCAGGAAATGATGTCTGGAGCAAATTCTCCGTTTGCAATTGCTGTCCCCGTCTCCCTCAACGAGGCGGGCCATATGGTGTTCTCATTTGGGGACTTTCCCCAAATGATCGTTCTTCCTCCTACTCCACCGTCACCGACCCCGACAATGGTCGAAGATGATAGTGAAGAGGTCTCCTTCAGGATCACCCAGAAGGGGATCGACAACAAAATCATGGCGCTTCTTCCCAAACCTCAGCGCCCCAGGAGACACCGTTCTGAGAAGAAAGTCTCCCCGACCCTCTCCACACCGGTGGCCCCAAAGGTCACCAAGAAACGGGCTCTCCAAGCCTACCAGGATGAGCTGGTGGCTGAGCCAAATCTCCCTGTCTCCAATCCCTTCACATCCCTAAGGATTGTGAAAAGGAACTCTCCAACCGCTCGTATCCGGAGCGTTTGGGAGGTTCCACAACCAAAACCTCTCCAAAACCAAAACTTCTCGACCGAGTCGGGAAGACCCTCAGGTCTTAAACAGGTCAACCTAGGTAAGTCTCTGTACGAGACTCACCAAGCTATTAAGGCGCGTAAACAACAGCGTCGAAACAAGCCTCAAGCTTCTGTCTCGCAAAACCAAGGGAGACAGGTCCATTTCCCCCGGGAATCGGGGAACCGCCCATATGAACGGGCACCAGGGACCAAACAAACATGGATCCCAAAATCTCGTCTGACCCAAACAAGCCAGACACCATCCACCTATATACAGGTGGCTAAGCCCAAAACACGGGCTACGGTCAAAACCGCCGCTCTCTCGAAAGATATCGAGAGTGAAAGCGCGTTTAAAAGGCCGGGGCCAAAGATAAAACCCCAAGCCTCAAGCACAACTGTATTTGACAGGCTAGGGCCAAAACTAAACCCTGGGCCATTAAAGTCAAGCAAAGGACTGGTTATCACTGTTCCTGATCAGGCCCGAAAGAAAAGGCGGGTCTCTCGTCTGGCACCCTATGCTGATGACGAAGAAGAACACTTCACAGTCTATACTGTGGGGGCGTATGACGAAAGCTCCTCTGACGATCAAGAAGAACGTCACGCCACATATATGGCTGACGATGAAGAAGTGGGCCCATCCCATGACCCACCACCTGGTCGAGATGTCGAGAATGCTCATGCGGCCAGGACCAGAGCCAGGACCAAAAGAGGGCAAAAAGGGGGCCCTCCAACTGACGACGAATCAGCCCACAATGAGGCAGAAATGGAAGACACCGGTGGCTCCGCGAATGACTTCGTCGCCCAACTAAAACGACAGTTGTCTATACGAGAACGAGAAATGGAGGAGTATAGACAGAAAAATGAGCAAGAAATGGGAGAGCTCAGAAAGCAAAATCAAGAGGCTTTAAGCCTGATCAAGTCCTTAAGTGACTTCCTGACCAAAAAGGGGATCACAAATGAAAGAGTGGAAGATGAAGGACCCTCCAAACATACGGGACCTCAACCATCGCAACATCCAAGCTTCAGAGACCCCGACGGTCACAAAGAAGACCTCCCATGTGGAGGAGAGAGCTCTCGAGTCAATATTGCTCGGGGCTCCAACACTCGTATATATACCAACGAGAATCAAGGATTGACTAAGAAGGAGATCCAAGAGATAATTAGTCAACAACTTCAAATAGCGGGCGCAGGATTTACCGTCTCACCCTTGAAACGAACGGGGAGGCCGTACCCAGCCGATTACGACGCTATACCTTACCCAAAGGGGTATATAGTCCCGAAGTTTAAATCCTTCTCGGGAGAGGGTGTAAAAGACACAAACCCAGATCAACACTTGGCCCATTTCATGGCCTCGTGTGGGAATACAGGGAGCAATGATGCCTTGTTGCTGCGTCAATTCCCGCAAAGTCTAACAGGTCCCGCCTTCGAATGGTACTACTCATTAGAAAATGGGAGTATCAAAACGTGGGATGACATGACTGATGCATTCAGGGCAAAGTTCGCGATCATGACTGACAAAATCAGCATTGCGGACTTGGCCAATACCAGGCCCCAGAAGAATGAGAAAGTTCTGGAATACATTAGTCGCTGGCGAAACCTCAGCATCAGGTGTGATCGCCCGATAACCCAAAGGGAGGCGGTCGAACTAATACTCAGGAACGTTGACAACTGGATGACACCGTTCTTAGGGATAGCCAAAATTACGACATATCAGGATTTGATAAACTGTGTGTCCAGGCTGGAAAATGCACCTCCAAATTCATGGCCCAACTACTCGGGTCAGAGATTCCAAAGAGGAGGGAAAGCCGAGGCCAAGGTAGCCAGTACAAGCAAGTCCGGCGGCAAAAACGCGGCCGCTAATGTCAACACTGTAAACAATGGTGGCTCGTCAAATAAAAATGACGGCGGCAGCAGTGCAAAACCCGTATATGGAAGCGGGCAGCCTCTTAAAAGTCTGGAGGAATTGAATGGCAAGCCTTATTCATTCAAAAGGGATAAAGTCGCGCGACTCTTCAAAGATGCCTTGAAGGACGGGCTCCAATTACCTAAATGCAAACGGCCCGCCGACATGGAGAAATCCAGTGACCCGAACTACTGTCCATATCACAGAGTGCTTGGGCACCCCATAGAAGATTGTTGGGTGTTCAAAGACTGGATAGAAAGGAGGTACAAGAATGGCGAGATAACTCTGGCTGATAGTATCCTCCAAACGCCAGCCCCGCATGAGCAGGTGAACGCGGTCTCTCATATAGAGATCAATATTGAGGATTCTTCGACCGAACCTTGGAGTATCCACCTGTCCCGGAAAGCAAAGAAACTCCTCAAATCCATTCAGAAAGAACCAGGTATTTTGTGGAAGAATGATGTAACTCCCACTATCCCTGAACCACCAAGAAAATCGGTGGCCTTCTACAAGAAAGCGAACAAAAATGGCAGCCGCAAACGGGACAAGAAGCCAGTAAAGCCAAAGGAGTATCCGGAAAAGTCAGAACTCCAGAAGTACATTGATGCGCTCGAAGAATACGAACAAGGTCAACCGATACCGGCCATGCTTCGAGACTTCATTCCTAAACGAATTCTCAACAAATTAATGGGTATAGTCGATGAAGACGAAACCACAGATGAAGGAGATGAGTTCTGGGATGAAGAATGCTGTGTCATCACCCACGTAGAAACTCATGAGGTGAGTGAGTCAGAAGACTCTGATACTCTCCCTTGTCGGGAGGAGCTTTATCTCAACGAGCTTCTCGGGCAAGTTCATCATTTTATGAATGGTAGCAAAAAGACAACCAGCATAGACTCAAAGTCGACAATTCGGAAATTCAAACCCGAAGGCATAAAAGGGCTAGTGGAAGACATGCCCTGTCGAATGAGAAAAGAATGCGAGAAGGGACCTGAAATGAATGCGTTCCTTAGAGTTGGATTTACCCGAGACGAGGGAAACTCATCTTCGGGGCGCCCGAAAGAGGACATGGTGATCATAGTTTCTCATGGGCATCAATCCAGAAATGAGGCGTTTCGGCCGGGTCAAGCCCGAAGGAAACCTCCCAATGTCTTTTTAGTAAACATAGATGACAAAGAGATGTTGGAAAGCATAGCATGGCAAGATTGCGGCCACGAAGAAAGGCTGACGATTGAAACCACAAGTGAGGAAAGAGGTGGCGAGTCTCAGGCCGTTTCTACTCAAGCCAGGAATTTCTCCGTTGTAAACCCAAGGAGAGGGTCAATAAACCCTGAATCAAGGAAAGAGGGTAGGCCCGTCGACGGCCGAAAACGCTCTTTTAAAATAGAGAACAGGGAGGAAGGGCAATCAAATCCTCACAAATACACCCGTTCCGCGCCTAACCAAAAAGAATGGTGCCATGCAATACATCATAATAGCGATTCTGAAGAAGACGCACACTTTCCCGGGAGTCTATTTTATCCCGAAGAAGGTAATGAGGCCACTACCTCTGAAAAGGAAAAGACAGAATGTCAGGTCGTTCTGCGTTCGGGCACCTACATCCCTGAACGTCAACCTCCAAAGGAGTCCGATCGAAATGTCGCGAAGACCAAAAGTACAAGCAAAGAACCAGAAAATGGCCTACCCACCCGTGAAAAGTCAAAACTCACGGTAGGAGATTACAATGTGCTGGCGCATCTCCGTAAGATCCCAGCCTTGCTTAGTGTCTTTGATGCATTGATGATGTCGAAGGATATGCGCGACATATTAATATACGCGCTCCAAAATCCTGAGCAATTCCAGGCCTACTTTGCTGAAAAGCAATCACATGAGACGGCATATGTCAACAGCCGTTCAACGGGTATCCATTTCACTGATGAAGACCTGTTGACTGGCACCGCCGATCACAACCGGCCGTTGTATGTAACTGGCGACTGTGAGGGGCAAAGATTGAATCGCATTTTGGTCGATTCGGGGTCATCGATAAACATTATGCCCTTGAGGATCCTGAAAACCCTAATGCTGGATACCAAACCATTGTCGAATGAGAAAGTGACCATTCATGGGTTCAATCAACATTCGCAGAAAGCCATGGGTGCGGTGACCCTAACACTCCAATTCGGGGGCCTGATAACCTCGACCAAATTTTATGTCATTGACGCCGATACGTCATACAAGGCCTTACTCGGTCGCCCTTGGCTGCATGAAAACCGGGTGGTACCATCAACTCTTCACCAATGCATGAAATACATGAAAGACGAAAGGCAAAAAAGGATAAATGGGGACATTAAGCCGTTCGGGGTCCATGAAATTGGCCTTAGCGACGCCCGTTATTTCTTAACGCAGGAGGAGAAGGATCAGCATAAAGCGCTGATGGAGTCTCTAAGCTCCGTCTTACAAGGAAATGGCTTGGAAATGCAAACAAGCCAAACCAAATCCACGCCCAATCTGGTGTCATCTCATGATAAAAAGGCACCAACTTTGAGTAATAAACCCATTTATGGGTTGTCCTCTGATGAAGAGAAAGACAAGAAGGAACGAGTGTATGGTGTCACTCCCTTATTTGGCGCCTCTTCTGATGAAGAAGATGAGAAGATCTCGACGCGCCGGGTTATCCCGCTATACGGGGCCTCAACAGACGATGAGTCAGAAGAGGAAGCTCCTATAGATGGAGAGGTGTATGAATCGGAAAGTGGATCAGAAGAAGAAATCCTATTTCACGTCAAACCGACATACAACTTCGAAACTGACGAGAGCCATGAATCGTCTTTAAGGGTTGAAAAGGTACCCGAAAGACATTACAAGGACCTTTCTCCCAAAGAAGTGAACCAAATCCAGAAGTTGCGGACGTTTGTTGTTCCTTCTAAGGTCGAACGCTTGCCAGGGAAGACGGTCACTCATAGACCAATCAGATTCTACAAAATCGATGCAGTCAATCCTGGTGATAACGCCCTGATCCACGAGTGGAGTGGCTTATTGTCAGAAGACTCCGATGACGGGGAAGTCAATATCGAGGTGTCCCGGTATTTCGGGAAGAATCAGGGCCAACTGATGGAAAAGGCCCGGTGTCCTCAAACCATATCAAAATCCAAGATGTATTACTTTGAAAGACTATGGAATGGCTCAACTAATACGGTCAGGGGCCTTGATGACAAGATCAAATACACCCGCGGTTTGGGATACAACTCTGAGTCAGAAGAAGACGGGGATCCCGACGAACGGTGTCGAAGTTTCTTCAAGAACCGCAGAGTTACCTGTCATATGGTATCTGAGGAGCCAGAAGAAGAAGACTTCATCCTGGTGGCTAAAAACGCACCAAAGGAGTTGGAGGACGGCGCGCCAAACACCATTGACGAGTTGGTGGAAGTTAACCTCGGGACAGATGAAGACCCCAGGCCAACCTTCATAAGCGCATCCCTTCCCCAAGAAAAGCGGGAACCTTTGAGGGCCTTGCTCCAAGAATATATTGATTGTTTCGCATGGAGCTATGAAGAAATGCCAGGACTGGATCCCAAAGTTGCAGTCCACAAACTCAAAATTGACCCAAGTATAAAGCCGGTCAAACAAGCACCGCGACGAATGAGAATAGAACTTGAAGAAAAGGTCGTGGTCGAAACCAAGAAGCTTATCGATGCAGGCTTTGTGCGGGAAGAAGAAACTCCCGATTGGGTGGCTAGCATCGTTCCCGTAAAGAAGAAGAACGGGCAAATACGCATATGCGTCGACTTTCGGGACCTGAATAAAGCTTGTCCCAAAGATGACTTTCCTTTACCGGTGACGGAAATCATCATCGACCATACCTCGTCCTATGAGGTATTCTCTTTCATGGATGGGTACGCGGGGTATAACCAAATCAAAATGGATGAAGAAGACCAGAAGCATACGGCCTTCCGCACTCCGATGGGTATTTATTGTTACAAGGTTATGCCTTTTGGCCTCAAAAATGCCGGGGCCACATACCAGCGAGCCATGACGAAAATATTCGACGATCTAATTCATAAGATTGTCGAATGCTACGTGGACGATTTGGTCGTAAGGGCGACATCCTATGACGAGCATCTCAGAAACCTCAAAGTCGTGTTCGACCGCCTGAGGCAACACGCGCTGAAGTTAAACCCGTTAAAGTGCGCCTTTATGGTCTCGTCGGGGAAATTTCTTGGGTTTGTCATTCGACACCGAGGGATCGAAATAGACCCGAGTAAAATCAAGGCAATACAAGAATTGCCGCCACCCAGGAACCTTAAAGAGCTTCGCTCGCTTCAAGGCCGCTTAGCATACATCAAGCGATTCATAGCCAATCTATCGGGTAGGATACAACCTTTCACCCGATTAACTAAGAAGGATGTCCCGTTTAAATGGGACGAAACATGTCAACAAGCCCTGAACGACATCAAGGGCTATCTCCTCAAACCGCCAGTGCTAGCCGCTCCAATACCAGGAAAGGAGTTGATACTGTACACAACGGCCTTGGATGGATCTCTCGGGGCCTTGTTAGCACAAGAGAATGAACAAGGGAAGGAAAACGCCCTTTATTATTTGAGCCGCATGCTGGTAGGGGCGGAATACGCCTATATACCGATTGAAAAGCATTGCCTGGCATTGGTGTTCGCTGTGAAGAAGTTGCGACACTACATGATAGCCCACAAGGTCATCCTCATCTCAAAGATTGACCCCTTAAAATATCTCATGACGAGACCCATGCTTACAGGCAGGTTGGCAAGATGGGCCATAATCCTGACCGAGTTTGATATAACTTTCGCGCCACAAAAGGCCATAAAGGGGCAAGCGATGGCTGATTTCCTAGCGGCCCATCCAATACCCGACGACTCTCCTTTGGCATGCGAATTTCCAGATGAAGAAGTCTTTCATACCAAAGATGAAACCCTAAGTTGGGAAATGTACTTTGATGGGGCATCATCAATACGGCCCACCGCAGGCCCAAACATCCCGCAAATACGGGCCGGGATAGGCTTAGTCTTCGTGACACCAGAAGGAGGAATCATGCGTCATGCCTTGGCATTGACCGAGCCTTGTACAAATAATGAGGCTGAATATGAAGCGCTCATAGCTGGGTTAGAGCTTGCGCTGAATATGGGGATTAGAAAACTCCATGTGTTTGGTGACTCCCAATTGATAATAAATCAAATCACCGGAGCATACAAGGTACTAAAACCAGAGTTGGTGAAGTATCACGCTAGGGTTTTGGAATTAATAGATGAAATTCCCGAAATCCTATTCAAGAAAATCTCGAGAGCCACAAACGGCAAAGCTGATGCACTCGCTCGGGTGGCTAAAGAATTAGGCGAACCTGACGACGGAAATGTGCAAATTGTTGTCAAAAATCGACGACCCCTGTCCTCATGCTTCACGGGGACCAAAGATAAAATCCAGGTGGCTATGGCCGAAGAAATGGAAAGTGACCTGGAAGATGTCATGGTGACTCAGCCGAATGACGATTGGCGCCAACCTTTCGTTGAATACTTCAAATACGGGGTTCTCCCGAATGAGAAATCAGCGCGAGAGCAACTCAAGAAGAGAGCGCTTCGCTACGCCTACGTTAATGACACCTTATACAGGCGATCATACGACCAAATGTGGCTTCGCTGTGTGTCAAACTCAGAAGTCCACCAAATCATGAAGGAAGTTCATTCGGGTTTATGCGGAGCACATCAGCCGGGACCCAAAATGCGACTTAAGATAAAGCGCATGGGCTATTATTGGCCCACCATGGCACGCGATTGTATCGAGCATGCCAAGAAGTGTCACATGTGCCAAATACATGGCACGTTCATACATCAACACCCAAACCCGTTACACCCGACTGTGTCATCTTGGCCGTTTGATGCATGGGGTACTGATGTAGTCGGGCCCATTGACCCGCCTTCCTCCAAGGGTCATAAGTTTATCTTGGCTGCGACCGATTACTTCACCAAGTGGGCCGAGGCAGTCCCGCTTAGGGAAGTGAAGGCAATCGATGTCGTGAATTTCTTCAAAAACCATATCTTATACCGATTTGGGACCCCGAGGAGAATCATTTCTGATAACGGGGCCGCGTTCAAAAGTGCTAAAGTATACGCACTTGCGGAAAAGTTCAAGATTGATTGGAAATATTCTTCCATATACAATCCCAGAGCAAATGGTTTAGCAGAGGCCTTCAATAAGACCTTGATAAAAATCATGAAAAGGACGTTGAAAGGAAATCAGCGCGACTGGCATGAAAGGCTACAAGAAGCGCTTTGGGCATATCGAACCACATGTCGAACCCCCACTCAAGCGACACCATATTCCCTGGTGTTTGGTGTCGAAGCTGTCCTGCCGCTTGAGGTGGAACTCCCGTCCTTAAGGGTGGCGCTCCAGAACGAAATGTCGTTAGATGAGCAGAAGCACCTCAGGCTCGATGAACTCGACGCTATGGATGAAAGGCGAATCATAGCCCAACAAAACTTGGAAATATACCAAGCGAAGATGGCACGGGCCTACGACAAAATGGCCCGCTCAAGAACTTTTCGTCAAGGGGAATTAGTACTCGTTCTCCGAAGGCCCATAATTGGCCGGCATGTCGGCCCAAAGTTTTCACCCAATTGGGAAGGCCCATATGTGGTTGAGAAGGTGTTTGATGGAGGGGCATACCAACTCATAGATCATAAAGGCGAAAGACCATTACCTCCTATAAACGGGCGGTATCTTAAGAAATACCATGCATAATACACCAAGAAGAAAGGTGGCTAAACCCATACACCAAGAAGAAAGGTGGCTAAACCCATACACCAAGAAGAAAGGTGGCCAAACTCAAACACCAAGAAGAAAGGTGGCTAAACTCATACGCCCAAAAGAAAGGTGGCTTAAAGTCCCGGGGTAAAAGGTATTTATCCATGTCCCGCCGGGTGCAAATCGGCCTTGTTGCCTTGAGCCGTTAATCAAGGGACGTGGATGGTGTCCACTGAAGAAATACCTCAAACAAAGCCGTCCCATCGGGCATAAGTCGGCCTTGTCGCCTTGAGCCGTTAATCAAGGGACGTGGATGGTGTCCATTGAAGAAATACCATAAACCAAAATGTCCCCTCCGGGCATAAATCGGCCTTGTTGCCTTGAGCCGTTAATCAAGGAACACATGTGGTGGCTGATATAAAAGCCACCAAAACCTCTGGCAGGCCAAAAAGAAAGGTTTTGTCCACATCGCCGGATGAAGTCGGCGCCCGAACTTTGGGACCACTAAAGCGAGGAAAATGGTTTTGGTATTTGTGCCTCCAATACAATTACCACTGTGTTTGCCCGTTTGATACAGAATAAATATGAAAATGGGCAGCGTTACAATTTGTCGCTTTAAACAAATCATTGCTGAATAAAACATTGCCTTATTAATTAATGATAAGGCAGAGTATTGAAGGCATAAATAAAAAGCCCCATAATGAATGAAACCTTCTTATCCTTATGATAAGCTTGGATAATTTATCAGGGCGAAATTCTACTCCAAATATATAAATAAATATACATGGGGAATAAGTGAAATGTGAGGATTCCACACTTAATAATGAGTGGAGAGAATAGAGAGGATCCACATTCAAAATGGTTTTGCCAATTTGTACCGTAAACAATTGACACTGGTATGTTCATCTGACCAGTCATAAAGAGATGAACAGGCTTTTTATCTTGTGCCTAACAAAATAACAAAATACCAAAATACCGATAATAATATAAATCCTCCCAAAACACATATCCAATCCATGCATCATACAAAATACAATAACAAACATAAGCTCCTCAAAATAAATAACTAAAGCCATGTCCAAAACAAACGAAACACAAAAAAAAATATATATATAATAAATACAAACAAACCCACCCAAATAAATGAATAAATAAGAGCGGAGCGATGCAAGGTTCCACCAAATAAATAAATAAATGAGAGAGAATGTAAGGTTCCTTCAAATAAAATGACTTTGGTGTTTGTGTCTTTAATACAATTACCACTGGGTTCGTCCATTTGATACAGAATAAATATAAAAATGGACAAGTGTTTGCAATTTGTCCCTTTAAAACAAATTGCTGCCTAACAAAAGGATTATTTCATTTTTTTATGATGAGATAGACCTTTGAAGGCAATTCCACTAAACAAAATTGAGTGGAGAATGAGCGAAAGTGAGGATTCCATACTAAACCTATAAAATGAGCGGAAAGAATGCGAGAATCCACTTCAAAATGGTTTTGCCAATTTGTACCATAAACAATTGACACTGGTTCGTTCATCCGACCAGTCATAAAGGGATGAACATGCTTTATATTTTTGTGCTTAACAAAATAGATTGTAGTATTTTGCACGGACCAACTGCGAAACCTCGACATAATGCTACAATCAAAACCCAGCCAAACATGCTAAAACCAAGCCAAACATGCTAAAACCAAAACAAACCTTGGGCTTTGAAAGCTGATGAAATTCATGTAAGCCCCAACCATTTAAACCAAATCCCAAATCATGCTTAAACCTAGGCTTTGAAAGTTGATAAAATTCATGTAAGCCCCAACACTTTATATCAAACCAAAACCAAACCTACATATGCCAAACATACTGAAGCAAAACCAAATTTGTGGAAGCCAAACATGCCGAAGCAACCAAACATGCAGACGCCAAACATGCCGAAGCAACCAAACCTGTGAAAGCCAAAAATGCTGAAACAGAACCAAACCAGCGAAAACCAAAATTGCCGAAGCAACCAAACCTTGCGAAGGCCAAATATGTTAAAACAAAACCAAATATCAAAGAAAACATTGGCACCAGAACAGGCCTCTCGGCCAGCAAAGCCTCATGACCAGTTCTGGTGGGTGGCTCTTTGTTTGCTGTTTAAAAGTTGCCAGAAAAATACACAAATTAAATTGCATGAAATTAATGATATAATTTCATGTGATTTTTATACCAAAGATTTGAAATTATGAAATTATGTTCAATTTCATAAAATTATTTCTTGAAATTAAAGAAACAATTTCATTAAATAGCCATGTCAAATATTAAATCATGAAATTATGTCCAATCTCATGATTTATTAAATCCCAAAATTATTTCTTGAAATTAAAAAATAATTTCATGAAATAATCATACCAAACCCCCTTCAAAAAATATATACACATGTGTGCAAAAAAAAATCTATGCACAAAACCCTAATTATATGAAATCAAGAAACAATTTCATATAATTAAACATGCCAAATCCAAAAATCATGAATTTCATTCATGAAAAATGCCCCAAATATTATCCCTTGGAATTAAAAAATGATTCTTTGGGATAATCATGCCAAAATATTAATTGTATAAGATTAATATGCCTAATCATATACAATTAATGATTTAAGTGAAATTAATGCCTAATTTCACACCCAAAAATACCAAAAATATTACCCAAAATAACAGAATCATGGAATATATTTTCTGTGATTTTTCAGTAATTTTTCATGGATTTTTGCATAAAGAATAAAATAAAATGGAAAAAGGAATAAAGAAAATACAAAAAATCAGAACTGGAGATAGTTCTGGGTGCAATTTGGGGGATGTGCAACACTCTGGGTGCAATCTGGGGAGCTCAAACACGACTTCTGCCCTTGGGACCCGCCTGTCATACACACAAAGTGTTAAAGGCGCTTTGCGTGGACCCAGTACACATGCACCATACCACTGACAATACGTTTTGGTGCACAAGGACCAAGCCCACAGCCCAACCCTCAGTTTTTCGCTGGGGCTGTGTCTCATTAAACCTGACGACTGGGCCCCTCTCCTTCAGTCTCACTGCCAAGGGGGCCCAGCGCCCAGAGTTATTTTGGCCAGCGAAAAGAAAAGAAGGGAAAGAGAGGTGAGCGCGGTGCAAGCGCTCCCTCCCTCTGACAAGCCCGAAACCAAAGCACGGTTCACGTGCACCCAACCCAAGCGAGAGAAACCTTTTGAATTTCTCTCTCTCTCCCTCCTTTCTTCCTCCTCGAGCTCCAGAGCTCAGTGGAGCTTCGAAAATGGAGTCTAGGTGTACAATGCGAGTTGGCTTAAACCATTCTAGGGACTTAATCTACATCCTAAGGGGAGTTCAATGCCACAAATAGCATTGAAAATAGTAAAGTAAACAAAGAGAAAATCGAAGGAGAAAGTACCTCGACCTTGAAGGTGACAGAGCAATTGGGAGCTCTAGAAGCCAAGCCAACACCTGGAGAAGCTTCAAGACACCTCCACGACGCTGCCTGAAGTGCCAATTTGGGGTGAAAAGCACTCAATTGGCAGGTGCACCACTTGGCACCTTGGTCTGATTTGGATATGGTCAGTTGGCACAACTCAGCACTCAAGCAGCCAAATTGACACGTTGGGCACACTCAGTGGCACCTTGGTGACATGTCAAGCGCCAGCAAGGCCAAGGAATATTCGGGATATGCTCACACCCGAAAGGCATGACACACTGACCCAAGGAAGAAGACAAAGCCAACGGCTCCTTCTCTCTCCCCAGGCCTGTGTCAGGGACACATGTAGGCACCTCAATGGAGAGCTCTGAGCGCCAGTTAGCTGGAGGAATCTTCCAAGGACAAGCCTCAGGCCAGCACAGGCCTGGCTGGCTCAATCCTGGCCACTTGATCAAACCAAGGGCTGGGATGATGCCAGCTCAGCCCTGAGGCTTAAACCATGCCCCCTGGGCTATAAATAGACCCCCAGTGAAGAAGAAAAAAAGAGAGAGAGCAACATAGCCAAAACTCTGCCAAAATCTCAACTCCACCAATTTCCACAAAAAAAGAAAGCCAGCTGAGAAGAAACCAAGTCTTGAATAGCTAGGTAAGGGACATAGGAGTCAAGCCTTGAGCTTGGCTCAGTCCCAATTGAGCTCAAGGAGCCAGTCTCACCTTGCTGGGTGAGATGGCTAGCCCCATGGCTGGGGAGGTGCACATGTGCCTCCCTCCTTCCAGAGCTCAATTGGTGGCTGAGCTTGAGTCTCAGGAGCTCACATGGTGAGTTCACCATGGATTTTGGCAGCATACTCCAACCAATTGGCACATGCCAATCTGGTTTCATGGGGATGGGCACATGTTCATCCCCTTTCTCTCTCAAGCCCTGTGCACATGTGCAGTGGCTATATAAAGCTCAATAATGGCTTTATACAAGCTGTTATGCTGTCAAAATTCCATGGAAAAACAAAATTCCATGTTTTATATGTGTATTGTATTTCAATTTTTTATGATATATGATATTCTGGTGCAAATTGGTTTTATTTTCCTTTTAGTTCTTTCCTTCATGTTCTCTGATGTGCTTAATAGCTCAAGTTCATAATTGAGCAATGGAAAAGCAATAAACATCAATACTGGTTTGAGTCCAGTGAACTCCTGTTTCTGGCCAGCTGAGAGATCAATCCATATCTCTCAGCCTGGTTGTTAATTTCTTATGAAATTTCACAGTCATGTAGGTTAGGTCTATACCAACTTACCATATAAATTTTATAATTTTTGGAATTTTCTGTGAATTGTTATGAATTTTACAATCTCATCTGTCAAAAACTCCAAAAAGGTCAACTTTGGGTCAAACTGAGAAGTTCATTCTTCTTTTGATTCAAAAATCCAAAATTCCTTGATTAATTCACCTTTATGACACCTCATGTGATGTTTTAAAGGATTTAGAATAATTAAACCAGGCTTTAATCCATAGGTTAAGCCAAATTTGATTTTTAATAAAGCTGAAAGGGCATTTCTGTCCAGTCTGCTAAAAATACAATAATCATACTTTCTTTTCACTCAATTAACTTAAAATTTCATGGGCATCTAGAACAAGTCTTAATGCACTCACTCATCAAAATTTACCATTTTTGGTATTTTCTGTGATTTCCTGTGAATTTTTGAAATTGGGTCTGTCAAAATTGAAATTGAGTTGGCTCTGGACCATTACCAGAAAAGTGCAAAAAATGAAATTAACTCGTGTTCAAGTGAAATTCATGTGTGAAATTGATATAAAACCTTTCTAAAACATGTAATTGACCCAAATGAACATAATCAAACATGCAATTTGAGAAGAATGTGATGAAATCAAAAGGAAACCAAATTGAAAATAAAACCAGAAATGACCCAATGTGCATAAAGGACAATGCACATCTAAATTGATGAAATTAATCATCCAAACATGTTCAAACATACTAAACGACACTATTTGGAAGGTTAATTGAAAGAAAATTGCAAAGGAAAGCTATGAAATACCATTTGGTACCAAAGCCCCGAAACCAGTTTGGTACCAAATGGCCAAAGTTGCAAAATTGATGGATTAAACTCAAATTAAGCCTCAAAATCTTGATAAACATGTTCTGACGATGCTATATGATAAAGGAATCGAGTCAATTTGTCAAAAATCAGCTCAAATCCCTCAAAATCTCATCTCAGCCAACTTCCCAACCGAAACCAGGTGGTTACCCCCATTTCCGGCGATCCAGGCCGCCGCCGCCGCCGAGACCACCGCCGATGGACTCCCCACGCTCCGGCGATGCCAGCCATGCCTCCTGATCGGAGATCCGACGCCGGCAGGGCCTCGATCAGTGTCGGGGAGGATGAGCACGAATATTGATGCATCTCAAAGTGCGAATCTTGATGAAAATCAAACAGCCCAGAGAAGGCTTGATGCGCGCCAGAGATCCAACGGCCCAGTTTAAAAGATGCTTTAAAAACTGAACTTAAGTTCAGATCTTGATGCATGGGCCCAAATCTGACGGCCCATATTAATCTGTTTTGAAAATAAACTTTGAACACCAAATAAAAATGATTTCTCAAGCCCATAAATTATGAAAAATATATCAAAAATCATGATTTCATTTATGAATATTTTTAAGACTATAAAATGTCAATTTTGATTTTATTTTATTTTCTTTTTTTTATATTATAAATAAAAGAAAGTTCAAGATATATGATATATGTATAAAATAAATTCAAAATACCAAATAGGATATTTAAAAATAAGTGAAAATTATGATAAAACAAATCAGCAATTTTCAAAATAATCAAATTATGTTATATTTTGATAAAACAAATCAAAATATTCAAAATAATTAAATTACATTATATTTTGACAAAACAAATTGAAATATTCAAAATAATCAAATTATGCCATATTTTGATAAAATAAATCAAAAATATTCAAAAATGATTGAATCATGTCATAAAACAAATCAAAATGTTCAAAATAATTAAACTTCATTATATTTTGATAAAACAAAACAAAATATTTAAATATGTCAAATATGTCCAAATATTTGACCAAACATGTCAAATATGCAAATGTACCCAAACATTTGACTAAATATGTCAAAAACACAAATATGCCCCAATCTTTGACCAAACATGTCAAATATGCAAATATACCCAAATATTTGACCAAATATGTCAAAAATACAAACATGCCCAAATCTTTGACCAAACATGTCACATAGGCAAATATGTCTCAATCTTTGACCAAATATGTCAAATATGCAAATATACCCAAATATTTGACCAAATATGTCAAAAAATACAAATGTGTCCAAATATTTGACCAAATATGTCAAACATGCAAATAAACTCAAACATTTGACCAAACGTGTCAAATATGTCAAATATACAAATACACCCAAATTTCTGGCCAAACATGCCAAATATACAAATATGTCCAAACCCTTGATAAAATAGGTCAAATATGTAAATATGTCCAAATCTCTGGCCAAATATGCCAAATATGCAGATAAGTCCAAAACTTGGTGAAAACATACCAACATACCAAATCATATCAAATCATGTTTCGAGAACATTAAATTGGCAGTGCGCTTCAGGTTTAATGTACCTCATTTTGGAAATCGATAAAGAATTATATGTTCCCGATCCTCCAATTTTCCCAGGTTTCGAATTGGCATAGCGCTTCAGATTCGGGATTTGGAAGGTCAATAGACTGTTTAGGATTATACGTCCTTGTCTTTGACATGAACCTTTTTAGAGATCAAACATCTCTGGTTCTTCGAGTATCGAGTTGGCAGTGCGCTTCACATTCGAACTCCGTGAGATCAATAGGATTATACATCCTCGATCTCTGATTTATGAGAAATTATACGTTTCTCTGACTTTAGATCATACGTCTTTAGTCTTATTATCCAAAGTTATACCTTTGGGTTATTTCAAGTATGCATTATAATAAATTGGAAGGAAGAAATAAAGCCACAAATCTGATCCATATATTTTGATTAGTTTAGCCCATTAATCAGAGGTTCCCGAGGCGAGAGCCGGGGTAATTAACGGCGGGGGCTTGCGCCCGCCGGAAAATAAAAGTTCCCACAATCACCTAAATAATAAGTCCTTGAGCGCACAAACACGCGCAGGGATGTACCTGCACCTTCTTCCCCCGTGAGCGAGGACGCCGATGCCTCGCGCGTGGGCCGCGAAAAAGGGCCGCACATGGACTAGTAACCTACAATATTTTTCTTCTTCCTTGTCTTTTGTTTCTCTTTCTTTCTTTCTTCCTTCCTTCCTATTTTTTCTTTTTTGTTTTGTTATGAATTATAAGGTTATAAAATCATTTGCTTCTAGATGCTTACTTTCAAGTAATAATTCACGTTGAAAAAGCAAGACATACTCTTTCATAAGAAAAAAACACTTTTAAAAAAGAAAAATATTAGAGAGATATCGTTATCAATAATAATTTTATCATTCAAATTAAATAAATTATTATTTTTTTTCTCGATTAATTCAACGATTTTCCTAATTATAAGTAAGATTTTGCTTCTCGATTAATTCAAGTTCCACTTGATAATTTACAATAATTAATCAAGGAAACTTATAACCATAATCAAGAATTTAAGGAATGGGACAATTAAATATGAAAAACATGTATATTACTTTTTGTCAATAAGGACAAATTAAAAGTCCGTAGTTTAATTATTTGATTATCCGAAACTTAATTTGTAATTAACAACTCCTGTTAAGTAATTTAAACAAGTAACAAAAAGTTATAATAAATTGACAAAAACGTTTAACAACTTCATTGCTTATTAATTAATTAATTAATTAGCTTGATTGATTAAAGTGCAATAATATTCCAAAAGCAAAGATCCTCTAAATCTAAATTAATACAGTGATTAAAATATTCCCAACAAGAGTATACTTCCAATTTAATGTCCTTTCTTCAATTAAAGGACAAGAAATAAGATTGAAAAATCATCATGAAAACGCGCTTATTTTTAATTTTTTGTTGGATAAACTATTTTTTATTTCTGAGAAAAACAGCATCAAGCCGCCCTTGTGGTGTTTAATTGTGGAATAAATATAAAAATGTGAATGAGAAAAAGTCAAGCTAGGGTTGCCTTGTTAAAATATTTATGAATCTAGTTACATTTCCAAATTTGTTCCTGATAATTTGCTTTGGAATTTCAACTTTGAATATTTTATATATAATAATGTGTTATATTTCATGCCACAAGTCAATAACATTGGGCCAACATAGCAAAACAAATCCAAATTTAATATCTTCATTTTTGCAATTGTAAAAGTGATTTTTTTTTGCCACATTCAATTGTGGGATTCACTGAATTAATTTTGTAAAAATTTCATTCATGGCAAACACTGAATTGAAAACTTTAAGTTTGATAGAAGTTTTAGTTTTTTAAAATTTTGGAAATAGTAAGGAGGTAATTTCAGATATATTTCTCACTAAATATGCTTTTAAATTTAACAATTATTTTATATCCCAACAAGTAATAAATTGCAAATTTTAAGCGGATAATAATTTTCAGTTTAAAAAAAATATAAAAAAATGATGTGACAATTTCAGATATATTACTAGTTAAACAATTTTGTAATTTTAACAATTATTTAATATCCCGTAATTAATTAATATTACAATTGAAATACCTATGCAATTGTCCACTCTGGGATACAAATTTCTCCACATCACAATTTTGTAATATATTTTGCTTACTGTATATTATATTTTTGAGTGGTGTTAAACTCACATTTCTCATCTAAAGTTGCATATGAGAAAACAAGAGAAGTTAGAGATAATTCATGGATAAAACTTATTACTTATTACTTATTATTTATTATTTATTTTTTTGTGAGAGATAAGGATGATCTCTGAATGTCATTTTCAAACAGTAAAAAATTAAAATAATTTAATAACATATTTGAATAGAATATTCATTTGGCAAAATCCATTGCTTATTTCTTGGTCTATGTATGAGATTATTAGGTTACAAACAGACAAGAAAAGATGCTGTCTAATTCCATTTAATTTTACTTGATTCAATGAAGTATTGAACCGTTAATGATCATTTTTTTTGGGATCAACTAGCACATGACTTTTTATTCCTGATTAATTTTATATTTTTTTTCTTCATTAGATGCTGATGTGACACAATATTAATCATCCAAACCTATCATCTACATGCCACATCAGCACTAAGGCATTGCCATGTCATCAAACCCGGTATTTGACTAATACCACATCAAAATTTAGAGAATTTTTTTTTTTTTGTAATGACAATTATTTTTATAAACATTTCTTGGCACCATCTAAGTTATAACCATGGGAAAGTAATGACCTGTTATACATATACACATTGTTTTTATTCTTTAATATATATATATATTGATGACATAGAGAAGATTAAATATTGCACATCCAATCACTCATTAATGAGAATATTTTAAATATAAATGTGTAGTCGAAATTTTCTCTCTCCTTCGTAGCCCGAGTCTTTTGATGGGCCCATTTCTCTCTCTAAAAGTACTACTCTTTTCAAGGAAATGGGCCCATTTCTCTCTCTAAAAGTACTACTCTTTTCAAGGAAATGGGCCCATTTCTCTCTCTAAAAGTACTACTCTTTTCAAGGAAATGGGCCCATTTCTCTCTCTAAAAGTACTACTCTTTTCAAGGAAATGGGCCCATTTCTCTCTCTAAAAGTACTACTCTTTTCAAGGAAATGGGCCCATTTCTCTCTCTAAAAGTACTACTCTTTTCAAGGAAATGGGCCTTTGATGGGCCATGTACTAAGAATTACTGTTGAAAAGGAAAATTATCAAGTTTTAAATTGAGGTTTTAGGGAAAACAATTTTCTTCCAAAGCAAATTAACTGAGAATATTTTAAACATAAGGTATAAATAACATACCATGGGAAAATAGAATTGCAATTGGATTTTTACATAAATACCAAAAATACTTACAAAATTACAACACTGTCAGACTAATGTGGTTTTTGATTGGAATGGATTAACATAAAAATGAAAACACATCCTCACAATGTTCCTATTTTAATTTCCATACAGGTAATATAAGTTCATGAGATTCCCATTTAGGTCCCTGATTACATAACCAAAATTTCTACGTGAAAAATATGAGAAATTCTTCTATGTACTTTCTATTTCTAGGGACCAAAATAGAAATCACACATATCTAGAAGGACCATTCTTCTAACTTACTCAAATATGAAACACTCCAAGGCACTGGATCTCTTCATTTATCTTTACATTTCTAGTAATTAATTTTTGACATTAAGTTGCTTTTAACAATATTTACTGAAAATGCAAACTAGTTGCTTCTAAGAAAAAATATTTTTTTTATAAAAACTTTATATAGTTATAAACACTTCTAAGAAAACATTTATTAATTTTTTTTGAGATAAAGATGAAAGTATAAACTATCAAATTTTAATGTTCATAAAAAATCCTTTATATGAATTTCAATTTGCAATCTCTCATACGGAGAGTATTATTTTTTTTTCTCCTGATTCTCATTTATTAATTTCTTTTAATACTTATAATTATATAAGTTTTATTTTTTTTGTACGGTGGTCACAATGCTAATTCACTTCAGTTCTTCATATTTCACAATACAAGTCAACTCACACATGCCATTGTTCCCACATTCATGTATAAAACTAACATTTATGTGCTTCATTCATGATGCACCGGATTTTTTTTTTGTCAATTTAATAGAATACTTATACTGGTAATTCACTCAAACTCCTGTGGATTTCTCTGGAGTAAAATTTATTTCCTTTGGTAATGAGGGTTTAGGGAAGACAGATTTAGAAATCTATTTTAATAAATTCATTTTAAATAATGACTTCTATGTGATTTTATATCTAAGTTTCAATAAACATAATATGTATTATTCATTTCAAAAAATAATAATAAAATCAGTTCCGATTTTTTTTTTAAACAACTAGTTTGACGTAAGATTGAGGTTGAAGTCATCAAATTCTAAATATCTATAAATGACTTTTCATCTGAATTTCAAATATATGACCTTTCACATGAAGAATATTATTTAAACACTGAGAAACATGACTCTTATATATATTGAAAGGGAGAAATACTGGCATAATCTGGCCTTATATTGCATATTTAAAATTTGACCTACCTGACATGAGGAATGCTAGAATTAATTCTTACCTAACTTGACCTGAGGTGCATGGTCCAGTCCCTATATAAGGTACGATCGCTATCACCAATTGCAATTGGCATTCCTAGAATAAGAAGTTTATCTTTTTTTTCTTTCTTTTTCTTTTCTTTTTATCTTACCAATTAGTTATCACTTGATGTGAAGTAAAGTTTATTTCTTTTGGTCAGATTTGGGGAAAGAATCCTTTCAATGAAAAATAACTGCTGATAATTATTACTTAAATGTCTCACATCATTTGAAATAGACAAATTGGGCTCTTAAATTTCAGAATTGAGTCTTTTGGAAGAATTTTTTTTTAACAATTGAGCCCCTATATCCTGAATGAAAACAACTTATTTTTTTCTTTTTTTTTTAAGGGAAGCTACTAAGGTGGCTCCTATTATGCTTTTAAGTATTGCATATTTAAATTATAGGTCTTATACTTGAGATGCAACTCTCAGTCAGAATGATACATGTTTGATTTCTGCAAAAGAAATCTAAAAAGTTAGATGATAAAGTTACCGGTAATTTTTTTTTTCTAAGTGTAAGAATTTATCCTGCTTAATTTGTTGTTAAAAAAAATCGGTCTTTGATTTAATAATTACGACAATGTTCTCTTTATGAGAAAAATATGTTAGGATTGCGGATAACAAATTCTATATAAATATTTAAAATTGAGAAAATTGTTCTCCATCTTTGTCTCAGCCCCCAAAAAAATGTATCCTTAAAAAAGGTAGAAGATGAAAAGTTTGTCTGAAAAGAACATTTATTTGCTGATTCTGTTACCAAAATTGACCTGTTTGCTTTAAAAATTAGGATCGCGACAACACAAACAGAGAATAAAACCCTCCAAAAGGTTAAATTAAAAAAAAAGGACCTATATATATAAGTACTATGTTTAGAAGGGTCCAGATGATTGACTTCTTTATAGCTAATACATCTGATTATCCTCTTCTTAGCCTCTCATATCTTACATTTACATTATAATAAGTTAATAACTACTACTACCTAAATGTCCCTTCTACACAAGGGGCATGAACCGTGCCGTACCAGCCAGGTATCGATGCAAGGCATATGAAATGTGTGTCTACAACTCGGAAGTTCCCTAGCTACCTCTCCAATTCTAAAATCCTGCAAGATGTACATGTACATTTGTTGAGAATATAAAGAGTAATAAAGCTTTCCCACATTATCAACTAATAATTGGGACCAACTAGATCAGCTCTAGCTTTTAGAGCAACCGATCGAATGATAGACGGTAGCATGTCCAGTCTATTGTGATGTCTGATTTGTAGTGATCTTGAAAATTAATACTGCCCATTAAGAGGCACACCTCACAGGTGGGAACTTCAGATTTATAGAATCGACAGCTAAGAACCACTGAACACGGACACCTATTTTACCGGAGTTTAATACTATTCAATTCTCACATTTAAATGTGAGAGAAGTTCCATACATGCATCTACTAAAACTATAGATATCAATATATTGTCTATATTACTCCGGAAAACAAGAAATATTCAACTTTATTTAAAATGTCCAAACTGCCCTTCTTTACTATGCAGTTATGATTGAAGGTGCGATTTGGGCATTTATTGTCCATTTAAAGAATCAGTGTATTTCCAAAAATTTTAAGCATGTTGAAATGAAGAAATTTTTTTGCCTAAGGCAACGACTAAATTTTTACTAAGGGCAAATTCTTGTTTCAAAATAGCTGCAAGAAATAAACCTTTAAGATGCTGAACTTAAGATAGTAAGACAAACCTGCAGACAAACAGAGCAGCAAATTATCTCTCCCGTCAAATCGGTATTATTGGTAATTTCAATCTTCGGTAATTTTTCGATCACACCTTTTGGTATTCCTCTAATACTTCCCGTGTCGAAGAAATCAGGTACTTCCATGAAGGGCGAGCTTATGGCACTCATCTGACAAAATTTCATAAATGGCAAACTTTAATTTAGGGTTAGAAACTCATACCAGCAACCCTCATTTGAAACAATTTAATAAATATTATGTAACCTACAGCACGCTTGCCCGTCTTCTTCATAAATTATCCATGATGTCTTGCTCAATGTTTATTTTAGAATAGATTAGGAGCAATAGAGGGTTAGTTTGGGTTTTCTGATTAAATGAGAGGGGCACAGATGGCATTTCCTCTAATGCTAGGGGATAATAGATATTAGTTATCTTGCAAAGGGGATACATGATAGTGATGACCTTGTAGCGACACAAAAAAGAAAAAAAAAAAAAAGAATTTCCTGGCAAGATATTTGTATTGAAAGAAAGAATTCATATTTTCTGAGGACAGATAGCCAAAAATAAAAAATAAAAAATAAAAATCAGATACTGTGAACAATAGGTATAGGTTTTCCAAATTTAATGCGAGATCATGCAATTTAATGGCATGCAAGCCAAATGGGGACAGGATTGCGACTCCAGATCCTAAATGTAGCACATGAAAAGAACAACTTACAAATGCACCCTCATTTTTTTTAACTACGGAAAGGGCTTTTATATTTAAAGTTCTAATGATACGCAACGCAACTATTATTTAGTTCATCTCGAACTCAGTTGATTTCTTCGTTAGTTTGGTACTTTAAGGTAAATCTCTCATAGTTAGACAAAAAAATAGTATTTGTTTTTGTAAAAAGCTCTATGTAATAAAATTATTGAACTGTTCATAAATACCAGGTTAATTTAAGCAGCGTACTTGCAATACATTTATACATCGAATGATTAAGGTTAAATACCTGACTCTGAACTGCACTCTGTACGGCGGGCCCAACTTTCTCCCTAACTAGTCTTCCACTCAACAGACTTGATATAATATCCATCTAGACAAAAATGTTTTAAAATAATTAGATGATAAAAATATATTCTGTTGACAAGCAAAACTAAGCTAAGTTACTCAAAAGTGTAGCTGAAACACTTGTTTATTCACAATTCAAGATCAAAAGAGATAAATGAAGGAGCTTTTTGAAACTTATGACCAGTTATATCACCAAGGGCAAAAATACTATAATTGACTAAATTCTTGAAGAAAAAAAAAACAGTTTCAAGGATGAGGAATAATCTAGCAAATCATATGACATGTATTACAAAATAAACGGTAGGAGAATAGATCGGAGTATGTTACAGATTATTAAATTTTCTTCCAATTTGACTCCCCATGCCTCCATGCTTTATCTCCAGATTTGTACATTTAATGAAGAATAATTTTCCTTCTATCCCGGAGAAAAACTGTTATATTACTCAAATTGAAATTTTAACCTTTGAATGCATACTAAGGTATGATACGCTTTCAAACTCCGATGGTTGGATGATAAAATCACCCTTACATTAGAGATCACTACACCAAAAGCCCCTCTATTTTGAGTGAATTTCAATTTAATCTCCGTAATTTTTTGAAAATATGCACCCATCAATGTTTTAATTGCCCCACCAAAAGTATAGTTTTTTTTGTTAGTAAAAGCAAAAAACATACGGATGTTTCAAAATAGTACAGATATTAATTGCACTTTCCCGGTTAATTATTACTCCTAATTGAAAGGAATTGATGAGCAAAACATTGAATATACCATGTATATAATGCTCCAAACACTGGAATCATTTGAGTTCCACAAATCAAGGGATGCATCAACGACTTCGATCGAGAACACGGCACCGGAAATGGCCCCAATTCCGGCCCCACGAAACATGCCGCTTTCTGTTGCTAGACCGATCAGTGCTCCGGTCATGGCTCCGATCATTGAACCCACTGAAACAAAAACAATCAGCACAATTAAATTGGACATTAATCAACAAAGCCAGTAGAGCTGAATCCAAGTGCTTCAAAATGGAAAGATGAACAAAAAAGGAGGAAAAAGATTTATCAAATAGACCTCTCTTTATCAAACAATCAGAAAAATGAACAAAAACACTTAAATCCATATCAAGAAAAGTAAAAATTAAACAAATTTTCTGCAATTTAATAGTATTTTCTTTTTCGGAACGGTCTATATCAGAAATAAGAAACGATCATGTCACTCAAAATACTCTCCTGAAACAAATTGGAAGCACTAGTTCAGAAATGTGATGATGATGATCGAAACGCAAAAAGATAATTTACAAACCCATGGCAAAAATGCATGTGACGACGGCGCAAATCAATCTTCCAAATATCATATAAGCAAAAGCGCTATAGCCACCGCCGCCGCCTCCATCTCTTCCCGTCCAGTTGATGGAGCCAGTAGTAGAATGGGAGGAGAGAGATAAAGGATGATGAGGTAAAGAAGTGGTCGAAGGAGAAAGAAACGAACTCTCCATTTTTTCTTTCTTTCTTTTGCTTTTGTGCAAGAGATGTGTGCACTCTTGTATTATTGAGAATTGAGTGACAGTGTAAGAGAGAGGCATAAATAAGTAACGCAGGCTATTGAGTGACAAGTATAGGCCAATATTCAAACAAAAAAAAAAGAAAAAAAAAACAAGCAAAGGAAATTATGAGAAAGGGAGAAAAAGAAAAAAAAAATACAAATATGCTTCCATGCCCCAAAAGTATTATATCAGTGTTCTGGAATTTGATGTGAATGTGATTAATTTTGCTGTGAATAAGAATTTTTAATTTTAAATCATAGATAAGAGATGATATTGAAATTAACGGTTGTGATTTATTAATCGCTGAATTTTTTTAATCAAATATTTAATGACATATTTTAAGTCCTTTAGAAAGAAAATAAAATTTCGTGTAAGAAATAACATGTGCTTTAGTGTATGCTCCAAGTTTGTAAAGTTTTGAACTTTTCTTGTATGCTTTAAGTTCATAAAATTTTGAACTTTCTGTGAAGAAAAGCAAGAGGTTAAAGCAAGAGTTACAACCGAATGCATTAAAATAAGTTTCATAATTTTTATTTCTCAATTTTTTAAGATAAAGATGAGGATAAATCACTCAAATTGAAATATTCATAAAAGATTCTCATTCGGATTTCGAACCTATAGTATTATTTTTGTCATTAGACCAAAAGTTGATTCTTTATTTCTCAATTTTTGGATCTTATATCAAATGAATAAAAAAAATGTACTTGAATGAATTTTGAAGCAGATAAAAAAATAATATTTAATTTGCCTTTTGAAGTCTATTGATGATTTTGAAGCCAAAACGCATAAAACCTTTTTTTTTTTTTGAAATTGAACAAGCTAACGATTTACTTTCATTTCATCCGTTACATGAACTTTATTGTGGCATAACTATTGTCATATTCTATAATTAACATAGTTTTTCAAGTAACTCAAAATCTAATTCATCTTTCAACAAAATCAACAATTAGCAATAAACATTAACATTTTGACAAAAAAAAGTTTTCAAACTATATTTCAGTTCCTATCAATAACTAATATCTAAGTGGATGTGTTTATGACACTATACATGTCGATTCGATGATAAATTTTTAATGTCTATGTTGTGCAAATACTATGATGGTTGCATATAATTTGTGGACAATTATTAGTTTTTCTATTTCATATGATTTTTAGTTTAAAAAAATGAGGATCTCAAATGCTAAAATAAAACATTATATTTATCCCGGATCACATAATTTCATTGTAAAATTGCTTTCTGTGAACCTAATATGCAATTTTTGAATTTGATTTGTATGACATTATTATATCGATACATATAATTTTAAATTTTTTGTGTAAACTTTACCAATTAATCAAATGGATTAGATTCTAAAACATGACATGGTCATATTATTCAAATGTATTTAATAATATTTTAAGGCTAATTATGTCATGATCATAATTTGTAATATAGACAAAGTGATCAAACTAAAATTAACGTTTATAATTCATTAGTCACTAAAAGTTAAAGAAATGCTCATATTTTAATGGGTGGGATCCCTTAATAATTATTATTTTGATAACGTTAACAACAAATTTTCAAATAATTTCAAAAAAAATCTTAAAAATAGAAAAAAAATTACAAATATATTATTTAATATATAGATTGATTGTGTTTCAAATTTCATACAATTTAAGTATTATTTGATACTCCATTAAAGACAATCAAAATTACATGATATTTACAACGGATAATATTTAACGGTATTTAATGAAATATTAAATGACCATTAAATTACATAAAATTCTATCAATCTATAAGTTAAATAATATATTTATAAATTTTTTTTCTATTTTTGATAATTTCTAAAAAAATATTTTAAAATTATTAAAAAAATTAATTATTAAAATTATAAAAATAATAATTATCAAAAATCCCCTCTATTTTAACTGTATAATGTTTTCGTACGATACTAACTTTTTAAGATTGAAAAATGTTATCCAAATCCAATGATCATCCCCTTCAAATTATGTTTTGATAAACTCCAATGTGTCAATTCAAGGTCAAACAAAAATTTATCCGTGTGATCAAAATTTTGGAAACCTCTCACGACGCCCATGGAAAATGAAATCGAATATACTTCTCTGTTAATTTTTTATGATCAGCTTAACTACCTCTCTATGGCCTATGTGTAAAACGAAAAATATCAATCAATGACACGTGTCAGAATAAAAAAAGGGAATTAGAAGGAAAAAGAAAAAAATAAATTCTTTTCATTGATCAGGAAAAATAAATGCAGCGCAGGATGGGGTAAAGTGTAAACCCACCACCACCAGTGTCGCGTGTGCACGCTGATCTACACGTGTAGTCGTACTCTGACAGGGATGTCCCACGTAATTAATTCCCATCACTACTCCCTCTGACGGACTAGAGAGTTCTAATAGTCGGCGACTCGCCACACCATGTGCACTGTTGGTTGCGTAACAGTGAATCAGTGCCACTGGAGATACCGACTCGAGAAAACCTGTGGGCAGCTTTCTTCTCTTCTCTTTTCCTTCTCGCTAAGCTGTGGGATGCTTTATTTGGTGCGCCACCAGGTTGATTAAATCGCTGTCGCTTTTCCGCACTTCCTACACTTCACATCTATTTTACGATCACGCCACGTGTCGTTATTCTTCGGCTTACAGGCATTTCAGTTGTCGGTAGACTGTAGTGTGTGTTCGTAGAAGCAAGTAAAGTTTACTTGTGGATATAATCAGAACTTTGTTTATTGTTTTGTCTCTCTAGAATTTATATATAGCACGATAAAATTGAGCTTCAATTAGCAAAACAGTAGGTGCTAATTTTGTTCCTGCGCTCATAAGTAATAATAACAATAGAAACTGTAGTCACTAAATTAATTGGCTAACGTCTCAATTGGATTTTTGTAATAAAGCAAGGCAAGGCAAGGCAAGCATTAATTATCTTATCTTATATTACATCTAATCATGAATAATTAAGGTAATATAGCCAAACAAGATATTGAGTAAATGATTTAAAACTTGATGATAACGTTGTGATTATAATTGACTTTAATGTGATGTCTATAGAAATAAACTGATTTTATTAAGAAGCAAGTTGTGAGATTGATTGAAATGTAATGCATAAAAAATGAATTCTAAGAGTACTAACTTTCCTAATTACTTGGAGATGATTAATTAGTAGTCTTATTGAGTTTGTATACATGAGAGTTGTTTATTAATTTTACAATATTAGGAATGGTCAAGTTGTCTACTTTTTTTTAAAAAAAATAATAATGATTCTTTTATCTTTGATATTTATTTTTATATATATCTCCTGTAAAAATTGGATAAGTTTTTTCTTGTGTGAAGACAAGATCAATCATCATCTTTCAATTATTTTATTATTTATCTAAATAATTCTAAAAATTAGAAATGCAATTTTCGATAAAGTGAAGAATGAAAATTAATATGGAATATCCATACAAATATAGGTAACATCACCTATTATATATTGTGTATATGTGAGCAAATTGAGGATAGTCGGAATGATACTCTCTAAAGTTAATTTTGTAGCCATTGTGTGAAATTTATGAGGAAGATTAATCAAGAATATTGTAAGGTAACTAACATCTTTGCACCAAGTGATTTGCATAACATGTCAATGGATCATATATGTATTAAATAGGATTGTATTCTTTCTCTCTTAATATCTCATAAATTGGTTTTGATTATGCCATCAATTTCATATTTGCATCTTGTATCCATTTTTGACATGGATTCCTACTTTCATCTTGGATATCCTCTCCCCCATTTGTCATGTATGTTTCTCATATGCAATTTCTTGATGTGGATTTTGTCGACTCCTTTCGAGTGTCGTCGATCACGGCCGCCTTCGGCTGTCTCTAATTGCTCCTTTCTATTGCATATTTGTACTATCCGTGTTTCTTCCGGCTGATTCATTTCGGGTGTCCTTTTTATCGTGGGTGTCTCTCGAAATTACTTCTTTTGCTATGTCGTTTGCACTGCGGACGTCTAGTGTGGATGCCGGCAACTCTTTCATTAATAAAGTATAAAAAAATGGTAGCATACTTGTTTTAAAATAACTTCAATCATCGTGTCAAATTGAATATTTTTTATAAAAAATCGTAATTGATAGGAAATTTTTCTCATATTCCAACTAGTAAGCTGTCAAAAATATTTTTTTTAATAAATAAATAATTGTTACATATATCAAGGTTAAATTTTAATTATTGAGCCTATACTTGAATAGCATGTATTTTGTTAACTTCACCACAATATGTCATATTAATGACAATTCTCCTTCGTTCTCGTATTTTAGCGATGTATCGTAAATTTCCGACAAACAAATTAAAGAGTTCATTGTCATTGATATAGTAATTAAATGCCTTATCTCTAAAAATTAAGTGCATTACAGTGAAATACATAAGACTAAGATGGACATAGGTAAAATAAAATATTTGTAACAAAAATTAATCAAACATACGTTCGAAATTCAGATAATTTTTTTTATAAATATTTAAAAATTAAATAATTTAGAGCCTCATCTTTCATAAAAAAAATCAAACATATTAAAAGAACCTACTAATTAATAAGATACTCGGAACTTTAATTAGCCCTCTTTTACATACATCTCTGTGCATTTTTTTGTTAATGCAAAATGCATGAATGTGACATGATGCATGTTTGAGCGATGGAGATTTATGAGTTTGGTCCTGGCTAGCTAAATTTTATATATATATATATATACAGAGGGGCTTTGCAACTAATAATTAATGTGCATGTAATGGCGAAGCCCACATGGTACCCAACTTGACCTATACATATAACTAAATCTCTGTATGTATTTTATGAACATTAGAGGGTCCCAAGTGTAAAATTACCATCTTATGATGGGATGGACTGATGGGAGTGAGCATCTGTCGTCATTAGAAATAATGATATATTTACTGTTATTGAATTTAAACGGTTTTATATAAATTTTTTTTATTTATATTTTAGTAAGTTCAATATATTATAGATCTGAATAAACTATGGCGCTATTTCGTCTGTTCTTTTCTTTTAATTTTGAGGTGTTTATTTATTTATTTTTTTTTAGTTATGTTATTTTTATGTTGTTTGTGATTGCTTTTGGTGCAATGTGGACTATTTGAATTTGTATCGGTTCATAAATTGATAAGTTGACACCATTTTGTATGTAGCAGATTAAAATGTTTGTAAAGGGGAAAATCACCTTTTGATTTAATAATAGAGATAACACTCTTCGTATGAGAGATTATAAATTTTATATTTAAATAATTTTTTTTAATATTTAAAATTAAATAATTTTAACACTTATTTTTATCTCGAAAAAAACGTTTGCAGAGAGAGCTGAACCTTAGCTCAATTTTTCTTTGGAGATTTATGGCAAATCTATGTAACTTGCTAAGAGTATGAGAGTGATCTTGCTTGTTATGTGAAATTTTTTATTATTTATACAATGCATGATTATGTATTCTATTATTAAACTATCAATTAGTGGGACCGGTTGTATACTTTAGTTATCATAAGACGCTTGACCTTTCATAACTTGAAATTGAAAATGACTTAAAATCGAAGTATATATCTTGATTGTTAATGGATCGGATCGTAGTATAATTTAAATACAAATTCATTTAAATTTTATAAGATTCATATCGGATTTATAGTTAATAAATTCAAATGTGAATTCGTAATCATTAATATATCAAATTTTATGAGCATTTGATTTAGTATAAGATGAACTCTAAAAATCATGAAATTTTATATACATATATCTATTATGAAAATTAATAAGATTAACTGTTTAGATAAAATTTGAACATCAAATTTTGAAATATAAATTAAAAAGTGAATTTATAATATCTAATGACATTAATAAATTTTTAGCATTGAAACCCTCCTCTTATTGTGTATTCTTTTCTGTCTGTTATCAAACTATTTTTTTTTAATTTAATAAAAGATTAAAGTAGATATAAACCCTAATCCCAATTAAAATTTTAATTTTAATGCTTAATTATATATTTTTTAAATAAAATTTCTCATTAATCCGATAATTATATTTCTTTCAAATAATTTTTACGAAATTTAAATTTATATTTCTTCATAAAAAAAATGAAACTTACCATCATCATATATACTTAAATTTGTGTTTGAATTTGAGTTACATAACAAATCATGCTAAATTCCAAACAATTGTTTCAAGGTCGCCTTGTTGGAAGCCCCAAAAACTTTAGGCCCACATTTAGATTCCTTTTTGATAAGATTGTTTTTATAAAATATAAAATTTGAATAATAAGTAGTAGTTTAGGAGCCAACTTATGTCACAACCAATGGGGAATTGAAAACTTGGCAAAACATTTTCATGTACGACAAAAAGTTTGCTAATCTGTGGGCCCCAAAATGATGATGAAATTGACTAGAAACTAGAAAGTGTCATTTTCTTTTTTCAACATTTTACCTTGAACAAATTTGCTTTTAGAGAGGAGATTGAATCAACAAGCAAGAGAGGATCTTGATCTTTTGACGGATGGATTATAGTTTTTTTTTTTAAATTTATTTTGCACAAAACACAATATAATACGATACGTTATGTTATATAATACAATATAGTAGAGAATACGAATGTAGCTGAAGAGGAATATATTCTGAGCATTATTTCGAGTAAAAGACCGATTTTTTTTACTCTTGCATTTATCCGGTTTATTTTTTAATTTGTTGTCGCATTGGGATATTTTTTTCTGACCCAAATTTAAAAAAAAATTATATATATGCTCATATATTTTTTCTTAAAAAAAAATATTAATATATATTTGAAATTTAAAATAATTACAAAATTATATTTCATTCTAAAATTTTACCTCATCCTATTATATATTCTAGTTTTGTTCTTGCATCAATCATATTGTTCTTATCTTAGTTTTTTTTTATTGAAAAATATAAAAAAAAATTGGTACGCTAGACTACTATAGATGATCAGAACTAGTCATATAAAAAAAAAAATGATCGAATCAAGCTAAATACATATAGGTTTAGCTTTTTATAAATTAAAAATGATAGAGGGGCTCCACTGAAAATCGCCAAATTCAATGAAACTGCTCTAGATCCTCTACTATGCAGTGTGCATACAAAAGGAATTATAGACCGCTCAAGGTTGATCCTACGGTATATCCTCAGTACTACTTCCTTAATATTCAGATTAAGTTGAAGAAGATCCCACAACAGGTATATAGATTAGCGCTAAAATTGAATTAGTCTTCCGAAAGTACGATCAGTTAATTGATAAATGCCAGAAAAGGTACCAAAGATTGGATTGTAGAAGATGTAAAATATAACAAACCTTTGATTTGTATTATTTGCCAGTACCAACCAAATAATATATTACAGGGGAGATATGTAACCAAAAATATTTTACACATGAAGCAGAAGGACGGCTAATTGCTTTGCTAAACATTGTTATTAGAAAATGTAATGTAATAACAAACCTTTGAATATGTACTCTTAGTAACAAATTTATGGTCATGGTTTTTTTGGGATATATATTTTTTTAAAATGAAATCTGTGCATCATCAAGAGTCAAAATCAATCAATGACAGTGTGAACGAAAGTAGCTTCAAATTATTATATCATTATGAGCTTCTCATGATAGACATGAGTACTGAATAATGATTAATGACAATATAATTTTTCTAAATATAGTTAAGTTTTTTTTTTAATTTATCCGTTAGGATTTGAATATATGTGGTTTTATCTTGACGGTGCAAGCTAGGATCTGTCAAATAATAATAAAAGGAGGCAGGTAATATATCAGTGACCTTGCACCTCATCCTATGCCAGAATGCATTTATTGAACCTTATATTTGATGTGTTATTACAAACGGATGGTAGGACCCAGTTATGGGACGATATAAATTCGTTGTCCTTTATTTTATAAAAAAAAATAAAAAAATTCTAGCTGAAATAGTAAAAACAATAAAATTAAATAATAATGATGATGATGATGATGATGATGATAATGTGTTTGGATTTGGGAACATGAACAGGAACAATGAAAAGTGCTGACTGAATGTATGTTTATTAATAGCAATGTTCATGTTCCTTGTGCTTATCACATAAATGAACCACATAAAAATTGATGCACGTTGTATATAATTACTATTTCAGTATATATGCTAAAATTAAGAATTTATTGAACAATAAGTAAAAAATCACTTGAGGAATCAATCTTAACATCATAAACTATATATTTACCACAAGACAAATCAATATTGGTTTTAATTATTTCATATTATCAGAATCCAAATAATGATATAAGGATATAATCTTATTTTTAATTTATTTTTTGGTCATATTTGATTGGGGATAAAAGTAGAAGAATAAAAGAATAAATCTTTTTCCTCCACTTTTATTCTCAAACCAAACATGTATCTAGATATATATTTTCTTTGCCATGATATATTAACATTTTTTGTCCTTCATTTCCTCAAGCTTAAAGTCATGTATGAAATCCTTTCCTCATCATGGTGACAAACTCATCATAGTTAATTCTCCCATCCTACAATCAATACAACAAATTAAGGTGAAAAATAATTAATTCTTTTTATACATTTTTTTTGTTGATCTTTAGTGAATTAAGAACAGATATTAATGCAACAAGGTTGTATAATTCATTGATAAAAAAAGTATATGAGAGATGGCTCAATGCTTATTTTGACAATTTTGACAACGAGTTTTTAAATAAATTTGAAAAAAAATATTAAAAATAAAAAAATTATAAATATATTTTTAAACTTATAAACTAATTGTGTTTTAAATTTCATATAATTTAAATTTTAGTTAGTAATCCATTAAAGATCATTAAAAGTTACGTAATTTGCAACGATTTTAGATGAAATATCAGGAGTCTTCCTAAAAAAAATTCATATTTTTTTCTCCAAAATAGGAAAATGATTTATGAAGAAGAGAAAAGAAAATAAAAAAAAAGCATCTATCTATACCTTATCAACATCGACATCGTTGAGCACTTCATCAATGGTTGCATCATCACCCATTCCATACTCGCTCATGGCTTGTTGAAGTTCATCTTTTGTGATAAACCTAATTCACATATTACATTGGTAACATATATATAAAATAATATTGGAGGAAAGAGACACCCATTAGAAACTTCTATATAATATGATGGTGATTATTATTATTCAATTAGTAGGAGGAGTGATATAAAAGGTGCTTTTATATGATAAGAAAATGTTTGGTGGTTTGATGCTATGTTAGAGGTTTGTGTAGAAAATTAAAACGGGCTTCTCCTTTTTGGGCTTTGGGCTTGGGATCAGGTTTTGGATTTGTGAAAAGTTTCGAAGTTTTCAAGGGGTGAGAAATTGCATTTAGGATTGTATATATTCAATTCTTTGAAGGTTTTCTTTCTTTTTTGTTTGGAAAAAATTGAGGGTGGTTATTATTTGAGGCCACTCTTTTACAACTCTGTTGCTAGAATGTAATATCATAGGAAATTATTTCACATGTAAATTTGCAAAATAAAGAGATGAGATGCCTACCCACTTCCATCCTTGTCAAAGTATTTAAATGCTTTAATTAGATTTTCATCCTTCTCCAGTTTATGGCGGTGCATCATCGCTGTGATGAACTCGAGGTAATCTATGGTCCCGTTTTTGTCCACGTCAGCCTACATATATACAGACAACTTGTCAGATAAACAGCATTTAACAATTAAGAGGGAAGTTTATCATTATGTTACCAGAATGGTTCTTAATCTTTCCATATACTCAGTTTAATGTCCACAAAGCTTTAAAATCTTGAAATGGTACTTGCTGTTATATATATTTATCGGATGGAATTACTGAAGAGTACATTAACTAGTGAATAACAAGAAAAATCATGAATTATCTTTTAGAATCAATGGTATTGTTTTATGAAATAATCATAAAACTGGAGATAATAGGACAAGAATGCCCCTATATATTTATAAGGACAAAATTGACCAAATCAGTATTGATTACAGAAAGGATTAATTGTTAATATAATTTGCTTAAAATCTAACTAAATGCAAATCATGATTTACTCACAGCTTCTAGAAGTTGTTGCACTTCAGCTTCTGTGACACTCGATCCGAGCTGGTTCAAACCAGTTTTCAATTCTTGAAAGGTGATGGTACCACTCCGATCGGTGTCCATGCTGGTAAACATGTGCTTCAGTCCTTTTACATCCTCTTCTGTTAAATTTTCAGCTATAACCTTGACAATTGAAAAATATTTATCATTCATTATATATACCTTTGCTTAAAACTTGGTTGTTTTCATCACAATTTAAAGTTAGCCGGTGACGGAGCCTCGTAAAACCCTGGGGTCAATTGACTTAATAAGGTCGCAAGAAACTACTTAGAAATTGTATAAATTTTCAATTTCAGTGAAAGAAAGCCTTAAAATCTTCGTACTACTGACATATTGAGCCAAGTATAGCTTTTAAAAATAGCATGTTGATTTTTCACTTGACTAAATATTCCAGTATTCAGTGAGATCAATTAATCGGGTGAAGAATGCGGACCTTGAGTGCTAATTTCTTAAGCTTGTTCATGGACCTAAACTGTTTCATTCTAAGAAGGATCGCACTGTCGAGAGGCTTGTCAGTCGCTAGACCACCTTTCTTGAGCCATGGATGCTCTTTTTCATATACATTGGATTTGATGAGAACAATATGATATTATGATTATGTTAGAGAAACTTTGCTTGTTGTTCTATCAGTAATACTATCACGTAGTTTGGCTAGATTGGTAATGCCCTATGAGATTGTAATCAGTGGGTACCAGAGGTATTGTATTGTACAGCTTGAGTTGGTGCCGTGGTATATATTGCTACCAGTACTATTCAATACTAACATGTCTAGTTTCTTAAGCCTTATTTATCTTAATTTAATTGAGTAAAATTGCAAATGTTTAGAACTCCAAAATTACCCAAACAATACATTACCTCAATTTTTCTATAGCAATTGGGCTGGTATAATACTGGTGATTGATCTTACAATCATGAAAAAAAATTCTGAGTTGGTTCATTGTAAAGAGTAATGTGAATTCTATAGCTGTTACCAAGTGCTCCAGCAGCAGTTATTCGTTTTTTGGGGTCTTTTGTGAGCATCTTTCTCACGAGGTCTTTCGCACTTTCAGAGATAGAAGGCCACGGTTCAGATTCTAGGTCTATACCTCCATGTAATATGGAATCAAAAATTCCCTTGTCAGTATCTGTTACAGTACAAATGGCATCAATTAGATCAACTGACTTCAGTGGTACATGCCCGTTCTGATCTGGCATATAATGGTACTGTCGGTTCCCTTCTATTGATTTCTGTACTTAAGATTAGGATGTAAAATGCCTATATTTATGATTCAGAATAAAAAAGTATATATATGTTTTTCCAAGAGAAGTGAAATAAACGGATCAAATTTGAGACCTGCCCAGAATGGTGGTACACCAGTTAGAAGTATGTACAATATAACACCGGCGCTCCATACATCGATCTCCTTTCCATAGCTCCTTTGTAACACCTCTGGTGCAACATAATATGCACTGCCTACCAGCTCATGGTGTAGTTTTCCTGCATGCATTAAATGGTATTTTACATTCCTTAAGTTGGATTTACATATTACCGACAAAATACCATTGTTTCTGTAGTCCCAAATAGGCAAATACCTTCTTCAATGAAAACCGAGAGACCGAAGTCGATCACCTTGATCTCAGAATCCTCATCCTGACTTACCAGTAAAAAGTTCTCGGGCTTTAGGTCACGATGCAACACACCCATAAAATGACACACATAGACCACAGTCACAATGTCCCGGCAAACTGCTGCTGCCTTCGCCTCTGTGTAGTTTCCTTTGGCTGTTATCCGATCAAACAGCTCCCCACCGGCACACAACTCCATTATGAGATACACGTCTTGTTCATCCTCGAATGCATCTTTGAATTCGACTATGTTTGGCTGACCCGTCAGGTGTTGCATGATCATCACCTTAAAGTATAAGGTTGATTTGGTTATTTAGTTATATAAGCCTGAAGCAAATACAATTAGCTATTTGCTTTTCCCTATCATACTTGTGCCAAAACCCAGACTAAAATTAGGTCCAACCAAGCTGAGATTTTGAACTAACAATAAGAGCAGGGTAAGTTTGAGTTCCTTATGAGAAAACACTGTTACAACGTTGCTGACAGGCGGGCCCTGTGGGGTTTTGTTATTCACAAGACCCGCATTTAAGTGATAAATGATTGATAGTTCTGCTAAATTATCTTTTACTCAAAGAGATGTTCGCAGTCTTTGGCTGTTAATTTTATGGCATCTTCTCTTTTAGAAATGCTACTTTTTTATGATTTCATTGTATAATTGCTAAGCTGGGGGTAACTTAATCTGTACAAAATTTTTGAATGTATACTAGCCCATTTATGAATATGTTTTACAGCTTACGAGTAACTATTTGAATCTGTAATAACCTTTCAAAAAAACCTGTTTGAATTTGTAATAGTTACCGGCAAATCACAAGGTCACTGTGACTCACCTCTCTTCGCATATCATCTATGTCACCTCGGCTAACAAGCTTTCTCTTAGAAATCGACTTGCATGCATACTTCTTTCCAGTTGCACGCTCGGTGCACAGATATGTAACCCCAAACTGGCCGTGACCAAGCTCTTTTTCAAGCACATATAACGTATTCACATCCACCATCGGTTTCTCGAAAACCGTCCTGATTTGTGACTGTGTTTTGGTCAATTGCATGGATGGGGGTGAAAATCCCGGTTTGACGACAGGTTGAGGAGGAGGAGGAGGAGGAGGAAGAGGGGGAGGAGGTGGTGACGGAGAGGCAATGGGAATGTCATAGGTTTTGGTTAAACAGATTCCCATTAAAAGAGGAGAGAAGAAGGAGAAAAGAGTTCTTGAGTTCTGTTTGTGGTTATCAGAAATGGATATAAGCAATGGATTTGTAAAGGAAAGTTATGGGAGAAAGAAAAGGATGGATGTAGATTCAAAGCTGGGGCTGAGAGGTCACGCAAAGGAGTTCTATATTGATTGATTATAACCAACAAGAATAGGATTTTGGAATCCTCCAATACACGCCAATAAAAAAACAAGGCTTAAAGAAAGCATCATAGAGTTTTAGACTAATAGCTCCATTAGAGTTCCAACACCACTTTTTATTGAAAACACTAATTAAACACAACATTCAAACAACCTAAGAGACCAAGAGCAAGATCTCTTGTTTCTCATTTAATACATTAATTAATTATTATCTCATCACTCTCTGAAAATTAATCACTGATTAACCAGCCAAATTTACCTCTGAAATTACTCCATAATATTGTTCTTGCTAGTTGCACCAAATGCGATGCTCTTATCGGCTGGTATTAAAAAAACGGCCAGTACAAGCAGCACTACAATATGCGCCTGTCTTACCAACCGATGGAAGACAAGACCAGAAACACATAATACCCATCTTGCCAGCTGCTCGGATATGACTGTTAACACAACTCGCAAAACACATGGTGTCCTTCTTACCGGCTGCGGGATGACAACCGCCACCACAAGATGAGGTACAGGAAGAGCACTTGCCACATAAATTGCCACTACAACTGCCATAGCATTTGGTACCACCAGAGGCGCCATTAGAACGAGTACTGACTGTTATGTATGTGGGTCTGATTTCATATTAAAGAAACCTGAAGCCTATCTGATTAACTGGCGGGGTCCGGGCAGTCTATTTTTAGACTGTGCGGTTCACATGCTACTTTTGGCTGTATTCTAGAATTAGGGTTTTTTTCCCGGTCTATAAATATATCTCTCTGATGTACTATGTAATAATGACCTTTTGAGAATAGTAAAAATTGTGTTGGCGGCGGTCATGGGTTTTCTTCCCCTTGAGGGTTTCCCACGTAAAAAATCTGTGTGTTTATTGTCTCTCTCTCTTTCTTTCTTTGTGATTGTGTTATTGTTCTCTGTCGAATCCTAACAACTGGTATCAGAGTGAGGTTCTTTTCAAGTGGGAGTAATGGAGGAAGAAGGGAAGTTACGGGCTGAGAAGTTCGACGGTTCGAACTTCAGGTTTTGGAAGATGCAGATCGAAGACTACTTATATCAGAAGGATCTTTACTTGCCGCTCGAGGGCAAGACGAACAAACCTAAAGATATGGAGGACAAGGCTTGGGATATCCTGGATCGAAAGGCCTTGGGTGCAATTCGCCTCTCGCTTGCACCGTCGGTAGCTTTCAACATCTCCAAAGAGAAGACCACAGAAGATGTGATGAAAGCCCTAACACAGATGTGCGAGAAACCATCGGCGTCAAACAAGGTATTCTTGATGAAACAATTGTTTAATATGAAGAAACCTGAAAGTAGATCTATACAAGAGCATTTGAGTGATTTCAATACCATCACGAGTCAGTTAGAATTTGTGGGTATTATCTTTGATAATGAGGTATTAGCTCTTGTTATTCTGTCGAGTTTACCCGAAAGTTGGGATGGTCTGGTTATGGCGGTAAGCAACTCTTTAGGGTCCATTATTTTGAAATTTGAGGATATAGTGAGAGTTCTTTTTGATGAAGACACACGTAGGAGAAACAATTATTCTGGTGATGTTTTTGGTAGTGCCCTGAATACTGAGGAACGGGGCAGATCCTCAAAAAGGTCGAATGGCCGGGGTAATGGACGCTCACAGTCCAGAAGATGTCAGTCAAGGGGCCCTCAGATGACTTGTTGGAACTGCAAGAAAAAATGTCATCTCAAGTGTGACTGCAAAGCACCAAAGAAAAGGGTAGATAAGAACGACAAAGGTAGCAATTCGGTGAATGTCTCAAATGAATCAAGTTCAGATGAAGCACTGATCATGTGTTGTGACAGCAAAGATGAATCTTGCTGGATAGTAGATTCTGGTGCATCATTTCATACCACTTCTAACAGAGAGTGTTTCCTTAATTATGAGAAGGGTAATTTCGGTAAGGTGTATCTTGGTGATGATGAACCCTATGAGATAATTGGTAAAGGAGATGTGCAGATAGGAATGGCGAATAGGACGCAATTGAGGTTACAACAAGTTAGACATGTGCCGAAACTTGCTAGAAACTTAATTTCGGTAAGCCAACTTACTGATGATGCGGGTTTTGAGATGAAGTTCACTAAAACTTCTTGGAAGCTCATAAAAGGTGCTATGGTAGTAGCACAGGGACAGAGAGACGATACTCTCTACATAGTTCTCAACGAAAACTCCATAAATGTGGCCTTTTCTGAGGTCAGTGCAAAGGTGTGACATCAACGTCTTGGGCATATGAGTGAGAAGGGAATGAAGGTAATGGTGTCAAAGGAGAAGCTAGATGGATTGTCATGTGTTGATATGTCTCTCTGTGAAGGATGTGTGTTTGGCAAACAGAAAGTTGTCAGCTTTTCTAAAAAAGGCAGAACTCCCAAAGCTGAGAAGTTAGAACTTGTGCACACGGACGTCTGGGGTCCTTTACAGGTATCCTCCCTTAATGGTTCTCATTATTACGTTACTTTCATTGATGATTCGACTAGAAAACTCTGGATTTACTTTATGAAAAATAAGTCTGAAGTGTTTGAAATTTTCAAAAAGTGGAAATGTCTAATTGAGAACCAGACATGTCTAAACCTGAAATGCTTGAGGTCAAATAATGGTGGTGAGTATTGTAGCAAGGAATTTGATGAATATTGTGCTGTGAACGGTATCAGAAGAGAAAAGACAGTACCAAGGACACCACAACAAAATGGTGTAGCGGAGTGCATGAACCGGACCATCATGGAACGTGCCAGGAACATGTTGTTGAATGCTGGGCTACCTAAGCAGTTTTGGGCTGAAGCTGTGAATACTGCTGCATATCTAATCAATAGAGGACCTTCTGCTGCAATTGATCGCAAACTGCCTGAGGAGGAGTGGACAGGAAAGGAGGTAAAACTTTCATACCTAAGAATTTTTTGTTGTGTCTCCTATGTCCATGTCAATGCTGAAAATAGGTCAAAGCTGGATGCAAAGTCCAAAATGTGTATCTTGTTGGGATATGGAGGTGATAGCTTTGGTTATAGGCTATGGGATCTTGAGAGTAAAAAGGTGATCAGGAGTAAAGATGTACTATTCAACGAGGATGTGTTGTATAAGGATAGGATCAAGAAGAAAGAGGAACCAGAAAGATCAAAATATCTTGAACTTAACGATATCCCTCCCAATGGTCCTAGACAGAGTGTTACTGAACACATTGATGAGCATGAGGTTCAGGAAGAACCTGTGATACCACCCATTGCAGTTCGGCGTGAGAGACGAACCATCACGGCTCTAAATCGTTACTCTCCATCCATACACTATTTGTTGCTCACAGATGGTGGAGAACTCAGTTGCTACGATGAAGCAATACAAGTTGAGAGTAAGGAAGAATGGAAGAAAGCCATGGATGATGAAATGAAGTCTCTTTACACAAATCAGACTTGGGATTTGGTTGAGCTTCCAACTGGGAAGAAGGTGATTCAGAATAAATTGGTGTACAAACTGAAACAGAAGCAAGATGGTTCTCAGAGGTACAAGGCTAGGTTGGTGGTGAAAGGTTTCCAACAAAAGGCAGGTATTGATTTTACTGAGATTTTTTCTCCTGTGGTCAAGATGACTACAATTAGAATTGTTGCTACTGAGAATCTACATTTAGAACAGTTGGATGTAAAAGCTGCTTTTCTCTATGGTGATTTGGAAGAAGATATTTACATGCAGCAACCACAAGGATATGTAGAGGCTGGTAAGGAGCATCTAGTGTGTAAGTTGCTGAAAAGCATTTACGATCTGAAACAAGCCCCCAGACAATGGTACTTGAAGTTTGACAACTTCATGCTGAAAATAGGGTATATACGCTGCTATGCAGATCACTGCTGTTATTTCAAGAAGTTTGACAATGCGTATGTTATTCTACTCTTGTATGTCGATGATATGTTAATTGCAGGTTCTGACATTGAAGAGATTGAAAATTTGAAAGTGCAAATGGCGAAGGAATTTTCAATGAAAGACCTAGGGTTTGCAAAACAAATTTTGGGGTTGAAGATTGAAAGGGATAGCAAAAATAAGTTGTTAAAGTTGTGCCAAAAGAAGTACATCTCAAAAGTACTCAAGAGGTTCAACATGGACTGTGCAAAACCGGTTAGCACACCTTTAGCTAGGCACTTAAAAAACCTTTCAAAACAACATTGTTCCAAAACTGAAGAGGAACAAAAGCAGACGGAGAAGATTCCGTATGCGTCAGCAGTGGGTAGTCTCATGTATGCCATGGTCTGTACAAGACCAGACATTTCTCATGCAGTGGGAGTTGTGAGCAGGTACATGTCTAATCCTGGTTCTAATCACTGGAGTGCAGTGAAGTGGATTTTAAGGTACCTTATAGGAACAAGAGACATGGCACTGTGTTATATGGGTGCAGATGTACAACTGCATGGTTTTGTTGATTCTGATATGACTAGTGATATTGATGGTAGGAAGAGTACTACTAGTTATGTGTTTACTCTTGGAAGTGCAGCAATCTCATGGGTTTCAAGATTATAAAAGATTGTTGCATTATCTACTACTGAGGCTGAGTATGTTGCTGCTGTTGAAGCGTATAAGGAGATGACTTGGTTACATAGCTTGTTGAGTGAACTGGATCATAAGCAAGAGGATTGTCGGCTGCGAAGTGACAGTCAGAGCGCAATTCATCTGGCAAAGAACTCTGCATTTCACTCAAGGACAAAGCATATCGATGTAAGGTATCATTTCATACGGGCTATGCTTGAAGAAGGATCTTTTAAGTTGGAGAAAGTACACACCAATGAAAATCCTGCAGACATGCTCACCAAGTCGGTTCCTAAAGAGAAGCTGGAGTTTTGCATAGCTTCTCTTGGCCTTGCTACTTAGAGACGGCAAGGCGGCCGTTGCCTGGAGACACAACATGAGAAGGTGATACTACTATTCTAGAAGATGATTTTTTGGGAGAATCAATCCCAAGTGGGAGATATGTTATGTATGTGGGCCTGATTTCACATTGAAGAATCCTGAAGCCCATCTGATTAACTGGCGGGGTCTGGGCAGTCTATTTTTAGACTATGCAGTTCACATGCTATTTTTGGCTGTATTCTAGAATTAGGATTTTTTCTCGGTCTATAAATATATCTCTCTGATGTACTCTGTAATAACAACCTTTTGAGAATAGTAAAAATTGTGTTGGCGGCGGCCGTGAGTTTTCTTCCCCTTGAGCGTTTCCCACGTAAAAAATCTGTGTGTTTATTGTCTCTCTCTCTCTTTCTTTCTTTGTGATTGTGTCATTGCTCTCTGTCGAATCTTAACACTGACGACTATACAAGAACTGCTCTTATATACCATGTTGCCGCATTTGGTAGTGTTGGTCTCTTTCATGGCCATGAAAACCAAGGATAAGGTAGTCCCTGGGAGGATGAATAATTCTTCATTTACCTGGTCATATCAACAAGTATCAGTTACACCGAGTACAATTACGCACTGTCATGATGACGATTTGATTTGAAATAGTATTGGGAGGATATGTTAGCAGGACAATATATTCATTGTAAGTATATAACTAAGAAGATACATAATGTATCCTTTTTATTATCAGTACAGCTATATGCCTATGGAGCAAGTATACCTTTAGTTCAGAATTCATGTGAAATGTTGCAATTGCTTTTCCATACGGATGTTTATTTGAGAATTCCACAGCTATAATCGAGGAACAATCATGGTTATGACTGTCGCAACACATCTCTTTGTACTCAAGTTTCTTCCCGTAGTAAAGTTTGATCTGCTCATTTGAATTAAAACTAAAATCAATAGAAGTTGAAATGTAAAAAATAAAAAATAAAAGTTGTTTTGTGATGAGATCCAATGATAAAAATTTAAAGAAAAATGTTGAATGACTTTTAAGTTATGTGCCAATAACTAGCACTCATATATATACTTTATAAAAATTTAAATAGTAAATAAACTAGTAAGTGATAGCAGTGAATATTGTTGAGAGTTATTTATATGTGTTAGTGTTTTTGAGATTTTTTAGGGGTATATGGATAAATAGATCATTCTGAAATAGTATAGGGTGTAACTTGTAAGAGTGTGTAGTGAAGTTCTATAAGAACCCAAAATCATTAATCAAGAAAAAAAACATTTTTTTTTCCAGAATTCAATATGGTATCAGAATTAGGGTTAGGATAACCACCACTTCAACTGTCGGTCGCTTTCCTCTTGGTGCCGTCGGCGCTGCCGTCGCCACCACCACAGCACACGCACGACTTCCCCACTGCCCATCGCTACCTCCGTGTGTGAGTCTCTGACCTCCAGTGCGATACGCGACTCCACCGCGCGAACCCCTCTGGCGCGACTCCAGACGCGACTCCTTGGCGTGACCCCCTCTGGCGACCCCTCCTACGCACGAACCCCCTCTGGCGAATCCTCTGGCAACTCCTACGCGCGAATCCTCTGGGGCCCAAACCCACGACCACAAGGTTGAATCTGAGGGACTGAGGGAATTCCTTCTTCGACAGAGATGAGGACTTCCCTCTAGTGCGACTTCGACCTAGAGAGATCTGAGGGATCTGTTGATTGGGTTGAAGAAGAGGTAGAATTCTCAATGTGTTGAAAGATCGGGATCTAATTAAAAAAAAGGTCACGTGTAAGTTGTGTGATTGAGATTTGGATTCTTACGATTGAAATATGGAGGAGATCATTAAAAAGTTGAATCCGACAGAGGTGAGAACTTTGATGGAGTTGATGAAGCTGAGCGTCACGAGGGGCGAGGGGATAGGATCAACCTATCCACAACTCGTGAAGCTCGATCTCCCTTCAGTGGATCTAAAATTAGATGGACAAGCCATATACCTGAGTTGGTCTCGTCTGATCGAGGCAGCTCTAGTAGGGAAGATGCTAGATGGATACCTGACAAGAGTTAAGGATGAGCCGGGGAGTGGCAGTGCCGAGGAAGATGAGTGGAGGACCACACATGCTTTGCTCTACACTTGGCTATTGAACTCCATGGTCCCAAATGTTGCTTCATCAGTGGACGGCATTAGAAAGGTAGAGGATATCTGGGCAAAGCTGAAAAGGACCTATGTTGAGGCTGAGAATCACATGTGGGAGTTTCAGATCCAACGTGACATAAAGGCGGTAGTGCAGGGTGGTAGATCTATTCAGGAGTGTTCCATGGAGCTAGAGCAGCTGTGGCAAGATCTTGATCACTTCTCACCGATGTCGAGTTGCAGTGATCCGGGATGCAAAAGCAAGGAGTTCAACTCACAGATGAGGACGATGCAGTTCTTGGCTCATCTGAACCTGACCTTTGATCAGAGGAGATCGGTCCTTCTAGCCCAAGCAAAGATTCCTACACTGGATGAGGTAGTCTCTATGATGATACAAGAGGAGACTCGCATGAGACTGCACATAGAGTTGGGTGGTCCTCCAGGTGCTTGATCAGCGTTAGCTATTTTGAGCTCAAGTATGACAAGTGTACGGGGGGAGACCCGCAGATGTTACAACTGTGGGGAAGTGGGACACCTGAGCAAGGTGTGTCCTAAGCCACCTAGGGAGAGAGAGACAGGTGGGAGAGGGCAACCTAGAGGTCATGGCTGTAGTCGTGGAGGCCGTAAAGGAGGCAGAGGTGGGGGATACCGGGCACATTTGATGGTAGACCCACATGTTGAGGAGGAGACAAGCTTCATCGAAGAGGAGCACGAGTTGTTCGAAATGCTAATGAGAAAGCAGAGAATGGCAGGAGACGGGAGAAAGAAGGTCATGATAGATGAGACATCTACGTCTGACCCTAGGGGTAACTTTGCTACCTTTTCTAATTCTGCCACATGTACTGCGCACTCTGCCACAGGTATTACATATGCTCGTCTCTGTACCACCTATGAGATCACTTGATTGGATCATAGATTCTGGTGCATCTAGACATGTGATAGGGCATCTAGTGAGTTCACCTCTTACACTCACTTGACCCCTCCAGAAAGCATTCAGACGGTCGATGGCACAGAACAACCCATGGTTGGTAAGGGTATTGTTAAATGTACCAATTTAGTGACCTTGTCCAATGTACTGTATGCTCCCTCATTTCCGGTAAATCTTTTGTCTATCAGTGCTATTATCCTTCAACTAAACTGTGTTGTTTCCTTTGATATTCCTAAGGTGATCTTCACGGAGACTTGGGACTGGCACGTGGCATAAAGGGTTATGGTACATGGACAGAGGAGGGTTAGATTCAGCATTGACATCTGTGATGGAGGGGGATGGAGTAGGAGGTTATGGGATGACTGTAGAGGAGGTGTTTCTAAGACATCATCGGCATATGGGTCATCTTTCTTTTTTTGTTTTGAGTATGTTGTACCCTTCATTGTATGAAAGGACAAACAAAGGGAAGTTAGTTTGTGATGCGTGTGAGTTAGGAAAGCATACCAGAAGCTCTTATCATAACTTTGGTAATAAGAGTTATGGAGTTTTTGATATAATTCACTCTGATGTATGGGGGTCTTGTCCGGCAAATACAATCAATGATTATAGATATTTTGTGTTTATATTGATTGTTTTTTTTGTGCTACTTGGTTGTATTTGATGAAAAATAAAAGTGATGTACTTGCATGTTTCAAAGATTTTCACAAGACGGTACATACCTAATACGATGTAGTAGTTAAGGTATTAAGATCTGACAATGGGACAGAGTACACTAAAAGGGTGTTTAGGGAGTACTAATATGCACAGGGGATACAACATCAGACTACTTGTCCATATACATCGGCATAGAATGTGGTAGTAGAATGGAAGAATAGACACTTGTTAGAGGTTGCCCGGTGCATGATGATCTCAATGAATGTCCTAAACTACTTGTGGGGGCAAGCAGTCTTAATAGCTGCTCAGCTGATCAATAGGATGCCTTCGAGGATATTGGATTAGAAGTCCCCCTGTGAAATGTTGACAGGTGATAATGGAGTTCTCCCCTTAAAAGTGTTTGGTTGTGTGTGCTTTGTGAGAGACAACAGACCAACAGTGGGGAAGCTAGACCCTAGGGCAATCAAGTGTGTCTTTGTAGGCTACTCTGTCACTCAGAAAGGGTATGTGTGTTGGAGCTCAGGAGAAAGACGACTGTTTGTGAGTATGGATGTGATTTTTCGTGAGTCTGAGCCGTACTACCCCTCAAGAGTAGCCTAACCTTTTGGTGACTCGCCAAATAGTGGAAAAATCGGGTGAGAGGGGGGAGAGAAACGAAGGAGAAATGCCGATTCAGTTAGAGAAGACGATATCAGGTCCAATTGTGAGAGAAGTAGTTGAAGATGAAGTGGAAGAAGAGGGAGAAATAGGGGTGACAAGAGAAGGAGGGGGAGAGAATTAGACTCAAGGGGAGCTGAGAGTGTACCAGAGAAGAAGAAAGGTGAATATACCTATGCTGACAGTACCACTCATGCTAAGTCCCTCGTCCCTGTCTTCTCCAACTCCTGAGACACCTGCACCATCCACCATAGACTCGGGTGATATGATTCCTCTTTCTTTCACTCCTGTATCATTAAAGAGGACTACTCGCAGCAATGCCGGTAATCCTCTTGATCGGTTTGAATTTCCACATAATATTGACCCTGTTGGTTTATTCTAACATCTCATTCACATTTGGAGTATTCATTGCATCATTGGACATTGTTTTTATTCTCAAGTGTTGGCATGTAGCAAAAGGAGACCCAAAGTGGAAGGCAACCATGCATGAGGAACTAAGGGCGCTTGACAAAAACTACACATGGGAATTGATACCACTACCATCCAGGAAAAAAAAACAGTGGGATGCAAGTGGATTTTCACTGTGAAGCAGAATTCAGATGGGCAGGTTAAGCGCTACAAGGCACGCTTAGTGGTAAAAAGGTATAGTCAGACCTATGGCATCGACTATGATGAGACTTTTGTACCTGTAGTGAAAATGAGCACCGTCCGGACATTGATCTCATTGGCAGTGAATGGTGGGTGGAAACTACACCAATTGGATGTGAGGAATGCATTCCTTCATGAGGATCTAGTGGAGGAGGTATACATGGATATACCACCAGGATTTAGTACAGACAAGACAGTGGGTAAGGTTTATAGGTTGAAGAAGTCTCTCTATGGGCTAAAGCAATCTTCTCGAGCTTGGTTCGATAAGTTCCGGAGAGCTATGGTAGGTATGTGATACCAACAGATCAATGCTGACCATACTGTATCTTTTCGACGAAACGGGGGTCACATTACCATACTTGCAGTCTATGTGGATGGTATGATCGTCACAGAGGATGATGAGAGGGAGATTGCCCAACTCAAGGTAAAACTAGGCAAAGAGTTCGAGGTGAAGGATCTTGGTATGCTTCGGTACTTCCTTGGGATCGGGATATCTCGAGGAGTGGAGGGGGTTGTTCTCTTTCAAAGGAAGTACACACTTGATCTTCTTACAGAAACATGAATGTCGGGGTGCAAACCTGCGGTTACACCGATCAACCAAATGCTCAAATTAAATGCAGAGGCCGGAGAACCAGTTAATCACGAGAGATACCAGAGATTCGTAGGCAGATTGATCTACCTGAGTCACACTTGTCCCGATATCTCCTTTGCGGTGAGTGTGGTCAGTCGCTACATGCATGACACATGGAAATGTCACATGAACGCAGTATATCAAATCCTAAGGTATTTAAAGAGTGCTCCTGGAAAAGGGTTGATTTTCAGGAAGAATAGCCATGTGAGCATTGAGGGCTACTGTGACTATGATTGGGCCAGCTATACAGACGATAGGAGATCCACCTTAGGATATTGTATCTTTGTAGGAGGCAACTTGGTCTCGTGGAAGAGCAAGAAACAATCCTTAGTGGCAAGATCGATAGCAAAAACAGAGTACAGAGCCACGATTTTGGGGGTCACGGAGTTAATGTGGCTAAAATATATGTTGGTGGAGTTGAGGCTAGATCAAGAGGCCAGAATGAAGTTGTGGTGCGACAACAATTTAGCCATAAATATTGCTAACAATCCAGTACAACATGATAGAACCAAGCATATTGAGATTGATCGGTTCTTCATCAAAGAGAAGTTGAACAACGGACTACTGGAACTAGGTCATGTTTCAACCAAAGATCAAGTAGCAGATTGTCTGACGAAAGGGCTCAATTCGTTGGACTTAACTTGTAAGAGTGTGTAGTGAAATTCTATAAGAACCCAAAATCATTAATTAAGAAAAAGACCTTTTTTTTCCGGAATTCAATAAATATACCTATTGAGTTTATATTAACTAGAGATTTATAGATTGGAGAATGAACTTTTATATGGGTTGAAGAGGTAATGCAACTTGCATCCCTATGGTTACAAATATTACAAAGTTTGCTAATATTTGATATATTCCCAAAATTAGTCATTGCAAACTATATTAAGAAGATTAATTAGTGTTTCTTATGTTGTTGAACTTATGTCGAAAAGAGACGACGAGTTCATTTCTACTTACCACACGATCACCTTTAAGCTCACAATGGTATGTACTATCTTGGCCTGCCTTAATCTCAGCTGTACCAGAGAAGTTGGACGCTTCAGTAAATGATCATTCATTACCCGTACCAATAGCTAGCACAAGTAGTGTACTTGAGAGTTTCGTTACAGCAACCACCTCTCTCTCTGGTGCCATGTTTTTTTGTTGGATAACATCTCTACATTAAAGGTAATAAGAAGTATAATGAGACATATTCCTTGTTGAATTGAGGATTTTTTTATTTTTTGAAGATAAGATATCTTTCATTATTCTCTTTAATTAACTCATAAATCATAATTCTATAAGCATAATGCAAAGACAAAACTAAGGAAAGCAATATGACATACTAGTTAGGTAAGGCTGCCTAGCAGCATATGAATTAAAATTGATCCATGTTAACAAAGTTTATCGTGTTTGAAGAGCATATATTGGTACCTTATTTGAACCCATACAATTGGGTACTGAAAACATTGTGGATGAATAAATTTTATTTGCCATTAAATTCGTGACTGCACAGTTAACATATTTTAAAGCTGATTAATGAGTGAATTTGAAAGGACAATTCTAGAACATTCTGGGCAAATGAGGAGTTTATTTGATGTGTCTTGGAGTCTAGTTTCTGATGGTTCAAATTTCAAAATATTTGGAGATACGTATAATAAGTTATAGCAATTTTAGTAACGAAGAGTCAGAATTTATTGTGCCATTTTGTATTCTGGTTTAAGTTATTTTGAATTCTGTTTTAAATACGAATTTTAAGAGTCTTGTTTAAGTTTATAAATAGAGTTATAATTCTGTTATAAGTAAGCAGAAGAGAGAAATAAAAAATATATATATATTGAATAGTAAAGAGATTTTGAGAATTTTCTCTCTTTTTCCTCAAACGATAAACATCTTTTTCTAACAAATTGGTATCAAAGTCGATGGCAAATTCCGGAAGAATGTCGTTGGGGGGTATGCCACTGCCATGACTAACGAAAGTTAACTACAATAACTGGAGCATACATATGCGAGCGCTACTCGGGGCCCAAGATGCATGGGACGTAGTCGTGGACGGCTACACCGAACCAGAGGATATCGACAATATGACAGTAAATGAAATCAAGACATTGAAACAGACGTGAACGAAGGACAAGACAATGCTATACATGTTGTTCCAAGCGGTTGACGAGTTGGATTTTGAAAAGATAGCAAGTGCGACAACTGCCAAGGAAGCATGGGATACATTGCAAAAAGTCTTCAAGGGGGCCGGCCTAGTAAAGCAAGTAAGACTCCAAACACTACGTGGCGAGTTTGAGGGTATGAAGATGAAGGAGTCGGAAGGTGTATTCGACTACATCACGCATGTGCAAACTGTGGTAAATCAACTCAAGTGCAATGGTGAAACTCTAAAGGACTCGAGGTTGCAGAGAAAATTCTAAAGGACTCAAAGGACCTAGAGGAGCTAACTATCGATGATCTCGTTGGATCGCTAGAGGCACACGAGCAACGCAAGAAGAAGAAGAACGAGTCGCTTGAGGAAGCACTACAAGCCAAGGTGTTTATTAAAGACGAAAATGTACTCTATACTCAAAACTTTCGTGGTAGAGGGCGCAACCGTGGAGGTCACAATAACGGTCGAGATGAATACTATGAGAAGAAGGGGCAGTCAAGCCAACAAAATTATCGAGGTAGAGGACGTGATTGTTGGAGAGGCGGCCGGTCAAATTATTCAAATGTCGAGTGCTACAACTACAGCAAGCATGGGCACTGCGCAAAAGAGTGCAAATCAAATGTCGAGTGCTATAATTGTGGTAAGTATGAATACTATGCAAAGGAGTGCCATTCTGAAAAAAAGGTAGAAAAAAACGCGAATCTAGTCGCGGAAGAGGAGACAAGAGAAGATGGTGTCTCATGATGGCATATAAAAATACTGTTTTTGATAGCGACACAGTGTGGTATCTCGATATCGAGGCTAGTAACCACACGTGCGGGTACAAGCACTTATTCAAGGAGATGCGAGAGGTTGAAGATGGACACGTGTCGTTCGGAGACGCATCAAAGATCCAAGTAAAAGGCTAAGGTACGGTTCACTATTTACAAAAAGGTGGTACAGAAGGGTCAATCGAGGATGTTTATTACGTACATGATCTTAAGAGCAATATTTTGAGTATGGGGCAACTCATGGAGAAGGAATACTCGGTATTCATGAAAAATTGAGTACTACAATTGAAAGACAATCGAAGACGCTTGGTAGCACAAGTTGAAATGACCAAAAATCGCATGTACAAGCTCAACTTATGAAACGTGCGAGAAAAATATCTACAAGTCCACATGGAGGACAAATCAGCATTGTGGCATCTAAGGTTCGGTCACCTCCATTATGGCGGCCTAAAGGAGTTGGCCAAGAAGAACATGGTGCATGGGCTACCGAAAATGGACTACACCACCAAGTTTTGTGAAGGATGTTTACTCGACAAGCAAGCAAAGACCTCATTTCCGAAAAAGGTAGAATACTGTGCGAAAAAACCACACGAGCTCATACATACCGACATTCTCCAAAATCTTTTGGTGAAAAAAGGTACTTTATTACATTTATTGATGACTACACTCAAAAAACGTGGGTCTACTTTCTAAAAGAAAATTCTGAAGCTCTAAATTCATTCAAGAAGTTCAAAGTATTGGTAGAAAAAATCACCGGCATGTTCATCAAAGCCATCAGGTGAGATAGAGGCGAGGTACACATCAACCGCCTTCACGAATTTTTGTGAGGAACAAGGCATTAAGCGATTCTTGACTGCATCATATTCGCCTCAACAAAATGGTGTGGTCGATAGAAAGAATCGGACCATTCTCGACATGGTTCAGTCGATGATGAAGAGCAAGAAAATGCCAAAGGAATTTTGGGCGGAAGCAGTGCTATGTATAGTCTATGTGCAAAATCGTTGCCCTCATGTGAAGTTGGAAGACCAAACACCGCAAGAAGCATTGGAGCGGACAAAAACCAATAGTGTCTCACTTAAAGGTGTTTGGTAGTATGGCCTACGCACATGTATCGGATCAAAGAAGGACTAAGCTCGATGACAAAAGCAAAAGGTACATTTTTATTGGTTATGATGAAAAGACAAAAGGTTTTAAGTTGTTTGATCCAATAGAGAAGAAAGTAGTGGTCGGTCGAGATGTGCATGTAAACGAGTCAAGTTCGTGGGATTGGGAAAGATCAACAAACACACCGGCAAATCCACCAATAATCGATGATAAAGATTTGAAGAAGCAATGATGCGAAGCATGCAAGACTTGTACGTCTCGATAAGTGAGGTATATTAAATTTGTCTTTTGGCGGGTGCTGAAACAATTAGATTTGAAGAAGCAGAATGAAATGAGAAGTGACAAGTAGCCATGAATGAAGAAATAAGAGCAATCGAGCGAAATCGAACTTATAAGTTGGTTGAATTGCCAAAAGGAAGTCAGCCTATAGGAGTAAAATGGGTATACAAAAAAAAAATGAATGCTCAAGGCAAGATAGAGCGATACAAGGCAAAACTAGTTGTAAAGGTCTATCGACAAAAAGTGAGGATAGACTATGATGAAATCTTTGCTCTGATTACAAAAATGGAGACGATTCGCCTTCTCATTGTTCTAGCGGCTCAATTCAAATGACAAAATTTTCAAATGAATGTAAAATCAGCATTTTTGAATGGCGTGCCAGAAGAAGAGGTGTACGTGGAGCAACCACCGGGGTACATGAAAACTGGGGAAGAGAAGAAGGTGCTGAAATTGAAGAAGGCACTTTACGAGTTGAAACAAGCACCTCGAGCTTGGAATACCCGCATTGACACTTACTTCAAGAAGAACGGGTTTATTCAATGCCCATACGAGCATGCAATATATGTGAAAAAAAAATGAAGGTAATTTGCTTCTTGTTTCTCTTTATGTTGATGACCTCATCTTTAAGAGGAATAATGGTGAGATGATAGTGGAATTTAAAAGAGTAATGACTCGGGAGTTCGAGATGACGGACTTGGGTTTGATGAAATACTTCCTTGGTTTGGAGGTGAGACAAGAAAAGACTGGGATTTTTGTGTCACAAGAATCATATGCGAAAAAAATTCTGAAAAGAAATAAAATGGCGGATTGCAACTCGATATTGACACTGATGGAACCTGGGGCGAAACTTTCTAAGTTTGACAGTGGAGAACGAGTAGATGCCACCAAATACTGAAGTCTAGTTGGGAGTCTCCGCTATCTCACATGCACAAGGCCAAACATTTCTTACAACGTTGGAGTTATAAGTCGATTCATGGAGGAGCCGGTCTACACCAAAGCCGAAAATTTCATGCTAGTAGGATATTCCGATAGCGATTGGTGTAGTGACGTGGATGATCGAAATAGTACATTGGGATACGTATTCTTTTTGGGGGACACAACATTCACTTGATTGTCGAAGAAACAACCAGTCGTGACACTTTCTACGTGCGAAGCAGAGTATGTGGTAGCAAGAGGCTGTGTGAGTCATGTGATCTGATTGAGAAGATTGTTGAAGGAGCTAAATTTTGCTCAAGAGAAGACCACCCAAATTTACTTGGACAGTAGATCAGTGATCAAATTGGCAAATAATCATGTTCATCATAAAAGAAGCAAGTATATTGACCTGAAGTTTCATTTCATCCGAGAGCACGTGAAGGAAAAGGAGATAGAACTGGTGCATGTGAAAAGCGAGGACCAAGTAGGTGACATCTTTACAAAGCCACTGTTCACAAGATTATTTGAGAAAATGAGAAATCTACTCGGCATGAAGGACAGAAGAGAATTAAGTTTAAGGAGGAGTGTTGATGAATAAACTTAATTTGTCATTAAATTCGTGACTACATGGTGGACAGATTTTGAAACTGATTAATGAGCGAATTTGAAAAGGCAATTTTAGAACATTCTAGGCAAATGAAGAGTTTATTTGATATGTCTTGGAGTCTAGTTTCTGATGGTTCAAGTTTCAAAACATTTGGAGATACCTATAATAAGTTATAGCAATTTTAGTAACGAAGTATCAGAATTTATTGTGCCGTTTTGTATTCTGATTTAAGTTATTTTGAATACTGTTTTAAGTACGAATTTTAAGAGTCTTGTTTAAATTTGTTTAAATTTATAAATAGAATTATAATTCTGTTATAAGTAAGCAGAAGAGAGAAATAAAAATAAATAAATTAACTAGTAAAGAGATTTTAAAAATTTTATCCCTCTTTTCTCAAACGATAAACATCTTTTTCTAACAAACATCAACAAAGCCGGTCCAGTAATTAGCAATATTGTTTTTCTCTCCATGAAAGGGAAGGAAAAGTAATGGAAGAAATGATTTGTCCGACCGAACCATGTTCATTACAAGAGAACCCGGCAACAGTGGAGTAGTCGATATGGCCACACACAAATAAATCGGAACCGAGATAGACATGCAACTATTCTGATTCAACTGAAACCACTTATCAGCTGACAATTTTGAATTCGGAGCAGTCAATTCTACAAGTGACTTGGTTCCATCTGACTTGGCAATTAGTGTTAGAATTAAGTCGCCCATAGGTTCGCATTTGAAACATGCTACATTCTTCTTTCCTGTTAGGGACAATATGCTTAGAGTTCTGTTTCCATTAAAATGCATGTCTGGTTCTTTCTTGGTGTGAGAGACATAAAGATTTTCCGTTTCACGTATTTCTGCATCTTTCACATCAACAATCTCCAAGAATACCTGAAAATACGAGTATATTAAAAATTGTATATATTTGGCTATTTGTATATGCAGCCCTAAAAACAGATTCATTTTTTGTTGTGTATATAAACCTCTCTGCACTATCTACTACAGTAGAACCACATAATGAACTAAAAGTCAAGGGCTCATGTGCGTATGTAACATTTAATTATAAATTAAGCAAAATGTTTAAAAATTCCTACAAAAGTAATGAAGATATTTTAGGTACCTCCACAACTCTTAGGGGAGGAAGAAACAGGAAGCCATCAAAAGATTTCAAAGGAGCTTCGCCATTCACTGCACTGTTAAATGAAACAGGAACTGTTGTCAAGGGAGTTGGTGATAGTCCCCGGTACATTGCTCCAGCTCTCCAGTACCTTAACCCGAATGTCTCCTCAAATTTTTTAGTCGTCTCTGTAAAATTGTTACGGAGCTTCTTCCCGACAGATCTGTCAGAATCAGTGTCATCATGCTGTAAGACCTCCCTGAAAAGAGCTGTTAGGTCCTTGCAGTAAGAAACAGGATAGAGCTGATGGGAGTGCCACATTATGTCGATGTCGTAAGTCGGCACAATATCCCGTTCGAGTGATTTTTCATAGTTGCTCTTTATTAGGTAGAGAAATCCCTTGTAGCGTGCCAGTGCCTCAGCCAGGAAGCGAGGATCTTGTGTGAATGGCCTCAATACCTATGTGTGATGGCGAATTAGTTAATTAGTTGGTTGTGGTGGACCAAGATATGATGTACTGACACCAGATATATAGCAGTTGTAAATAGGAGATTAATTAATAGCCTGTAATTAAATAAAAACCTATAATGACATAGTTGCTTAGTTTCTCATGCTGTTGAGACAAATTAGAAGCCTAAGTGGCTCGACAACAACGACATGTGATTCCATAAAGCATGAAAGAGAGACTTGAAAAATTTATATCAGGCAATTAATGAACCACCATAAGAGCAGCAAACTCAGTAGGATTTGGCAAACACTAGTAATTACCTCATTGCGAAGGTCACTAAGCTGCTCTTTAGTTTTGCTGGATATTATTAGATATATATACAAATTAAGCTCCTTGACGAAATGCAACATATATACCCATTATATATATGGCCACATATTTAATTTAGTAATACATAAATTAAGGAGAAATTACAGAAATGAACCCCGAAATTGCGAACTTCTATAATTAGACAGTTCGCAGACAATGGATAAAGCACCTTTGTGTTTGCAAACCTCTTTTGTATAACGTAATACTGGTAGGATCTCAAACACTGTCTGCGAACCAAATTGTACTTGAACTTATTACTTTTCAAAAAAAATTGTTTTAGATTAAGTGCTAGTCTTTATACTTTTAATGTAAATAATTATTGTCTCTCTTTTACAATATTTGTATGGCATGTGCCACAATGTATTCAGTGTTATTGAAAAGAGCATTGCCTAATTTTGAGCACCTGTGCAATAAACTATCTATTTATAGCATATATAATATCTATTTATTATATCATCTTTCAATATCCACAATTACTTAATTATAAGTACTCGAACTCAACCATAAATTGTAATATAAAGTAAATAATTTCATTTTGTCAACCTGATCTAAATGATACAAAAGCAAATGAAAAGAAATATAATTCATCTACTAGATGATTCTGGGACTTGCTATATCTGCAAAGCATCATTGATGGTTTATGCATGCATGTACCGCGCATAAATTGTTGCTTCCGTATTACATACTACTGATACTGTAATATGTTCTGAATTTTTGACTGGTTATATCTAGTTTTTATTTAATTAAGAGATATTTGATATGTCTGGCTCAAGATAGCGAAATTGATTGTTATTGTTTTAGGGAGAAATGAAGAGCGTCAACATAACATTTTCCGACCTGATAGTAAAATGATAACTGCCTCTGAACGGCCGCAACCAAATCATAAGTAATTGTTCCAGCAGCTCCGGCATTCACATCAACACATTTTTGAGATGAAATTTCGCTATGGTCGAGTTCGAAAGGCTTGTCAGGGTAGAACTCGGTCCATATTTTCCTTGACTGATCTTCGATTCAGCACGTACCGAGGACTGAACATTCTTATTATCAAGGATTCTTCCGTAGACTCTCTCACAGTCCATCTTGTATTGAACCTGAAAATCATAAGGTAAAGGAGATATTTGAGACTACACTTCATGCTTCAATTGCAAAAACACAAATGCAAGCAAGCAAATTAATCATCATAGAATCAAATCAGAATCTGTTAATACTTAATAGTTTGTGAGAGCACACAAATTTAACTATATCGTTGAATATATGGACATTCCGGTGTTGTGTGTATCAGTCAATGGAGATGCTTGTCGAGTAGATGCTGACACATTTGTTAATACGAAGCTGATCCAATTTTAGCAAGTATGTGATCCATTTAATTAATTTATTTATTTAGTTTCTTTGAATGAACAATGTAGTTGATGTGTTGCCGGCCTTATCATACCGGATTGAGGCGATGACAATGCCATATCCATTCACAGTCAATCGGAACAACCAAACGGTCCTTCAGATCTCCATTTTCACTGTACTTTGCCAGGAGAGGCAGCCAGCATGCTTTGTACCTGTGTGGACACAACAGTAATTATTGGCTAGTTAATTAAAAACATAAAGTTAGCCTAAAACCATGAATTATCATCAATTAGATAAATAAATATATTTAGGAGCATTAATTTAAAAATAAGAATGTGGAAAAAAAAATCATCCATTCTATTATATATGTAAAGTTACTAACATCAACCTTTACTAGGAGTAATTCCATAAACTTGTATGATGCTTAAGCAGTTATTAAATAATCTGCAGCATGATATCTAATGGAATATTCACAATTCCAGATTAAACTTTTAAAAATTTACACGAGACGAAGTTCCGGAGATGGTTCGCTTGTGACTTGTTGCGACAACTCCCTAATCCTGATCGATTAAAAACTGGGGCAGTCCTTTGCCACAAGTTTGAAAAAACTGAAACGAGTTTGATGCTCTGTTATTTGAGCTTGATGTAATTCTGACTTTTTATATAGTGAAGCAAATATAGGATATATCATAAAATGCATCGAAATAGAAAGTAAACTAAGATGGACTTATTTGGAGACTACAGTAAACCACATACTTAGTACAGTATAGTGGTAGATTTTATCTTTTTATGAAGAGATGTAAATTCAAATTTCATAAAAAAAAATTTAAAAATAAATAAATGTTAGGATTAACAAAACTCTTATTTAAAAAAAAATTGAGGAGTGTAATATCTTCTAGCATGAAATAATAGGATCTTTTGTCATATATGCAAATTAGCAATTAAATAGGAAATATCTTGGTATATACTATGTAGTAACTTTTGTTCATACGGTACTAATTAAGTGCCAAATACTTTGAAAATACCAGATTTATTCTTAGATATTTAGAAAAAATATTCGTCCCAAGTTCTTCATATATGGTCTATATAGGCCCATAGTAAGATATGAGGTTATGGGCCATAATTGAAAACAAGTCCTGTCAGTGTCAGTGACCAAACAAATTAAGAGCTTTATATTTGTGCCTCCATCCATTCTGCCTCCTGTTTTTTGTTCATGTTTTTCAATCCTCTTTATATTTCAATAACAAATTTGGAAACGGGAACAAAGGAATAGAGCTGAAGTGTTGAGATATATTGTACGTTTTTAGGGTTTAGGTAATTACAGAGAATTTTAGGGGGTTATTTGTAAAAAGTATTGTTAGGCTTATAAGAGCCCAAACCCATTAATAAAAAAAAGTAAGTTATTGTTCACGCGTTACTGTTCATTCAATATGGTATCAGAGCCAACCTAGGTTAGCCACAGCCCCTTCTCCCCGTCGCCGCCGCCGTCGCCAGGCCGCCAGCGACTCCGCCCCTACCCTTGATCGCGCGCTGCCAACGCCGCCTCCGCCCCGTAGCAGCCAGGCCGCCCCAGTCATCACCTTGCTCTTGCCAAACGCCGCCTTGGCAACCATAGCTCCGCCTCCGACCGATCCCTTCCTGCCACGTGGCACCCAGGCCGACTAAACCAGCGCAGACGTGGCGGATCCGATCGCCGTGAGATCGGAGAGGGGGAGCAGAGAGAGGAGGGTTTAGGGGAGAGCGCCAAGAGACGCTATTCGTGCGTCTAGATGGTAGTAGCAGACGCTGTTCGTGCGCATGCCTAGGAGAGAGGCTTGTGCTTGATTAGGGAGAAATAGAGACTAGCTTGGAGAAAGAGGAGGTGAAAGAGGTGGCGGCCGCCATGGAAAAAAAAAGAGGAAGGTAAGAATCCAATGGAGGGGGTGATGGCGAAGATGAGTGCCACTGAGCTCCAGATGTTGATGCGAGCATTCAGTGTGGCTGCGAGCGAAAGCACACCTAGACCTGTGCAGAGGATAGACCTTTCACTGCTTGACAGGAAGCTTGATGGACCGGCTTCGTAGTTGAGCTGGTCGCGTCGGGTGAGGTACACTCTGGAGGGTAAGGATCTGGAGGGGTATTTGACCGAGGACAAAAGGGAGCCAGCTGAGGGATCTCTAGAGAGGGTAGAGTGGAAGTCCACTCACATGACGATATACATGTGGCTTCTGAATTTATTGACTTCCTCTATCGCATCCACAGTGGATGGCATAGATCGGGTCAAGGATGTCTGGGAAAAGCTAAAGAGAACTTACGATGGAGTGAGAAATAATCTGAGAGTGTTCCAGATTGAGAGAGAGATAGAAGCAATAGTGCAGGGAGATAGATTGATTCAGGAGTATGCCATAGATCTGGAGCGACTGTGGGCAGATTATCATCATTTCTCGCCAGTCGCATGCTGCAAAGATTCTGAGTGCAAGAGAGGGGCGCGCGATACACAGAGGAGGACTATGCACTTCATGAGGGGATTGAACCCGACATTTGAGCCGAGGTGTGCAGTATTGCTAGCTCAACCGAAGATTCCCTCCCTTGAGGAGACGATCTCGGCTATGGAACAGGAGGAGAGCAGGATTAGGCTCCAGTTTGGTGCAGCAGGACTTCCAAGGGTGAAGTCGGCACTTGCAGTCTCCAAGCTAGGTAATACAGGGTACAGGAGCGAGACTCGGGAGTGTTACAACTGCGGCGAGGTAGGCCACCTGAAACAGTTTTGCACTAAGCCACCGAAGGAGAGGAACTTGGGTGGAAGAGGCCAGTCTGGAGGTCGTGGTCGAGGCAGAGGTGGTCGGAGGGGTGGCAGAGGAGGCTACCAGGCACATCTGACAGTAGCAGAGGGAGAGAGTGAGGAGACCGTGGTATTTACTGAGGAGGATCACAAGTTCCTAGAGATGTTGAAGAGGAAGTAGAAAGCAGCGAGTGAGGAGAAGTGTGTGCTAGATGATGCGTCCACCTCAGCTTCAACAAGGGGTAATATTGTTTCCTTTGCTCACTCAGCCACAGGTACTTGTGATACACTTGCTCTTGCATCTATATCTACCTTCAGATCACCAGATTGGATAGTGGACTCTGGTGCGTCCCAACATGTGACTGGTGCTGCTAGGGAGTTTTCGTCTTATACTCACCTAGCAGTCCCAGAGAGCATCCAGACGGCCGATGGTACAGCTCAACCAGTAATTGGTAAGGGTACCGTGCAATGTACCAACACCTTGCTTTGTCCAATGTTTTGCATGCTCATTCCTTTCCTGTGAATCTTTTATCCATAAGTGCCATTATATCACAACTAAAATGTGTCGTTTTATGTGATATTCCAAAGGTGATCTTCCAGGAGAAGGAGATTGGCAGGAGACTTGGGACTGGCACATGACATAGTGGCTTATGGTACCTGGATAGAGAGAGTGTGGACTCGGCTCTTTCATCCTTTCTAGAGGGTATAGGGGATGTTGGGAGAAGTGTGGAGGACTTACTGCTACTTCATCATAGGCGCTTAGGTCATCCCTCTTTTTCTGCATTGAGTAGGTTGTATCTGTCTTTGTTTGAAAAAGCTAATAAAGAAAAACTGGTATGTGATGCGTGTGAGTTGGGGAAACACACTAGGAGCTCGTATTCTAGTTCTGAGAGTAGGAGTTCTCTTGCTTTTGACTTAGTGCATTCTGATGTATGAGGACCTTGTCCCACAACTGCTGTGAATGGATATAAATATTTTGTTTCTTTCATTGATTGTTTTTCTCGTGTGACTTGGCTTTATTTGATGAAAAATAAAAGTGATGTGTTTGCTTGCTTCAAAGACTTCCATAAAGGGATTCAGACTCAACACGTTGCAGTTATGAAGGTATTAAGGTCAGATAATGGGACAAAGTACACCAACAGAGCGTTTGGGGAGTACCTGTCATTTCAGGAAATACAACATCAAACCACCTGTCCATACACACCAGAGCAGAATGGGGTGGCTGAACGAAAGAACAAACATCTCCTTGAGGTTATCCGGAGTATGATGATGTCAATGAATGTACCAAAATACTTGTGGGGGCAAGCGGTCCTGACAGTGACCTTCTTGATTAATAGGATGCCCTCGCGGATATTGGATTGGAAGTCTCCGATCGAAATGCTAAAAGGTAAGAATGAAGATGTTTTGCCTCTCAAAATATTTGGTTGTGTGTGCTTCGTACAGGACAACAGACCAAATGTGGAAAATTGGATCCAAAGGCTGTGAAGTGTGTGTTTGTTGGGTATTCGGCTACCCATAAGGGGTATGTTTGCTGGAGTCCGATTGAGAGGAGATTGTTTGTTAGTATGGATGTCACATTTTAAGAGCTTGAGCCATACTACTCCACTCAGATCGTGTCGCCCTTTGGTGACTCGCTCGATACAGGAGATATGAGGCGAGAGGGGGAGGATGATAATAGCAGTGAGAGGAGGATGGTGAGTGTGGGGGATATTCCCTGTCCACTTGTGGAGTCGGTCGAGGTGCCTGACCAGGGGAGGACCGAACTAGAGAATGGTGGGACTCAGGCTCAGAAGGAGCTAAGGGTGTACACGAGAAGAAGAAAGCAGGGTGAGGAAGCAGTGCCTATAGTGCCACTTGTGTCAAGTCCCTTGTCCCTGCCTCCTTTGACTCATGAGACACCTACACTATCTACCTCCGATCCCGAATACACATGTGATATGATTCCTCTCTCTCCTCCTCCTATGCCCTTATCGATAAGAAGGACTTCTCACAGTTGTGCAGGAGTCCCCTATGATCGGTATGGCTTTTCATATGATATTGCCCAGTTTGTCTTTTACTCTCACATATCGCATGTACATGGAGCATTCATTGTATTTCTGGACATTGTCTCTATCCCTAAGTGTTGGCATGTTGCTAAGGATGATCCGAAGTGGAAAGCTGCCATGCTAGAGGAACTTGAGGTTCTGGACAAGAACAAAACCTGGGAGCTCGTGTCACTGCCACCAGGCAAGAAGGCAGTTGGTTGCAAGTAGGTCTTCACGGTGAAGCAAAACCCGGAGGGTCGGGTGGAGCGCTACAAAACCCGATTGGTAGCAAAGGGATACAGTAAGACTTATGGCATTGACTATGATGAGACCTTTGCACCCGTGGCAAAGATGAGCATGGTACGAACATTGATTTCCTTAGCAGCGAATGGGGGTTGGAAGTTACACCAGCTTGATGTGAAGAATGCCTTTCTCCACGGTGACTTGTTGGAGGAGGTGTACATGGAGGTACCACCATGTTTTGGCACGAAACAAACAGTTGGTAAGGTGTGCAGGCTCAAGAAGTCACTCTACAGGCTGAAGCAGTCCCCTCGAGCCTGGTTTGACAGGTTTAGGAAAGCTATGGTAGGCATGGGGTATCGGCAAACCAATGCAGACCATATGGTATTCTTTAGGCGACATGGAGCTCACATTACAGTGCTCGCTGTTTATGTGGATGACATGATTATTTCGGAAAATGATGAAGGTGAAATTGCGTTGCTGAAAAAGAAATTGGGAAATGAGTTCGAGGTGAAGGACTTGGGACAATTGAGGTACTTCCTTGGGATTGAGATAGCTCGTGGTGCAAAGGGAATTGTCTTATCTCAGAGGAGGTATATGCTAGATTTACTTATGGAGACAGGTATGCTGGGGTGCAGACCCGCAGTTGCTCCCATTGACCAGAAGTTCAAGCTGAGTGCTGAGGCAAGAGAGCCAGTCGATAGAGAAAGGTACCAGAGGTTGGTTGGTCGCTTGAATTATTTGAGCCACACTCGTCTTGACATATCATTTGTTGTGAGTGTGGTGAGTCACTCTATGCATGATCCCAGAGAGGGTCACATGGATGCTGTGTACCAAATTCTGAGGTATCTAAAGAATGCACCAGGATAGGGGTTGATCTTCAAGAAGAATGGACATTTGAACATTGAGGGTTATTGTGATTCGGATTGGGCTAGTTGCTCTGATGACAGGAAGTCTACGTCTGGATATTGCATGTTTATAGGGGGCAATCTGGTCTCCTGGAAGAGCAAGAAACAGACAGTGGTTGCGAGATCCACAGTCGAGGCAGAGTACATGGCCATGACCTTAGGCGTGGCAGAGATGTTGTGGTTGAGAGCTCTGTTGGTGGAGCTCAAGATAGATCAAAGAGCCCAAATGAAGTTGTGGTGCGATAACAAGTCTGCTATTAGTATCGCCAACAACCCTGTGCAGCATGATAGAACCAAGCATATCGAGATTGATAGATTCTTCATCAAGGAGAAGTTGAACAATGGACTATTGGAGTTAGGTCACATTTCAACTAGAGATCAAGTAGCAGATTGTCTGACGAAATGACTGAACTTGTTGGATTTAGCTAGAGTGTGTGACAAGATGGACTTAATGAATATATTTTGCCCATCTTGAGAGGGAGTGTTGAGATATATTGTACGTTTCTAGAGTTTAAGTAATTACAGAGAATTCTAGAGGATTATTTGTAAAAAGTGTTGAAAGGCTTATAAGAGCTCAAACCCATTAATAAAAAAAAGCAAGTTACTGTTCACGTGTTATTATTCATTCAATATGAAGAATTTAGGAACAAGATTAATTGGTCAGAAAAATAGTTGTTCTGACTGTTAACATTTTTTTCTTATCAGAAATTATACCTGTGTTGGAAACAAAAATATTGTGAATGAATTTCCTTGTTATCCAAAACCCAACCTCAAAAAAATTAGAAAATTTCAATTTGCATAATTCAGAGGAAGCTATATTTATGTTAGACCTAGATCTGATAGATCTTATACAAAATATAGAGAGAAATAAAAAAGGATTAACCTCCAGGAGGCGCTGGGTAGACACACAGAAGGTTGGAGAGAGGAGGAGAGAGGTGTTCAATCCCAAATAGCTTTTATAGGGATTTATATCTGTTATTATTCTTGGAGAAAGTAGGGTTCTACTTTTCTCTAATCTCCACCATTCAATTTTATAGCGGTTCAGATTTATTTAAGTTTTCTCTCTTTAACTTCAATGCTGCTCTATAATTTCTGTGCTGCCCACTTTCTTGTTCGAAAAATTTGGGGCGTTTTTTCTCGCAATCACCAGTATCTTCTAGCAGTTTGATTTTCTCCATTCATGGCACCTCCTCATAAACCTCAAATTCCCCTCCAATTTGTTAAGAACGAAATGAGCACTTCGCTCTTAAATCTCTTCTCTCATTCTTATTTTTTTTATTCTTTTGTTCTTAGTCTTCCTATTAGCTGTTATCAAATCAGTTGCTTTAAGCAAACTTCAAATTCTCTAAAATTCTTTCACTACTTACGTACAAAGCATGAATATTCAATGAATAACAGTCGTAAATGATCCGCAAAATTCAAACTATCCTGTTACTAATAATCTGATGGAGTTATCAATTCTTTCTTTTGTTTTCCTCTTACTTCACGTTAACTTAATTGATTAAACTAAACCTAGTAATACTTAATTTGGGATTGTTGCAAGTCTCAACAAGTCACTTTGATGTCCCATTTTCTGTCATGTAAGATGTTTTTTTGTGTGTTTTTCTTGGAGGAGATGAAGAGATTTGATGTTTTGGACAACTAAGTTTCCATCTGTTCTTGTTCTTCTTCGTTTTCAACTGCTGCTCCTCTTCCTTCAGACACCTACAATAAAATAACAAGGAGTGAGCGATAGCAGAAAAAAGAGAGAATCATGGGGCAGAAAAAAGAGAGAAGAAGAAGAGAGATTTGAGATTGAAATAATCGCCTTCGTTCCCAACAAATTACATAAAATTTTGAAAGAACCACAAAGCTGCCACAAATGGAGAATAATAGCAGATACGGATCCGCTTTTATAGGAAGAGGGAAAGAAGCCAATGGATGGATCTTTTGTGCCATTTACCTATGTGTCAGAGCGTGTGGTGTTTAAGAAATAAGTAATAACTAGAGGAATCTATATGATTAGAAAAGGTCTGGCCCACTTGTCAGTTTCATGTTGTCATATTTGTAACCATGTATAATGGCCACAGTCCTTTCAGTTTCAAAAAGAGAGTAAAGAATTCCACTGAGAATTTATACTCTCTGCCACTTTAAAAACTGCTGGAGGCACAAAATATTATTTAAAAGAGAAATGATAACCATCCCCAGAGTCCAAAGTCCCACAATAATCTCTTTGTGATTGATGCTTCATTAATTATTCATCATACTGAAAAGGTTTTGGACGGTATATATTGATTTCATCATACGGTTATAATTTAATCTGTTAGAAATTTTATGCTTAGGAACATTAAAGATATTTTAATGTTTGAAATTAATTAATATAATATAAATTGGATCCCAATGGACTCCACACGTACCTAGTCCTTAATTATCACAATTCAATCTATTAGACTTCTTAACAAAGAAAAATAAATAAAAACTGACTATTTATTTTTTATATTATTCTTGATTAATCAAATAATTGAAAGGGAGCTGATATACATATATCATCATTGATACCGTCATTGATATCGACTTTGTTATTCAGATTAAATGAGTTATTATTCATATTAACAGCTTTATTATGCAATTTATTTTGTATGATATTTTTATTATTCAACTTAAATGAGTTATAATTTAAATTAGTAGTATTTGAGTGTAATAATAGATGATATACAAAATGAATTGCATAATAAAATTATCAACATAAATAATAATTCATTTTATATAAATAATAAAATTAATATCAATAATAATATCTTCCAAATATTTTCCTAATGAAATCAATTCTAATAATTTTCCAACCAGAAGGTGGTGTACTGTGAGCAAATTCTAGATGATAAAGGATATCCATGCCTAGTGCGTCTCACACACCTAACATGTTCTAACTTAAAAATAATCTATCCACGTCATTATTTTTTAAATAAGAGTCCCGTTAGCTCCGATATTTATTCATTTTTAAATATATATTGTGGGATTTAATCCTACATTTTTTTCGTATAAAAACGAAACCTATCACCATTGTGTTAGACATACAGTTCATTTATCCACACAATTAATTAAATATATTTGTAACAATTGTTTATAATAAGAGTTCTAGTAGTTCATAATATGAATTTTAGATGTTTACACTAGTTGCAGTTATTTTGATAATTAATGTCCGACCAAAGTAACAAGTCCCAAGTCCCAATCTAAAAATCTTATCTAACAACATAAGGTTTGTGTGCTAATTGTTAGGATTCGACATAGAGCAATAACACAATCATAAAGAAAGAAAGAGAGAAAGAGAGACAATAAACACATAGATTTTTATGTGGGAAACCCTCAAGGGGAAAAAAACCCACGGCCGCCGTCAACACAAATTTCATTATTCTCAAAAGTTGTTATTACAAAGTATATTAGAGAGACATATTTATAGACCGGAAAAAAACCTTAATTCTACAATACAACCGAAAATAAATATGTGAACCGCACAATCTAAAAATAGACTGTCCGAAGTGTCTAGGGTTTCATGACCCCGTCAGTTAACCAGACGAGCTTCAGAATTCTTCAATATGAAATCAGACTCACATACATAACACTAATAGACTCAAGATTTTGTACTAATATTCTTTTTAGGTGTTTATACTAATTGTCTCTCTAAAAAATATAGACAATTATTTGTCCAATACTTACTTTTATTTTCGGACGAAATATCTGAATTTTGCACAGCATTTCTGAAGTAACAATGCCTCAACCTTTCAAAAATCATATATATTTTTATCAGTGCATTCGGATTAAAATTTCTAAGAAACGTCTGAAAATTTTGTTATTCCATTCCATCTAAAAAAAATTATCATGACACATCGATCAGCACTATTTTCTGAATTCTTTGACATTTTGACCGTTAATTAATTTGTACATATTTTTGTGAGATAGAGTGTGTGACAAACTAATAAACTGTAATAACAAATTTCAGTTGGAGTTAGGAATTCAGTTAAGAGTTAGTTAATGATAGACTAGAGATGATTACGTACACACTACAAATGTATTATGTACAGAACACTGTTGAGATAATGCTGAAAATATTTCAGAATCAACCTTCTAATTTCGCTATATTTGTTATTATTAGTTAAGTTGTGATTTCCATTAAGTCCACTCTCTCTCTTCACTCTCTGTTTCTATATATCTCTATCCTGCCTTCCGATGAGGATTATTATTGTAACATCTCAAAAAATTTGATAATTTATTTTGGACTATTTCATAATTTGAAAATTTTATGGGTTATTTTACAAAGTTCAGAAAAAAAAGGAAAACGTGGCTATTCAATTTACCCTTCGTGAACCTTGCAAAAATCATATATATAAAATTTGTTATAAGAAGCGCATTGTTAAATAACTGATTACTGAACTTTTTAGTTGACCCTGTTTTGTTATTTTGTTATTTTTTGTTGGCGACGTAGATTGTGTTAGAAATTATGTTTTAAAACTCAAAATTATTATTAAAAGAATTTTTTTAATTTGGTTAGATGATTTATTTGTATTTGATTAAATGATTTATGGGCATTGAAAGTCTGTATATTCGATTTGTGGACCATTGGAATTCAACAATTGATCAACGACTTGATATTTAATTATTTAATATTATGACTTTATTTAATTAATCTTCATGATTCTTGAACCGTTTTTCTTTGATCAATTCAATAACCATAATAATTATAATAATTCTCTTGAGAGGAGTGCTCTGTGTACATTGATGATGTCAATGAAAGATTTAAAACGTTATTGTTTTAAACACACAAAATAAAAGCTTGATTCTTTCTCTGTTTTATTAAAGCTCTGTTGCTCTCAACCATGGCCCATATATTCATCCAATCAAATTATATTTCCCCACAAAGAATTTTCTTTTAAAATAAATATTTTGCTATTATTGTTGAAAGAAATTATATTAATTTCTACTACGGTTGTACTAATAGGTGGAGGAATTTCAGCTTAATTTGGGCCATTCTCGTCTAATAATCCTTGTGCGATAGGACAGAGAGTCGTCTTAAGTCCGCATTTCGCAACTCCGAATAACCAAATTTTTATTTTACTTTATTTTTTTTTATCAAACTTTAGATTTTATAAAAATAAAGAATATTTTTTTTAACAGGTTGGCGGACCGTCGGACGGATACAGAAGATATCGGTCCGTAGCGCTTTGTTTCGGGGCGCTACAATTATGGTGTGAGTGGAGGAGATGGGCTTGGTGTTGACTGGAGGAAATGGAGATAGCATGCTAGTTAGAGGTCTTTCAAGAAGGAGAGGAGGATCTAAAGACTGCCATATTCCTTTTATTATGGTAATTCACATTTTTTTTTTCCCTCTTTGTTGTTGCTGGGCTGCAGGCTGATGCTTGATGGATATTGGTTACTCAGATTTTTTTTTATTTAAAAAATTAATATTTAAAATTAAATAAATAAGAAAATCGGATGAAGAATTTGTAAATATAGGAGGGACGGATTTTGAAAATCCGTCCCCAAACTTATGGAACATTGTTTTTGAATTTTTTATAAATATTATTTTTTGTTGAGAAATGAATTTTTTTGAAAATATGTCTCGCAATAAAAAAAATATTTTGGCTAGGGATGGATTTTGAAATTCTTCCCTTAATACGTCCCTCAATAAAATATTAATTTTTATAAAAAAATACTGTTATATTTTTAAAAACCGGATTTCGAAAAATTGTCTTTTGCTTTTCTGATTTTAAAAAAGAAACACATTCACCTCAATCATATTTTTATTTTTTTGTTAAGAAAAAAAATTCAAAATTGTTCAAATTATATTTCAACTACATAAAGTTTGAAAAAAAATCAACACAGATTAAAATATATGATCCAATATAAAATTAAAAATAAATTCAATAATTTCTGTATGTACGTTATATGTTATACGTTATTAATTATTATCTTTTTATTAAAAATATTTATTTTTGAAATTTAATAATTTTCATAATTTCTACATACCTTATAAAGGAAAGTCAAAATTGAAAATAAAAAAAATAATTGCAGATGATATATAAAAAAATTCCTGAAACACACAAATAATTGTGTTTGAAATATCGAGTTTTAAACGTGCATATCTTTTGATAAAAAAAAGTCTATAGAAAATGTTTAATATAAATCCGAAAAGCTCATAAAATGATCTAGTGGCTATTGGTGTAACTCATATCCCTCCATTTTCCGGCTTGAAAAATATCGTCTGAGCCTTCAAAACTTACAATTTAGTTCTCTGAAATTTTCGGAGTTTTTTTTATATCGTCCGAAGTTATTATTTTTTATTTTCAATTTTCATTGTCCTTTATAAGGCATGCAGAAATTATTAAAATTATTGAATTTCAAAAATAAATATTTTTAATAAAAGATAATAATTAATTACATATAACGTACATACATAAATTATTGAATTTGTTTTTTTTAATTCTATGTTGGATTATATATTTTAATCTGTGTTGATTTTTTTTGCAAATTTTATGTAATTGAAATATAATATTGTATAATTTTGAAAGAAATTTCTTAATAGAAAAGTAAAAATATAACTGGGATGAATGAGTCTGTTCTTTAAAATCAGAAAAGGAAGGGACGATATTTCGAAATTCAATTTTTAAAAATATAACATTGTTTTAGTATTTTTTTTATAAAAAATAATATTTGATTGAGGATGGATTTTTAAAATCCGTCTCATAATAAAATATTATTTTTTATAAAAAATATTAAAACAATGTTATGTTTTTAAAAACTGGATTTTGTTTGGGGATCAATTTTGAAAATCCATCCCTCCTATATTTATAATTTTTCATCTGATTTTTTATTTATTTAATTTTGAATATTAGTTTTCTTAAATAAAAAAAAATCAGTTGGTTACTGGCTTTGTTCAAGTCTTAAGAATGTGCTTCCTTAATTCGGCATCTTTATGACAAAAATAGAAATTCGATTTTGATTTCGAAAAATAACAAAAAAAATCATTTATGTTATATAAAGAATCGTTTTGGTTCGAAATAAAAGAAATTTATAACTGTAGAAAATATATAAATTACTCCTAAATATTTAAAAAAAATGAGAAATTTAATTCTCAAATTTTAGGATTCAGACAAATTTTTTTAAATCCGAAACTGTTATGAACTATCTCAAATCAAAGTTTTTCATTAAAATTTACGCAAGTTTTAAAACAAAATAATTTTCATTTGTATTTTTTGCTGGATTTCTTCTGCATGTTCTCCTCCTCCTTTTTATTGGAGGTTCATTGGAGTGATTTGCATCTCTAACACATCCTATCCTTTTTGTTCTCTTTTTTAATTCAGGTGCTTTTTTTTTGTTTGTGATGCTATAGTTGACTAATAATGTTGGCAGGTGAAAGAGAAGATATTGGAAATCAATGAATCCTTTGTGGGGTCATACAAATATAATTTATTTCCTTTTTCTATTTATTTGATCATACTCTTTGTTGATATAATTAAGACCTTATTTCCTTTTTGAAAGGGAGCTGATATACAGATATGTTTATTGATATCATCATCGATACAAGCATAATTATACATGTTAAATGAGTTATTATGCATATTAATGATTCTATTATGCAAACTCATTTTGTACAATATTATTATTATGCAACTTAAATGAATTATAATGCATATTAATGGCTTTATTATGCAAATTAATTTTGTACAGTATTGTCATTATGCAACTTAAATGAGTTATTATGCATATTAATGATATTTAAATTAAATAATAAAAATATTATACATAATAAAGTCATTAACATGCACGATAACTCATTTAATATATATAAATAAGCCCGTATTGATGACGGTATCAATAATGATATCTTCATAACATTTTCCTTTTTAAAATGACAAGTGTTAAAACCTGGCAAAAAGGTTCAAGGAATCAAATGATAGCAATTATTTCTTTTCTTAACTCCCTTCTTCTAGCTGTTTTTCATTTTTTTAAATTAATAGTTAATTATTTCTCTGTTTACTAGGTATCATTTTTTTTTTACCTTTTTCCCCCTGATATTTCAAGTTTTCAACACAATTTTGCGTTGTTTGATCAATTATTTGAACTTATCTAGATGATTTGAAAAAGAATCATGACAACTAGTTGCTATTAATTAACTCGGTATGAAATGGTCCAGGAATTATATATGGGTCACTTTTCAATACTTGACCTTAATTAATTCGTTTGAATTAATTGTTTTGGTGCTATCTGCTACAAATCAAGATGTACCAAGGAAAAATCAAGAGGTTTTTCACATGTTAGTAAAATAACATAGTCAATTTTTCTTTCTTTAAGAAATTATATGCAAGAACCAAGGTCTAATACAGTGATGATAGGTCTCGTCTTTCTACGAAGAGACGCGGGTTCAAGTTTCATAAAAGAATATTTAAAAAAATAAATACCGGATTAACGTGAGCTTTTATATATATATAAGAAATTATATGCAAGCAATCTGAGCTATTTATTCGAATAGATCTTGTAAATTCCAGTTGGGCTCCTAAAGTTGTTAATCCAAATGTATTTGAATATATTCCCATATTTGTAGATAAACAATAAAATAAATAAAAGATGCTAGCTAGGAAGATATCATGATATTGTTATGGATATAAATTTTGTTATTTATATTAACTGAATTTTATTTCAGATTAATAACTTTACTATTCAACTTATTTTATATAATATTTTATCATTCAGTTTAAATACCGTTAAAATGAATAACAACATATTATATAAATAACTTAAACATTAAAACTTTAATGTGAGATAAATTAAACTCAACTAACATAAATAATAAAATTTATATCAATAACTACATTCATACATCAATCCTCTAAACAAATTGCTTCAATAATAGGCATCACCAATAAGGCAATAATGCACCAATTTATTATATTAATTATGATGACATCTGACTTGGTATTTGGTACCCAATGTTGTTAAAGATAGATGCGATGCAAAATTTGAACTCCTACAAATTGTTACAGAGTCAACGATGTGTTGCGAATTTAATAATAATTTTAATAATGATGATGATGATCCATCCAATCTAAATTTAGTAATTCTGTAATAAAAAAATGTACTAGAAAATTTGAACTTCTTTGGAAGAGGCCATGTTCTTGACTTTGGCAAAAAAAAAAATGGGTGGGATTTTTTATTATTATTATTTTAATAACTTTCACAATTAATTTTTAAATAATTTTAAAAAATTATAAATAGAAAAAAATTATAAACATATTTTTTTAATTTATAGATCGATTGTGTTTCAAATTTCCTACAATTTAAGTATTGTTTGATATTCCATCAAAGACAATCAAAATTATATGACATTTATAACGGTCCATATTTAATGATTTTTGATGAAATATCAAATGACTCTTAAATTATATGAAATTTAAAAGGTATTCAATCTATAAGTTAAAAATTATGTTTGTCATTTTTTTTCTATTTTTTTCTATTTTTAAAAATTATTTTAAAATTAATTATTAAGATAATAGTTGTTAAATGATACCTCTAGAAAAAATTGAATGCTTCCTTAAACAGCTCACACTCTAGAAAAATTTTCCAAAAAGAAAGGAATAATAAAAAGGAAATTGAACTCTTTATCAAAGCTTTAAGGAACCAACAAAATTATTTTAGGTGCACAATTACATGAAGGCATCCAAGCAAAAAATAAAATAAAATAAAATAAAATTAGCATATCAAATGGGACATGCTTACGCCGTATAATTTCCGCATTTTTCTTCTCTAAATAAATTAAGAATATAGTTAGAAGGTTCCATCATTCAATAATTATATGGGGACCAAACTTTCCAAGTTCAACGCTTAAAAAGTTAAAATAATGTTCTCCATTATTGTTTCTTCTCCATTACTTTTGAGACTGGAGAAAGGAAAATCAATTCAAATCATAAATTTCAATTAAGAGAGATTTATTTATTTAAATGAATCAATTGATTATAGGGAAGTTATTGAAATCACTCTCTTTAATTGCGTCTCTTGACCTTCCCTTTTTTTGTTGGTTAAATTTTTCAAAAAATACAAAATAAATGCATAGGAATATAGGATCAATAGATAAAGAAAGGAAGAACTCTGATTGATTATTTGAAAATTTGATTTTTTTTTCCTTAACTTAATCATGTAGAGATGTAATAAAAAATATATATAATTAGAAGAAGATAGAAAATAAGGTAACTATATATGATAACAATGATCTAGAAGAAAAAATTGAGTAAGAAATAATATATATCAGTATACATGTATGTTTATTTGGTTATTTTATAATTGTGAAAGAAAGGAAGCTAAAGAGACAAAATGAGGAATGATTGTGATCTAACATGTAATAAATTGTTTAATAGATTCATATTTGATGAAAAATTGTGATTGAATAGATAAATCTTTTCAATGCTTAAAAGTTAATCTAATGTTCTCTATTATTACTTTTTTCTTCAGTTTGTTAAGACCGGAGGAAAAAAAATTAATTATGTGAGGAATTATTTTTTAGTACATATTGATATATAAAGTAAAATTAGTGTACTCTTAGGAGGTTAAGAGCATCGGATTCCTCAATGCTCTTAATTTAAAATTTTTCATATCAAAATTTTATAGAATATAAAAAAAAATATTTTTGAAATTTTCTAATTTGTTTTAAATTTTTTTAAAAATGACTCTAAAATAATAATAAAATAATGAATTTTTGCATATAAGAATACTCAATTTTCAAAAATCTGAAAAAAATAATTAGAAAATCTTGGTATCTATAAAATTTTATATAAATAATTTATTGAGCAACTTGAATTTATTATTTGAAGCCGATTTGATAGATTTTGAATTAAAAATTTAAGAAATCCGATATTCTTAGAAACACACTAGCTTTACTTATGATATATATATACTAAAATCATTGAACCAGACATCAGTTCTAGTTTCTCAAATTCATTTCAGGAACTTGAGAAAAAAAGACTTGAGGAACTCCATGTAACATAAATTGGAGAGGAATGATGTATGAACCTGTTTTTTCTATATTTTTTCCCCTCGGAAAAAACAGAGACATTTTAACGCCAATTCAGACTTGAAACACCTATTTCTATTTCTATTTCTATTTCTATTTGTGTTCTATTCAGATAGTTTTAAAAATGACTTGAGACACCTATTTCTATTTCTATTTGTGTTCTATTCAGATAGTTTTAAAATGGGGCGGCGGCGCAGTAGACCCCACCACATGCTGCTTGGACTTCTTCTACTCGTGCCACACATTAAATGCATGAGCCACTAATAGCCCACCTTTTCCAGGGTTAAATTTTTACAAGGAAAAAAATGAAAAGGGGTGATAACAATTAATGTTAAATTTGACATGATTCCCTATTAAGGATCTCAATCCCTCTCTCTAATTAAATATAAGAGTTGTTCAAAGTTCAAATTAATATTTTTTTAGAATTCTTTACAAAAATAATTTATTTAAAAAAGAAAAGCAAATTCTCAATTTTTATTTTATTTTATAATGTTTAGGAGTAGAGTTTATAGAATGATAGAAAACATAAGGTGACCAAAAGTCTTTTTATATTAATTAAATTCTTAATAAACAATATTGGTATATTTTCCTATGAAGAAGCTCTATTAAGGTTGTATTGTATTGTATTCAAATCAAAAGAGGAAAAAAAAATCTCATACGTTATCATCTCCATATTTATTTTTAGATATAAATTAAAAATTGATTTCTTTTTCTCTTTTGCTTCTATTGTCTCCTAAAGTTAGGATAAGGTCTTTTATTTTTCATTCCCTTTTTACCTTTGGTAGGTAAAACCGTTTTATTATTGAATTTATAGTGCATATAGGCACAAAAAATTGCAAATTTGATTTATAAATTTTATATGAATTCTATTTTGTCAATTGATGTATCAATGAACCATTTAGGTTTGAAAATTATATGAGTATGTCTCCATTGGTTAGTATCATGTATTTATTTTCCACTTAACCTTTCTATTCATGTGTGCGATTTATCTAATGTAGATAATATAGAATTTTGAACATGAAATTGTAAATCTTCCACGCTATAAACAAAAATGAATTATAAATAATATATAATACAAATTATATATCCTTCATCACAAAATTCACGGCACAAAGGAGATAATTCACATCTGCTGCTATATATTTTTTTTTTTGAATCTATAACATATAAGCTCTATTAAAATATAAATAAAAAATATATTTTATAATTAAATTTAATTATTTAAATTAAATTGAACAATTTAAATTTAATGACAATAAAGCCTCATTTCAAAGGAGGAGAGGGTCACGGAGTATAAACTAAAAATATAAACCGGGTCTAAATATTCGTAGTGCGCGTCACATCCACGCGACTCTCTCCGACCTCTGAGGCTCTGACCAAAGCAAAAACCGATCCCTACTTGTCTTCCCATCTTTTCGTATAAATAAACGCTCTTTATGTGCTCCTTCCGCAGCCTCCCTTTTCCTTCGCTTCGTTCTCTGTCGTTAACTAGCAATTTTACATTTTTTATTTCGCATTATTTTCGTTGTGTTTTCAGTTCTAATAGTCTCACCAGCTCCCCTGACACATCTAATCCAATAATAAAATAGTACAACATTGTTGTACCAGACTCTGCCATGACAATTGTTAAGAGCGCATTCTCTCGCCATTCCTCGCGTCTCTCCTCTCTCTTCGCCGCTTCCACCATTGCCAGACCTTGCTCTACGCCTAGCGCTAGTAATAACAACGCCACTCCTTCGTCGTCACCGTCGTCGTACTCTTCCACTTCCTCGTTTAGGCGTTTCGCTTCCTCCATGGGTACTGAACTCATCGATCTTTGACAATTTTCTTTTCGTTTTTTTTTTTGAAATAATGATCGGATCTGGTTGATTGATTATTTGTTGATCTTTCTATGCCTTTTCTTCTTCGATTGCAGCTGCGCGCAATTCCTACGACAGTATCTTGACATCTCTCTCCAAACCTGGAGGCGGAGAATTTGGAAAGTACTACAGCTTGCCTGCTCTGAACGATCAGAGAATCGGTAAGAGAATTATACTAAAAATGCGTCAGAATTGGATTATATTAGATGGATTTAGGACTAAGATCGGATTTTCTATGATGGATCAGATCGACTGCCTTACTCCATAAGGATTCTTCTTGAATCGGCGATCAGAAACTGTGACGAATTTCAGGTCACTGCAAAGGATGTCGAGAAGATTCTAGACTGGGAGAATACTGCTACCAAGCAAGTAGAGATCCCATTCAAGCCTGCTCGTGTTCTTCTTCAGGTCTCTCTCTCTCTCTCTCTCTCTTTCATTTGCCCCTCCTATGTATGCGTTGACTTGACTAAAAATTATTGTTTGGTCTTGTTATGAATTTTGATTTGTCTCCAATTTGCTTGTGGAATTTTGTGTTGTTTGGCAGTGACAGCCCTTCTTTAATTGTTTTTATGATTTGATATCAAGCTAAATAAGTCCAAAACTATGGTTGGTGATATTTTTCCAGCTTTGGATTTAAAAGTATTTCACTTCTAGAGAAAAGAAGGAAATATCTTTTGACTTTTAGTATATCTGACAGGTGTTGTTATCACCATAAGACATAAAAGGATCTGGTCGGTTTTACACCCGGCCTTTAACTTAAATTAGTGTGAAACATGAACAATTCTCATAATAAGCAAGGTTTAAAATTTTGTAGGTCACTTCTGGAAAGTGACCATTTATTTGGAGAAGCCTGTTCATCATTTCATTCCCATTTTATGTCAATCTTTGAAGAGCTCTGAAATGTATTTAGAGTAAAAAGTTCTAATTACATAGCAATAGGTGTTTGACTTGTCATTTATAAAATGATTAGATAATAAATGTACTTATTTTTCAAAATTTCAGGATTTCACAGGAGTGCCAGCTGTAGTTGACCTTGCCTGTATGCGTGATGCCATGAACAAACTGAACAGTGACCCTAATAAAATTAATCCATTGGTATGTGGTTTTCTGAATTCTGCACATAAGCATGTAAATTATTTTATGTATATGTCTTCATCTTTTCGCTGTTATCCTCCCAATTGACCACTTGCTATGAAGTCAGGTTTTTTTGCAATGCTGAAAAGGTAAGAGTTCATCCTTCTCGGAAAGCTTGTTTCTATATTCGAGGCTCATAAAAAGTGCCATACTTGTATCATGGTGATCATTCTCGTCGATACCAATTCTCCTAATATTTGAATACTACAATTCTTTCAAAATGTTTTTAATGATAACAGTGGGATCATTTTACTTCCTGTTATCTTTTTTCCTTCTTTTGCTGACAAGAATCAAGTTAAAAGAGTTTGAACTAAAGTTTGCTTTGTCTTCTGAAATATAATATTTTAAAATAAATACCTTTTCATTTTGTTTAATTCAATACTATTGTATAATCTTCAAATCAACAATTAAATAAATCTCAACTGGGTATAATACTATAATGTATTTCACCACCCTTACGTAGCAGCAAAGGATGGAAAAGTCAACCTTTAATGTTAAAGTATACAACTAGAAATGGAATTAAATATTAATACTTGAGATAGCATTGTTTGAAACTCAAGATTATCTTACATATAGACAGCTTAGACAAATGAAAGCTGCAATTGACTATATTACATTTTGCAGGTGCCTGTTGATCTTGTCATCGATCACTCTGTGCAAGTTGATGTTGCAAGGTCAGAGGAAGCTGTTGCAATCAACTCGAAACTTGAGTTTGAACGCAACAAAGAGAGGTTTGGGTTCTTGAAGTGGGGATCAAATGCATTTCAGAACATGCTTGTTGTTCCTCCAGGATCTGGTATTGTGCATCAGGTACTTCATTTTTTTCTCAGATGCCATATTTATGGGAAACTAGACACCACCACAAGATCAATCCACCATGCAGTAAACTAAAATTAATTTCACAACAATTTTCCAAATTTAAAAGAAGGCAAAACTTTGAATAAGATAAACAAAGGATCACAATGCTGTAATTATTTAGCTTGTTTGAGAAAGTAGCTTGAACTAAAATAGCAAAATCCTCCTTTTCGTGTGGTAAATGGTGTGCTGATTTTACTTTTTCTTTTCTTTTTATCTAATTGACAGCTTATTTTGTTAAGCCATTACCAAAATTGCTGCAGTAATTACTTTTTACATGCAAAATTTAGGTGAACCTGGAGTATCTTGCTAGGGTTGTGTTTAATAATGGTGGATTGCTCTACCCAGATAGTGTTGTTGGAACTGATTCCCACACTACGATGGTTGATGGTTTGGGAGTTGCCGGTTGGGGAGTTGGTGGGATTGAGGCTGAGGCTGCTATGCTTGGGCAGGTATGTTTCTTAATCATTCTTTTCCCCCATTTTAAGCCCACTTTGAATATCACATTCTTTTATACTACTATACTCGAGTTAAATGTTGATATGTATTTTGTGTGCTTAAAGGTGATAACGAATTATTGGGGTAGTGTGCTTAAAATAATATGTCGAAACCCACTGAAAAGTTATGCAGAGGATATAGTACCAAAGTGGCCAGGCTTTCCTTCTTTTCGTTTGCTACATTTTGCCCACTTTTGAGACGAATTAGAAACAAGATGAATGGCATTTCACTTTGAAACAAGAAATTGGCACTTCTTTATGTATTCAATTGTAACTGCTACTTTGTGTTACCCTGACATGGTAGACATTTTTAGCTATTCTGTACGTCACTTTGTAATGACGGCTTCATACTTTTAACTGAAATGATGATTTGCAGCCAATGAGCATGGTTCTGCCAGGAGTTGTTGGATTCAAATTGTCAGGAAAGCTGCAGAATGGTGTGACAGCCACTGATTTAGTCCTGACTGTTACTCAGATGCTTAGGAAGCATGGTGTTGTTGGGAAGTTTGTTGAATTCTATGGTAATTTTCATTTCTTTTCCCTGTTGTGCATATTTATTGTTTGTTTGGCTACTTTTTTGGTACACACCAATTGATACAAGTCCCCACCAGACTCTGCAATGTCACATCTTTGAAATTATTATCTTATTTCTCTGATGTTTTTTAATTCAGATTTGGTCATAACAAAAGCTTTATTCTTTCATTATTCTTTCTTTTAGTTTTGCCTGTTAACTGTAAATATTCATTCTGACTTGTGTGTTTGAACTGACATGAAATTCCACTCTTCTATATGTATCAGGGGAGGGCTTGCGTGAACTTTCACTAGCAGATCGTGCAACTATTGCAAATATGTCACCAGAATATGGTGCCACCATGGGCTTCTTTCCTGTTGACTCTGCTACTCTAGATTACTTGAAACTTACCGGCAGAAGTGATGATACAGTATGTCATTAGAAATCTAAGATACATCTTTTGTGGTTTGATATCCTATTTTACTAATTTGTGGTTTGATTCGCTTCAAGTATGAGTATTATCATCAGTTGATTAAGTTGCACACTGGTTGAGAGATCATATTATACTTAAAACAAAGATATTGTTACTGATACTAGAGTAACCAGTCAGTTCTGTACCATACTAGTACCTTCTTGATGATTACTGAATATCAGTATGCACCAGCAGAAAGAGCAGTACCTCCTACTACATGCTTTTGACTCTTTTTTTATCCTTTAGGTGGGCATGATAGAATCCTACTTACGGGCTAATAAAATGTTTGTGGACTATAACGAGGTATCTCAATTTTTTGGACTCCTTAATACATTTACATTCAGTTGTATTTTAGAAAATTTTTATCGGATGCTCTTTCTGAGACCCAGTTTTCCTATATGCAGCCTCAGGCAGAAAAAGTTTACTCGTCTTACTTGGAATTGAACCTTGAAGAAGTGGTACCTTGCATTTCAGGACCCAAAAGGTAAATAACTTATCTCATTTTTCACGAAGTTTGTATCTAATATATAGTTTAAACATGAGACCACTTTTTTATTTCTTCAACTATATTTAGTGGAATGCAAGTATACAACTTATCTTATTTTCCAGACCACATGATCGGGTACCCCTCAAGGAAATGAAATCTGACTGGCTCTCTTGCTTGGATAACAAAGTTGGATTCAAGGTGAGCTTGTATTTAACTCATGAATTCTGACAATTTTATTGTTTTAGAATTAAGGATTACAGTTCTGGATGTTCTAATGAGGCACCTATAAATTGTGTTCCTGCCATCAAGCAATATCTTGCCACATCTTTTGTCCCTTTTTTTTTTAAAGTTTCTGTGCTTTTCTTGGTTTCATACTTGCGATGTAATTGGTCTCACAAAAATTGATGGGACATAAATATTAGAGTAATGTATAACTGAGGTTATGTTAAAATTGAGGTTTTTATTAAACAAAAATGTTTTAAATGTTGGATCTGATGGGCCCTATATCAAATTTGGGGAACTGGTACCATACAAGTTAGTGCTGCTTCCTGAGTGTACTAGTATGTTCTGTACGAAATTTGATTACCTGACAATTGAAATTTTGTTTAATACTATTTTCTATTTGATCTGCTTTTAACTCTCATTGCTTTAATTGGCTGAAAATAGGGCTTTGCTGTGCCCAAAGAAACCCAGAACAAGGTTGCTGATTTCTCATTCCATGGGACACCAGCTCAGGTCAAGCATGGTGATGTTGTCATAGCTGCGATAACCAGTTGCACGAACACATCAAATCCTAGTGTGATGCTAGGAGCTGCTTTGGTTGCCAAAAAAGCATGCGAGTTGGGTCTTGAGGTTGGTATAAATTCATGCATAATTGCATAGTTTAAGCATTCTTTTATTATTTTCAAGCATTTGGCAGTTTGGTCAGTACATTGGCTAATCACTTTGTTTGTCACATCAGGTAAAACCATGGATAAATTCATGCATAATTGCATAGTTTAAGCATTCTTTTATTATTTTTCAAGCATTTGGCAGTTTGGTCAGTACATTGGCTAATCACTTTGTTTGTCACATCAGGTAAAACCATGGATAAAGACCAGCCTTGCGCCTGGATCTGGAGTTGTAAAGAAGTACTTAGAAAAGAGGTCAGTAATACATTTCCTTATTGCTGTCATATTTCTTTGATGACCTAAACTCCGAGTGCTTAAGATGTCCAATTAAGCATTAAAAACCTCAATAGTATTGCTTCTTAAAATTTGAAATTATGTCTGAAGTTGACAGATGTTGCCTTTAATTTAAGTTGGCTTACTATCAATTTATCTGATACTTAAGTTGATTATGAAAAAGACCCAGGTAAAACCAAAATAAACACCAATATAGAGGAAGCAGTTGGTTGAAGAGTTTAACAACCACTACAATATGATTATACTTTGGATCCTGTTGGTTCAATAGCAAAATCTGTTATATTTATTCCATGCCTTTTTTGACCTTGGACTTCATGTTTTGTCTTTGCAGCGGTTTACAAAAATACTTGAACCAACTTGGCTTTAACATTGTTGGTTACGGTTGTACAACTTGCATTGGCAACTCAGGTGACCTCGATGAGGCCCTGTCAACTGCAATCTCTGAGAATGGTGACATGTTATTTTTTTACCTCATGTTTAGTTTCTCTGGAATTTACATAATATTTGTTGGTTATAATTTTGTAATTTTTATCTTCTGTTGTGTTCTCAGATATTGTAGCCGCAGCAGTACTGTCAGGAAATCGGAATTTTGAGGGGCGTGTAAACCCACACACAAGGGCAAACTATCTTGCCTCTCCTCCTTTAGTTGTTGCCTATGCACTTGCTGGCACGGTAGAGTAACTTTTATGAAGCATGTCTTGGTTTATTTTTCTCTTTGTTTACTTGTATCTGCTTGGAGCAGACATAGTTATGGGCAATGATCTCTGCCTGATGTGCTTGAATGCTGTTTTGTGAAAAGACAAAAAAAGGGCAGCATTCTTATTCTTCTTTTTATTAGACTTGTTTGTCATTACAAACTTTGTATTATCATGAGATACCTTCTGCCATGATGATGATTTCATTTCATCTCTTGCTAATCATGAGTTCTTTACTTGCAGGTTAACATTGATTTTGAGAAAGAACCAATTGGAATCTCAAAGGATGGGAAGGAGGTTTACTTCAAGGATATCTGGCCTTCCTCTGCAGAAGTTGCAGATGTGAGATATTGGACTTCTCAGTTTTATACTTTTATGCCTTTACTAGAAAGTTGTAACCTTTAAATTTCTTGCTTATAAATAACATTGATTGTATTCAAATCTTCTTCTCAAATCTCATAGGTTGTGAAGTCAAGCGTGCTTCCTGACATGTTTAGGAGCACATACCAATCGATCACCAAAGGGAATCCCATGTGGAATGAGCTCCCTGACTCGTCAAGCACCCTGTACTCATGGGACTCACAATCCACCTACATCCATGAGCCTCCTTACTTCAAGGATATGACAATGTCTCCTCCTGGCCCCAAACCTGTCAAGGATGCATACTGTCTCCTAAACTTTGGAGACAGCATCACAACAGATCACATTTCACCAGCAGGAAGCATCCATAAGGACAGCCCAGCTGCTAGGTATTTATTGGAGAGGGATGTTGAAAGGAAGCATTTTAACTCTTATGGTAGCCGAAGAGGCAATGATGAGATCATGGCAAGGGGCACCTTTGCCAATATCCGTCTTGTGAACAAGCTTTTGAAAGGCGAGGTCGGGCCCAAGACTGTCCACATTCCCTCTGGGGAGAAGCTTTCTGTGTTTGATGCTGCCACGGTAAGCAACTCCTGACTTGTTGCAAAGGATCTTCTTCATTCACAGCCTTGATTGCAACCAAGATTGTAGTCGAATACTATTAAAAGTACTGTAGTTCCTGAATGCTATTAAAAAAATTTACGATAGTTCCTGAATACTGTTAACTTACTATAGTTTCTTCATTTACACACTTCATCATGTATTTCTTTTTTGTTGTACTTTTGCATGTGAACAGAGATACAAGAGCGATGGTCATGATACAGTCATCCTAGCTGGTGCTGAGTACGGAAGTGGGAGTTCTAGAGACTGGGCAGCCAAGGGTCCAATGCTTTTGGTAAGATCTCTACTATAAGAAATTTAAACTTTTTCCTTCTTCATGTTTATTAATACAGTTGGGATTAGTATTGTCATCAACCGTCTTACTTGCAAATGGTCAATTTGCAGGGTGTGAAGGCTGTTATAGCAAAGAGTTTCGAAAGAATCCACCGAAGCAATCTCGCGGGAATGGGAATAGTTCCTCTCTGCTTCAAGGCTGGGGAGGATGCAGAGACCCTTGGCCTGACCGGCCATGAACGATTCACCATCAACCTTCCGAGCAATGTCAGTGATATTAAACCCGGGCAGAGCGTTACTGTGTCAACAGACAATGGCAAGTCATTTGAGTGCATTGTCCGCTTTGATACTGAGGTATTCTTTAATTAGTTTATAATTTTTTAACCTAGCATCACCATACTATATTGTAATCATATATGTTATGGTCGTGATTTTTAGGAATAGTATTGAAATCTCATCATCTCGACCTAGTGAATTATTTCCCAGACATTTCTTTCTATCATAATTGTACCCCACAAACATTTTTCCTTATAAACCAGAAAAGGAAGTCCAGGTAACCTCACTTTGAAAGGGAAAGAAAACAACAAAACATGCAAATAATTTGTCATCTCCAGCATGCTAATGCACCATGGCTAAGCTGCATGTAAATATAAATCTGAATTCAGTGTACTATAATTGGATTGGTAAGGTTTGGATTTGGTTTACTTATTTTGACCATATTTCTTTTTTTGCTATTGTTGTAGGTTGAGTTGGCATATTACAACCACGGCGGCATTCTGCCCTATGTTATTAGGAACTTGATCAATGCCAACCAATAGCTTGTTATTTTTGATGATTTTATTATTTAGGGAATTAAATTTTCTGCCTTGTGGAAGCAAGGCATGTCCCCATTCTGTTGCCTCAGCTTTTTCCTATTTAAGCTGGCTGAAGAAATAAGTAAACTGTATTTATCTGGTGCTCATTCAAATTTAAAATTACTGTACTTCAATTCATCATGATATAAAAGTATTGAAATTTGTTTGAATTGATCTGGAGGTCAGGTTTATTTCATAACTACAATAGAAAGAAATCATATGTTCCCTCTTTGTTGTATTTTAGCGTTGCATCATCTATGGAAGGACGTGATCAACATCTTGCTCTAATATCAATTGTCTTCATCGTGAAAATAATTATAACTGTTATTAGTTTTTTGGAACCGGTGCTTATTTTGAAATAATCTCATTTAATCATTTTTCCTTTTTATGTCGTTGAACAGTATTCCCTAAATCAACGTATTATTTTTTGTTACATTTTTTTTGTACTTTCAAATTTGGTTTATTCAAACTTAAAAAGGTTTACAGTTCTTTCGAGTGAACTCAATTTGATTTCTGAAAAATTGACATCCATTAAAACTTGCAGGTCTCAAAATTGAAACATCATTTGTCATTCGTTTTGCAAAAAAAAAAAAAAAATTGTAGATTTTGCCTCTTCTTGATTTTGTCATTCGTCATTGTCAGTCCTTACATTTTAACAAATCATTCTGACATTAGATAAGCTCAACTAGTATTACTGATGCTCAGCTGGAGATCAACCCGTTTCGGCTCCGGAAAAATGCCAACACCACAGGTTGGTACATGCTGTCTATGCACAGCATATCTCTTTATCTTCACCAACGCTCCTGTGACGAATATTTTAGATTGTCTCCTTTTCTCTAAATGCTTTTGTTTGGCAAGATGGATAGTTCGACAAATTTTCGCATCATCTTTATCAGCTCAATGCAATTTGGCGCACCAAACACCTTGCCCAGCAATCAAAATATGCACAAGACAGAGAGCCAGAAAAGAGAGACAATCGTCTAAAATTCCGGCATCAAGGAGCCGTGGATATAGTGACATACTATGGCATGTATCAACCATGAAGTTGTCATTCTTCCAAAGCCGAGACGACTTGGTCTTCTTCAGTCATAATAGTAGTGATGCTTATCATGTTCAATGCCATGAGGAGGCATTAAATGGCAAAGAGAGATGACAAAGTGTAACAAAATTGAATTTAAGAAACAAAAAAAACAAAATTGGACGCTCATATGGATGAAAAACCAACAGATACCAGACTGGTGGTATTTGTACTGATGATTATCTCAGAACATTAATTCCTATAAATAGATTTTCAAAAAATTTGAATACAGAAAAGATCCTAGAAAAAAGATTACATCCCACTGAACTTTTGCCCGTAGAAATAGAGTTTTTTTGTGGATTTTAGTAAAAACATTTGCTCAAATGGTAAAAAAAAATATCTGAATGGTGTCTGAAAAATAACTTTTGTTAGACTGGAATTCTGATATACTGAAAATGAGACATTCCTAACAATACCTAAAGGGGTCTTAACATCCAAAATTAACAAGCGTCTACAAAATTGCATAGAATTTAGTATGGCTGGCTTTACATGTTCACATTAATATACAGAATAAACTATAAAGAATTTGCTCATTCAAAATTGACAACACATCGAGTCACCAAAACGCCAATTATGGTCGTATTAAGTTGAACTATGTATAAATATGATTTTTTTTTTCATGATTCACATTTAACATTAGCAGAGATTAATGCTTGTTAGTGACATCGCACACGCTTATTAGTGGCGTGTCATGCCTATACGATTATCAAATACCCCTCAAGTATATATTGTTTTCTTCATTTGTATTTCACAGTCTGTTCCTTTTTCTGTCTGGTAAATGCATGCTAATCTTACTGGTGCCATACATACAGAATATAATAGTCAAACAAATTGAATAAGAAAATCAACACAAAATGAAAATCAATGCAACTACTGAACTTCATATATACCATGAGTTCGGCTGAGATGTAAAGGCCTTTTTCCTGTTACCTGATTTCTGTTGCTCCAACTGTTGTTTTGCCAGTCACAGAAACTTATCCAATCCATATAACTTCTCATAGGAATCTGAAGAGTTGAAGGCCAACAACACACTATTGAAATTAATTTCTATTAATTATAATATATATGAATTTATATGTAATATAAATATATATTGAATAATGGACTGTCAAATATATAATTAAACTCATTATGAAGTGATTGAATTAAGTATTATTTATTGAATTCAATATGTATCATGAGAAGTAGGGCATTTAATATGTAGAATGCGTATTGATAATTTTATGATTTAGTGATGATCTAAATTATATAAATTTTGGTAATAATAAAATTATGCTATTGGTCTCCGGAGAACACAATTAATAGACAATTTTCTGATTATGAAGTTAAACCCGATGAGAGAGAAATTAGTTCTGATATAGATCCGCTAAGACATAATTGTTGGTTTGCCAACCTTTCAGTTGTTGACGTCCATTATATATTTTAAAATCACCCTCTCCCCCCCTCCCTCCATTATTTCTACAGAAGAAACCAATAGACAATTTCTCTCAATATTCGGGTTTTTTTTTAAAAGAGAAGAAAGCTACCTGCATTGATCTTCTCTATCTCTCCATCGGATAAGAGAAAAATTATCGCGAAGGTTTAATAAATCCTGTGATCAACGGAGTTGTATCTCTCTGAAAAACCGATAATATAAATCAAGATAATTTTAGAATTAAAGGTTAAAAGATTTATCAAAAGATTATGATAAATTTAAGATTTATGAGGCGTGAGAAATTTTCTATCACACACTAACTTGTGTATGTATCTGACGATACGAACCAGATATGTGACGATCGCATTTGCCTAAGACTCATATTTATAGACAACCAGCTGTGCGCGTATCGAGCGTATCAGACCGGTGTAAATCCATCACACTGTACCTTTTCTTAATGTTCAACAGATAAAATCTCACGTGGATTACATTTGAATATGATCTGAAAAAAAATTCATTACAAATATATGCAATGAGATCTTCATCCATGGATTAATTAGGAGGTGATTAAAGATTAAATAAATTGAGATAATTCACTTTAAAAATTACTAAAAATGCTATGATCACAATTTATTCAAATGGATTGTTACATTCAATTGTGTCAATTTAAAATTGAATTCACCATGCATTTATAAAGGAATATACACACAATGCTTGCATTGTCAGATAACAAACACCTCTCAAGGCATATATACATTTAAAACTCTCCTTTTTTTTGTTATATAACTCTTCAGAAGTTACGAAAAGACACGTTTATTGAATCAAAAGGTGCAATTTTGATTTAACAAATTCGCATCATTTTCAAAATTGAATTCACATTTTTGTTTCTTTTCTTCCAAATTTAAGGACATATTTTGTTAGTACTAATCATAGAACTGCGACCCAAACATGAATCAAAGATGAGAGTTAGAGAATTCAATACGCACGTCCCGTGGTATGGTATGGCTGGCATAAATTTTTTTTTTCACGTGCATATCATGCTGTGTTAAAAATAGGAGGAAGGTGGTACGGTGCGGTTAAGACATGTTGTGCTAAACGTGTCGTGTTGATTCGATACACTGTGTTAAACGTAATGTGCTTTAATCATGTTATGTCGAGTTAATATGACATACTACATGTACTTTAACCATGCTAAATATATTTTGTAGGAAAAAATTCGAAAAAATCATTAAAAATTGTAAAAAATTCGGAAAAAATCTTAAAAAAATTTCAAAAATTTTAAATTTATTTGCTGCTAAAAAAATTAAAAAAATTGAAAAAAAATTAGAAAAAAATTGTAAATTTTGTAAAAAAATTCAAAAAATAAGCTGAAAATTATTTTTAAATTTGAATTTTAAATTAAACTGTGTTTATTGAGGTACATTATTTTGAGAATATTTAACACTGCTAAGGAGGTGGGGGTGCTGCGGGATACACCAACTAGAAACAAATATCATACATAACCTATTTTTTAATCCTCATTACAAAATTCCGTCAGAAAATTTGGCCAACAATTCGTGTATGCTATGTCTATCTGGTGCTAACTGTACTTGCCCGTGCCTTATTTATTCGTACCTACACGTGCCTATACATGCTTATTCATACCAACATGTATCTATCCGTGTCTATGCGTATTCCCGTGCCATACCTATATGTCTCTCGTGTCGTGTCGTATCGACCCCCTGAGCTATGCGGCTATCAGCGACGAAAACCCAATATGACACATATAATGGCATGGCATAGAACACGTATAACACAATACGAATCGACACATCATATCGTGTCGTGTCTTGATACTGCGTATAATTTCGAGAACACTAGATAAGACCTTGTTCTGAGAGTTGGTTTACTTAAAATTTTGTTAGTTTTTCCAGATATTTCTACAATTATTAGCATTTTGTATTTTTCTTATTATAAAAGGGGTTGGTGATGGGGTGATTACATGGCAAATTGCATCAAGAAGTACAAATTTCATATTTTTTTTCCTTATCTGATGATTAATTTATACAGTTTTAGGGCCTAAAATGTTTTTTTTTCTTGATTTTATATTATAGAAAGCTGTATTTTATGTTTTTCCTCAATTTCTTTTATTGATAGTGTTAGGTTTTCTCCCTCCCTTTTTTACTGAGCTTCAGGGTACAAATAGAGAAAAGAGGTGGCACTGAAGAACGAAAGCTTGAGCAATTTTTTTTTTTTTTTTTGAGGAGAGAGAGCTTGAGCAAGTTTTGATAGTTATTATATTAGAAGTGGATCCATTGACAATTATTAACTTAATAATCTTTACATCGGATCTTAGTTTTGATAGTTAAATATTTATTTTGTAATACATTTATACCATAATTTTTTTTAAATCTATTATATATAAAATTCATTAAAATATAAATAAAAAAATAACATCTATAAATTAAATTTAAATCATTTAAATTAAATAAAATAATTTAAAATTTTATAACAATCAATATATCATACAAAATTTATGACAGTGCTTACGAACCCAGTATAACAGCTCCCTTAAATTAAATGATCCGACCAAAGAAACAGCGACGCGCTATTGTATAGTAGTTTGCAAAAGAAGAAATAACCAACTGCCCCCAAATCACCTTCTTTGTCAATTTTTCCTTCTTTGCTGTCCTTCCTCCTCGCTCAAACCCTACTACAAACTCTTCCTTTCTTCAATGGGGCAATCTCCAACCGACGACGAAATTGACCATTACAAGGTCCTCGATCTCCCCTCCGGCGAAGAGGGCTCTCGTCTAACCTCCGACCAGATCGAGAAGGCGTATAAGACCCAATCGCGACTGCGCCACCCCGACAAACGCCCCGACGATCCCAACGCCACCGCCGATTTCCAGCTTCTACGCTCCTCCTACGATGTGTTGAGAGACGAGCAGTCCCGCCGCGCTTTCGATGCCAAGCTCCGGGCTAGGCGCGAGAAGGAGGTGAGGGATTTGGCGCGCGATGGCAAGAGGAGGAAGCTTGCGGCGGACCTGGAGGAGAGAGAGCGCGCCGCAGAGAGAGGGGAGCCAGCGGATGCGGCTGAGGTGGAGAGGAGGAAGGAGAAGAGTGTGGCTAATGAATTGAAGAGGGAATTGGATGCGTTTCTTAACAGGAATGTCAGGAGAAATGAACCTGCTGCTGGTTCTGCTTCGGTATGTACCACGGTTTCTTTACATGGTTTCTTCTTTGTGGAACTTATTAATTGGGAAAATAAGGATGATATCAATATCAATATTGTGTATTTCATACTTTCTTATAAATAAAGGACTGAATTAGAGTATCAGTACTGGAAGTTGGTTTCGGTGACTAACCCTTGAATTTAATTCGTTTGCTCCGGTCCAGTATATATGACCAAAATTGTTACTTTGGGAAATTAAAATGATCAAAATTCTCTGGAATACTCAGCAAAAGGAAACAATAGAAAAGGCAAGAAGAGTAAAATAATGAGGCCTATCAATGTCCTGTTATGTATTTTTAACAGCGGAAGCTCAGCACCGGTTACTGGCATTGCACTGCGGTGCCAGCAAGTAATCCATAAACTTGACCTTTTGATTTGGTAAAAGGATTGCTAGTTTAGATCACATATTTATTGAATTGCATAATTACAGAAAAAAATAATTTGTTAAGAGGTTGATAAGCTTTACTTGGAACAAAATCAGTATGTTGTGGTAATCGAAGGAGAAACTGACAAAAAGAAAACTGTTGTAATGTAGACATCTAAAGAAGAGAAGCATGACAATTCAGAGGACAGATCAAACAAGGAGAAAATACTGAAGGTCTCATGGGAGAGAACCTTGGGTGAGTACAGTGCTGCTAGGCTGAGAGATATATTTCAGAAGTTTGGAAAGGTTGAAGATGTGGTGATTCGATCTAAGAAATCTAAAAATAAAGGGACAGCGCTTGTAGTCATGTCCTCCAAAGATGCTGTGGTAACCTCTCTCTCTCTCTCTCTCTCTGTTTATATTTTTATTCTTTCGGGGTGTGGCAGGTGAGAGGTTGAGTGGTGTTGTCCTAACTTATATATGCTACATTTTTTGCAACTTAGAATGAATTTTGGTCTATGTTGAAAACAATTTGATCGAGTTGTTCTGATTTTATCTGTGTTTCTCAATGTGGGTGTGTTTTTGGAGAATTGTAATTGAGGAGATATAGTAGATGGTGTGCTTGGATACAAATAAGGGTACACTAGATATGTGATATGCGATAAATGTATATGGAGATGGATATTGGATAAATTAGATTCTATGAGGATATACATGCACGGATGTATTAGATGCAGTGACCAGTACCATACCTTATCTTAATTGATATCCTTATCTGCTTCCGAATGCCATATAGTGTATATTTTTTTAATCCGCCAAAAGATATCCAAATCTGTATCTGTCCAAATTCAAACATCAGCACAATTCACATTGTTTTTTGTATAATAATGTGGGTCTGAGTGGATACAAGCTTGCCCATTTTCATCGTTCTCATCCCTATACGAGTTTCAATTTCTGTAGCTGTGTGATGTGGCATGTTGATAGTTTGTTTTAAACAAAATGGTGGAAGCATATTGCAACAATACTATTTTCTGGTAACTGTTAACTTTGTAATAAAACCTTAGATTTCTTGGTTTTATTTTTCTCACAAAAGAAGGAAAGAAAGATAGGTATGGTGGATTAATTACTTCCCCATCTTTGACTTCTCCTCAATGAAGAAACATATCCATTAATCAACTTATCCTTCTATCTTGCCCCTTCTTGTGTCACATAGATCTTCTTAGCTAAAAAAGTATGAAATTTCTTGTAGTTCATCTTGAATTTTTCTCCAATCTTTCGAGGAACTTGTGATATCATTTTATTCAACTTAAGACCTGATTATAACTTGTAATTAAATTATTGACAGGTGGCAGCTACACGTTCAATGTGTGGGGATGTGTCAAACCCATTGTTAGTTCTTCCCCTCCAAACAAATTCAGATAAGCCAGATGGTTTCTCTGTGCCATTTGCCGAAGCTAATGATGAACCCATGGTCAGCAAAATAGCAGGAGCAGGCTTTAGTGATTATGAGGCTTCCATATTAAAGAAACTCCAACAGGTAAATTATTCTTTACAAAGTTATCTTTCCAACTGGATACCTAGTTCTCACTTAACGCCTGGTCCCTATAAATATTTTATGAGACATCAAACTGAGCAAAGAAAACCAGTGAAAAAGTTTTGATATGTTGTCCAATGCGACATTTAATACTTGCAAGAGAGCACTATCCAACCACTTGCTCTCGTTAAGAGACTTTCTGTGCCATCCTCACAAAAATTTGTATTCCCTTAGATTGGTTTTGTACTTGTGATGATAGGCCTTTTTTCTTTCCTAAACAACTACATGTAAGGTTAACAGATTCATTTAAGAGCTCTCCTGTGACTATTACATTTCCCTTCATGGGGTTTTGATTTCTATCTAGTAATCTCAATGTATCGGCCCTGCCGAGAGCAGGTCAATTTCACCACCCCCTGGGATGGGAGCTTTCTTGTCTTTAATAGAGTTGTTACTTGTTTCTTCTTATCGAGACTAATGAAAGTAAACCTATGCAATAATATGTATTATACTCCTGTGCTAACTGTTTCTTGTTGTGCCACAGCGAGGTGCAAAGACATGAAGAACTTTGATTGGAAGCACTCAATGGAACTTTCTTGGGGTATCAATTGCAATGGAACTTCTTGTGTTAGCTCTAAATTAGGCTGCAAGGGGTATGTAATTTCTGGATAGGGTTGTGGGTACTATTTAATTTGGCCATTCCTCTCACCATTTGGGATGTGTCAAGATTATGTATCCATTTCTGTAATATTTGATTCCTTTGTTAGGTTCTTTGGTATTCATTGCACTCCAATAGAATAACATATTATATTACTGATTAATGAAAAGATGGGAAAAAAAATGGTAGGCATAGTTCTCACTACCTGGTGCTTTAGCTCTTAATTTTTTTTTTGTGATAACTGATCTTTTGTGTACTTCTCCTACAAATGCAGAAGTTACAGCAGTAGCAATTTCTTTTCCGGAAAGATATGGTTGATTTTCTACATTAAGCAATTTTATCTGTTATAAGAAAATGGCTGAAAATTATTATAAATATAAAATTCCAAATTGTTTATCAAGCTACAGGCACCACCAGACGCTACTCGTCTGATACCCAGGAAAAAGATTGTCGTCTCAGGTAGAGGGTAGGCAACTAAAACACGAACTGAAATCGTGTTTCCTCTGTCATTGTTTCAGTAGTTAATCAGTGGTGGAATTGTCCACTATGATGTCTTGTCCATGTTTGTCTTGAATCTTTATGTAAAGGTTTTTACCAGTACTGAACATGGACTGGTATGGTGCTTCCTGAGTAGTCTTGTTTTATGTAAGAAAAATCTTCTAACTGCACGACTTGGATCTTCTTCTTTTTTTGTCAAGGTACCATTTCCAAGGTAGGTGGAGGTACAGTCGAGCGTTCATTCCATTATCATAAAAGCTTTCGGACAGAGATATCAATGGATATGTATTAATGGATACATACACATGTTGGACGAGCGTTTTCATATTCGTAGTAGTCTAGTGTTTTCTATACTCCGTTTTTACTCATTAAATTTAGTCTTGTTCATATTTTATGTTTTTATTTATCGAGATTAACAAATAACAAAAAGTAATGAATAATTATTATGTAATAGATTTATAACTTATATGGCTACAAATATAGCAAACAATTTTTTTTAATACGTCATGTATATAATATAATAAAATATAAAATTTATAATTATTGTTATTATAATAGTTAGAAGAATATAAATTTGTAACTAAATAAAATTATATAAAGTACTATATCACTTTTAATTTTCACTAAATACATATGTTGAGACAAATAACAAACGTTGAAAAAAAATTAAAATAAACAAATCGAACCTAGATTACGAAACACATGTACTCTGACATCTATTTAAAAAAAAAAGAATATTTTTAGATATTTGAACGCATGAATTTAGAATGACTTATGAATGAACATTTTGTTAAACATTCCAAAATAAAATATTTATGCAAAAATTTTCGAATTATAATAAATTTTCAAACAAAATTTCATTTTTAGGGTATCAACTAGTTCTAGCCCGGGCTACTAAGAACTGATTTTCACAATGGAAAATATTATAGAGATATCATTATTGATACCGTCATCGATACGGACTTATTTATATACATTAAATGAATTATTATGTATGTTAATGATTTTATTATGTATAGTATTTCTATTATTTAACTTAAATATCATCAATATGTATAATAATTTATTTAAGTTACATGATGATAATATTATACAAAATGAATTTGCATAAATAAAGTCATTAATATGCATTATAATTCATTTAAGTTATATAATGATAATATTATATAAAATAAATTTATATAATAAAATTATTAATATGTATAACAATTTATTTAATATGTATAATTAAGGTGGTACGATGGACGACGGTATTAATAAGTCGTATTCCCTTTTCACAATTTCGACGCAAAAGAGCGCGAAATATCGCCTCCAGATTTTTTCTGTTCCTTCCCTCCTCCCTTTTCCTCACTCGTCGCCGTCTCTCTACTCCAGCTCCAGCAAAACTGTCTCTCAATTCCGAAGATCAAAGAAGGATAACAAATAAACAAATAAATATACGAAAAAGTTACGCCAATAGGAGCACTGTTTCACCACCCGCACTGCCACTGACTTCTCGGCCTGCCATGGCAACTTCCCTCCTTCCCACCATTAACACTTCACACCCAATTCTCTTGAGTAGTCTCAAGGAACCACCACCTAAATACAACCGCCGCCTCAAAACAACCGCCACACCTGTCCAGCGCAAATTCAAGAAATCATCAATGCAGAAATCTGAAAACAAACGCCTGTCCCGGATTATTTACCACCATGTCCAGTCCGGCCGGATGGAGGAGGCCCGGCAACTGTTTGATGTTACAAAGAAGCATGATTTGTTCCTCTGGAACTTCATGATTAGAGGTTACACTCAAGCAGAGTGCTATGAAGAGGCCATTGCGTTCTACCACGGCATGCTTCGAGCCGGGTTCATAGGCAATAATTTTACGTTCCCTTTTGTTATCAAATCTTGCACATGTTTGCTAGCCCACGAAGAAGGGTTGAAAGCCCACGCCAGATTGCTCAAGTGTGGTTTGGATTCTGATCAATTTGTTGGAAATTCTCTTATAGCCATGTACTCAAAATTCGGGATGGTTGGTGATGCTGAGAAGGTGTTTGATGAAATGCCTGTTAGGGATATTGTGTCCTGGAATTCCATGATTGATGGTTATGTGTTAAATGGAGAAGGAAGAAAGGCTCTGTCATGCTTTAGGGATGTGCCAGTATCTCTAAGTAAGAAGCATGACCGTTTTGGGATAATGGGTGTGCTTGCTGCTTGCTCTCTAGAAGCGTCTTCCAAAAGCGGAAGAGAAGTACACTGTTACATGATCAGAAACGGCCTTGAGAATGATATTAGGGTGGAGATTTCTCTTCTTGACATGTACTGTAAATGTCACAACATGAGTTCTGCTGAAAAAGTATTCCACAGAATTTCTATCAAACCCGTATTTGCGTGGAACTCTCTAATAGGTGGATATTCTTTGAATCAGCAACATGACACAGCCATCTCTTGCCTTAATGAAATGTTATGTGAGAATGCAGAACCGGATGCTGTTACCATGATCAACCTGCTTCCCTCTTGTGCAAAGAATGAAAGTATATCGGTTGGAAAAATGATTCATGCATATTCTATACGAAAAGGTCTTCTACCTCATATGTACCTCAAGACTGCATTAATTGACATGTACGGGAAATGCGGTGAATTGAGATTGGCACAGTTATTGTATAATCGAATGTCAGAGCATAATTTGGTTTCTTGGAACACGATGCTCTCAGCATACATGAAGAAAGGGATGCATCAAAGGGCAATTAAACTGTTTGTTGAACTACTAAATGAGTTTGTAGAGCCTGACCTATATACCACATCCACAATCATACCAGCATATACTGCGCTTGCCTCATTGAGGGATGGCAAGCAGATACACAGCTATGTGGTCAGGATGGGATTCTCTGACAATGTCGTTGTATCGAACTCGATAACCTACATGTATGCGAGAAGTGGTGATCTGAAGAGCTCTAGAGAGGTGTTTGACAGAACTACTGAGAAGGATTTAATCACATGGAACACAATTATGATGGGTTACGGGATTCATGGTCATGGAAAAGCTGCACTTGATCTCTTTTCTCTTATGAAAGCTAAAGGGATCAGACCAAATGAGAGGACATTTGTCTCAGTCTTGACTGCTTGTAGTGTGTCCGGTTTGACTGAAGAGGGCTGGATGCTGTTCAAGTCCATGAAAGAAGATTATGGCATTTTGCCTCGGACTGAGCATTATGGATGCATGGTTGATCTCCTTGGCCGTACAGGCGACCTTGATGAGACATTGAGATTTATAGATAACATGCCGATAGCCCCTTCAGCGACAATTTGGGGATCCTTATTGACTGCAAGTAGAAATAACAATAACCTAGAAGTGGCTGAGCTGGCTGCAAAGAAAATTTCAGAAATAGAGCATAATAACACAGGTTGCTACGTAACACTTTGTAACATGTATACTGAAGCAAGGCGGTGGGACGATCTGTCTCGGGTGAGAGACCTCATGAGAGAGAAGGGGTTGAGGAAAACAGTTGCTGTTAGTCTGGTTGAGATGCCTACCAAGCAGTATAGCTTTGTGAATGGCTACATGTCGCATGCTGAAAGCTCGGCAATTCATGAAGCATCTGATATACTATCAACATTTATAGGAGAGAACTTGCTGAAACCAAACATGTTTGATCCGATCCACATTGGGGCAAAGAAATCAGTTATGGCTAATAGGCATAGTGCGAGACTGGCTGCTGTATTCGGACTGATTTCTACCGGAATTGGAAGCCCAGTATTAGTGAAGAAAAATGTGAGAATATGCAATCATTGTCATGATGCTCTCAAAAAGATTTCCAAGTTTACGGGTCGAGAGATTGTGGTTGGCGACTTGAGCATTTACCACCACTTTTCTGAGGGATCATGCTGTTGTGGTGATTACTGGTAAATTTTTGACAGTCTTGTAGTTCTAAACTGAGCCTTTTTTTTTTCTTTTTATTCTTGAATTATATAGCACCTAGTATGCAGGAGCTGTACTGTAGTTGTAAGATGATTTGTGAGAAGCAAAGTTTTTACAAGAGAACAAGCATGTTTTAGAAAAGAAATGGAATAGAAATGAGCAATTATACGAGAAACTTGATATTCTCAATTTCTTCAACGCAGTAATCAGCCCAAAAGGCTCTCTTCTACATCTATAAAATAAGACTACATTATGCTCTAAACATTTTAAGTATCACGCATATCACAACATAGATGTATATATTAACAGAGACATAAATACTACATAAATTTAGCAATTTTTTTGACATCGTGATGATTTGTAATAATGGTTCTGCGTCGATGATGTTAGAAAAGTGTAGAGAAGGGAGCTTAGGTTCCTTCCTTTAAATTCCTAACACTGAGGCCCAGAAGACATCTCTTGAGGGATATCAGTTTTGTTGATCATTGAACTGAGTTGATAGGGTTTTGATGTACAAAAGTTTGTCGTATTATAAATTCGATGATCTGTGAATCATTAAATTGCATCGAACATGGTTTGTGCAAGATTTAAACTGTAATCATATTACACTGGTGAATTGCATACCAGCATTTGAGTGAATGAACAAAGTTATGTGCATAAAATATCTAGGAAAAATTGTTGCAGGTTAGCATGTTATGTACATACTTTTTATATTCTAATCGTGAAAGCAATCAACTATCGTTGGATTTTAGCATGTCATCCGCACAACAAGCAACATTAGCATTTAGCTTGTAACAATTTACTACTCTTAGAAAAGCCCTAAAACAACAACAACAACCACCAACTTTTGGCATGAAAAACATCAATCGAGTGCATGAGAAGATGAAGGGAAGCACTGCCCTGTAAACAAAGCAACCAAATTTTACAGTTCAGTGCTCAACAAAAATGAATATGTAAGAAGTTTCATGTTAAAATGTTACGAGCACACAAGTAATTGGAAAGGTATAGGTTGCTTGGCAATATCTTAATCCAAGCATCCAACCTGTTGTGTGAGTAATTTTTTTGATCAAGTACATATCACATCCTCAAAAGTAACATAGATACAATTTCCCTATCTATTGCATCTTTTTTTTCCTTCGCTTAATCAGCTTCAATTGAACTAAATTACACAGAAACATATTGGAAAAACAAGAAATATCTCACCAATTCATCTCCTTCCCTTGCTCCTCTCCTCAGCCTCCTTATCAGCCATTTTCTTGGCAGCTACAGCGAGCTTATCCACGGCATCTTGCACTGCATCTCTCCCTCCGATGAGAAGCCTCGTCACGACCTCTGGATCGGTCTCAAATCTCGCCTCCTCGAACTCCTTCCTCGCGTTCTCTCTCAGCACCTCACGCCAAGGCACCCCACGCGAGTCTGGCCACGTGAAGAATCGCGACGCGCGTAGGACATCGCGGTAGAGGCTCAGCGCCTCTCGTCGCGTGCTCGTCAAGCTCCGTCGGAGAGAATCATCGTCGTCGTCGTCTGCGCCTCTCTTCGGATCCTTCTTGGCGAGGTGGCGATCGAGAAGCTCGTCGATCGTGTCGGGACCTTCGTGGATGCGGCGCGAGATGGAGAGGGTTTGACGGAGAGAACGGTGCGAGACGCGACAGATGGAGGACGCCATTATTGCTTTTCTTTTCCTTCCTTTCCTTCTCTTCTCTGTGAACTTGATCTCTCTGTTTCATATGATCTTATTCCTGTTTACATCTGAGAAAACACCACCGATGTATTCATCCATGAGGAAGGCTTTCTGCTTGATCCAGTCCATGTGTAGAGATCAAAATCAAATTTAGGCCCATAATAGATGAAGAGATGAATAACTAAAGGACATGTGCAGTGTCTTACTTGAACAAGCCCAAGTAGAACTTCTAGAGCAATTCCAGTCAAATTCCCCGTCTCCTCCGCCGACACGCAAAACCTCATAAAAGTCGCCTTATCAAATCCACTCTCCTAACACTTCTTCTTCCTCTCTCCTCTCTCAATCTAATGGCTTCGGGATTCAGGTAAGAAAGAGGTATAATTAAACAGTTACCAATTATCATTTCCTCCCATCAAATTTGTCAAAATTACTCATGTCGCTTTTGGATCTCTTGGAATCTCAGGTGTGGGTCATGTGGGACCGACCTGAATCTTAACGCGGCGCATCTGTACCCGGTGAACACGTACTTTGAGGCCGGCAACAAGAACACCATCTCCTTTTCATGGATCGACGAATCGAAGTTCAAATTCAGCAAGGAGGATAAGATCAGACCGTTCTTCGAGACGGTCAGTTACTGGGGCATCCAGCGCAAGCGGACCCGCATCATGTGTGACTCTTGCGGCCGCCTTGTCGGGTATATCTATGACGACGGGCCGCCGATCATGGAAGGTCACGGGCAGTTCGGCTTCGGGCCAAGCCAGGTCATTCCTAGGCGACCGAGGTATCGGTTCAAGGTCAAGGAGCTTAATGTTGCTCCTTCCTGATTAAATGTTATGTTTGGTTCCTTGATTTTTGGCAAGTTCTCTGTGTATATTTGGGTATAATAAGGGATTTCGCTTGATGAAAGCAAGTTGGGATGTTCTGTTTGTTGGGGGTTTTATTTGTGAATATGCTTGAATGAATAAGAAATTAAGACTTGCTTATGTAATGAGTAGCTTGATTATTAGAATCTAAACAAAAGGATTACTTGCATTTTTTGGGCTGTTGTCTAATGTAATGATGTGTTGGATTACTTACATTTATGGATACCGGTATGAATTATACCAGGGGGGAAAACCTTAAGCCCACTACTTGTACGGTAGTCCGGTACCAATCCTGCAGTACCGATCCATATTGATACTATCCCAGACTACTCAGCTTGCCTACTTAGCATAGATAATAATAGGTTTTATTTTTTTTTATAAAGAGATATAAATTTAAATTTCGTAATATTTAAAAAATAATAAATGTTATTCTTAACAGCAGCTTTTATTTCAAAACAAAAAAAAAATATGTAAAGCGTTACAAGCATTAGAAGCGATATTATAAACTTTTAGCTAAAACCATCAGATAACAAAATCATTAATTTGAGGACCAACTAGCATGGACAGCGCATGTTTGTTGTTGTTATTGTTGTTGAGATGCAAAGAGCATGAGTTGTGATGGTCAGTAATGTTGGAACACCTTCTTCCAATCAGCCTCTGACATGCTGACATTAATTGTACCCAGGTGGTCCATTCTCATGGTAACAATCTCTTGATAAGTGTGAAAGTAAAAATTTAAAAGGCAAGAAGCTGAAGTTGGATTTCACCACTTTGAAAGGGGATCTAGACGTCTAGTGTTGTTAAATTGCATTTGTTTTGGTTTTAAGCATATCCAAATCCCAAGACTTCTCTGAAATAATTTAATTTTTTGAATTCTTTGCTTTAAAAAAAATTGATTAATTTTGAATTCAGTGTTGTGTTCTTTATCAGCACTTAAAGCGGAGAATTTCTTAATTAATGATCATCAGAAAACTGCACATCTGGTAATTAAATTTCTGAAATAGATGGAATTCATCGTTAATATATAGACAGCTTGCATTACAATAGTGATGATACAATCTTGGAAAACCATAACAGTCTCTAACAATAACTGCTTGCTCCTATCAAGGTAAACACATTTTATGATACAAAAAATAGCATCATCATCTGGAGACATACTGACATAGAATAGAGGCAAACTTAAATAACAAAAATGCCCATGAAAATTTATTCTTCAGGGGCACTGGTACTGCTAACATCACAGTAAAACCAACCATTCCATGCTGCTATGCGGCCCGCATGCGCGTTGTGTCAACCGTTTCGCCTCGACAGCGCTCAACCGAAGTTTTACATCTCAAACTTCCTATTTGGAGTGCAGAATAGCAGCACTTCCAAAATGAAACTAAACCTCTTCCTACTACCAACCTCGACTTCTAGGCATCCACGACAAATAAACCGATCATTGCCTAGCTATCAGACTGTCATGATTCATGAAAGATCAAAAGGAGAAGAACAAGAAGAAGAAGAAGAAATAAAAATAGTTGTTTTGCAATTTTCTCAATTGATCTTGAATTCAAATTTCTTCAGGGATGCTCTGCAGAGCAGGTTCCCATCCACCCCGACGGGTCCTCATCACTTCTTGCTTCTTCTCACGCCTCCTCCTGAGCACATTGAACAGCTGCTCCAACGATTGTGGGGCCATTCTCTGACGGTGTCTCACATTGTTCTCTCGTTGGTTCATCGCCGCTATCAAATGCTTCAATTCTTTCTTGGTCACCACGATCTTAACCGTCATCTTTCCGTCTTCTTCCTCACGAGAGACGAGCCTCCCGTGTTGAAGCTTGTCGACAGCTGGCATGCGCTTCTTGTTGATGGAAGGGAAGAAGCACTTGGCCATGGCTTAATTTCTTCTCTAATTTGTCTCTAGCGTGTGTGTGTGTGTATAATATATGATCTCTCCTTGTTTTTGGAAGGGATGATGAGTATAGGCTTGTTGCACATATGATATGTGTTTGGTTGTATATATAGGAACTATGAAAGGATCCATGTAGGTATGGGCTCTGGATAGAGATAAAGAAAGGCCAAGTTGGAGTTGTCAACCTTGTATTTTAAATATTAAAATTTTAAAAAGCAAAACATTCTTATTTTATGCGGATATGGTTTTGCAATTATATATTAAGTGAGTACATAAATACAATTTTGGTCTCTTGAGCCGACCAAGTTCCAAATTGTCACATGCAGTGCTCCATAATTATCTCCTTAATTATTAATTTCACTCATTCCGAGATGATGAAATGTTATGTTATATATTATATATATATATATTGCCTTTTCTAATTTATTGATGTTATCAATTAATGTTTGCTTTAAATGTCATGGTTTTTTGCAGTATTGTTCCCCACATAAATTCATAAATGAAAATTTGCATGTACATATGATTGAATAATTAAGAACAGATGATAATCTAATTTAATATATCAATATATTATGTAATAAGTAACAACCGCCATATATTTTATTGCTGAGCCGACTTACTAATTATGCAAATATTGAAAATGTGATACTTCTTTATGAGAAATTCCAAATGAATAAGATATTGAAAAAATTCCACATGAAAAAGAAACAACAGATATATCTTTCTTTCAATAATCAATTAAAGAGCAAAACATTGCCTTGTCTTATTCTCACATGGTTTGATTGTGCTCTGATTGGGACTAACGTGCTTGCATGTCGACGATAAATGTTTTTTATTTATTGCCCAATTTCTTGAAATAAAAAAGAAGAATTTTTTTGGTGAAATATATGGTCCATCAATTCCATAGTATATTGTATATATAGAAATTGACAAAATAATAAAATTAGCTTATTTTTAGAGATATTAGATCTCTCAGTGCTTTTAACTCAAAATCCATCGAAACAGTTTTAAACGATAAATTCAAGCTACTTAATAAATTCTTTATATTAAAATCTTATAGAATACTAAATTTTTTTATTTTTAGAATTTTTTAACTATTTATTTCATATTTTTTAAAATGACTTATTTTTATATGTAAAAATTTATTATTTTATTATTAGAGTTATCTTAAAAAATTCGAAAAAAATAGTTAAAAAATCTTAAATTAAATTTTTTTCGTATCCTATAAGATTTTGATATGAAAAATTTATTGAGCAATCAGAATTTTTCGTTTGAAGTTGATTTGATATATTTTTGAGTTAATAGCACTAAAAGCTTTGTGTTCGTAAGAGCATATTAGCTTTACTCTTACGTAATTAAAAAAAGGTTTTACTTATATGTATTTTCCTTGCAACACCAGCTGTTGCATTCGAAAAATTCTTGCTTCTTGTGCAACACATGCAAAAAAAGCAAGATAATTAATAATCCAAATATATATATATATATATATATATATATATATATATATATATATATATATATATATATTTTCAACAATTATTTTTTGCATTACTCCTGAATCAAAGTATATATATCCTCTTATAATTAATTGACTTTGGCTCATAACATATCATGCATACGATTGCATTAGTTCTCAATTGATAATTATTCAGATAATTAACCTAATAAAAGCAACAAATTAAAGATAAATACATACATATTTGGTTTAGTTAGCATCCTAATTCCAGACGTGCTTCCAAGTTATGTAATTAATCAATTAGAAGTTCTTTTTCCTATATATGAAATAATGGTAGGTGTTATTTATTTAATTTTTAACTTGCCAATGAAAGAATTAATTGTAACTAACTAATTAATTAAATGAGAATAATCTAATTAACTTCTCTAACGGTTTTGATACTTCAATTATTATAGGATCGAATCAGAGCAATCTGCTTTATTAATTTTCTGATCAATCATATGGAATTATGGAAGGAGTCTATAAGACAGGCTATCAAGGATCCATTAGGTAAACCAACCATATAATTGAAATTAAGAGATTATCAGAGAATGATTATTTTTAGTTTGTTTCTATAATTAAAAAAAATTTAAATAAAAAAATTATATAATATTAGCAATTTGTTAGGATATAATTTTTTTATCCGAATACTTTTTAGAAAAAATAGAGAATGATTATTTGTTCTTGTAGCTGGTATTGTAAAATGCAGTATGTGTATTTATAGGTACAAGAATATGCACTGCTACTTAATAAACATAAAAATTAATTTCTAAAAGTTTTATCTGAATTGCATATAAAATTGAATATATGATTCCATCATTTTATAAATCTAAGGTTATATTTGTATCTCATTATATTTTCTTATTTTTAGAGTAAAATTTTCTAAAAATCTCTATTTAGTTGATTAAGTTTTAAAACTTTTTCCAGAATACATATGTAATGCGTATCGTTTGCGCGCATCATGCAGTAACAAACCACATATATATTGAAAATCACATTTTAAAACATTTAATATAAAAGCATTTCAAAAGAACAAGTTTTCATTTAATTGATCATAATTTTTATGGATCTTATTAAGCATAAAAAATATGTTTGGTTTGCCAAAATTTACTGTTACTATATATATATATGCCTCTGAATGCAAATTATGATATTCTCTGAGGCTAAAATGGTTATTTATTTTGAGTAACTAAATTATAGGAGATCAATTCTCCCATCTTAGATATCCACAAAAATTTTATGACAGAAAAGAAGCTATTATATTTATGACAGATAAGAGGAAAAACAAATGAAGTTATGGTACCATCATCATCGCAAATATGTGTGTGTGTGTGTGTGTGTGTGTGTGTGTGTGTGTGTCAGTGTGTGGACTCAAAAGTAGCCGTGTTGAAATCCAACCGATGGAAACAAATTATATAGCAGTCAAAAACCTATATGTGTTAATAACATATCCTAGCCATGATTTAGTTACCTCAATCAAGGGGAATGTAACATGCGTATAGAGAGAGAGAGAGAGATTAATTGACACGCACGCGAGCAGTCGCTGTTGATTGTGAGTTGTTGTTAATCAAATTTAATTCTGGTGGTTGCAATTTGCAATTGCAAGTGATGAAAAATATAAAATCAAAGCTGGAATCTTTCTCAAACAAACAGAAGGTTGCACATGGGAAGAGCCGATTTTTGCGCCGAAGAATCCAACGATCTGATGGAGATACATCGTCTCTCTTTAATTAATTTTCTCTTATTTCTTTCAAAATTCAAACTTAGTGCTCTTGTGTAGCGGTTTCTGTGAAGATAATAGTAGCGAGTCACTGATGAGTGGGGTCTCAAGTACAATCATGGATGGATGTAGAAGGAAACATGTGGGGTTACATGAAAGCGGCACAGAAGATCGGATCTCCTCTCTTCTTTTCTTCAATCTCTCTTTCTCAGCTTAATGTAGGCATTTCTTGCACATGGCTGTTGGAAGGTTATTGATTTGAATTAATATTTTATACAAGATCGCTTTCCATTTTGTATGGGTGTTTAATTACAAAATCTCTGAAAATGTGAAATCCTGATAACCTGCTACTTAATTAATTTCATCTAGTTACCATGCATACACCAGTAAATAAATTTCATATGTTTATTACATAATAAGATTAAGATCTCTAGTTTTGTTGGTTTATTTAGGTTATAGGATGACTTAAAAATCAAGTAATTCTTGACATCTGGATCTAATTATCTTTGTGTGTTTTAAGAGAACCAAAATTTTGTTAATCATTGCTTTTCTAATGATTAAGACAATCAATGCCTTTTATATAAAAATTTATGTGTTTACAAATCTAAATGAAAGATCTCGTATAGATATTTAAAATTAAAAGACATAATTCTTTCCTATTTCAAAAAAATCAATGGAAGATGATATGTAGAATAGAATATTAAAATCCATTCTTAAAAAAAGTAGAAGTTTAATCAAGAATCAAAAAATCAAAATTTTTGTGCTAGTTTATCTCATCTTTATCTTAAAAAAGTGAGTTTTAAGACAGATTTGAAGGGCAATGATTTCGTCCCAAAAGGATCGATTAAAAAACAATTTTGTTAGATGAAATGAAATCTAGTTGGTATCTATATATAATTGTGTTACAAAGTAGGTTGCTCAATTAATAGTAGTGCAACTTGCTAAATGATATGCCACTTGTTTTCATTTTTGTTATTTTATGAGTTATTTAAATATCATGAGGAGTGTCCTAGCATACAAAATTTTTCATTTCGTTCAACCCCCCCCCCCCCCCAAAACAAAACAAAAAATCAAATACATAATTACGCCTCAATCAGCCTTTTCAATATTGACATAAAAAAAATTGAAGCATGAACCGTACGTTTAGTACAGATGGACATTATACCTTGTATTTTAAAATATATATATATATATATATATATATATATATATATATATATATAATTTTCACAATAGACATCTAAAAAAAATTGATGTCAAAATCAATTGTAGCCTCATTAAAAAAAATTGAAACCTCAATCCTTACATCCACAACTAAATAATACAAATTTCATGTACTGCGCAGCAGCATATGAACGGATGAATTAAAAAAAATTTAATTTATTTTACATAAATTTTAACACAATTTGACAGACAACACATTACATTATACGATGGTGCATAACAGACGATACACATCCATCGTGGCGTCGTGTCGGTACCTTTGAGACGGAGACAACAACTAAAATGAAAACCCTATTGGGCCTGTGTCAAGGCCTTAATATTAGAGCCTGGTTAACAACAGTAATCTCATAGCATTTTCTGCTCTGCTTCTTCAAATATTTTCAATATAGTACTACTATTAGTATCCACTACTATATTTGAAAACAAGGAATTAATAATGATAAGAATTTTATGTATTAGCTCATTCTGATAATATTATTTTCTTTCATTTGAAAAGTAAAGATTTACATGAAATAAAAATAAAAATTAATTTTTTTTCAATTTTAAAGTGAAAGAATTAATTATAGATTGTATCTATTGTGAAGGAATGTGTGGTAATTCAACTAAAACAGGGTTAAACAAAGAATTGGGGATTGTGGTATTATAGTAAGATTAATATTTCAAATACCAAAATATGCTGGAATGAAAGGTGAAAGATAAAAACTAACTGTGAAAAAATAGAAACAATTGATATAATCAAAAAAATAATTGTTTGGTTATAAAAAAATAAAAAAAAAAAAGTTTGCTCCACTGAACCATTTTTTTAATAGAAATGACAGAATTAATGTAAGTATCTGATTAATCAAGAACAATATGAAAAATTAAAAATTAATTTATAACAAATTAAATTCTCTAAATAAAAAAAAGCCAGCATTAATAAACACTTAAATATCATATGTACTAAATGCAGAATGCACTTCTTTAATTACTAACTCGAGATGTCATGTTCTAGAATACATACTTTTCAATTTAGCATGTCATATTCAAAGCCAGCTAATTGGAGAAAATTATTCTTGTACCTTATATTTTATATTTTTTATCTGAACAATAAAAATATTTATACTAAATAATTAAGAATATATTATGGAGATATCATTATTGATATTGTCGTTGATATGAACTTTATTATACATATTGAATAAATTATTATGTATGTTAATAACTTTATTATATACAATACTTCTATTATTTAATTTAAATACCACTGATATGCATAATAACTCATTTAAATTGCATAATGACAGTATTGTATAAAATGAGTGTGTATAATAAAGTCATTAATATGTATAATAATTCATATAAGTTATATAATGACAGTATCGTAAAAAATAAATTTACATAATAAATTTATTAACATGCATAATAACTTATTTAACGTATATAATAAAATCCATATCGATAACGATATTAATAATCATATTTGTGTATTAACTCCCAAATAATTAACTTATTTATATCTGAATCTGAAATTATTTATAGTTAATATAAAAAATATTTATCATTTTTTCTGAATGATTATAGAAAAAATTTTAAGTTAAAAATTTTATTCTACAAATAAAAATATATTTTGCAAAACTCATAATATTAATAATAGATATAAATATTATTATCATTAAATATAAATATTTTCTGAAAAAATATAAATATATATAAAACATAAGTAAAAAAAATACAATTATCACTTCTCCCCTTCACTCGAAATCACATTCTAAATTAATTAAACCGAATTAATTTTCACATAATGGCGACTGAGTCCTTCATTGCAACCCTTGTGGTCAATATATAGTCACCATCAATCAAATCAAATTGAATTATTTCACATTACAAATTTGAAATCTCAGTACTACTTTCTTCTTCTTAATAAACAGTCTAAACTCAAGTCTTTGTTGATGTATATATGTGTGACATTTAATGAAGTCAAGTCTCTTTATTCTGTTTTCTTCTCTCAAACTGTCAAACTAAAAATTTGTAGACTATTATTAACTCAGACTATGTCAAAATTGGAGAGATTAAATTCTCTCATCCATTGTATTCTAATTTTCAATTCATTAAAATCACACAACTTCCTAAATCAACCAAAAACACAAATTCTTCAAAAAAAAACCAAATCACCCAAAAAACACAAACTCTTCATAACACCAAATCACCCAAAAAATCAAAACTTTCAAAACACCAAGTCACCAAAAAATTAATTTATCAAAAGTTACCAAAAAAATGAAATCACAACAATCCTTGATCAAAAATCACAGCTGCCTTAGTTAAAAATGAATCCCCTCTATATATATATATATATATATATATATATATATAGTCTAGCTACGGTACTTTCATAAATATTTCGATAAAATATTTACAAATTAAATTTCAAAATTTCACATCTGAAATGATGATCCAAATAACTCAAAAAATTCTTCACATCAAAATCGTATATAATACTACATACTAAGTACTGAACCCAATACTCCATCTTAATTTGAGCTATCATATTCTAACCTCCTTATTTTAGCATCTTATATTCAAAATTTATTAATAAAAAACAGCCTATGAAATAAAATATGTCATTAATAAATGGTGAATTGGCAGACATATAACAAATTTCTTAAATTTTAAATGGACAATCAGATATGTGCAATATATCCAATCTAAATTTCATTGATCCTATTGCTTAATATCATTTACGGCGAATCAACAAAAGTCAAAAGTTTCGTTATGTAATATAGAATAATGGTTTCAAGTATGAAAATTGTCTTTTTACATATATAAGTCTATAATCAAATTAATTTCAATAAAATTTAAAAATCCAAAAAATATTTATAAATAGCTTGTATGATTTATAGATAGCTTACTAATAAAATTTCATGTACTTCAAACGTTGCTAGAATATTATTTGATATTACATTAAAGATCATTAATATCGTATATATCATTGAAAATTAAATTAAGTAATAAAGGGTCGATCATGCATCAAATTTCATCACTATACAGATCATGTTGGATCATAAAATAAATTTTTATTTTATTGAGTGTCAAAATCATCAAGATAAATAGTCATATCCCTCTCCAAAACTAAAAACAACTAATTAATTAATCTGGCATATTTCATATCTTTACAGACAACCACAAATTAAGAACAAAATGAAGCATTGAGCAACAAGAAAAAAGAATTAATTAGAGTTCAAGATCTATATATAGCCAATCTTTCTTTCTTATTTGGCATGATAATATAACCATCAAGAAAGGATCACAAAAAACCCTATATACAATTACAGGAAAAAGAAAATTAAAAAGATAACAAAAATTTATTAAGCTCTCAGATTTCCTCGGGTATAGTCTGAAGTTCCGGCTTCCACCGCTTTTCGTGTCGCTTTACTAGACCCGTTTTCTTCTGTTGTTGCCTCGTTAACGCATGCCATAGTTGTTCAAAGAGACGAGTCAATCCATCTTTGTGATCCAAACCAACCAACTCACCCATCTTCTTCACACGTTGCTTATCGAGCAAGATCATGTCGTCGAGTCGAACACTGATCCTCTCTTCGATTGCTTGTTCGATTGCTTCCACAGTCGTTGTGCACGTCCGATCAAGTCGGGAACATCGTGATAAAGCCTTCATGTTTCAGGTTCTCGCGGTGATTTAGCGGCTCTACAATCGCCGTTAATTTCGGTTGAGTTCTAGGTTTCTAGTAGTTAATTAATTGTGGGTTGTGATTTGAATTTATGTAGCTAGTTTAGTTTGTTTGTTGTATTCTCTGTTTACTGTGTTCTTGTGTTATATAGGTGATAGAGTGTATACTGGTGAGCTCTATGGAAAAGTCTTGACGGTTCTTCTGTCACTTTTTCTTGTAGCTTTTCATGTTGCGAGTTATGTGGCGCGCATCATTTTTGTAAAATTAAATGTAGTTTAATTAGTGACTCGTTATATAGTTTGCTTCTTGATAATATTTCTTGATGAAACAAGAGATTCTACAGCTCTTGATTGGTTGGATGGAAGTTGCTTGGCCTTTGGTTCATTAAATTCCTAGTTGGATAGTGTTTTTTTTTTGGGTTAAATATCTTGTCATATATATTTTTATTGAGAAATCTTAAAAGAAATCATTTTTATGGCCAGATAGTGTTGCTGTTACTTTAAGTTGAGATTTCTGGTCGGTTCCATTAATGATGAAACAAATCAAAGCGTTAGAGGAGGTACCAAGTGCGCTTTGACATTCGTGCAAAAAATTGAAAAAATTGCACTCTTTCCATTTCTGTGTAGAATGGAGATGTCAATTGAAACACCTTACTTAGTTGTATCAGACAATTTTGCTAACTGAGAATATTAATAAAGAAAAGGTCCCAAGTGTAATATGTGCAATAATTACTAATTAGCAACTTAAAGTAAAATTTTTATATAACGGGTTAGAGGACAAAAGCCAATCGATTTTTTAGAGTTTAATTTTGTTTTAGAGATTCTTAATATGAATTTATCTTTTCCAGAAAATAATCAGCAGGATTCTATTTTTTAGAGATGGTCTGCCTCTTGAGAATTTTACTATGCACTCTTTGTATCAATTATTGGACTTTGGTGGAGTTCCTAATAAAGATTTTGATTCAATCTAGAAATATAAATTATCTTTAAAAATTAAGATTTTTATGTAGTTAGTCAAGAGAAATAAAATTTTAACTAAGGATAACTTAATTAAAAGAGGTTGAACATATGATATTGCTTGTCCTTTTTGTGATTTATCAGTATCAGCTAATCATATTTTTATTGCATGTTCCTATGCATTGTATATTTGGCAATAGATTTCTTCCTTTAATGATTTTGCTTTTCAAGGTTCAACTTTAGAAGATATATGGCTATTAGATGTTTTTATTCCTTTAAAAAATCATTTACTTCTGTAATTAATTAGAGGTATAGTTATTTGGTCAATATGGTTAGAAAGGAATCATTTATGTTTTAGAGGTGATTTTTGTAAATCTTTGAGATCATTAGAGTCAAAAATTATATCTTTGACTACTTTCTGGTGTGAAACAAATAAGGATGGCTCATGTTTCAAACTCTCTCTTATTCTTCCTGGTGCTATACATGATTTACCATTGCAAGTTCTTCATCTTCGAGATTCAGAGAAACGAATAATGGCACCGATGGTACCTCGGCTTGGGTCTAGACTCACTACAGCCGCGCAACTGAAGCCCCACAAGATGTAATTTATAGTTTCCATTAAATGTTTTGCTATGATATTTTGTGTCTTGTATGATTGCTCTCTGATGTAGTTTTTTGGTACTAATTGTAAGTTGTTGTGATACTTTGATAGTTTGTAGTAGTTTAAATTAATATGTACTGATACTAACATGTTTGGTTCCAGTTGTTTGAAGTTTAGTATTGAAACTCTAGTTTTATACAATAAAACCGGTGAACTTTCCCCCGCTTTTTTCCACAAAAAAAAATTATCTTTTCCTCTCAGGATCTCTCTCTTTTTTTTCCTCAAGCACTTCACTTAAATTAAGAATAATGTTCCATCAACTTTAAGCATATAAAATTAAAATTATTAAGTCGAAATAAAATTTAGGACTAATTATATTGGATGATGCATTATTACAAAAATAAATTCAAATCTAAACAAAACACAAAACTCATTGGAAAGTGGAAACACAATAATTTGAAATTTCATTAAGACAATAAAATACAAAAAGTAGAGGTGTAAGTAAAACCCAGTAATTTCAACTAATTCGATTGCCTTCCAACTAATTTGAAATGTCGTTAAGACAATAAAATACAAATATGTTCTGAATGCCAACTCTAAAAAAGAAGTTGAGTAAAACCTGACTCGACAATTTTATATTATCTTTTAAGAAAATTATACATCAATAATGATGTCATAGAAGTAACTAATGTAGTAATTTTTTTAGTTAATTTGAACTTTCTTATGCTATATGTTCTTAGTTACATTTTCAATTTGTAATTTTTCAGTTACAAAAATTCTTACTTGTTCTCTCTTTTGATAAAATGTTTTTATATTTTTAAAACGACATTACTTTTCAATCAAACTTTTTAAAATCTGTAAAACTCAATAACCAAAACCAATTTGAAATTAGATAACTTTTATGTAGTAACTATTTAGTTAGAAATTGAAAATATTGTAATCTAACTATAATGAATCAGATTAACGACCTACTTAATTAATGAACTGGCATGAAGCTAAGGCTTAAACATAATATAACTGCGCTCTGATCCATACATAGATCCCTTAAAAAATCTGGCATTCTATGCAGAAAACAGGAGGGAATATGAAAAGCATTATCATTCAAATTTTCAAATGGAGATGAGCAACAAATCTGCACATGGAGGAGAAGAGTGATCTCGTGGCATCTTGCACGACACCTCGGACTCGGATGGTGTGCATTGATTTTTGAGTTTCAGACTCTCTCTCAGTCTCAGATAATCATCAATGGCATCCCTCTTTCTTTTTTTCAGAGAAATAATAACTAACAACGGATCCAACGAGACATGCACAGAGCTATAAAGTCAATGCTCGAGATCTAACGAAACTACCAGTCTATTAGGAAAAAAACTGAAGTTTTATTATTATTTTTTTCTTCTTTTATGATTACCAGTGCTCTATCTCAATTGTCTCACTACAGCTTTTCAACCAGTATATATAGTTCTTTTTTGTTGTATTTAGCAACGGAGCTTAAAGTGAAATTAAGAGAGAGAGTATTTTTGTGACTCAAATAAGAATTGGTTTCGAAAATAAATAATTCAATATATATTTTTAGATTTTAAAGGAGATCATGATTCACTGTGGCTATAAAGAAGTTTTGCCCCTGGCTGTACCACAATTTAATATATATGATGGCCTTTTTATAAGGAAAATAATGCAAATACAAATGTCAAATAAAATTTATAAATCTTTTTTATGTACGTAAAACATGTTGTATCTACGTTTAATTAGCTCTCGACGTCTCATAAATACACCGTAATATGACATTATTTAGACACACTAGTTAATTTCACTATAATATTTAATTTGTACCTTTAATATAATAGAGGTTTAATTATGAAAAAAATTAGTTAAAACACATGCTTAATTACTCCGTGTTGTAATCATTCCTCTTGCCTAATATTACTGTTTAGTAACACAAACTAATGGTACATAATTGAATCTAAAGTTGGTTAAGAGAATTAATCTTATATGAGCTTAATAAAAAATTGGTAATAAAATCTGGACCTCAATTGAGGCTAATTAATTAGTTTAATCAAAGATCCAAAACATTCCCTCTTTACAAAAAAACAATACATTCAGGCCCAAATTACCAATAACTAACATAATTCCAGACCAATATATACGCATTCTTTGGTCCTTTGTTTAGAAGTTAGCCCGGTATTAATTAGGAAGGACTTATTTTTTGTTGGACTATATGCAAATTTTCTTTTTTGGGGTTTTAACAAAATTGTCCTGTGTATAGCTAGTGTATTAATAAAAATACCTGACATGTGAGAACAATACGGATGTCATATGTTCAGACACGGTCAAAACACGACACATGTGTTTAGATGTACCGTGTTTAAAGTATCACGTGTTGTGCCCTTACAATTGCCGTGTTAGGCGATAAGCGTACTGGACACGGCACGGCACGTTCAAGTGTCTAACTAGCACATGACATGTCTATGAAATTTTAAAAAATAATTATTATAATTTATTTTTAATAAATGTTACAAGTATATTTAAAAAAATATTATTATAAAAAAATTTCCTCCATTCTATGAAAATTGTCCTATTTTATTCTTGTTTTTTTATTTTTTTAGAATTTTTAAATATTTTTTAACAGTTAAAAACAGAAATTTAATAAAAAAAATTAAAACATGTTCAAACACGTATAGGCACGGCGTGTCAAGACGTATCATGTCATTAGAAGTGTCATTTTTAACATTAGTGTAAAAAAATACGGCACGGCACGGCAACGGCACGTATTAATCTTTAACGTGTTTGCACGGCACGATACATCCGATTGACACATACGTATCTGACACATATAAACATGATATGATACTTTTATAGTTTCCTTTGTGGAGCCCAGCAGAGTTATTGCATCTAGTTAAGTTTGAGTTTTAAAAAAAATATAAGAAGAAAATGGATTAAAAAATAATAAATAATTGAGTATCTTTAAAGTGTTTCTAGTTTTCCATGATGAACTTTAAATTCTTTGAATAAATTTTAGAAAAAATATATTTTGTCCATAACACTTTATCTCACTCATACTCTAATCATCACTCACAAATAAAATTCTTTAAAAACATCAGTAAGTGAGTCCGCACGCAATAATAACAGAGAAAGTGAAAAAGCATAATAAAGAGATTATACCGGTATCCATTATTAAATAAATAAATGAAGAAGTGTCGGTACTGGCAAATATATATATTTATGTATGATGCGGAAAGGACAAATAAAATGTACTGTACATGGAAACAAAACTATATATTATTTATTTATAAATATACTGTATGAAATCAATATTCATGTCATTAGATCAGAAACGACGAAAAAAGCTGAAGATATTTTTTAGTTCATGGGTCCCACTTGAAAAGAATAGTAATTTAATCCATGTATTTAATTAGCAAAAAAAAAATAAGTTGGTGCACTTATTTTTAAGTTGCAGATGTGACCTAATTCTATGATCAAGTAGTAATTAAAAGTGACATAAATATGATATTTTTTTTTTGCGCATGACAGCTGCTAACTACTACCAAAAATTAATATGAGATTTGTTAAAGAAAATGCCAAAGGAAGATCCTTTTAGGTATCCACTTTGAGATTAGAATAGACTATAATTCTTAAATTATAAGCACCAAGAAAAACAAATTCAATATTTGAAATTAATAAAAGAATAGAGCATAGGGGGTCAGGTTGGTAGGCCCACAACTAAAAATATTTTTCTAATTTCTAATTTTCTTATTTTATCTAATTTTGTGATTTTTATAAGGGGAACAATTGGGGTAGTTATATTAATTTTATTTTTATTTAGAAAATTTATGAATTCAAAGGAAGAATTTTGCAAAAGACATCATAAAAAAATGTTAAATTAACAAAACTCCTTATTTTAGAAAAGAATAATTCTATCTTAGTGAAATCTTGTCTTTTATAATTTCACACATAATCAGCTAGTGGAAACTTATCTTATATAATAAATTCCAATGGACTGACATAACAATTATTGACAATTTCAAATGCAAAAATACAACACAACCATCAATAATATATGTGTTCTTCTTCTGGATGTGGCAAATAAATACTCCAACTGTGGGCCCTTTTATACCAACAGATCACTAAAAATGAAACCAACATTACACATCAAGATCAAGCCCATTCATCCATTGCTTTTTTTAATTTCGAATATATTCAATTTATATTCCAAATGTCGCCATTTGTCTTCTCTGTTATCTGTTCCTCTTATTTTTTTTCTGAAAAATTTGCTCAAATATGTGTATGTTTGATCAGATTTATTTCATAATTTTATGTTTATACCTAAACTTCCGAGCTTTCATCACGTGAGGACTACTGAGAGACAGCAAAGCTGAGACCAGAGACTTACTGGTAACTTACTGCACAGATCAATTTTTAATTGGGTGCTGATATATTTTTTCTTTTTAATTTGTACCTGTACCAGTGGAAACACTTGGCCAATATATATGAATACTGATTTTATAAAAACAGTTAGGGGTGTGCAAATGGATCGGTTTGTTTGGATTTTAACAAAACTCCGAAATTTCGGACTATTTGATTCGATTTTTTGGTTCAAAAAGTTCAGTTTGGTTGACAATTTTAATTAATTTAGCTTCATTGGTTTAGTTTATGTTTTTTTTAAATTGGATAAACTGAATAAATCAAACAAAATTGAAATTTATTAAGTAAATTCATTTTACTTGATACGAATAATGACATATCAAGGATAATCTGAATGCTTTCATTTTTTACAAGTTTATTTGTTCGTTGCTTTATTTTTTGAATTATTTATCTCTTATGTTATTAATTTGAAATTTATTGATATTTTTCGTCATACTAACCAATAAAAATTCGGTTCAATCAAATAAACCAAACAAAATTTTGGTTTATTCAGATATTGGTTTATTCGGTTAATATTTTTATTAGTTTAGTTCGGTTGGTAATTTAACGAACCAAATAAAATTTTAGTTATATATATTTAATTCGGTTTGAATTGAATAGACCGATTGCACACCCCTAATAACAGTATAGCAGAAAATACAAATTATCAAAAACCAACATTGGAAAATATCTGGAAATGTGAGGCAATTATATATTTATATATATATATATATATATATATATATATATATATATATATATACACTCCCTCTCCAAATAATATTCTCTCCAAATAATATTCTAATGCTGATCCTCTAAGATTCAAAAGGTTCTGACATTGTTTTGAGATAGTGTACTGCTAAAAACACTTGGCACGTGAGCACGGTACGATTGTTGTTGTCTGGAGACAAATTATGGTATTTTGTTTTATTCATTTTAAGTAGAAGGAAGTGAAACCAGGAAGAAATGAACACAAAATAGAAGAAAGTTTGTTATATTTTTTATTATGTTGATTTTGTAAGAAGTTTACTTCAAACGATTTAAAACTTTAATAGGGCCTTATTTGCCAAAATGAAAAAAAAAACTAGCAAGGACTGCTTTTAATGTTAATATATTATTTTTTTGAGGTGTTATATATATATATATATGATATAGTGCATATTATAAAATTTTATTTGCATGATAGGAAATATTAATTATTTTTAGAAGCAGTGTAATTAATTAAAACATTATTGGTAGCACAAATATTTGAGAATTATAAATAAGTGTATATAACAAAAAGATGATATATTGTTTCTAATTTATATTTCAAAAGATGAAACAAAATTCATAATTTATATTACAACAAAAGAATATAAGTGAGATGTTTAGACATGATATTATAGATACTCATAATTAATTATATTTGAATTGACTACAAATTTATATATAGTAGAAAAAAAGAGTGTGTTCCACTATGTTGTGAAGAATTTATTATTAATTTCTTATTACATACGAAATAGAATCATTATCTAATTGCATATAAATGCGAACAATTTTTATGAACAGTAATCATGAATAGTAATTTTATTGGAACATTGTTCCTCACTACTATGTATGAACAGTATCTTCCTAAAGATTTTTATAGTACCAACAACAATCATAAACAATATCTTTTCTGATTACTATTCCTCGTTGCTGCGATGAACAATAATTTTTTCTAAGGATTTATATAATTATAAATATTTCCTATCTAATTAATTGACCCGTTATAGAAATGGAGTTATAGCTCTTGACCTATTTAATTTTCATTAAATCAAATAACGTTCAAATGCTATATTCCTATAATTATTTATTTTTTTTATAAAGATATGTCAAATTCTCAATTTTAAATATTTATAAAAAATTTCAAATTCAAAGTCGAGCCATTTATACTTGTCAAATTCGTTATCATGCATTCATGATCAATCAATCATTTGAAATTTTTCACAAAATGAAATTTGAGAAATTCATGTTAGGAAAATATCATACTTATGCATGAATTACGTACTGAATTAGAAGGGCAATTAAAATTTACAATTTTAGAACTTCAAATCAGATTATAAGTAGATTACATTCTATATTTTTCATGCAAATTATAACATTCTGATTTTATAGAGACTATCTACCTTACCATGACTTCTAATATCATTTTCTTATCAGAACATATTATCTTGTATGAAATCTAACCATATTACTTTCTCCTGCTATTTTACCAAAGTGTGCTTACGCTTGTAATGCAAAAAAAAAAAAATAGAAAGAAATCATAACAAGGTACTTATAGAAATAATACCATTATAGAGATAAAATAGAAAAAAAAGTATACTTCTATAATTTCTTTCAGACAAAACATATTTTACCATAATCTTTAAAACAGTGATGCACAGCTACATAAATATCTCTAAAATAGTCTATCTGCAATTATTATACAGTACCATCCAAACATTCGTCTCCCAATTTAATGATTTATTAATACATTCCTTGAGAGAGAACAAGATCTCCATTAATTGTGCCCCTACATAAAATTAATACTCAGTTCCAAGTTTTGACTGTTATATTGTTGTGAATAGTGAATTTTGTTAGATGTGTACCTCTAACAAAATTGATTAAAATGTTCCATAGTTGAAAACATTTGTCATTATCTGTCTATTTTAATTTTTATATTCTTATTTAAAAGTAAAAAAATATATAATATCTACTAAACAAATTGAGAAGAGATTAATTTGATATTCTTGACAATTGTTAAAAATAAGGTTTAATTTTAAAATTAGCAATTAATACTCCACACTTTACAACTTATACTGAAATATCAAATAATATCCAAATCACTCCATTACATACACAGTCAAATCATAAAGAGAAAATCACTTCCAACATTTTAAAAAATAACACTATGAAATGAAATCATCAAATCCATACATTCACAAAACAGGTGCCATGCATGTAGAAAGGCATCACAGCTGGGTTTATGGTTTACTACTCCTCCTCCAGCACAGACACAGTAACATGCTGCTGATGATGTAATGAGTCGCCACAAGGTGAAATAAATGACAAACCACATGGTTGTACAACATCCATCACAAACAAGCCACAAGAAAGAAAGAAAGAAAGAAAGGCAGTAGTAGTAGTAAGCCCAAAAGTAAAAAGAGAGGCGTGGGATTAACATGCTCCACACACCACACACCACACACCTTCTTGTCCCTTTCCTCAGAATCAACAGTGCCAGTGCACTGCTTGCTTGCTATTCAGACATGCACCAGCGCCAAAGGAAAAAATTATAAAAAATTGAAAAAGGAGGAGGAGGGGGGGAGGGGGGGAGGGGGGGCTGCTTTACAATTCATAAACCAGCTTTATACGAGCAGCAAACAAATATCAAGTGGATGGTGCTCCCAGGACCTGCTGACTGAATAAATAGAGCTCAATGATTTATGTGTATTTATATGAATTGAATCGAATTGAATTAGAAAAGGGGCAGGCTATGAATTTTGTGCACCGGGACCACCACACCATCATCTTTCCTGCCCATACATTTTTACAAGGATCTTTTAAGACAAAAAGTTCCTTTCTTGTCCTGTAAATTTTACAAGGATTTTTTTTTTAAGGGAATTTTTCTTTTCTGCCTGTAAATTTTTTCAAGGATTTTTTTAGGCACAAGTTTTCTTTCCTACCAAAATATTTTTTACAAGGATTTTTTTTTAAGAGAATTTTTTCTTTCTTACCCATAAATTTTTACAAGGATCTTTTAAGTCACAAGTTTTCTTTCCTACCAAAAAGTTTTCTACAAAGATCTTTTAAGACAATTTTTGTTTCCTGCCCATAAATTTTTGCAAATTACAAGGACTTTTTTAAGACACGAAATTTGATTAAGCACTGAAAATTATAATCTGCAAAAACTTTTGCTTCCCATGCCCCGCAGTGGCGCCATGCAATAATTTTGTTTTATTTGCTGTCAGAAGTGTTATTGCATCCTGCTTGCTGGTATTGTCTGAATGGTGTCAAAAATATATATTTTTTTATTAGGTCAAATAACTATTTCGATTGTATCGATATTTTTTTTTATAAAATTTTCATAAATTTATTCATGTACGTACTTAAAAGAACTTTTCGTATTAATAAAAGCATGTGACGCGTGCGCTCTATATAATTTGAATATATTTAAATATGATGCATATGTTTATATATATCGTGTTTTTAAAAGAATTATGTTAAATGATAAATACATTGAATATGATATGATACATTTAAGTATCTAATAAGTATGTGATACATATAGACAAGTCGTAATATGTATAAATATAAATAGATACCTTTAAATACGTCATTTTTTTAATATTTTCATAGAAAATAATAACTCTTATCAAATATTATTTATTTAATTAATGAATATATTTTTTCCATGCTATAATTTTTTTCATTTTTTTGAAATATTTAATAATATTTACAATTGAAATCTGAATATTTTAAAAAATAACTAAAAGAAGTGCAAACATATGTAAATACGTACGAACACGACGTATCGACAAGTGTCATGCCACTACAAGCGACCTTCTTAGTACCACTCTAAAAATTCATGACACGACGCAATACGTGCTTATTTTTTATTGTCTGTATGACATGTCATGTCTGATGGATATATAGGCGCTTGTCACATGTAGATGTAATACGTCACTCTCATAAAACACTTAATTTGACTAATATATAATCTCTATTATTTATTATAAAATACATACTTATGTAAATTATTTGAAATGCAACTGCTAACCATTGAATCACAACACACTTTAACAATTTTCAACAACTCTCTAGATCTTTAAACTCTTTTTTTTTAATCATAAAATGCACATGTTATCATTGACATATAATCAATTACTACAGAATAAACATTTCTCCTCTATAATGCACACTTATTTATTTAATTAATAATCTTTACAAAATTAACCAAAAATACCCTTAAATGTGCTGGATCATTTTTTGTCCACCTCATCATCTTTCCTGCCCATAAATTTTTACAAGAATATAACACACACAATTTCTTTCCTACCCATAAAATTTTACAATAATTTTTTAAAACGCAAATTTTAATTAAGCATTGAAAATTAATTTTTGCTTCCTGCAATGGAGGACACAAGCTCCCCATATCCCACAGTGCGCCATGCAATAATTTTATTTTATTTTATATATATATATATATATATATATATATGTATATATATATTTTATTAGGTCAAATAACTATTTTCCATGATGTCCTTTTATAATTTTTAATAAAATTTTAATAAATTTATTCATGCACACAAGAGTACGTGTTTGGCTAATATAGAATGTGTATTAATTTTTCCTAAAAAAAAAGAATGTGTAATATACACACTTGTTTAAATAATTTTAGACGCAATTATGCAGCTGAATCAAAATACATTTTAACAATTCCCAACAATTCTCTTAATCTTTAAGATCATTTTTTTATCATTTAAAATGCACACTTTACTTGATAATATATATGTTAGAAATTTTAAATTAAATTTCACATATTTAAGGATTTTATTTAAATATAATTTATAAGTTTCTTAATTAATCAAAATATTTAATAAATTGTTCCAACAATATTATTTAATTATTTAGGATTAATTTTTCCAACAATATTAAGAAACTTGGTGACATGGTTACTCTTTATTGGCTGAGAAATTCAAGTTTGTCAATGATTTCTTTCATCAATTACTATAAATACATATGTTTACTTATTCAAAACTATTCCGTTATACACACATATTTATTTACTTCTACAAAATTAATCAAAAAAAGTTGGGAATATTTTAGGAGTAAAAATTTGAGAGTGACTATATATATATATAACATGACATTTTGAGATTATCATTAGAAATAAAGAAAGAAGTGCTGACATCTACAAAACCCTATTTTTCATTTGATTACTTGATAAGAGAGAATTTGAGAAATCAATCGAATGCATAACTCATGCTAAAGGGGGTATATCTATTTTCCTTTTAGTTTTTTAGATAATAATGTCAAGTATTTTAAGAATATATTCATTTCTATCATTACAAAAATTTAATTTATTTGTTCCATTAGTAATTTAGTATTTTTTTTTCACATTTTTGTTCTATCTTTGCAATTTTACTTTTCTTGATGTGATGCAAGTAATTAATTCTTAAAATTAGTAGAAAGAATATTTTTTTTTCAATTGCTGAGATAAAGATCTAAATGTTAAACAAAATTTATTTTTTTGTAAAAAGAAAATATACTAATAAAATTTATATATAAAAATAATCAAATAAATATAACGAGTTGTGAGAAATCAAGCCTTAAGAGTGTCGTTTCTTTTTTCTATCTTTTATCTTGCATATAATATATTCAAATAAAGCTCATTAGCAACCCCTCATATATGTTACCTTCATTGCTCCTTAATTCATTGACCAATTAAAATCTGTACATGATAAGTCTTTTGGCAAATTGATCAGCAGGTAAGCATTAGACTTGCTAATATTATAATTTGAAAAAAATAAAAATATTTCAAGAGAGATAAAATATCATTCTTGTATAATGTTTTAGATCTTATATGTATTTTCTTTCACCAGTAAATATCACCAATAAAGCAATTACAAAAGTTCATGTGACATTTTCAACCAAATTCTTAAATTTTTTTTTATAAAAGTGGATAAAGTCACCTGTTTCATTGAAAAATTATTAATTTAATAAAATTACTAAATTAACAAGTGCTTGATTTCTCTAATCAAATTTCTAATTTAAATCTCACCCGGGATATACATCATAATGGTTAAAAAAAAAACATTTGTAAGAGTAGACTTCCCTGTACACAATTTGCCTATTTTAAAAAATAATTAGTTCATAACGGCTATTTTTCCAAAAATATGGAGTCTTTTTTTTTATGATTTAATGATTCAGATAGTCCGATTTGACTGATTCGTCGACATCATTCAAATCCAATTCCAACCTCATTCAAGTCCAACGGTCCAAAGAGAAAAAATTTCAGTTCTATATTCCCAGATAAGAATAAAAACGGAAACAAATTCACATGTATTTGAATTACCAAATGATTGGTTCAATTTCCAATGGAAGCTTTTAATTTCACAATAGAACACCCTTGACGATACAATTTCTAAATGAAAATGTTTGAGACATACCTTCATTATTGATACTTGATATCGTTTGGTATTGATTTTAGAATGAATTATTATTCATATTAATAATTTTATTATTCAACTTATTTTTTATAATATTTTTATTATTTAACTCAAATATCATAATCTACATAATAACTTATTTAAATTAAATAATAAAAATATTATATCACATAAATTATATAATAAAATCGTTAACATAAATTTTTTAACATCTACTTTAAATTTTTTTAACAATAATCTTTCTCCCTTAAACAAAGGAAACTCACCATATATACATGTAATGTAATAAGACAGCGTTTCCCTCTTAAGCTTTCAAAAATTGGCGAGGCATACATCCGACAGAACTGATGAAGTAGCACTATATCCGACACATTAATTAATACAACAGATCCAATTAGTATTTTTTGGGAAGTACTTTCGTGTGCCGAAATGCCACCATCTGATTTGTTCATTTTAAGTTTTCTGACCTCAGACAACAACTGGACCCGGTGTGCATTTAAGTCTAAGTCCTAACCTAAGACAACTAGACAAATTGATGTAAATAGGAGAGAAACATCGGCTATAGACAGCTATTGCCTCTTCTCGTTTATCTCTAAATAATCTAATTAATACAATACCTTGTAATATTAAATTACGAATTGTCCGGTGAATGGAGCTAGTAAGGAAAGGTGTGTGTGTGTGTGTTGGGGGGGGGGGGGGGGGTGCCCCACTCTAATAAGTCTAAGCTAACAAAATGGAATGGCATATTCGCATATGCAATGAGTTATAAAATTACATAGAATATATGTCCATTGCAATAAAGAAATCACATAAATTCAAGCGTGATTCGCTACACCCATGTCACAGGAGAGAGAGAGCCATAATAAATAAAAAAAACTAATCTGACAGACAAATAGACAATGGTTACAGATCCACAGGCGAATCTCTGCAAATCTGAATCCTAATCTGTAATTAACTAATAATCAAATTACACAGCAAAAAAAAAAAAAAAGGAACAACAATTCAAACAGCTAATTTGCAAGAAGATCCAATTTCAAATGAACAGATAACACAGACTTAAGCAAGGGATTAAAACATTTCGAGACGGATAGATTGATCAATCGATGTACAATCGACGATTCAATTAACAAACATGAAAAAAAAGGGGAAAGAAAAAAGAAGAAACAAGAAAAAAAAAATTGAACTAAAGAAACTTTACTCCAAAGTCTATCTTCTCAATCTAGAGGATCAAAACCAGCACTAATCGCTGATTTAAATCACCACCCTTCACCACCACCCGTCTTCTTCTCCTCCGTATACTCATCTTCCGGTTTTCAATTATTCAAACTAAAAACTTAGATCAGGAACAAGAAAGGGGTCTTACTAATTCTCTTCTTCGGAGGCCTTGCCGAGGGGCTTACGGCAAAGGATCATGTGCATTGGTGTGAAAATCCCGGTTTCACCGCCGTTCGTCAGGTGGCGGGCCGTCTCGTACAGCATCTCATGGACCTCGACCACCCCCTTAGGCGCTATGCGGAGAGCGGTGAGCACGCAGACAAGCAAATGGTTCCTCCAGTACGCAATTCGCCCCATCTTGAGCCGGGTCCACCACGGACCTGCCGGGGGCAGCGCCAGGTCCTTCTCCTGCACCACCTCAAACCCAACTGTCTTGGCAATTGAAGCAATTTCTTCCTGTGCCCTCAGTCCTGGTAGAGCATCGCCTCTCTCAATCCCCTGGATCGCCTCCACATGCTCCGCATTGTCAGCCCGGTAGAGCGGCGTGGTGACCCATTCATAAGAGACATACAGGCCTCCAGGCTTGAGCACACGGAAGACCTCAGCATAGACATCCTCAAGGCGAGGTGCGTGGCAGGTAGCCTCAATAGAGTAGGCCCCGTCGAAACTGGAATCCTCAAAGGGCATCTTGAGGAAATTACCACACACAACCTCACAGCTGGAGTCAAGCCCGGCTTTCTTGTTGTGAGCCCGGGCCCGGGCAACCTGGTACTCATTGATCGTGATCCCGACAACGTGGGACCTGGAGTGGGCTGCTATAGCACGCATCGGGCCGCCGACACCGCATCCAACATCGAGGATGCGGTGTCCAGGACGGGCCGTGATGAGATCTGCCACGCGCTCCTCGTGGAGGCGAGTGGCCTCACGGTGAGACCGGCCGTGAATGGATGGAGAGAAGTGGAACGATTGGCCCCACCCCCACTCGTAGATGTCAGTGACGAGGTTGTAGAAGGTGTCTACGAAAGCGGGGACCTTCTCGGCTGAGGAGGCGGTGGCGGCGGTCTCCTTGGGACGGCGAAAGAAGGACCAGTACTGAGTGTACTTGTCTTTGACATTGTCGCGCGTAATGGAACCCATTTTTAGATCTACGGCGCTCTTTCCCTTGACCTCCGCCGCGCCCATCACCCACACGAACCAGTAAACCACCGCCGCAACGACGACCCCACCTGTCCACACCGCCGTCGACCACTCCATCTCCTTCTCTCCTTCTCTCTCTCTCTCTCGATTTTCTGAAAGATCGGCGCTGTCTGGCCTTCTATTTCCTCTCTCTGTCTCTCTCGATTTGGGGTTCGGGGTTTTATCATCAGTGAGATAGATATTGATTACGGTACCTTATCCCTGCGGATTGATATACGATCGCTGAGGATACCATGTGAGATGCTGATGAGCGGTGGATCCTTCGAGGATCGCTGGATTAATCCTGTTTCCGCGAGATATTATATCCACACTAGTGTCTTTTAGTGGTTATGGCTTTATCATTCGATTTGCTCTTTTTTCTTTGTACACAGAATAAAGCCGAGAGACTTTCGAGGCTTGAAAGAGGAAACGCGAGTACGGCTCGGGCACGGAGATTCTTTTGGGCCGGTATCTTTCGCCTTTATATCACTGCTTTTTGAAAAGCTTCTGAATTATACGTGTCCGACAAATTTTTGTGAGCTAGATACGTGTCTGAGAAATGATTTACGGTGATACGTATAGATTATTTTTATATCAGAAAAAAATAAATGTATAGATTATTTCTTTGCATTGTTCCTCGACTGTTTTACTATGAACATATTTTATTTTGATAGAGATGAAAATTTAAACTATTCAATTTTTATAAAGAAATTTTTATCTAGATTTTGAATTATTATATAAACATATTTTTACTATCAAATTTAGACTAACTGGCACCATACCAGTAGAAATTTTTAATATTTACTTTATATTTTTTATACTATTTATTTTTAATATTTTGAATTAACAAATTATCTAAATACACAAATTATTCATCATATATTTATACAATTTGCATATCTTATAAACAATATAACAATTCATATTATTTGCAACAAAGTCAGAAAATTTATTGTTTTCTACTAAAACTATCATATTTTTAATATACCTTATATTATAAAAAAAAACTATTTTTAAATTATATTTGAATAAAAAAATTTATAATTTTGCTAACATATCTTCTAAGTTTCAAACTTTTCAATATTTAGTCATAGTCTCATAAATTTATTTCAACCAAGTATATACTTGTTTTCAAAAGAAAAAAAATAGGCTAAAATTGCTGTCGTGGGGCCCATGTGTCACTAGGTGGGGACACACAAATTGTAGGGATTTGGATACAGCACATGGAGACACGTGTACAGTGACGCGTCAATGAATTTGGCGATGAAAATGAAAATATCTTGAAATAGACATATTCCAAAATCAGATTTAAATAGAATGGTGAACAATAAAACTGTTTTATTTAACACATTTGTAATGTTATCGTTCCAAATTTGGAAATAAAACCAGAACAGAAATTGAATGGAGGTGGTGAATTTTTCTGCTCAGAAACAAAATTATTTTGTACCTGTCATGCTGCCAAAAAAACCGTTTGAGACCTCAACAAATTAAATCACAAGTTAAAAGAAAAAAATTGACCCGAATAGAACCAATTTTACTATCCAAATTAATTTCCGCTAATTCTAGAAGATTATTGACATTGAACAATAATCACTAAAATTAATCATTTGCATGAATCATAAAAATCTACGGAATTGCACTTTATAACATATCATGTACATTCATGTTTTTCAATTATTCATATCACATTTCATTTCAAAAAGCTAAAAATTGTAGGTAACATCAAATCTTCAAATATTTGGATGTATGTATTTTTTTTCTTTTCAAATTTTAAAGAATGCGACAATTATTGTACTAACAAATCCACCGGACACTTAAATTTATTGGCCAATTGAGTCTCATTTGAGATTATATCATCGATTAATACGAGCTAATAATATCATAATTATTAATTATACCATTCACATGTAAAAAAAATTATTTGTGCTAAATAAAAAAAGATACACCATATATTAGTGTATTATGCATTTTTTATAAGCTAAAATAAATTTATACTACTTTATATGCGCCTACTAATATCTTCAATAAATTTGGACACCTACCAATTTCTAAATAAAGTCCATTTATGCAAACAAATCTCAAGTACCATATCCATCATGTTGTAACATTCTTTTTTACTATTTGTCCCCATTCTAAATTTCTAATATCATAAAAAATGATGGATGATAGCTCAACTATGCTATTTACAAGTATGTAAATTTATGTGCCAAATTAAAAAAAATTAGACATATTATTTGCATGCATATCTATTCATGTTTTCAATCAATGAGGATCCCATTCACATCTTAAAATTTGTCAAAAGATAAAACTGAATTTAAGTTTATTTGTGCTATTTCTAAGAAATTATAAAATTTTGGGCAAACTATTTTGCGGAAATGATTTTACAACATATTATATGCGTCTATTAAATAGGGCTCATATGAGATCCTGAAATCACCAAAAATGACTGATAATATTTCAGAGTTTATGATTATATACGCATCAATTTGTTTGTTTTGAATTGAAAAGATACATCAAACTTTATGCAAACAAAATTTCAGTGCGCAAATAAATTATGTTCAATTGCTTTTACAACTACTGAAATGAGTGTTTTTCAGCCGAGACAATGTCTCTTAATTTATCATTTCAAAATCAATCAATGTTTACCAATTAATCGCCACCTTTGGTAATTAATTTAGCACAATTGATGCAATTAACAACAAAGAGTGATTAATGGCAGTTCATTGACGGCCAGTTCCCTCTTTTTAAGTCTTTATCATCATTGATCTCTTATATTTTTTTCTGGCTTATTTTGTAAACTCGTTTTTAAAAAGTAATGGAAGTTGGTGTTCCTTTTTGGAATATTTTTATAAAAAAAAAGATAATTGACAAACAAGTTTTTTTTTTTTAAGGTCAGTTGGCGAAATGTCAACAGATAATTGTATTAAATAAAACCAAAAGGTTACAATTTTACATCATGAAAAGTAAGGTTAGGTTTGTGCCAACCCAATTTTCTTAAAAAATAATATCAATCAATGAAACTTAAAAACGAAGAAATACATTTTCTTTTTCATAGGATTGATTATATGAGTTGTTGCAACTCCGCTTCTAACTAAAAACCATCTGCACAGATATTTCAATAGAAATCCTCATAGAAATTTCACCAAGTTGGATCTCAGCTGATAGTATTTCACCATTATTAAAAGCTATGTTCATTAGTCTAAATTGGATGTTGCTGATGTACTTGTTAAAGACAGCTGCAAAGAGAAGCAGAGAGAACTTGGAGACTGCAAAGCCCGGAAACAGGAATTCACATCCGTTGTCATACTTTTTTCTACGATAAGAGTGTGTCATAATTTTTTTTGAGTCTATGACAGATGAGGCCCCGTAAAATATAAATAAAAAAACACCCTTTGTTGTTAAATGTTGACCGTTTAAAATCTATAACAGCGAATGTATCATAGGTTTCAATGGCAGTGGATGTGGACACCAGAAAGTGAAACATTGGGTTGCTATTGTTGATCTGTAGTGGCTAATAAGTATGAATGCATGAGATAGGTCCTTATTTGCACATATTCTTTTGGTAGGTTATATTTGGATGTAGGATAAACCTTGCATGTAATGTAATACTCCAATGCTTTCAAGTGAGACTTTAACTAATTATGAGTTTTCTCTCTGACAAGTGACAACCTTCCTTTGTATGTACAAATCTGACGATGATAAAGAGGACTAGGTGCATTGGCTAAAGAACAGTTACTCAGATGAGAAAAAACTGTAGTAGTTTCCAGTAAAAATGACAGATCTTTGTATCAGAAAGAGGCTTCTTCATTTGTTAAACATTGTATCCTCTAAAACTCGCGAGGTACAATCATACGGTTGAGAAAAGAAGGGCCATCTTACTTACGAAAGCCTTTGCATATTTAGTTTATATATTCCTTCAGTTTCATTTCATCTGGGTCACTGTTTCTCAACCAATGTACCAGTTTCTCTAAATTGGTACCAGTTTTATGCATAATAAAAGAAGGTATTGACAGCTTGCCAGAAATTAATGCAGATTAACAGTAAGCTTCTGGTTATCAAGCATCTAGTGCTGTCGGAGTATTTTATTCCTCGATGAAGCAAGGCTTCTTACCAGGTACAGTAACATTTCAAAATAACAGCCAAGTGAATCCATGAAGACAAATCCCATTCTTACAGACTTCGCTGAGATTTCCAACTTTAGAACAGCAAATCCTGCACTTTTACAATCTCCATTTTTTCTATTTTCTTTTCAAGTTTGCAAATGCTAATTTTACGAGACCTGATGTGATAGAAGATTGTGTACCCTTTTTATTCTGTTAGGTTCACCTCCAAACTCTGGCAGCTATCTGGACCCTTGGCATGGGGAAAGGTCAAAAAAAAAAAAAAAAAGGAACAACGAAAATATATGGGACAATGGGCCATATTATTGTTGCACCTGAAGAAAAACCAATGTAGTACAGTAAGATACTAAAAAATATGAGTTTGGAACCAAAAGAAAAAAAAGGCTCAAGCTTCTCAGTGAGACAGTGAAGACTAATAACAAAGCTCATTTTATTACAGCAGTTCACAGATCTGTGGTAGTCTCCACTCTCTTGAGCTCGTCCATTAGAAAACTTCTGTCAAGAAATCTAATGAAATGTTGTGTAAAAATAAAACAACCAAAACATCCCACAAATCCAATAAGAAAAGATTATACCCATAGACACCTAAAAATTGCATGTTCTCCAAGTTGGTCCACAAGAAAGGTTTATCTCTTCTAATGTTCTCTGTGAAAGTCAGGACGAACTTAAAAAATCTACCTCAAATTGACTACACATTCAGAATAGAAGAGAACATGGAGGGTAGATATGTTAACTCTAGCAGTCCAGTTCAAACTGAAAAGATAAATTAAGCAATACTCTTCTTTCTGTAAATTCAAAACCCAACCAAATTAAGACACTAACTAAACAGGATACTGAAACAATATAGAATGCTTCTTATTCTTGGTTTAATAGAGCTTCTTTTTTTTTTTGATATAGGGGCTCCTGTTAACCCCGGCATTTTCCCTTTTCAAATGCTTTCTGCGGGATTTGAACCCGTGTTTCTCCATAGAAAGACATAACCTATCACTACTGTGTTAGGCCTGCGGTTCTTAACAGAACTTCTTTAATAGTACCAACTTTTAATCAAATGAATGTAATTAACTAGTTTGTGTCTAAAACTGAGACCTGATTTATCAAAATTTACCAGGGTACTCCTAGCAATTGCAGAAGTTGTTCAACCTACAGTTGCAAGTAGAGAAACATTGATGCAGTATGATATGATAATTTATACATTGATGCAGCATGTAATTGCCAAAAAAAAAAAGAAAAAAAAAGGATGCTGAGACCTTTGGTAATTCCTGTTGAGTATTTAAGACTAACCTCCAAAGAAAATTCAAATTACTCAGTATATGCTTTGGAACTATTTACTGATCCTAACATTAAATGGATAAACCTTCATAGAGCAACACTCATTACTCCTTTATGCCTTTGATCATGTTTGATTAAGTCATTTGAAAAGTTCCTCAAGGAAAAAAAAAATATAGATCAGATATTCTCAAGGAAAACCCTTACAAAGAATCCTGTTTCCTTTCTGCTATAGTACACCGCAAACATTCTTTTTATTCATTAATTTCTGACAAGAAAAAGAAATATTGAAAAGAAATCTTATTTGAAATTATCACAACCCTAACCCTAGTCTGCCTGTTCTGACAAAAGCTAACAGAAAACTGATCCGTATTTGACAAATAAATGATTGGAACGGTGATGATTGATTCATCCTCAGACATCAATTTGTCAAATAACTACATGAAAAGTTCAAGGCATGTGATAACACTAAAGATTTGAAATACCATGATTTGTTCTGTATTAAGGACTTTAAATCTTGTAGAAATCCACAGTCCTCTTTCCTTCAGCAAAGTCCTCGTAGTGATCAGCTACAAAATCTTTAGTCTTGACAGTCTTGTACATCCTTGGCCTCTTTTCATCTATCAGTTCATCCAACGGCTCCAAATACCTCTCAGGATCAAGTGCACTAAACATTACAACAGAAAGCCTCTCCTTCTCTGAATTTGCAAGTACCCTATGTATCGGGCTCCTAAAGACACCATTGCTCATTATCTACACCAAACAATGAAATTTTCTAAGAAAATTTATGTAAGATAATGACCATACAAGAAAACAGAAGATGCATCTGAATCTATGCTGTGTTACCCAGATTCGCCTATAAGGGATCCGAACCCATATCTGATATGGATACACATTCGATTTGTATACGATACATATCAGATACGCCCCGTGGCGTATCCAATTAAATATATTACTTTGTCCATAAAATTTGGTCTCGGATATGTAAGGATACGCGTATCGGCGTGCCAAAAGCCCCGTAGGCCTCAGACAGATTCCACAGAATGCAGAATAATCCATCCAGATAGAAGGGTTCTTATTTATGGAAATGATAGTGTTCAGGGTATCTACAACACAGACAATGTGGGACTAACCACGCGCACACAAAAGCAAAAACCGGAATTCCCACTTCATCTCATTGCACATTTTTTCTATTATTAAATATGAGTTTTCCAGTTTGGTCCTAAACTTCTTCAAAATTAGACAACGGTTATGAATGTTTATAAAATCTGTTTGGCCCCCGTCATTTTTCTTTGATTTTCATCCTAAAATATTTATATCATCCCTCTGATTTTTTTTTATAAAAGAATTATATAGGGCGTTTTTCCATTGAATAAAATATTTTTTTATTGATATATAACCGCACCTATATCCTAAATTTTTGAAAATTTCCATATTGCCGCACCCGTATCCGTGCAACATAGAATCTATGTGAACCAACTTCTAGTCCTTACATGCTCGAAACACTTTCAGTAAGTATTTTACCAATAACATATATCTAAGAATGATGGCAGTAAAGAGAACAATAAAATAAGAAATGAAGTACCTCCATTCCATCACCTATGACAACAAGCAATGAATGAGGGAGAACAGGAACGTCAGCCCACTTGTCATTTTTGCGCACTTGAAGCCCACCCACCTCTTTGTCCAGCAGAAGAATGGTCATAGCAGATCCATCAGAATGTGGCTTCAAACCGAACACAAGATCAGGTCTCTTACAATGCGGGTAATAGTTGAATCTTGCATACATGATAGCTTTTTCATCAAACTGGTTCAGAAAAATATCTTCCTGTAGTCCTAGTATTTCTGCCATGGCTCTCAAGATCTGAGTCCGAACTGTTTTCACCTGCCTGCCAAATTCATGCAGTACGTCCCTGAAAGAATTTGAATAAGTGGGATTAAAATGATCACATGCATCTAATTTTGCCAATTCGTGATAGTTTTGAACTTTTAATCAAGTCAGTTAATACAGGAGAATCCTTAAGGTAGCAGATATATTTGTGGAAGTTCTTTTTTTACTTATAGCAAGTAATTGCTTGGTATAATGGAAAATACTAATCAGCACAGGATTGTATCATACCTATGAATACATGGCAAACTAAAATCTCTGATTTAAATCGAAGGCAAAAGTTCTCCAAAGGAAATTAACAATATAATTTGTTTCATTCAGCATAAAATTAACCAAGCAAGTAATCCTACATTTACTTTTTGACATTTATAAAAAGTTGCACCTAAAAGAAACAGGAGTGGTTGGCCAAACAGCTAGGTTTCTCTGATCTTCCGGCTGAACTAAAAGATACAGCCGGTCATTCCAGTCTAGCGTCTGGTCATCTTTCACAATAATATCATTTCCATAGCCTTCCAATCCAAAATCTTTTCCATCTATCAAGTTTGCAAACTTTTTCTTGTCTTCCAAAGGCAGGTGGAAGAATTCTCTTGACAAATTAAGCACCTCATCTAGGAAAGAGCTGGATATCCCATGGTTTATCGCCTGGCAAGTTAGCAAAACTTATTACACACATAGAAAGAGGAAAAATTAAAAAAAGGAATTTATCAAGGAAGAACAAAATGCGCATGTACAGTTTGCTAGATTGCCAGGCAAATTGATGTATTTGCTCATCACTTTGCACTCATACATGTCTCTATTCTCTAGTAATTGGAAATCATGCATTACATCCAACAAATATATGATACATTGCCAAGCAATAAGCATCAGTTAGGCATTCCATCAAACATGTACCGTGCAACTAATCAGCTCACTTTGCACCTAAGCTACTGATTGCTGAAGTAATCACGACAAATTCATATTCATCCAACTAGTAACTGGAACGGTTCTTACCAGAAAAAGTCCCCAGGACTGAAGTGCAGATCTGAACTTGAACGCGACCTCATCAGCGCCATCAGATCGTGACAGATGGTCGAGATCGATTACAGGAACTGAAGATGGAGAAGAAGGTTGCTGAGGATGAGGAGCATTCAATTGACGATCGTTGTCGTTGTCACTCTGGATGTAACAGCTGGGTACATCTCGATCGTTCATGGCCAGCTCCTGTACCAGCCTGGGTCCGATCTCGTTCTTTCCCTCCATTGTTTTTGGATTGTCACGAGACTGATCTCAATTTGAGGATTACTCGCGCAATTTTGAACAACCAGAGCTCAAGAGAGTTCATTAAGCCCTAATGGCGAAAGCGAATAATGAAGAAGGAAGTGAAATGAGAAATTGAATCAAATCTTACTATTTTTTAATAATCTAATACATTGACCGTCTTCTAGCTAGCTGGGTGTTCAAACGTTCGGTTCGGTTAAAACCGAACTAAAATTTTCAAACCAATATTATTCGATTTTCAAAATTTAACCGAACCATCCGTATTATATTTGTCAACTGAATAACAACCGAAGTAAATTTTTGTTTGTTTGATTAAACTGAATTAACAAATATTCGATTTTTAAAAAGTCAAAACTCAACATATCTGCAAATACATTTAATATTTATAAAAAGAAATATTAAGATATAAATTAGTTGTTATCATTACACATTATTTAATCTCATACAAAATATTTAGAGCTTTTAAAATATTTAAATAAAAAATTTTCTTTAGTTTAATTTCAAAAAATATTAACAGGGCATATTATATTCAATCGGTTCAATTTATTCGGTTTTGAAAAATCAAAACCGAACCAAAATTTAAAAACCGAAATCCTTCGAATATTCAATCGAACCGAATCAATTAACCAAAAAAACTTCCGAACTTCAATGGTTCGGTTTAAAATCAAATAAACTGAACCATTTGAACACCCCTACTTCTGGCAAACCTTTCTCTAATTTATAACTTAATTATCTTGTAAGTTTTACTCTAATTAATTACGAAAATATTTAGCGTTCACCTCTTTATTATTCGTTCATTTATCAATTTATTTATTTATTAACATGAATTATATATCTGTTAATTAAAAATACATTATTTTTAATTAATAAAATTTAATCATTTCATATAAAAAATATATATAAAACAATTGAATTTTATTGATTAACAATAATATATTTTTAATTAATACATATATAATTGATGTATAATTGAAGTTAAGTAATAAAGGGTGAATGGACTCCTCTCGGGACTAATTAATTATGTCTTGACACGTCAGCTTTGATCGCTGATTGAGATGGTGCTGATTTGTTCTTCAATTTGATAAAACAGTTATTGTTGTCGCCTCTTTCATTTAACGACGCCGTTGAGTCTTCTATCGCTGTCGCTTGGGTCCCGCTTTGCAGACGCGATCGCCTCTCCTCTTCTTCTTCCTCTTCTTCTTCTTCATCACCTCCCAAATCCGATCGAGGTGCTGACAGGACCCGAGATGCAACCCACACACACAGCACTGAGTGCGCTCCGCTTGAATAGATCAAATACGGGTTGCTTGATTAACGGAGCGGCACAACGAACCCCTATTTGAAACCCGTTTCTATGAATTGGCTCAAATTTGCAACCTCAAATTCGACCAGAATCCCAAAAATAACGCGAAATTAAACTAAAATGCAACACCTATCGAATGTATTTAATCATCATCTCGATGAGATTATAAAGATAATCTGCTAGTCGTGAAGAATTCAGCCGATTGATTCGGATACGAACTCGATCCGATCCGTAAAAAAAAAAACAAAAAACAGATGATCTGGATACTGTGTATTAATCTATTCAAAACAATTGGATAAAAAAAAAGAGAGAGTAATTTAACATGAGTCCGCTTATGATACTAATGTTAAAACCGAGTGGTTGATGATAATGCTTTTTTGTATTGTTTGATTTACAATCATAATTTGTGCGTGATTTTGATATGCTCTTCATTACTAAAACAAAAACTGACCACCTTCATCATTTATTCCTTTTTTTTTTTTGTCTCACCACTATATTTTCTGTATCTCAAACAAAGATTTATATTTTTCTACACGAATCATGATGCAAATTGACGATACAAAAACATTAATACCGATATCTTAGTACTTATGTTAGTAGGATAGACGGACTCATTATTCCTTTTGCATTGTAAATACTGATGTAATTGAATATGTAATAAAAATGACACAAATACTAATTATTGCTATCCACAATACCATATATCCATTAAATAGATGTTAATATTGACGTCTTTGTTATTAGAAAATAATTAAAAAATGAATTTATATACATCTTATTATAAAGACGTTAATTGTCACACAAATGCTAACGTGGATACCATATGATAATAGAACCTATTTAATACAAATTAAAGTCAGGTGACTCTAATTATATGTTTTGTAACTGTCCTGAAACTATTGATCACATTTTTATTCCTTATTCTGTGGCACATACAATTTTGAATTAGATTGTACATTTTAATAGATTTGATTTTATTGATTTCACATTAGAAGATTTATGATGTATAAATGGTGATATACCACTCAAAGACAAACTTTTTGGTTGAATTGATTAGAGGAGCAATGATCTGGATACTGTGAAATGAAAGAAATAAGATATGCTTTATTGATTATAAAGGCAAATCTATTCAGTCTTTAGGGCTCTAAATCATGAACCTAACTGGCTTTTGGTGTAAAAATCTTGGTAAGAATCTATTTCTTAAATTAACAATTATACTGTCATAAAATGTGGCAGAACTTCCTTCTCAAAGTTTATAGGTGATAGAAGAGGCAGAGGAGGCAGAGGAGGGCCTTATCCCTGAGTCTAGCACAGAGATTGACAACTGATCTGGCTCTAATCCTCTAAACATTTCAATGTTTTTTTGTTGTGTTGCTTTTTGCTTTCCTATTTTGTTATAAACATGATTGTTGGATACTGATATTTTGGTATTAGTTAGCTTAGTAGATAGTTTTAATTTAGGTATAGACTAATGTGAAATTATGACCTTTACTGACTTTAGGTATCACTCTTAGATACCTATGCATATAACAAATATTTTAATATTTTCAATGAAACTAGTGGGTATGGCCGTCAACGAAACCCTTTTATCTGTTTACCCTATCCGTATCGTATTCAATAAGACATGTATGGGTTAAAAAAAAAATTTCGTTAACTTAACGGATTAGGGTATGGATAAGAAAAAAAATTTCGTTAGCTCATCATATAAGAGTATGAGTAAGGACTATTTTATACCCATTACCCTATATGATAAATAACACACAAAATAATATATATAATAATTTTTAATATTATATTTAACTATATAATATATTATATCGTTGTCATTGTTAACATTATTATTATCATTATTAATTATTATTGTTGTTGTGCTTGATTTATATTATATATAATATGTTATATAGTGTAATTTATGACAAGCTTAATTTATGTAATATTTCAATTTATACTTTTTTTATAGATAATAGAACCAATAATTATAATTTTTATATTTTATTTTATTACGCATATGATGTATTTGAAGTAATATATTTATTATATTTTTCAAAAATTATATAATCTGCAAATTATTCGATAATCACCCGTTATCCGTTCGATACTCTTTAACCTTAATGTGTAAGGTAGGGTATGAGTAAAGTTAAATTTAACGGATAAGGATATGATATGGATAAAACTAATATTAGATGGATATGGGTACAAAAATACTCCCAACTGATCCATACCATATCTATTGACACCCCTACTAATGGGTTACCCGTTTATAAAAAAAAAGATTTTAAGAATTAAAATAATAATTTTGAAACTTTAACCATAGAAACTAGTTAAATAATACTTAGGCACCATTTGTGTAACATACTTTTATATAACTTAGCGTCTTATGATAGATAAAAAAACAAGGGCAATGAAAATTTTGTTTAAAAGACTACAAGAAAAAATAATAGCAATTAGCAAACAAGACAATTAAACCAAGCGTCATCAATCAACCAATTTCACCATCTGAAATTCAGACTATCTCATTTGCATTAATTAGTTTTTGTTGTTTTGTAACATAACAAAGCACCAATTAAGTTGATGCAGCATTTCAGGGATGTGGGTTGAATGAGGAAATTAGAAAGTACGAAATAAAAACAAAAGGAAACTTCTTTCAATAATAAATGAATTTTTTGAACCATAAGTCTAACATAGTGATGATAAATCTTATATTTCTATAAAAAGATATAAGTTCAAATCCCGTAAAAATATTTGAAAAGAATTAGAACTAACAGAAGCCTTTATTTCAAAAATATATAAATAAATAAACTTTTTGTTTGGTTGGAATTTGTATGGTAAAATTTTCTTTTATTGAGTTGAAAATTTTAAAAAGAGGTTAAAAAATAAAAACAAAAAAGGAAAAGATAATAATATTTTTCCATTTTATTCTTTACCTCTCCTTTCTTACTTTTTTCTTTTTCATTATGCTAATCAAACATAGTATTAATTTTAGTTGAAACCAAAGATAAATGCATAATTATTAAAAAAAAAGAAAAGAGAGAGATGTCGTACAGTTCAAATAGACTAAAAGATTCAAGATCCGATTGGAAAATTTTTCTGAATATTTGAAGTGAGAAGGTTTGCATTCATTTTTATTTCTAAAAAAAAACAGCAGACTAAACGAATTTTTTGGGGTTTTAGGGTTTCTAACCTCCTATTAAAAAAATCTAATTAAAAAAATTTAACATGAGATAAGGATCAAAATTTTCAAATCATCTACGGTGATAGATATGAAATTTCAATACCACAACCTCCTATTAGAAGCATGATAACTTAATTAACAATACTAGATGTAATTATGCAAACCCAACAAAATTAATTTATGAATTTTTATTTTCCTTCTGTCATTCTTTAATGTTCCCCAATCAAATATGGTTTAATTGGTGATTCCTAGTGACTGAATAATGAAGGGAAAAGGGAAAAAATATATATATATTTGGTCCCATCTCCTTGAAATGCTGCACCAACTTAGTGCCTTGTGTTTTCTTCTTCTTCTTTTTTTTTTTTCAAAGTTAAATTCCAGTTCTTTTGAGAATCTCAAAAGGACTTTAATGCCTTGTTAATTGTTTATAGTACTAAAAGACAAACCTTGATATGACTTGTTAATTTGTTAAAATGCAAAAGCATTTCTTAATTGGAGCATTTTTAGAATTGGTGGTCCTTATTTAAGGATAATTGTAACCCAAGTGGCATAATCATGAATTACCATTTAGAACTTCTTTCTTAATTAATTTATAAAGAGATATAGAAGATTCTTGAAAAAAAAAATACAACTTAAAAGTTGTGTCTTTTCCTTAAAAATCCATTCCATTAATTGCAAACATTCGATTACCAAAATAATTAAATTACTTTTTCTTTTACTTTTACTTTTTCAAATTAAGTAAAATTAAATTGAAATGATAAAGTGTGTTCCGAAAGCAATAAATATACTTTCCCTCCGCACAAGCGAGTTCACTTAATTCAATCTAGATTGAAATGTCACTATCGCTTACTCTATGGACATGTAGTTCATAGGATTCATATTTTTTTTTGCTGTGTTATACCGTACAACGTATCATATTTTCCATCCGATCGCGTTAAAATTCGTACAAAATAAATCTAAAAAAATCCTTACAGTCTATCCGTCTGTATACTGTGCAACATAATGCTGTGCAGCAAAAGATCAAGACTTATACAACGCATTGAGAACGCTGAGAATACTGATCAAGCACTCCAAAAAAGCTATTAAAGCTAGTAAAGCTCCACACCACACTCCTCTTCTTTAATTTCTTCAAAGGAAGGTCCTCCTTTGTCTTTACTTCTTCTTTGGAGATATACATGTCAATATCTCCATATATATCAGTTGGAAGATATGTACACTGGTAAGTGTCCTGATACTAATTAACAATTGTAGGTGAAGATGAAAGACCTAGGAGAGTTAGCGCACTTGTTCGTTTCGGTCTTTCTGTTTCATTTCGCGGCATACATGGTGATCCCGGCCACCACTGATATTACCGTGGAAGCGTTGTGTCCCGGTCAGAATGAATGCTCTCTTGCCATATATCTCACTGGCATCCAACAGGCGGTAATTATATTACTAACCCTCTAGATTTATTTATGTTAATTAATTTAGTACTTGAAATGATGTACTTTGTTTTGTGCTCTTTTGTTTGTTGGTAATAGGTAAAAGATTCAACAAAAACTAGCTTAGTTCTACAACAAATAAAAGTTCACTGAGGTTTAGTTTTCAGAATTAATATGTGCTTCAGTGACTAATATCTTGTTAGTTTGCAAAATCATAATAAAAGTACCAGTGTCAGATATTAGCTGATGCATTTTCCTGTTAATTTTTTCATATTATATAGTTAGTTAATTGGGAGTTTTGTTGCAATAGAATAATTGCACTATATTGTGAAATTCAAGAAGGGAATAGGTTTATTTTCTTTCCTTTCTAAATAGATGTCCATCAACCACAACATAATATGTGCTAGATTTGTGGTCAGTAGCAAAGGGAGAAATTTATGTCAGTGATATCAATACATATAATATAGAAATATATAGAAAAGTTTTTCAATAAATATATTTATTTTTAAGATATTTTTGTAAAACTGAGTGGTGTCATATTGACCCCCACTTTATTATATGTGGCTCCGCCATTTCTTATGATTCAATCGGCGAATCAAGAAAATATATAAAGTGATTACTGCATCAAACTACATAGTCCCAAACAAAAACTGCAGATTACATGAATTTGATTAGGTAAAAACTGCTTTACTGAATTGATCAGACATCTAATTTTCACTTTGAATGGAATTTATTTGTCTTTAAAAGCATTTATAGAAGGCATTGAGCATTTGTTGTTGACAGACATAATTCAACTGCTTCAATTTTTCATTAGCAAAATGCAAAATATATTATTAACTTATGATGGATTCCGATTTTTGTTTTCTTATCTGATAAAAAAATTAATCCATAAACTAGTTAAAAATTTGTGAGTTTGCTCCTATGTTTATGGAGAAGAAAAAAGTAAATTACAATATATAAGGGAAGTGTTTAGTGTCCCCAATTGCTGTCTATCTAATCATCTATTATATGTTAATAACGAGTACTTAATTTTTTTCATAAGCTACATAATACAAGTGAACAACCATAAAACTAATTCGTGTCAATTTTACTTTCTAGATAGTTGTTTCCTATTAAAAAAATATAGAAATCATTGCTTTTTGATGTTACTAGTTGATATGATTTCAGAGTAGTTTCTATTAACATATAATTATAAAGAAGCTTATGTGGACAGCACTATACTTACAGTGCACACCTCACAGCACTCCAATATATATCCTGTTCAAAAAAATGTCAGCACTAGAAGCAGAAAGTACACCACATCCACCAAAGAAAATGACAACACAGGATGTAACCTTCCAATTAAAGGAAATGGTTTGATTCTTTTAATTTTGTTACTTAATTTATCTGCAGATAATGTCACAAAAGTCCTTTTATTATGGTTATCACTGCTAGTTCAAGTAACAAAACAATCTTTCATTACTTTAACTTCTCTATATATGTTATCATATCATATCATATCCAGCAGCAATAGTTCACTTGCCTAGCTTCTTAATTTGGAAACAAAGCTCTATATAAGTTAACTGATACTTCACTCATTCCCTAATACAGTGCTAGCTACTGTTTGATAGGAGTTGGTAATTAATCCGCCTCAAAAAAAAGAATGGGCAATGAAATGTTGCTTTCTGGAGCCAACTAACAAAAGTGACTTCAGGGAAGAATTAAAGAAAGGAAATGACAAAGAAGTAAGAAATGATAATACTATTACTCTACAGTCTACACAGATAAAATCTTCTCTCTAAGAATAGATGGAGGCCATTGAGGAAAAAAATGGTTAGGAATTTAGGATACAGCATGAATCATTACTGTGTGTGTATATGTATATTAAATATGATATGGTCAGGATGGTTGTTAGTTAATTATGAAATATACCATTAAGGACAGTGAAGTAAATTTATACGGATATATATTTGGGAGGGGATTTCTTGATAATTAATATTTTGATAATCTTCACAATCCTTTTTTAAATAATTTCAAAATAAATCTTAAAAATTCTTAAAAATAGAAAAAATATTTACAAATATATTTTTAACTTATAAATTGATTATGTTTTAAATTTCATGCAATTTAAGAGTCATTTGTATTTCATCATTTGTATTAAATTTTAAATCATTGAAAATTTTATGTAATTTTGATGGAGCATTAAATGACCATTAAATTATATGAAATTTGAAACATAATCGATCTATAAGTTACAAAATATGTTTGTAAATTTTTTTTCTATTTTTAAGAATTTTTAAAATTTATTTTGAAATTCTTTGAAAAATGATTGTGAAGGCTGTCAAAATATTATTTGTCAAGAGATCCCTTCCCTATATATTTATAAGCAGAGGCGGGATTTGGAGAGGAAAGATTAAAACGTAATAAAATTTGAAAAAAAGAAACATTAAGTACATCTCACACAATTCAATATATGAAATTATTACTAATTAAAAAGTACATAATTTTTAAAAAATTTCCTCGATTATATAGTTAAAGACCAATTTAACATATATTTTTTCAAAAAAAAATGTTAAATGGATTAATATGATAACTATATGTATATCAAACATGAATCAGCTTTTGTTTTATGCAGGTGACAGGACTTGGAGCGCTGATAGTAACACCTCTTGTTGGTAATCTGTCAGATAAGTATGGCCGAAAGGCCTTACTTACACTTCCAACAACAATTACCATTTTACCCTTAGGTACGACGGCGCAACGATCGTATGCTATCTATCTGATTGATTTTGGGCAGTTAGGAAATTTCATTTTCTTACAGTTAATCAAACTTATATCCTATGCATTGCAGCTATATTGGCTTATAATCGGAGCAGAGAATTCATTTACGCATATTACGCTGTCAAGATGTTGGCCGGGATGTTTGCTGAAGGCTGTATGCAATGCCTCTCCCTTGCCTATGTGGTATTTCACAAGTTCTTAAATTGACTGTTTACACTGATCAACCAAATATCAGAAAAGGCTAAAATCTTTTTACCGAGCACGTATGTAATTACGGCGCTTCCACTTCTGTTGGTTCAATTTGTGTCTTCTTTAATTTCCAACTCTAATAGTGCATTAAGACTTGTGTACTTGAAAGTGCCATAAATTGTACGTATTCCTAATCTTCTGCTGCACTGCACTGCATTGCACAACGTACAGACCGGTGGATTATGAGGGTTTTTTTTTTGAGGTTTACTTAATATGAATCTTAACGTGATCGGACGGACAACACGTCATGCTGCATAGTGCAGCGCAACAGAGGATACAAATCCTAAAGTCATGCGGTACTTCAATGTGATACTGATATAACTATCAGAAAACAATTCTGGCACTTCTACTGTTAATTTCATTATTTGCAACTACCATATATACTCAGGCTGACAATGTGTGTGAGCGCCGTCGTTCCTCTGCCTTTGCTGTGTTACTAGGTGTCTCCATGGCTGGGTTTGTCTCTGGCACTGTCCTTGCGCGGCTTCTCCCTGTCTCTTCCACTTTCCAAGTCGCTGCTGTTGCCGCCATGGCAACAGCGGCTTATGTGAGACTGTTCCTAGAGGAATCGAATGCTTGTGTGGCACAAGATGATGAAGAGAGCACTAAGCCTCTCTGCTCAACTTCTTCATCAGATGTGGAATCATACCCTAGGCTTACACTTTTGAGGAAGACGCCGTCTTTCTCTGAGATGATCAGCCTTCTTACCAGAAGGTGAAGTTTCAATTTTTCTTCTTTTTCTTGAAAGAGAGAGAAAGATGTTGCACATACCCACTGCCAAGTTCTCAAAAAAAAAAAGAAAAAAATGGAGAAAGATGTTGCACATGTTGCTAGAAAACAAGATATGAGTATATTACATTCCCCAATTTTCTGACAAATAAAATGCTAGAGCTTTTAATTCTTGTATCACAATTGCAATCTAAAATTTTATCGAACTAGCAATGAGAATTCAATTAAGTAGCAATGACTCGAGATCACGTGAGCATGCACTGGATCCATCTTTCTTATTGAACCGCGAAACATGTAGTTGCATCTATCAGTTAAAATTTCAGAAGCTAATATTTGTTTGCAAGAGAAAAAAAGGAATTACTTTGCTCAATGTAAACATGTGATCAAGCTAAACTTTTTTGCTTCAAAATTCTTTTCAACATCTGAAATTCATGTGCCTTTATTTAGCTTGACCTTATCAAGAGCGGCTGTAGTTGTGTTTTTCCACAGTTTGGGGGAAAATGGCCTTCATACTGCACTACTGGTATATTTTTCTCTTGTTATAGAATCCTCAATAATTAAAATACTGTCCTATTGCTCTCAAGTTCTTTTTCTTTTTTTGAAGTCCTTGAATCAGAGGAGCTTTCAAACTGTTTTTGTTTTCTTTTTTCTTTTTAATTTCTGATAAGATTTTATTCATAAATCTAAACTCAGGTATTCTTTATTTGTCATTGTAGTACTATCTGAAGGCCCAATTCCACTTTAGCAAAGATCAATTTGCTAATTTGTTGCTTATCATTGGGATTGTGGGGACATTCTCACAGGTAAACTTTAACATTCTTAGCCTTAATTTCTTCTAGCAATATCGCATAGAACTGAGCCTCGCTAAAATCACATGTTTCATAAAAGGTACCGCACATATATAAATAACAAAGACTTGCCGTTGCTAAAGAGTAACATGAATGATAGACTAAATTTTATCTGACATGAATACATGATAAATTATTTTGCAGCTTACCTTGATGCCTTTCTTAGCCCCAAGGATTGATGAAGAGAAGCTACTTAGTGTCGGTCTATTAGCCAGTTGCGCCCATGTAACCTTGATGCTCTCTCTCTCTCAAAGATTTACTTTAAATCTATTTTAGGTGAAAAATTATTTGACTTATTGAGACAGTCTGAAGAAATTTGTAGCATTTTGCAGGTCTTTTTGTATAGCATTGCTTGGACATACTGGGTACTTTTCCTATCTGATCAATTTCCTAATTACTTTTCTTTCTTTGTTATGTTTGATGTTAAATTGTGAAAAATTTGGGTAAAAATATAGTGATCGTTATTAGGCTTAACTTTGAGGCATCATTGCTGACAGTGCACAATTTAGTGTTGATTGGGTTTATTTGTATACAATCTATACAATTGAGGCAGTATCAGTTTACCATACCAGCACTTGTCTTGTCCTGACTGGTCAGGCATGGGGGCTTCGGTAATTAAACCCTAAACCCGAAACCCAAGTCTGGTCCTAGTTAATTTCATTTCTTCCCTTATATGTCTTGAAATTTCTTATAAGAATTCCTAAAGATTTAGTTTGACAACTAAAGAAAAAAAGTAGCTACAGATGTATATTTGCATTACCTGTGTCCTATATTGTAACTCATGTTCAAACCAAACCAAACCATTTGATAGTAGCAAATACAATTTTTCTGATTATTTATGCCGTTTCCGTTCATCTTTATGCATTTTCCTAGGTGCCTTACTTAGCTGCGACATTTGTTTTGCTGAGCATTTTTGTGAACTCCTGTGTAAGTCAATAGTCATTAAATGACCCTGTGATATTAAGTTATTTACTGACATCCTTATACCAATTAGAAGAAAACTTACATGCTTTCTCATTACATATGTTGAGCAGATCAGGAGCATAGTGTCGAAAAAGGTCGGATCCTTTGAACAGGTATATAAAACTTTCCATTCTCATGTAATCAGTGTCAGACCTTCTTTTTCATTTTTTTTAAAGACTGAAAAAACAGTTGTTCTACAAATTCTAAACTATAAGACATGAAAAGACAGTTCACAATGAATTATCAGCACTTAAAATAAATCTCTTTATTACATTGTTTCTTCCAGGGAATGGCTCAGGGATGCATCACAGGAGTGAGTTCATTTGCCAGTATTATTTCTCCACTACTCTTTACTCCTCTTACAGGTTAGCGTCTCATCCCTCTTTGTCAAGCTAAAGCAAAATTTTGATCCATCAAAAGACCTATTTCAACAAGATTGATTTTTCTGTTCCTTAATTATTTTTTTCAGCCTGGTTCTTGTCAGATAATGCTCCTTTCCACTTCAAAGGATTTAGTATCATGTGTGCTGGATTTGCAACTGTAAGCAGTAACTAACTACTTATGTTTGTAATGTAAACCTTTTTGTTTTACTGATAAATCTTCTTTTGTTTTGCTCAGCTAACTGCACTGGTATCTAGCATAACAATTCAGACTGGACAGTTGAATACACACGAAAGTCCGACTTGTGCTGGAGAAGAACAAAACTCAGGCTCAGAACCAATTTCCACCAAAGAAACTATGTTGTGAAAGAATGTTTTAAAATACCTAGCTGCTTTTTGAGGTTGGTATTATTCATGGGATGCTGTGTTGAAACATGGCTATAGCCTTCTAAGCACAAATTGTATCCCATCAATAGTTTAAATAGCATTTTAGATGTATAACTACAGATTTCTAGGATAGGTTGTTAGTTGTGTAAATAGACCAAGAATTAATAGTTCATGATCAAGCAAGATTACAGCTATACTGCTCAGCTCTATCAACTAATATCTAACCAAAACTGAAAATCAAAATTCAACTGCTGAAACATACGAAGAGCAATGATGAGACTGGTTAACAGGGTGGTGATGATAATTTTCATATAAAACAGAGAATTCCAACATTCCTTATTTCAACTAAAGGCATGTTCTATGTACAACTCATTAAATTTAAGCCCCAAAAAGAGGGATTAATTGACTCTGCAATCACCAGGCCCCTCAGAGCTTTGGCCACTGTTCTCGTCAGAAGAATCATCTCCATTTGCCATTTGCATTATTAAATTGACCAAATCGGAGTTGCTAGGCTCAAATTCATCATCGTCCCTCCTTTGCCTCCGCATTGCCAAAACTTGTGCTATCAAATCCTCTGGCAACGCGAATCGCCAGAATCTGTTTCTTCTCTTGTGCTTCAGCTGCAAAATTTTTAACCAACATAGTTGTATCAATATATAAAAGAATGCTGACTGTTACTCCATTACTGGAAATGTTGCTTCATATTGATGCACTGTCTATTTTTGTTTGATTAAATTATATTCATAGCCCTAACGTCTTATCTACCTCCAAAAATTCCATTTAGTACCTAAATACACATATCTGTATCTTTTGTTGTCATCTTTCAATCAAACAATGGACAGAAATCCAAGCCTATGCTGATTCTGCATTTGAAATGAGATCTTAGTCAAAAGAATAATTCAATGCACGTCCTTGACAAGGATTATTGTCCAGCATTTTTACTTCAACAAAATGATACTGACCCAAGCATTTCTATGTTAACAAAAGGAACATTCAAATTTTGAGGGCTGCATGGGACAGCGAATCAATGCATATCTCATATTAGCAGAGAGATGTTCAATGTAGATGTCATACTGGTAGACTATTATGCATGAGCAGGATATAAAAGAAGGAAAGGATAAATAATGAATCTAGTAAGATCAACCGGATGGTATAGTCATACAATAAGTCATCAAAATAAGAACGGAAAAAAAGCTGGGCACTTCTGAGAAAATTTTCGTTTTGGAAAGAAAAAGATAAAAATCAAATTTTACATTTGAGAATTGAAGTTCTAAAAAAAAAATTGAAAACAAGGACTAGACTTTTAGAAGTCCAGCCATATAGCACCATGGATCTAAAATTCTCCACTCACAGATACAAATTTAAAGTGAAGACAAGGTTGAAAAAACCATAACAGAACTTTGAAAGTCATGTTGGAAAATCGAGGCCAGACTTTAGAGTCCATTTTCAAAATTTTCAATTTTTAGGTTCTCAAATGCTAATTTTGATTTTCTTTTTCCAAACAAAAAGTTTCCAAAGGTTCTACTAAGTTGTTAGTAGTGCTTTAACATGACTATATATGAAAATGATACATATTAGAATGGTATGACTGGTAACAAAGCAATGTTTTGTAATTGATCAAGCAACTGAAAACTTGTGATCAGGTAGAAACTACATCGATTCTGTGGCACCTTACATCTGAAAAATAAACAGAGGCCTTCTAAAGAAAGTATAATAGCATCTGCAAATGAACCCTGTCTTTCTGAAACTTACAGGAGTGGTACAATAACTGTAAAATAAGCAATTATAATAGTTTAATTAAGTCCCTCAAAACCATTATATGCAGAAGAATCAAGTAAATTTTCTATTTGATAAGAAAGGCGTTGAATGCAACACAGGTCTCTACTCACTGCCATTTTCTGATGGAACAGCCATTTGTTACAATTAAATTGTGGTACCAAAGGTGGCCAGTCAGGATGGCACATAAATGATGCGAGGTGACATTTCTCATCTAATGGGAACCATTTGTTTTTAGTCAGACCGCCCCAATCCATAATGGCAGAAAATGCATATTCAATATACTAGTGGTGGAACCTATATCTAAAGCTGCGAGCATAAAATACCACAATGTCTCTCTTCAAGCTTCATCCATGCAGACAAATCACAACAAATAACTCCACTAATATCCCATACTATATTATTACCTCTAAGATTGAATAGTCTTAATTCTTTCCAAACAGCAACAGTAGAATAATTCATATGGAGGACCAAACAAATGTAAGGTCAAATAAAAAAGGCAGTTCTTAAGCAAGCAGAGTGGAAGGAAAAAATTGATTGATTCAAGGTACTGTTCAATTTGAGTTGGGGTAAAAGACTGAACTCCAAAGCAGGTGAGCTTCTAATCAGCATTTTGGAAATTAGAACTATGCAAGAATTTCATTTCCAATCTACTTTAATAGTGCCTATGTCAGACTTCCATAGCTTTTGGGCACCAGCAGCAACACTTACCCATTGTTAACAATGATTGACATACCTCAATTAACAGATCTGTGAACTCCTACAGGTAATATCCAGAAGGCAGTTAACAGTTTGAATAAATGATGTTAAACAAAGTACATTACCTCAGAGATATTTACTGGAGTTGCAGGCTCTGTTGAATTGGGGATCCATATCTTAATATCACTGTCAATTCCACTGCTTGCAATCACTGTTGCACAAGGGTGCGATTCTATACAGTTCACAACGTACTTGTCCCCATCAATTGCTCTCAGCAACTTGGCATCACTTTTCCTCCAAATAAATAGCCGCCCACAGTCTGATCCACTTGCAACATACTCGCAATTTGGCCCAAAGAAACTCACCCCCTTCACAGTGTCACAATTACGGTGCCCTTCAAAAACCCTAGGTCCATCAGATTCTGGACCAGACCCTTCTCTGTTTGGCCCAAGCCAGGAGTCAGGTCCCAATCCCTGTCCCTTCTGAAATAGGTAGATGTTTTCATCATTATAGGATGTTAATAACTCCCCATGGTGAGAAAATGCTAGGCCAGTTATTCCAAGATGGTCTTCGCCGAGAAGATGAGCTGGGCAGAATAAGTTGACTGGCCGGCCAATATCAGATGAACCGTCCCAATTATATCTGTGAGTGACATGTTATTAATAACATGCCAAAAGGTCTAAAAAACCTGGGATAGTTCTTAGTCTTGCATGTATTTAACCAGTTTGATACTTGTTACAAGTGACACAATAATTTATTATATTGATGCAGCATTGTTTCTTATTTTGAACTCTCAATATGGCAAGCAAAACCTACCAATTTCACATTGGACAGATGAACCATTGCCACTGTTTTCTTACTTTAGCATCTAACACACATTTTGAGGTTGTACACAAAATTTCTATTCTACATACTATTTGAAAAGCAACTTTGTTCTTGAGATAAAAAAATTTAGTCATATTAGTTTTTGATTGACATCACCACATTTTAACAGTCGGTAATAATTGCAGATAACATAAAGAAAGTCAGATGTTTGTGAAATATGCTGAACGTTCATTGCTAATATTAAAAATTTCGATATTGAAAACAGCTTCATTGTCCACTGAGTTATTGAAGGTACCTTCGAATATCGTACATGCGAGCATACTTGTCAGTACCACCCACCACAAATAGATTTGGGTCTGTTGGATCGATTATGATTGCATTTAGGTGGATGATTGATGTTTGGTGGCTCCTGCATGTCAACAGTTTTGTTGCCGTCTTTGTTCTCAAGTCCAACTGTGTGCAATAAGTGAAATAATCCTCTTGATCAATTTTAAATGTAAAGGTACAAAACAAAGCTTTCGAGCTTCTTTCTCAAAAGCTAGTTCAGTTACAAAAAAAAAAAGAAAAGAAAAGAAACCATGGAACTCATGAGTCCTCAGTTATGCAATTAACAAAGATTCAAGAAATGAAAGACAGCAACACTTTAGATCAAAATTGGTACTGACTGGTATGGATTTGGACCATTTGGCAGTACAAGGTAATTGTAGTAGATCCAGTGCTAAACTATATTTAAAACCTTCAAGCAAACTAAACTTAAAATCTGACCACAGGCAGTAGCCAATATGCCATATCATTCAGTATGTTGCAGAATGCATTGACAATTTACAAAACAACAACCAGATAAAGACAAGATTTGGGCACATGAAACTTCAGAATAATATCTATATTTTCTTTGGCTCTCAAATGGTGAGAAAGTAACTTACATGCTGTACCAAACCATCTTCACCACAGCTATAGAATATGTAAGGGCTACCTGGCTCTATAGCCAACTTGTGGGCCCGTCCCTCATGAACCCCTAGCAATGCGGTGTGCACCTTTCCACCTTCTAGTATCTTCACTTGTCTAACCTGGTTACATAGATGATAAAAAGAGGGAGATGGAGGGAGGGATGAAATGCAGCTTTGTAATACATATAAAAACACAACAATACAGAATCTGATCAAAGCCTAAAAAACTAAGACTAATATAAAAAACTAACAGAGCTTAGGAATTACCTCTCCATCAGCAGCGCAAGTGACCATGACCCTATCATCAGTGAAGGGCATAAATTGGGCCTGAAAAACATTGTTTGAGTGGCCTGAATGGAACTGATGTTTGACTGTGCCAGCATCCCAGTCCCACAAAATAATCTTGCAGTCATCAGACCCTGACGCAAGAATTGTCCCATTGGAATTAAAGCTCACTGTGTTTACACAACCTCGATGCTTATCAAGCTTTTTGTCATTCCTAAGGCGCATAATCAGAGCCTGCGCATGCATTAGGTGGATGTCTTGATTACATATACTGGAAAACATCATATATATTTTCTTTTTCCAATGAAAATTATGTGATAGTTCATTTTTTTTCAAAAAAGGGAAAAGAAAAGAATCTCAAGATGTACACTATCTGTTTTTTTTTCTTTGTTCAAATACTAACCTTTTCAGTACATGATCTCAATCAATTTGAAGAGAATATATGCATCTATCTAGTTCATGTCTAGCTCTAAAAAACAAAAAAAAACAAAAAAAATCCTAACGTCGCTAGAGCCTTAAACCTCGTAATGCTCATATATAAACAATCCGAGAAATGGATAATAAATCCAACCGATCAGATTAAGATAAAACAAAAAAGAACAATCCCAGAAAGTGTCTAGCGAATCAACAATCGACACAGTGTTGAGAAGTAAGATACTAACCTCGGAACCCGCGACGCGACGAGAGAAGCATCTAGGCGATAAAACCCCCTCCTCTCGCTTCCATAGTTCGACGACAGCCGATCTCGCGCCAGTTCCCATCGCCAATTCCACCTATTTCTAGTAGCAACTGCGATTGATCGAGAAGAGAGAGAAAGGATCGCAATGGGAAAAATAACCTATTTATTTATTTATTTAATCTGGTTTTGTCTAACCCCACCGCCCACATGCAGTAGATCATTCACTGACTTGTGGGTCCAGAAATTTGGGGTTCCCCACATGTCAGTGAAAACGGTAAAGACCACGTCTAGTGCGCTCAGATATGGCGGGTTCTGCAACTGTCGCTTTATGATCCAGGCGCGAATATTTGTGGCAGATCCGAGTTTATTACTATGTGATGGGTCATTGAAATGTAGGAGTTAGGACCTAGATTTGTATATATGAGCAACAGAATTTCAAGTGTTTACTATTGCCTCATAAAATCCTTAGTTGTATAAATCTATAGGCTCTTCAACTGGTGTAAGAAATCAGAAAGCACCGAGGATCAAAGCTTGAGAAATTGTCAATACAGCCTCCAGTGGTAAATCTCATGATAAAACCTTTCTAAGAGATACAATGGTTCTAGACACTCTATTTTATGTTCTTTCTCTTTGTATATTTAGCACTTCTCAGATTAGTAAAAACCAGGAGGCAGACTTAATTAGCTCACAAAAACTAGATAATTAACTACCCCCTGAATTCACCTTCTCAACGCCTCTATTTAATTTTTTTTTCATGTTCTTTAAAATATATATTATGATATATTTGGATATTAAGCAAATATACAGTCAATTATTAAATGGATATTTACATATTTCAATATGAAACAATTATGTAGATTAAGACGTAATCATATTATCTAATTTTAAATATTCACAAAAAAAATTTCATTCAGATTTCTAATATTTGATCTCCTAGGACATTTTTTTTGTTACTAAACCAAAAAATATTTTTCCAATATAAAACAATCATTGTATAACATATTTTCTATGAGTTGGAACACCTTTTAATAGATGTCTACAATTGTCTTAATTTTTTAACTCACATATTTTGATATATTTGTTTATTAAGTAATACACAATTTATTATTGTTATTGCATACTTATATATTTCAATATATAATATTAATTATTAATAGCTACAATAAATTTATTATCAAGATGGAACACATCTTAATTGCTACCAATAGTTCTTTTGATTTTTTTTTTTCATATTATTATATGAATCTTCAAAATACACACTTGACTATCTAGATCATAATTTACTTTCGACTATTTCACATTACAAAGCTAGGTCCTAACCTGTCAATCAAAATAAATAGTATAAAAAAAATTGAGTTTGTGTACTGAGAAAGAAATATAATTAAGTTGATTTAGATTTAGATTTAGTGAAAAAAATACATTCGAAGTTTATCATATAACTACTACTATTTTATAATTCACATATATAATTAATCAAGACAAAATTCTTAATAAAAAATTTTGCAATTCAAAATTCAACTGCAAGAATAAAAAAAAAGAGAGGAGATGACCAATAAAAAATAAATCTAATTTTTGTCCAAAGCATAAAAAATAAATCTAATGATAAAAAAAGAAATAAATAGGTTTGTTAACTTATCAAATTTCATAAGGAATTATTTAAAAAAATTGTCAAATTAATTCTATACAATCGTGACCAATAAAAAAAGAAAACATGACATACTTATATAAGTCCGTGAAAAATAAAAAAAAAACTTCGGATAAAAAATTATTGTTTAATATAATCAACAGATAATCTTAATACTTAAACAAAATACAAATATTTACTTCACTATATTTTTTTAAATAGTGAAAAATGCAAATTTCCAATTTTTTCAGTATATAGAAACATAACAATCATTAATACCTCATTACATATGTTTATATATTAACAATTAAAAGGCTTAAATCGTCGCTTAATATAATAAATAAATAATTTTAATACTTAAGTAACGAAGAATAAATATGTACGTTACTATGTGTTTCTAAACATTGAAAAATGCAAATTTTCAATATTTGCAATGTATAGAAACATAATAAATATTAATATCCTATTAGACAAATTTATATATTAACTGTTCAAAAGCTTAATACATTGTGTATAATATCGTTGCTTAATATAATAAATAGATAATCTTAATATATAAGTAACAAAACATAAATATTTACTTCACTATGTGCTTTTAAACAATAAAAAATCAATTTTTCAATGTATCGGAACATAACAAATATTATTACCTCATTGGATAAGTTTATATATTAACTATTAAAAGATTTAATATTTCTTATACAAGATTGTCACTTAATATAATAAATAGATAGTTTTAATACTCAAATAATAAAATACAAATATTTACTTGATGTTTTTAAACAATGAAAAATACAAATTTTCAATTTTTTCAATGTATAGAGACATAACAAGTACTAACACCTCATTAAATAAGTCTATATATTAACTACTAAAAGATTTAATACTTCATGTACAAGATCATCTCTTAATATAATAAACGGCTAGTCTTTATATTTAAGTAATAAAGTATAAGTATTTATTTTATTATGTGTTTTTAAATAGTAAAAAAAATGTAAATTTCCCTTCCTCTTCCTCTGCCTATTGGTCGAGAATTGCCAGTGGTATCATTATTTCACTCTGTCAGGAGACCTATATTACAATACAATGCAATAAAATTAGAGCTATATCTAAACAAATAATTGAAATGAATAGAAATACAATTTGCAAAGAAACAAACCACATATTTTGTTCCTCAATGAAACTAGATCATTGACGACCTCATTTTGCACTTTTCATCTACAGACCGAAAGAAAGCATCGGATATTTTAGAAAGAAGATAGAAAACAACAACTTGAAACAGAGAAAATACGAGTAGTAGACAGAATGAGATAAAAATGGAAGAGAGAGTTTCGGCCGAGTCGGGCTTTGACTGGACTGGAGATGAGACCCGAAGAAATTGGGTTGGGGAATAATATCTTTTTTCTTCAAATTATTATCAATTTTTATACGTTTAATTGAATTAATAGATTAATTGACTTATTAATTCCCAACAACAAAAAGGCCTGCTCAAGTGTCCCTCAATTCGGGCCCCAAAAAATACTACACGAATAAATTGGATTTAAATATAATTTGGCGTCCGGAGTCCAGAACTCCAGAAGCTTCTTGCGTATAAAATCGGAGCCTGCCTTCTTTTGGAAGTCAGAACCATATTCTAGTTCGTTCGAGGCTCATCGAGACGAGAAAAAGAGAGAGAGGAAGAGAGCAGAGATCCAGCGCGGTAAGCCAGGTGCCAAATCGGAAAGGTATGCACTCGATCGTTTCTTGTTTGCTAGATTGATTTAATTCAATTCTTCTTGTTACGATTGCTCATCTCATCTCATCTCATCTCCTCGCCTCCTTGTTGTGTCGTTGACACTTGGGGATTTGGAGAAACTATATGGTGCGTAATGATTCTTGAATCATTACGATGAGATATAGGGTCAATTATCATTGTTTATCATGCAACAGTGTTTACAAATTAAGGATTGCTTGTTTGTTGAATTCGATGCAATTTGAGTGTCGTTAAAGTAGTCTGTTTCGAATTTTAAATGATTTTGGTTGAATTTGCATCTAGCTTCGTATTCTTTATATGTATGATGTTAGATCATGACGATCAGATTCAAAATTTCAGATTTTGAACTTAAAATATAGATTGTCAGTTGAAAGGATTGTTAAGAATATAATTAATTAGGATTTGGCGGCGGCTTGTAGATGTGTTTCTGGCTGATTTATTATAAAAACTATTGTTAGTGGTATTATGATTAATTATTATGATATTAGGAACTGGTGATGATTTATTAATTGCAAATTATTTGGGAGGGGAGCTGGGGATCTTCAACAAAGAATTATCTTGAAAGTCCCGTGTACCATGGGTTGTTTACTTGCGTCCTTGCAAAAAAGTACTATTTATTTGCAACATATGACATAAATGGATTAATAATGTAGTTTGTTAGCTTACCATTTTCATAAAGGAATTAAAGTTGCAAACTCTTTGTTTATCAGGCTAAATTTAGCATGTTAACTGGTATTGTTGCTTTGCCCATTTTGGTTTTGTTAGATGTCGCGCTCAAGAAGAACATCAAGATCCGTATCCAGTTCGTACTCTCGTTCACCTTCGAGGTATAGCAGGTCAATTTCCAGGAGTCGCTCGAGGTAATTTCATTATTTGTCCATATTTTTATGATAGGGTTATTGGGTTTGTTTGTATGGCCTCACTGACAATACTTCCATTTGATTCTTGAAGGAGCACGGAATCTATTGATGTGGAAAATCCTGGAAACACCTTGTATGTGACTGGTTTGTCATCCCGAACCACAGAGGAGAAACTTGAGAAGCATTTTTCAACTGAAGGAAAGGTATAGTTCACCTCTAAAGAAGCAATATTTATAGACTAAGTATCTTTTCATTTGCTTAGGGTGCCTACCAGAGCTTTTAAATTTCACCATGTATAAAAAATGAGTGAAATGTCTCGAGAATTTGAAGCCCTTTGGAATGATATTTTCTTTCGGAGGTCTTGAAATCTTTATTTGTAGAGTCCTAATCTTTGATTACAGTTTCTAAGTTGCATTCATTCAATACAATGAAGTAAAGTTGCTGCTTTAAGAATTCATAACTTTTTGCTATTTGTTTATCTTATGTCAGTTTGTGCCAGATCGAGCAGGTTTTGACCCTCTGGCAATGTAAGATTAGATTACAATTCATTTCTTTGATTTCTTCATGAATAAAAATGAATAGTATGGTACTGAATAATATGAGTTCTTGACATCTGGGAATGTTACTGCTGTTGGTTTGTGCATCTAAGTGAAAGAAATGTTTAAATAACAGGTGATGGATGCTCGGCTGGTGTTTGATCCCCGAACAAGGGAATCCCGTGGTTTTGGATTTGTGACGATGGCCTCTGTTCGAGATGCTGACTACTGTCTCAAGTATCTTGACAGATCTGTTTTGGATGGCCGTGTCATTACTGTTGAGAAGGTAGTCTCCTCTCTCATGGAAGTCCTCCGTTGCTCAATTTTGGATATTTTTCTCTTTCTTCTTTTATTTACTTGTTTCTACTGCTAAACTTGTCTATATTACCTGAAATTTTTTAAAATGTATTCACCCTTGAAGCTCTTTTCTAGCAGCAGGATAGATGTCTGTAGATGCTCTTCATGAAAAGCACACAGTCAAACAACATTTCAACTCAATATGAAGGGTGTTATTTATTATTCATTCCGTTTATTTATTTATGTGCAGAATTTCTTTGCTATCCTTTGTTGTTTACTTAGGTTTCTTCTCCTCCTCCTTTTTATTATTATTGTTATTATTATTATTATTCTTTGTTTATGTTCATGATTTCTTTGTAACTATGATATTAATTCTGCAGTCCAAGAGAAGCCGAGGGAGGACACCCACTCCTGGGAGGTACCTAGGTTCCAGATCTGTACGGGGTAAGTTATTAGTCTAATGTGTTATACCCCTCTCTTGGTCAATTCAGTGTACAAGTTATTAGTTTCCTCACCCTTTTTTTGCTTGTGAATTGTTTACCAGGACACCATGATTCGCGGAGCTACTCCCCTTATGGCAGGGAGAGATCATATTCTCCTTACTACAGACAGAGGTCCTACTCCCGCTCTCCTTCCCCATATGATAGATGGCGTTCCTACTCATCTTACAGTAGGCGCCGTTATTCCCGGTCGCCGTCACCATACTATTCTGGCTATAGGCGCCGTTATTCCCGGTCGCCGTCACCTTACTATTCTGTCTATAGGCGCCGTTATTCCCGGTCGCCGTCACCTTACTATTCTGTCTATAGGCGCCGTTATTCCCGGTCGCCGTCACCATACTATTCTGGCTATAGGCGCCATCATTCCCGCTCACCATCTCCGTACTATTCTGGCTATAGGCGCCGTCATTCCCGCTCATCATCTCCATACTGCCGGTATAGGAGATCACGCTCTCCTGTGAGGCAGTACAGGCGATCTTACTCGAGTGAGTATGATCGCTCTCCTTCTCCTTACTACCGCCGCGGGAGGTACCGCCGTTCTCCATCGAGATCCTGCAGTCCACCAGCATATGGAAGAGGCTCCAGGAGGAGTTATTCTCAGAGTATCTCACCAAGGAGAAGTTCGAGGCGGAGTTATTCCCCCAGCTATTCTCCCGAGGTGCGAAAATCAAGGAAGGGCTACTCCCCCAGCTCATCTTCATCATCAAACTATTCACGAGAAAGCTATTCCCATAGTCGCAGTGCTGCTTCCCGTTCTCCGTCTGCTTCCAGGCATTGATCTCTGGTCCATCAGTTAATAGTGTCATCATATCTAACAGTAGCATGTACTCTATAATTCCCTTTGCGAGTTTAAAAGGGCAAACATTTAGCCTTTTATATTTGATGAAATTCAGTACTCAGAGACACTGCCACGTGCTTTGATTGTAGTAAAAAAGCTTCGTATAAACTTGTGTTCTATATGCTCTTGCATTTTAGCCATGTTTGTTTTGGTCCTTTTGGATGTTTGTAGGAACCCTTCAATTCTCTGTCATGGCAAGATGAAGATGAGATTTTCTTTTGGTTTCCCTTTTATTTTACGAAATGGTCTCGCCTTCCTCCGGCCATCTGTCAGTTATATGGGCTTTTTGTAAGGGTTCACATCCGCTTATAAGGGCTTTTTAGAAGTGGATGTTTCCGACTTCTGCGGGCTCAAAACTGTTTGCTATTGTGAGTTGCGGAAGGAAGCGTGATGGGTGATTCACCGCAATGCTAATAAAAACGAAGTGATTAATCCACTGTGATATTGTCTTACCATGATCCCTACAAGGACGGCATATATATACAGCCATTACTAACAAACATACACAATTGTATTGCATATATATTTATAAATACGCAAAAGACAAAAGTTAAAATGCATGTTTATTTGCTGTTATCTTTGAAGAAAAAGTAGGACTTGTATCTCAGTCGTTCCATCTAATCAACGGTTTCATCTTTCGTCTTATTGTTTCTTAGCGTTCCCCTTCTGCGTACCCTCGACTGACTGCATTTTTCACATCTTCCATTTCAAGCACTTTGATCTTCTCGAATCACCCTCCAATTCTTCCACACTTTCTCCAGTTCTTGCTTGCTCTTCATTGCTAAAGAATGGGGAAGTTATGCGACAGTCTTATAATACAATTGGACGGAAGATTGATGGGACCGAAACTAAAAGAAGTAAATAAAGAACAAGCAGGCGAATTAAATTTAATTTCTTTGATATTTTTTTAGAAAAAGGAATGTAAATCATCTTTCACGAGCTTCTACGAAAAGCAAGAAAGATCTAAATTTCTATCTATTTATCTCATATATTGTTGGATATTTCAACTGTGATTTCTAACTATTGTTATAAACCAGCAAAATGCAAGATAATTGATCATTACTAGTCAAGTTTGTAAATTGTGACTCTTTATATGTCTGAATTTTGAACATAATTGTTATTCAAAATGAACAATCAATCGGTCAGGTTCTTGGTAGGAATTTGATTTGCACGGATAAGTTACGAAGCTTGAAGTCACGATGAGACAGTGAGCATGCATGTCATTTAATGTTTAAATGGGCCTCGTAGTGCAAGAGAGGGGTACCAGAATAGAGAACTAATGTCAAGTGCTTTAAATTTCAGTTGGGTTGAAGATGGCATGGGCAGGCCATAAATTTAAGTTTGACGATTATTATTTTGACAATCTTGACAATAAAAATAATTTTAAAATAAAATCTTAAAAATAGAAAAAAATTTATAAACATATTTTTTTAACTTATAGATCGATTGTATTTCAAATTTCATACAATTTAAATATTATTTGATACTTCATCAAAGATCAACGAAATTACATGATATTTATAACGGTCCATATTTAACGGTTTTTAATGGAATATCAAATCGTCCTTAAGTTACATGAAATTTGAAAAATAATCAATCTAAAGTTAGAAAATATATTTGTCAATTTTTTTTTCTATTTTTGAGAATTTCTAAAGATTATATTAAAATTATTTAAAAATTAGTTATCAATGTTATCAAGATAATAGTTGTCAATAATCCCCTCCCATATACAATTATCTTCTATACATTTCTTAAATTTCAGAGTTGTGTGTGTAGCTGAGACCATAAATTGTATAAAACAACTGGATAAACTCTGGATTGTTTTGTACTTGTGATTCAGTTAAGACTTAAAGAGAAAAGGAGAATCCAATTAAAAGTTACCCAGAAAATGTGATGATTATAGAATCACAATATGATCTAAATTAATTAAAAAAATAATTTTGACATTCATTTTCTCCATCCTTTATCTCTCTGGATGTTACTAAAACCATTGCACGAGTTTGTGATTAATTAAATTGACTGCCTAATTCAAAATTGAACGATTTTATTGGGATTTGGCTGTCAATTACAAACTGGTTTAAACTTAGAATGCACAAGCTAACCATAGTTATCTAGTGGCAGGATTTTAACAAATTGAAAATGCACAAGCTAACCATAGTTATCTAAGGGATCCCTTGACAACAATTATCTCGACAACCTTGATAACTATTTTAAAACAATTTTAAAATAATTTTTAAAAATTCTCAAAAATAGAAAAAAATTGACAAACATATTTTTTAACTTATAGATTGATAGTGTTTCAAATTTCATGTAATTTAAGGATCATCTGATATTCTATCAAAGATCGTTAAATATGGTCCGTTGTAAATATCATGTAATTTTGATGATTTTTGATGAAGTACCAAAAAATACTTAAATTGTATAAAATTTGAAACACAATCAATCTATAAGTTAAAATAATATGTTTATAAATTTTTTTTTCTATTTTTAAGAATTTTTTTGAAATCATTTGAAAATTCATTATTAAGATTATCAAAATAATAGTTACCAAAAGATCCCCACCCTTTAACAAATTGTCACTAAATAATGCTGATACTTAGTTCTTTATGATACAAAATCCTCTGATTATTTATGTTTCATATATTATTACTTACATGCTTTAATTCTCTGATCAACTGTTGAATCATAGAATTTATATATGTTTTATTTTCCTGTTTTAATTAAAAATAAACCAGTTATTTTCTTCAAGGAAAAACAAGGGCTGCATGCTCAGTAAGACGGTAACTTTTGGCAATCACAATCATGCATCTTGTTTCTTACAAAAGCAATATAAAAAATTTTCATGGTAGCTACTCCTTTTTACTTTTGTGCACCTTTTTACTTCCATTGATATTTCTTTTCCTAAAAGAACAGCTTTCAGAGGTCTCTATATCTCTTCATCCAAAGACGCTCTACCATCTACCAGCTATATCCTCTTTGAAACAAGAGATCATAACAAGAGGTAGAGAGAGAAGGAATTCAATCAGTGCAGAGGAGAGAAGAGCAGCTATAGCCTTTGGCAGTTTGGCTGTACCTCTAGCTACATCCATCCAAACCCTGTCACACTACTCACCACACTAGCTAGATAGATGGATAATAGATTAGACCTGATGGTTGCTTTGTTGTGTCTGCTAGTAGTCTCTCTCTCTATCTCCTCTCCTTTTACAACATGCACGTGAATGCATGGATTGAATTGAAGAATGAAGACGACACACCGACGCGTTCCTTCATACATTGCTTCACTTACTATACGGAGATTAATTGTCAGATGGATTGAGATATGCAAAAGCAAACAAACAAACAAGCAAACAAACAAACGAACAAAGAAGAGGTCTTAAATTTGAAAAACATGAATTCTTTTGTAGAGAAGAAAATTATTTTTTCGACTCGGAGACCAACGCCATGTTCGGCGCTCTTTACGGGAACCGCAGTTATTGATCGAGAATTGAATGTGTGAATGCTTTGTTTATTTATTTTTTGGTGATTTGTTTGTTGGTTTGTTGGTTTGAATTTTTTCACTATTTAATTGTTTGCTTTTCAGCTATATGACAAAGGCGTTGTCATATAGCTTTATGCCAACTTTTTCTTTATTGGTTTTTGGTGGTGTGAAATAGGTTTTTCAGCATGAATGGGATCAAAATATAATATCCACTCAAAGACATTTTAAGAAATTTAAAATATTTTAGAGGGACTCAAGTCGCATTTTCATGTCTCATAATTAAAGATGAGGTAATTAAATGAAAGTGACATCAATGCAAAAAAAAAAAAAAAAAAATTCTACACATGCATCTATGAATGATGCCAAGGTTAAGGTTGTGACTTGTGACATGTGACTTGTAACAAAACGGTGAAAATTATTGGTTTGGTCATGATGATGGACTCCTCCTTAATTTGTAATGAGTGTATTAATTATTTGCCAAGATAGCTTCTCAGAAAGTCAGAATATCATACAAAGAGGCATCTCTGATTATTGGTTGATACCAGAATGTTTCTGTGGTGAGAAAGTGCCATTTCATTATTTCCAACTATTGATTAATCGTTTTGTCCACAAAAACATTTAAAAGAAAAATTCAGGGACGCTTTTATTTTCTAAATGTGAACATTTCAAATGTTGAATTTGAAAAAAAAATATTTTCTTATGATTCAAGTTATTTAATTTATTGTTAAGAGATCTTCACCCCATATAGGTATAATAAACAGTAAATTGTGCTATCTAATTTGCAAAATTTGGAAAAAAAAATACTTGAAGAAATGTAACTTCATGTCAGGATTGACCCACAATTTTTTTCTGAAATTATCATAGCCAAATCAATTAGTACCATAACACATTCGGAAAGAAATATCAAAATTATACTAAAAATCGGAATTAGTAAAAAAAAATTAAAAAGAAAGACGGTTTCCCAGAAAATCTAAAACCCGAATGAAAAATCCTTTATAAATACTTAAATTCAAATTATTTAATATTCATTTTATTTCAAAAAAAAAAAACTTAAACCAAACAGTTTCATTAAAACAAATTAAACTTTTATACCAGAATTAATTAAAGTAGAAATCAAGTATGGAACAAAAAAGTGACTCACACATCTGCCAATTCTGACCAATTAATCAATAAATGGGCTGAGAAAAGACGGTTTGGATTTAATTACAGGCCAGACGAAATTTTGTTTATTTTTTTCCTAATGACAGGCCACAACCACACATGTTGCACGATGCACGTACGTGACTACCAAACGATTTACATATCTAATCTAAAATAAATGACTGACGTGTGATGTCTCGCCTGTCGACTGTCAAGCTACCTACAAATTTATTCATGTCTCGCAAATTTTGCAAACCAAAACCTAAACCCTATCTTCATTGGAGTTTATATCCTAAATTCTAAACCCTAAACTCTAAATAAACAGCTACTTTAAGCATAAAGTAAATATAAATTTATATATAATTAATGTAATAATATTATAACATATAATATTGAGATTCGTTTAAAAAAATTTTATTGAGGGAGGGAGGTGTTTGTCTAATGAGAATGAAGTACTTTGCTGAATGTCAACTTTTCTCATTGACTATTTATTATATGCTCATATATTCTGTGAATTATTGTGTTAATTTAGTTTTTTAAATTTACGTTTTTTATAAAGAGATAAAATTTATCATCACTATAACTTATGATATAAGAGTTTAGTAGTACATATCTCTTTAGACACATATAAAAGTTTATGAGAGTAGTTAATTAAAAACAATGATCATCCATCACATAATATTGAAAATATATTACCAATTAGCTGCTAGAGATGATAGAATGATATTATAGTGGATATATAATAAATTGTACCTTTTCTGTTCTATTGATTAGGCAATTCAATCTTTTATAGTACAATTTAAAATGGCTAACAATTCAAATATTCAACATAGGTATACTTGTTCAAGATTCTGATCCGGATATATAAGTTAAAATATTATGTCTACTATTTTTTTTTTCTCGGGATAAGAAAAACATTTCTTGGAAGGGTCGAGGATAATTGTTTATTTAATTTCTTGGTAATTAATGAGGATATTTTTTTATAGGTAGTACTTAGTACGGACTTTAATTCAAAAGGCTAGTTTTAAAGTTCATTGAAATAATTTGAAATGATAAAATTTTAATTATTTAAATTAATTAACATATTATTTTGGAGCATTGAGTTGGGAGTCATGATTCCCAAATCATCTTTAATGGAGGAATTGAGTTTCAAACACAATTTTTTTTGGGTTTATTTTGATTTATATATTGATAGTATTCTAAATATGTGATCTGTTATACGTGACATAATGTTAAAAAATATAATATGTATTGTAGTATTAAATATATGATGTATTGTGACTTGACTAAAATTATTGTCGAAAATGACGAAGTAATGACAAATTACATTTAGTCACGTTTAAGTTTTTTTCCTAAACTTGTTCATTAAAAAGATATTGAAAAATATTTAAATTTATGAAGAAATGTAAAAAATATTGTAAAGTGAAGAAATATAGTGGGAATGTTTTGTTTTTTCATGATAAAAAATATTTTAAATTTATGTCTGCATTTTACAATTTAATGATTATTGATTAAAAATTTGAAAAAAACAAGCCTAAAATGCGGAAACAAATACAAAATTATTTTATAGTCAAGAAAAACAACATGTTGAAAACTTGTTGCCTGATTTCACTTCGTAAAAAAAAATATTCATTGAAATCTTTTTCTTAAGCCAAAAAAAAAAAATCAAACGACCACAATTTTTTTTTCAGATAATTTGAATTTGTCCCCCCCAATCAATATTTAAGGATTAGTATCATCCATCTTTTTTGACGTCCATGTACAACATTCAATATGTTATTTCGTGTTAATTCATCGCCATAAATTATTATGTGAAATTAAAAAGAATGATTGGTACAACAGTATTTAATTAAAGTAATAATGTTGGCTCATGTATTTAGTTTAGGTTTCCAAAAGCCCATGTAAGTATATAGTAATCATTTTTTTTTTTCAAAAAAATGTCATTGTTAATCGGTCAGTCCTTTTAATACACTTTATTGGAAAAGAATAAAGATCCAATAATATTTTTGAATTAGTTAGTATTTTCTGAATGATATTAATATAGAATAAACCTAATGAATTAGTTAGTATTTTCTGAATGATTTTAATATAGAATAAAGCTAATGACTAAATTTAAATTAAAAAGGAGAGATTGATAGTGAAAAATTAAAACAATGTAAAATCACTCTAAGTGAAAAATTAAAACAAAGCAAGTATTAAATCACTCTAAATCATTAATATTTGATAATAATGAAATAAGTAGATGTAATATTGAGGGTAAAAAGTGTTAAAAATTATGATAATTTAATTTTACTCCACCTTTATAGATGTTTTAGCTTAATTATTTTTAAATCACTTACTTTTGATGCATTACAGCATCTTAAAACACTTAAAATCACCTCTACGTTACTTACCAAACGGGAAAATAAGATTTAAAATATATACAAAATACTTCGAAGCCTTCTAGTAATTAAGCTTTTTAAAATGATGGGAAAATTTATATAACCCATCCAAATATTTTGCTCACTAGAACTTCAATAATAAAAATTAGGAAAATCAAAAATCAAAATAACATATATTAGACCAAAGCCTTTCTAAACGTAACTTTTTTTAGCTACGGAAAGGACTAAAAATTACTCATCATGTCATGTGAATTAAAACTTGACCTACATTTTATTTAAAATTATTGTAGTTATTCCTCAATTAATTAAGCTACAAGTTGATATACCTTCAACTTCATCCAAATAATTACTCATATTGTACTGAAACTCCTGAACTATATAATTGCCAATTAAGCCGATGATTTTCTTGAAAACTAGTGGATGGTGACATGGCCGTTATCCATAAAAGGCATAATTTAGAAAACATATATATTTTTACTTATATTAATTAGCTTTAATAAAATTTGGTTTGATTTGATTTGAAGCGTTTTAAACAGTTATACAATTTGCACATAATCCATATAAGCATCTGCTCTCTATCTGAGCAAAGCCAAGAAGCTCCCTGCCAAGGAATCTAAATAAATTAGCGGTGGTCCTTACGCATAACATACCTGACAACAGATCTCGGATTCTCTGTGGATTCTTCTCATGTGGCTTTCTGCGTGTAACGTTGAGGTTGACTAGCTGTGTTTTGCTTTGTTTTCTTTAATTAACATCACAGTTTCATGAAGTTTGAAATTGATGTTCAAGTCATGGCTTAATTAGCAAGTGGATATTTAAGTGAGTGAAGGTGAGATGTGCTTTCAAAATATTTCTTGGAAATTAATGAGAATTAATTTTCAATTTAAATAGTAATGCTAATTGAAAATGAATGCTGATGAAAATCTGGCAATATGGTATGAAATAATTTCGTTAAAATGTGGTAGCTTCGCATATGTAATGAGGTGGTAGTTTCTATTTATGTACTGATTTTTATCTGAGAAGATTTATATTGCATAATATAGTTAAGGGCTCTTAGGTATTATATATGAATTGTTTCTCTGAATTATTTCCATCTCATATTAATGTATAAACTTTTTATATATTTACAAAAAATTTAATATATCTATATTTAAATCTAAATTTTTTTCCAAATCATTTCCAAATCACAAATTCTTCACATGTTTGGTAGCTGCAGCAGCTACTGCCACAGAGAATCAAGATTCGAGGTCAATTGCTGTCATAGGTGGCCGTGACAAGTGCTTTTTGAACACTTAGCTTCTTAGGGGTCATACAAAACCAAAACCCTTTTCGAGTTGGTACAGATCCATGGTCAATGCTTTCAGGGCTCCAGAATCAAGATTTGTTTTTCCTGGCTTGTGTGCTATGATAAAAGGAGACGAGAGAAATATATCATATGTATGTATGTGTATGTATGTATGTATGTATGTATGGTTTGTACACCTAGATAGATATGTTACACCATGCATGGTCTGATGGTCCCTTGTTTGCAAATTCTTCTGGACAAAACATCTCCTAATCTCAGTTATCTCCTATATATATATATATATATATATATATATATATATATATATATATATCATTTGTAATTAGAGACAGAAGTTAAATTAGGAACTTGTTCTTACAATTTGGATTGGACCTATCAACCAAAGTTGAATGTGAGATTGGATGGATCCACTCCAATCTGGATTTGGTTCACACTTGCATCAGTGTTCATGCTTATCTGTAGCTACAGGTTGCATTGACACCCTGGTAGGGATGGAGGTTGATGCAATTGACTCAGACTCTATAGTGATTTCACTTGAATGGATTAAAATATGAGAAGGTACGTACTATTGCAAGGCAAAAGTAAAAATTCAAAAAGCAAGAAAGAAATTTGGGTTTCCAAGTTGATCATGGTAGATAATGTATGTGCCAGTATAAGTTTATGTTTTTTCTTTTTGGTGTGCGTTCATAACGTACATCCAATTGTTTGAATTAAATAAAGTTATAAATGTATTCTTAATTATTTAGATATAATATAACAAATTTGAACTCTGTTATAACAATTTTTAAATTGTTTTATGAAAAACTAAACAATTTTGAATCAGTTGAGAACCGATATTTGATCTAGTTGCAAAAAACAATCCTCTTTATATAAGAGATCGTAAGTTTAAAATTTGAATGAAAGATCTTTTATGGATATTTAACATAAATTGAGTGACTTTGATCCTTTTTTCATCTCAAAAATTTCAAATCAGTCAAAACTTGATAAGTGTGATATTTAAAAAATAGAAAATACAACTACAATTTAAAATTTCTAATTTAAATAATACTTTAAGAAATAAAGTAATTGTATATAAAGATTAGATTATGCTAGACTATGATAATTTAAATTTGATCTTATAATTAATCTACATAAAATGAAAACATTCGAGAAGTTTTAATATATTTGTAAGAACCACATTAAGTATAGTGGTTAAAACATTGCCTTTTATATAAAAAGTTGCGTGTTTCAAATACGATATCTACACTGAAATGAGATAGAGAACTTTGACCTTTAGGTGTTGAGTAGTAAAATAACTTAGAAGTAATTAGAAATAGAGTTACTTTTTATGAAAAATAATGATAATTTTATCCTCTAATTATTTTTCTTTCAAACAGAACTTTATGACATGGATGTATTTAATAAAGTCAGTGACCAGTATTGCTTTCTGAATAATTGTTAACTCAATAAATTAGTAGTTATTCTGAACAATACTAATGTTCAAATACAACATATCTAAGTTATTGCTAACTCAATAAATTAGTAGTTATTCTGAACAATACTAACGTTCAAATACAACATATCTAAGTAATTGCTAACTCAATAAATTAGTAGTTATTATGAACAATACTAACATTCAAATACAGCATAGAATTCAAAATAATTCAGTAACCTAAATTAATATCATTCCCCATCCATTCAAACATATCATTCAAAACAATTCATACTTTAAGTTCCAAGTCCTTTGTCACTTTATAATGCAACAGTAACACATCATCCACGTTTCAATTAATTAGTCGCCCATATATTTATTTTAGAGTACAAGTTTCCAAGTTTTAAAATTATGCTTCGGAGATATGCAGTTTGCAGACTATGAAACGAAAGTGACATTCAAATAATTGCGCTATATATATGTGTGTATATATATATACTTGAAATTAATATATGAGAGAAAGATTATTAATCAGATTCCATTCCATTCCATTCCATTCATACCCTGTACCGTCACTGTTCGCGGGCCCCACACCTGTCCGACACATATTCCCTGATCAACCAATCTGCATTACATGGGGAATAATTGCTGGCTGTCTTATCCTCTGCAATTGACCAGTTTTGAAATCCAAGGAAAATCCCTGGGATCTCATGTGTGAGAGCTCTGGTACAAGCCTTGTAATTTTCAGGGTAGGAATTCTAGGCCAAATGAGATGGGTTTTGAAATTGAGGGGGTGAAAACCGGATTGATAGTTTGAATATATATATATATGTGTGTGTGTGTGTTTCTAGTTTTTTTTAATATAGATACAAATTTAAATTACACACAAACATGTATAGTAGAAAGCCGACTTAATTAATATTTAAATTACATACATCCATTTTCTCACCTTGTTTACAATAATCTATAAATGGAAATTGTTTTGCCATGTTTAGTAAGAAAAAGAAGACCGTAATTAATATTAATATAGTAGAAGTTTCTTTCAGAACTATTATCTATTATTTTCTTCTTAATTATGCGGTCTTAAGTAACACCTTTTTCACTTAAACAGGTAATAACAAAGTAGGAACTCCATTACGCTTGATAGCCTAACCAAAATGTTAAATCTCTTTAGTACTTACAATTAAATAATCTTTTATGTTTCCTTCTTTTATCAGCATTATGTGGGTTTTCTGATCTCATGAAGAACTTTTGTTTCTCGTAGTTGGAGATTAATATATGAAGAAGTCATTGTCACAAATCTTTTTCTTGTTTTGTTTCATTTTTAATTTGAGATCTCCAGGACTTAGTATACTTCCATTGCAAGATAAGAAATTAGTTTTGATATGTTTATATTACATAATGAAATGTTAATGTCTATATCAACTCTCATTTGAAATTAAAAAAAGAGAAAAGAAAAAATCTTAGTTTGTTTTCTTTAGTGTCGATTTTTGTTATCCTGAGTTGACGTTCATTTTTCATGAGTCGGAAAATTCACATGCTAGTAAAAAATGATGCTTCCATTAACATTTCACTTTTTACAAAGTATATTTTTGGTGGACTTAATAATTATAGTATATTTTTATCTAATTCGAAAAATAAAGTGGTTATATTTTTTAAATGAGTTTTATATTATGACAGACAAGGTAAATGAAAATTTTCATCTGACTGATTTTTATCTCTTTTTATCTTAAAATGGTCAAGGTGTATATATATATATAAATATTTTATGTGCATCTATTTTGCTTCATTATTTATTTGTTTTCTTAAATGACAAGATATATTAGATGGAATCCAGTATTACAGCAGATATATTCCTCAAAAAAATTATTGGGGAATTATATTTGAACCTTGCACATCAAATTAATTAAAATCAATATAAAAGGTCAAGAACCTCGTTTCTACATACTTTGACCAAAAGCTCGTTATAATAAAACAATAATGTTGTACTATATTTTGAAAACTTCAGAAATTACATAATTAATATTACTTTATGGTATAGTATCATTTTTCACTTGCTCTGTGTTTATCCTTTTTACGCATAGAAGATCGTTTTGTCCCTGTCTCCAGATAGTACCGCAATTGTCCAATTGGAAACTATTAGCTATTTTACATAGATAAATTCTAGAGTGGTGCAATCCTTGATCATCATACATTCATACTTGATCCCCTATAAAATAATCCACAAGTTGGTGCAACATAACTGTGCTTCATTCCCTTCCGACCTTCCCAATTCATTCCCTCTCTACTGTTCGAACTGTGAAGAAGAGTGTCTAAACTCTAAACAAAGAATTAAGTGAAAGAAAGAAAGATAAAAAAAAAAGAGAAGAAAGAAATTATGGAGCTTGATGAAGCATCCTTTCTAAACGAGCTTATGGCAATGAGGAAAGAGACATGGGATACTTACCCAACAGGAATGAGCGAGCTTCTGTTCTCCATTAATGGAGAAGAGAAGATAGATTCCTTCCAAGAGAGCAACTTTCAAGGGCTAGTTCTCTCTGAGGAGACCATGAATTTTGATTGCTTGAGTGAGGTTTGTTGCCCTTATCAAAGGGGTATCTCCGCGGATAATCGGGTAATCTGTGATGGCATGGATGCAAGAGCACAGATGGAGAGTTCTTTGATTTTTGGTAGCACTTCTTCTTCCTCTGGGGAGAAGAAGAGTAACCATGCAAAGAAGGTGCAAGGGCTACCATCGAAGAATCTCATGGCAGAGAGGAGGAGAAGGAAGCGGCTTAACGATCGTCTCTCCATGCTTAGATCCATTGTGCCTAAGATCAGCAAGGTAATTAAAGGATACACTTAAATTGTTTCAGGTACAGTACTTGTTGGATATATAGTTTGATCTCACAATAATGGTTTCTTTCTATGTTATCGACTAGATCCTCTTGGCTGGAGCAACGCAACAAGGTTTTGTGTCCTGTGATATGTTTTTTTGAGTACATCACCTTAATTTGAACAAACAAGGGCCTTGGCTAATAGCTAATGTTTATACTTCATGTATATTTTTTTTGTTAAAAACACTAGTATTTATATAGGTATCATTAACTTATATCAGAAATTTTGTACTGGTCTGTTTTGGGTACAATTATATTAGTAAAAATTATTGTTCTTTGAAGAAATCTTGTTTCTTTTTGTTCAATTACTATGATCCATATAGAGTTTTGACTTTTGAGAAGTGAAATGAGGAATAACCTTCCAAAATTCAGAGATTTGTTATTTTATACATAATTAGATGTACTTGATTACTGAGTTAAATTGATGCACTTAATTACTAATAGTGCTAATTTTGATTATTAGATGGATAGAACATCAATACTGGGAGACACAATTGATTATGTAAAAGAGCTCATGGAGAAGATCAAGAAGCTGCAAGAAGAAATCGGTGCCAGCTCCGACGAACTCGACCTTTTAGGTACATTGAAAGAGAGTCCAAATGAGATGCTTGTAAGGAACTCTACCAAGGTAAACAAAACAAACATATAGCAAGCTTTGCTCTGGTATAACCTTTTGTTATAGATATAAATGTGAGGTATCATTTCTTAAGTTGCAAGGTATCATTAATTTGTTATTTAGCCTTCTTTACAAAAGTAAGAGAGATCAAGTTATCATTTAGTTAGTTAGACAAAAAAGTTTCCCTAAATCAAAAGGCAATTGAAACTCAGGTAGATATTCTGTAACATATATATCATTTAAAGAGCTTTGAAAGGAATTGTAAATGAATAGTAGCTAGCCTACAGTTTTGTTTCTCATTGACCTTGAAAATCTTTCATGAGAAATCTTTTTCATAAGAAAACAAAAAGAAAATTAAATATGTTCAGAAAGATCTCTCTTAAAGCAAAAGCTCTCCTTTGAGATATTTTCATTGATAAAAGGTCACAAAATAATTAATACAAAAAAACACAAAATTGTAATTAATTAATGTCTACATAGATGGAAGCACATTTATTGTCTGAGGTTTCTGTGCTGATAATTAATTCCCTTTCATTTCATTTTCTAACTCCTGTTCAAGAAAACAAACAAGCATGATTTAATTAATTTGTGCAATGTAAATGGATGGACAACATGCGCAGTTTGATGTGGAAAGGCATATTGAAGGCAACAGCACCAGGATAGAGATATGTTGTGCTTCAAATCCAGGGCTTCTATTGTCAACTGTTAGCACACTAGAGAGCTATGGGATGGAGATCCAACAGTGTGTTATAAGCTGCTTCAGTGATTTTGGCATGCAAGCTTCATGCCTTGAAGTAAGGGATTATATATATTAAATTATTATTATTATATTATATCCATTTTGCTTTCTTTGAATATGACTTGTTTAAGATTGCTTGAGCTTGATGACCTTCTTTCTTGTAGAGATTATATAAAATAAAACATGTTAGCCTTTTTGACCAGGACACATACTACTACTAGACTAATATTATATGATACAATGTTAAACTTTTTCAAGATGTTACCATCAGACATTAACATCATCAAGATTACATTATTTTTACAGACCCCACAAAAGGTGGAGATATAGTAAAAAGTGATCACAATCTATTTATAATTTATTATATATACCATGTGTTCCTTCTGCTTCTCTCTTAATTTCAATCAACTACTTAATGCATGGTACTTCCTAAAAAAAACATCATCTCTATCTCTAACGGCTTACAGCTATCTTAAACTTTTTTTTTTGTGAGTTTAAGGATATTTGACTGACACACATTTTATCAAAGAAACGAGAAAGAAAAATATTATATAGTCGTACTCATTAAGTAAGTACTTATATTAATTACTCTAAGCTGATTTATTAATTTCATTCAGTAGTGCAATCTTTTCTTTATTTTTTTCTTTGGACGGAATATTATTTATCTCATCCATTTAATTAAGAAAGGAAAAATTAAATTCCAGAAATAGTTTTAAACCATATAAAACAATAATATGAACACTGAAAAGTCAAGGTTGACACTTTTTACTCATGCATTTAATTTGAACATGAAAATTGTATTGGGTCTTGATTTATCATTTGGACAGAATAAGATAATAGACAAGACAAATAGTTAACAATGCAACATATTTAACCATATCATTTTTCCAAAGAACACTTTATTTAAATTTATTTCATGGCTATGTTATAAATTTATAAATAATTAATCCCTGCATATATATGCCATATATAGGATGAAGAACAGAGATTAACAGTGAGCTCAGAAGAGATCAAGCAAGCATTGTTTAGGAGCTCAGGCTATGGTGGAAGGACTCATTAATTAATTAATTAATTAATTAGAGAGACACCACAAGCAAATTAAGCTCCCATGTTTGTTTCAATTTGTCTTTGCGTCTGTGTCTGCGACTTAATTGGCAATTAATGATCGATTGAGGTCATAAAATTTGATATTTTCTTTTGAAGAATGCTGTTTATGGTTAATTATGGGTATTTTGTTAGCAAATTAATCAATCTGTGTATTTGAATTTGGAAAATATCGTTCTTTTTCTTTGCTTCAGTGTCGAATTGTTTGCTCGTTGTCACGCATAAACAATGTGAAATTATGAGCTGCTTTGTATTTTTGCCACTGTCAAGTAAGACTTTCTCTTTTTTATGATGTTGTGTTTATAATTAAGTGACAGATATATATAAAGAAATTAGAAATATAAAAAGTTCTAAGGATGTAGAACTCCTTTAGGTGACAAATTACATAATATATTTTTTATGTATGAATACATTACAATGCTCAACATCTTTCATGCAATGAAACATAATTTTTAGTAATTGGACTGCTTATATCTCGGCTACCAAAACAAGATTTCAAATTTTTTTAGCAAGTTAAAAATAAAATTATTGTACAAAGTGAAGAATCATTCCTAGATTCTACTGACATAATAATATACTAATATTTTGTTTCAATGAACTTCAAGGGTCTTGTTTTATTAATTTTCCTTGCAGTCTTAGGAGTATTTTGAATTGATGTACTGATGAACTACTTTTGTGATTAAATCTAATGCCAAGGGGTTTCCACTCAACAAAAAAAAAACATTCAAGGGTCTCTAAAAAAACGAGGAGTAATTTGAAATTTATTTTTACCAGAAATAGAAAGAAAGAGTAACTATTACAACTCAAAAACTTGTTTCAATTAACAATTTAACATAGAACTGCAAATTTAATACATTAGTGATAGGTCTTAGACACGTGTTCAATTCTTACAAGATTTATCAGAAATAGAAAGAAAGAGTAACTTTTACAAATTTACAACTGAAAAGCTTGTTTCAATTAACAATTTAATATAAAACTACAGATTAGTACAGTGATAATAGATCTTATCTCTCTACAGAAAAATACAGATTCAATTCTTAAAAAAACATTTAAAAAATAACTAAATATCGAAATTAACGGGAATCGTCATATAAAAAGAAAACAACATAAAGACGGAGTCAAGGAGGTTTTGTACTTTACTCGTAAGATATTTTGGGCTAAGTACGTCTTTTTCACGGTATGTCAATAGCCTGTTAGTGAATCATTGCGGCCTTTTTGTTTTGTTTTGTTTTGTTGCGTTGAGTTCAATTTTCATTGGTCCATGTTAGTACACAGTAGGGCCCACCTCGATGGGGATTTTTTTCCCCTTTGGGCTTATCAATAAATAGTTATATACAATTGCAAGGTATCTGAAAGGGTTAAAAGAAAGAATATTCGGTGATTACGAAATGGAAAACTGTAAAAGTATTTTCATTGCGCTATTTTGATTCCCGAATTTTTTTAAAATAAAAATAAAAATATTATGGAGATGTCATTATTGATGTCACCGTTGATATATGTTTTATTGTAATGACTTTATTTTGTACGGTATTTTTATTATTTAACTTATCTGTCACTAATATATATAAGAGCTCATTTAAGTTGAATAGTAGCAAAATTGTATAAAATAAGTTTGTCTAATGAAGACTTTAGTATGCATAATAACTCATTTAATGTGTATAATAAAATTCGTATTGATAATAGTATTAACAATTGTATATGTGTATTAACTCCCGTTTAAAAATATTAAGTTAGTTCCTTCTATAAAATAGTTTCATAAGCACTATTTTGAAAAACTTTCTTTGAATGATTAACTTGTCTCTTTGGAAAAGTAAAATAACTCACTTGATTCTTTTTTTTTAATTCTAAGAATTAAGTTGACATAAATAAAAATTTAAAAATCAATCTAATTTTTTTAGAAAAATTTAAGGTTAAAATCTGATTTATTTAAAACAAAATATTCGAACCATTCCCTTGTAAAAAATAGAACTTCAAAGCAAAAAAAACAAAAGTATTGCTTAGATTAATGCATTTATAAGACCCAACTTTAAATTTAATAGTAAAAATAATATTTTTTATATGAAAAATCGCAGTTCAAATTTTATATGAAAAAAACTTTATAAACATTTAAAAATTTAAAATTGAATAAATTAAACTTCCATTTTATCTTAAAAAATGAAAGGAAAAAAAAAAAGAAGAGTTTGATGCACTGACGCTGCGCACTCCTGAGTGTGTGGATTTGAAGTCGAGCTGCCATGTCGGGGTTCTAGAAGCTCGAGCAAAAGATGTCTCTAATCCAAACCTTCTCCTCTCCCGCCCCTCTCCTCCCTTCCCGTCGCCGCGCCGCCTCTCCATCTCCATCTCCATCTCCTCCCTCCTTCCTCCCCGTTCTCCGCCTCTCCTCCTCCTACTCCTCCTTTCCCTCCTTCCCTTACCCCTTCTCTAACCCCTCGCAGTACCCTAAACCCCCGTTCCTACGCAATCCTCCCCCAGAAGAAGAAGAAGAAGAAGGTGATGACGTCATCATCGGAGATTGCCTCGTCTTCGAAGAAGGTGCGTTCGAACAGCCTGTCGCATCGAAGACTAATACATTCAAGCACTCGAATGACAAAAGAAAGAAGAAACCGGGGTTGTCAGAGCCACAGCCACAGAATCTGGTTCCGGATAAGTGGAAGGAAGCTGTTGAAGAGATCAACCTGACGAAGAAGGAGAAGCGCAAGATTGCATATGATCTGAAATTCGGGAGCCGCGTAGAGAGGCGAAAGCCGATGCCATTGCCGGATATAGAGCACTACAGGTAATGATGTTTTATTGGAATCCATCCCTGGTCACAGTATCAGTTTCTCTAACACCTAAACGAATATAATCTGGTACATTTGTTATACAATGAGCATTCATCATAGCACCACCATGTATTGAATTATCTGTAGATTATCCTCTTAGATGCTCACATCAGGATATTGCGCTGTTAGAACAAAATTGAGAAATCTCTATTTAGAACTGCTACCATAGTTTAAATGGGAGCTGATATACTATCATTGATACCATCATCAATACCAATTTTGTTATTCAGATTAAATGAGTTATTATTCATATTAGCGATTTTATTATACAACTTATTTATACAGTACTTTTATATATTATTCAACTTAAGTGAGTTATTATTCAGATTAGTGGTATTTGAGTTGAATATAAAATACTATACAAAATAAATTGCATAATAAAGTCATTAACATGAATAATAACTTATTTTATATGAATAATAAAGTCAGTATTGATGACAGTATCAACGATTGTATCTCTCAAACATTTTCCATTTTAAATAAAATATGGGGTCTTTCTGTTTTCTCCCTCCTCAAGTGCAGGGCTTATAGAGAAAAGAAACTGGCTGAGCTTAAGCCAGTTGTTGTTGATGAGCCAAAGAGATTTGCACCTGGGAAGGTTGAGGTGATGATCCCGCCTGAGCCAGGATCCAGAGTGGCACCAAAAAATCCTAGGTTAGAGGTCGGAGGTGGGACTTTGGACGATATTTCGGATTTCTTTAACAGCCGCGAGTATGTACCTGTTGATAAGGAAGAGGATAAGAAACCAGGAGGTAATTCCTTTCCTTATCCTTTCCAGAACCAAATTTTACACTGTAACAGAATCATTATGAGACTGATTCAGCATTAAGCAATCAAACATAAGCCTTGAACAGCTATCAACCCAAAAAAAAAAAATTGAAGTAGGAATTTAATCCCTTTTCAGGGCATATAACAATGTACCAGCCTGAGTGTTACCTTAATCTGGTGTTGTAATCCCTAGTTTTGATATGGTAGTACGTTATGATTGCTAGTGTAGATATTTGGAGATCTGCAGCATGCCTTTCTAGACTTCTGTTTAGTCTAAGAGCGTTGCAATTGATCCATCTTTCCAATGGCGTTTTGTGTAACTCAAATGCAACGGTGTAGTTGATAATAACAATCTTCTGATATATATTTCCTGGCCAACTCATTTACTGAATATAATTTTATTTACACAATTTGCATTTTTTTTGGGTTAAATTTGTTATCACAAATTTATGTTACTTCTTTGTTAACACTTTAATGGAAGTGTTTACGTCAGAATCTTTTTTTTTCCTCCTTATAACTACTAGGTCGACGAAAATTGTTCACAGATGAGGAGAAGGCTCTTATGAACAGACGAAAACCTGACCTTAGTGTTCCTGTTTCAGTGAGTATTTTTTTTATTTCCACTGTAAAATGTCAAATTTAGAACAACAGTAAATTAACTACTTGCTTGTTGTCTTCTTTTCCTTTTTTTTTGCTAAATTTTATTTCTTTTTGTACTTAGAGAAAATGGTTGCCATTGCACATTCTCGCTGCTTCGGGAGAGTTTTATCTTTTAGATAGGCTTCTTAGGCACACCGTAGATATTAACGCTGTTGATAAGGTGAATTGTTTTTGCAATTTCTCTTATTTTACTGTGTTAACTTCTTCAACAGCATGAGACATGGAACTTTTGCAGTTTGTTTTTCTTATTTTTTGTTAACTGAATGTACTTTTTAGAGCAAGAAGTTAATATTACAGGTGAGGAGCTCAAATTAAGTTGAGTGCAATCTGCTCACTTGGTTTTATCAATCACAAGATATCCAAATTTGTTGCAGGATGGTTTAACAGCAATTCATAGGGCCATACTATGTAAAAAGCAGGCAATCATCAACTATCTCTTGAGAAACTCTGCAAATCCATTCGTCCGAGATAATGTGAGTACCTCTATTGTCAAACTATTCAGGCTACATGTTTTGTTATTTCAGTACATTTACTTTTCATGAACTTAGCTTTTGCAGTCTATTTTTCTTTTTCTGACAGAAGTCATGCCATTATAGAACTATCCACTTTGTGGTTAGATTTATTTTAGCTTTTCATGTCAAGGGAAGTTAAAAGAAACTATCTTAAAAAGTCTTTAACTTTTTTTTTTTTTGAAATAAGGGCTCATGTTAGCAACGGCATTTATTCCTTTTCAAATGCTTTTTGCGGGATTTAAACCTATGTCTCTCTGGAGAGAGACGAGGCCTATCACCACTAAGCTAGGCTTATGGTTCTTAAAAAGTCTAACTTAGCGGAGCCTTTGAAGTTCTAAAAGAATTCTTCTCAGTTAGCTTTTGGCTTGTTTTACAGGATGGGGCTACACTTATGCATCATGCAGTATACACTGCATCAAGTGAGACAATAAAGATTCTTTTGCTATACAATGTTGACATCAATCTTTCAGACAATGTATGTTATAACTTGCTCCCTTCCCTCCAACCAACCCCCCCCCCCCCCCCCCCCTCTTTCCTCTCTGACTGACATCATTATGAACTGAAATTTTAGGATGGTTGGACTCCATTACATCTTGCAGCACAGGCACAAAGAACAGACATTGTAAAACTTTTGCTAATAAAAGGAGCTGATCCGTCAATTAAAAATAATGTAAGCTGTCAATGTCAGTTTTTGCATTTTTATTCATAGAAAGAAACTAGTTTTTTAGGGTAGCAAGGGGAAGATGCAGGTCTGGTGCTGGTCAAATTATTACTTATGACTGAACTTTCAGTCACTGATGATTGCATGCCGCTCCACCTCAATGTCTGTTGTTTGCATCATAGTTGTTGCTTAGTGTGTTTTGGTCAAATCACTACACAGAGTAGACTTTAAATCGAGATAATACCTAGTGAGATCTACCTGCTAATGCCCCGGTCCTCCTTATCAAATTATGTATTCATAATAATTCTGTCTAACTAAACCTTCTCTTAACATGCTTTCAGGATGGGTTAACTCCATTACAAATTGGCCTTTACTCGGGGCATAATGTGAGGATGTATGAGCTCATCAAGTTACTAAAAGGGTTTCCTTTGCTCAAGAAAAAGCCTAATTCTTGAATCTTTTTATTTCCTCAAGAGCCTCTATAATTATTTTATTGAAGAGTTATTCCAGAAGAAAATCCATGGGCTGCTTAAGTTGTACAAGCACCAGCTCTTGCATCTCACTAATATGAAATGGTTGGTATATACCTGTCATCTCATTTGGATTACTATTATCATATTTTTTTAAGACGAAGTTCTTATTTCTCTTTTTCTTTAATGACAGGTAGCATCTTCAGTGATATAGGTACATAAGTTTTTAACGATGCTCTTTTTCCTTTGGCCGGATTAGGTGCAATTATTGCAAGAGTCTTTTTCTCTGTCTTTATGTCTTGATTGAAAGGTTTTTTTTCCATTGGTAGTTTAGCCTAGCCTTTATCTATACTACAGTATGGGGAAGTCAATTGATAGATAATCATCTACGGAGTTATAACAAGTGCGATGTAGAAAGGCTAATAAGAAAGTTGAAATTGACATCGTAAATGTTATTTTGCCCTTCTGTATGGACAATTATTTATTTATTTATTTATTTTTCATTGGCCTATTGCCTGACATATATGTTTGACTTCTCAAGGGAAAGACTGATGAAGTGCTGTGTGGTTATTTAACCCAAAGCATACAGAAATTTATGGATGTATCTGTGGTGGCTGTTTTGCTGTGCATCGTGGAGCCTGAATTAGAAGTTAAATTTCGTTCAATATTAATTTCAATTTCTTTTTAGGCTGCAGTCTTTTTCCCTTTCTCTTTTTGTAATTTTTGACTAATATACTTCGTGTAAATTTCAGATATATCAGAATAAGCATAATCTGAACATTCAGCAAAGTTTGATTTTTTTCTGAGAGCTAAAAATTCTGCTAAACTTTAGTGGATGTACTGGACAACTTTGTAATGTATGATATGGAGTCAATTAAAACATACGCAATTATAACTAGGTGTTTTTAAAATTAAAATTTGTTTTACTCACTTCATTTAAATTATTTTGTCTCTATAATCTAATTATTTATTGAAATATATTGATTTTTTTTATAAAAGTCAAATCTTTGTATTCAAAATATATTTGATTCATTTAGAAAAAACAAAAAACATTCTAAAATTATTTTTTAAAAAAAATTAAATTTGTTTTTGTCCCTTCATGCATTCATATTTCTAAATGTCAAAAAGGGATTTATCCCAAAAAGTTGATCAATAAATATTTCTTCCGTTCGATTTTTAGTTAGACGATTAATAACAAATACCAATTCAACTAAACCAGATAATCGGAATATCCGATAAATCAGAGTATTAAACGTAGGGTTGTAAATGGATCGGATATTATCCGTTTTTATCTGGATTCGTATCCGGATATTTGATAGATATGAATACAGATTTGGATAGTTGTCGTATATGGATATGGATTCAGATATTCATTTCATAAGCTCATTATATGTCTTTCAATTCGACTTTTGATGTAAATTATAAATTCTATTAATTTTAGACCAAATTTGTACTCATGTTCTTTATAATTTCTTGATACATTTGAACTAATAATATAATGATAATTAGTGATTAGTTTTTGCAATTAGTATTTAGCTTTTTTTTAACTAGTGACTCTGTCATGAAAAAATATTATAATTATTTTTTAATGATATGTATAGTATTATTTTTAAGATAAGGATTTCTTGATAATTATTATTTTGATAACTTTGACAATCAATTTTTCAAATAATTTATAAAAAAAATCTTAAAAATAGAAAAATTATATAAACATATTCTTTTACTTATAGATCAATTTTGTTTCAGATTTCATATAATTTAAATATTATTTGACACTTCATCAAAGACCATCAAACTACATGACATTTACAATGACTCATATTTAATGAATTTTGATGGAATAACAAATAATCCTTAAATTATATGGAATTTGAAACACAATCAATCTATAAGTTAAAAAATATATTTGCCAATTTTTTCTATTTTTGAGAATTTTCAAAAATTATTTAAAAATTATTTAAAATTAATTGTCAAGATTGTCAAGATAATAGTTATCAAAGAATCCCCTCCAATTTATTTAATATTCAAAAATATATCCAAATCCATATCTATATTCGTTTAATATCCAATCCGTATCTATATTCCTCTAATTTTCTATTCATATCCGTATTCATATCATAGATTATCTGTATCTAAATCTATATCCGAAAATTAAAATTAGAAAAACAAAAAAAAAACATAGTTTGACTATTATCGGTCACTATCTCATCCGTTTCAGTCCGCTGGACCACCATACACCTCCCATGTCGCCTTCAAAACTCAAGGCGGTTCGCCTGTGGACCAAACCTAAACCCTTTCCCTTTTCCTACTCACTGTTCACCTCATTTACGCACACTAGAGTCTAGAGGCACACTTGAAACTTGAAAGAAGAAAAATAAACCATACGATGTGGAAAACAATAATAGAAGGTGCTCAGCATCTCTACAACTGATACAATCGTATTTGATCGGAGCGTTCATGCCTAGATGGGTCAATCCGGGTCGAGTCAGAGGCGAAATCGAGGTAGCGGAAGTGAAGGGAGGGGAGGATGTTGTGCTGCGATCAAGGAGCATAGATCGAGGTTTCGCATCTTAAAGAGATGCATCGTGATGTTGCTCTGCTGGCACAAGTACGGGAAATTCTGATCTTCGCCTCGACCTTTTATAGGTTAGTGCCTTGAATTTGATGAATTTGATGGGAAAAATGGAGGATTTTAGTCGTGTTGAAGCTTTCGGGGTTTGGTTAGATTCGGTTGAATTGTGTGTATATTATATGTTGTGATGTTTAGTGGTTTCTGGATGTTAGTCTTGTTTTGTAGATAATCTATTAGATTGTTTCCTGAGGTAGAATCATGCTTGACTGTATAATTACATACAGCTGTTATTTAGATGGAGTTTTGATATTAGTTGGTTAGAATTTGTATTAGTGTTATGCAGTAAATAAAAATTTCTCCATATTAGCTCAACTATGATCATTTTTTTTTGAATTATGTTCAAATTATAGTTGTTACAGTATTGTATCCACCATGAAAACTACATAAACAAAGACCAGAACTGTAGGTCTAACACAGTGATGATAAGCCTCGCCTCTTTACGGAGAGACGCAGGTTCAAATCCTGCAAAAGGCATTTGGAAAGGAATAAATGTTGAAGCTAATGGGAGCCCTTATTTAAAAAAAAAACATAAACAAAGATGGAAAGTTGAGAATTTACTGGTACCAAGGTGGTTTTGTTATGCTGAATGTACTGCTCACTAGTACTGGACTGATCATAACAGTACCGAAATATGTAGTGGCTGGAGTTGAGTTACTTTTGGGCATGCATCTATACAATCTATCAAATTTTGAATATTCAATTGCCTTTCTTTCATTCTCAGTGGTTTTGGTCCCAGCTTCAACTTTGAAATTTTATAGTGTTTAGTTTCTGATTGTTATGGTAGGGAAGTTAAATTCATTGATTGATTCAAATGCTTTTCAGTACTAGTAATATCTATTGGAGAATTTGAGCACCTTTGAACCAAATCTGACAAAACAAGCCATGTAATTCTGTATCTTTTAGGGTCAATATTGTATCAGCATGTAGATTGTTTGTTCCTCTTCCATTCTTCTTCTGACTAATGTTCACATATTCTCCTGAAAACTAATGAAGTGTAAATCCTATCTAACTTTGAAGAAATAATCCAATAATTGGCTAATTATGTTTTATTCCCTTAATCAAACTCAGTTCAGGTGCAATTTCCGTGAATTTAGTCTCATTTTATGCTCAACTGATACACAGAAGAAAATGAAAATGCCGTAAGGTAAAAAAAGTTGTTGTGAATTTAAATGTGCAAATTCTTTTGGTTAGCTACCGGGATCCAGAATTGATCAAACAATCTATTTCCATTGTACCTTCCTATGAAGCTGAATAAAATGAAATCATTAGTATTGTGAAATTCATTTGGTATTATTAAAGTTAAGTCCTGTATTCTTTACAGTTATAGTTAATAGAGAGTCTAATTTTTTTCATTAGCAAATTTAGGTTAACAGGCATATTAATAGAGAGTCCAAAACATCTTGAAACATAAAGCAATGGTACAATAGATCACTAGCTGCAAAAAGTTTCAGGAGAAATCGAGGATATCCATCTGGTACCGTTGATATACCTGCCTATGTAACAGTTGCTATCAGGTCTCCAGTTGCATCAAAGGAAGCTACTTGAACTAGTACAGCTTCTGCATTTGATTGGAACAACACAGTGAAGTGGTTCCTGCACCCAAGCATTCTTAGTACCTAAATATTTTGCAACGGGTATAATTAAAGCACCAATAATCCTGATATATAAATTTTTATATCAGAACTGCTATTTTTTACATCAGTCTCTCGAAATGGACTTTATTTTTTGCCAAATAGTCTACAGCTAGCATTTCACCTTTTACTGTTTCTCTACAATGTCAGAATCTTTAAGTGTAGCACTTTCGATAGGCCATAAATCATCAATTGTAGTAAAACTAAAAATGAAGTTAATATAAATTTCAGATTTGATATCCATGACCATATTCACTCAATACAAGAAGAAATCGTAGCCGCTCTACTGTGTCATCTTGGTGCCAGAAGGCAGGTTCCATCTCCTTGCCATTTTTTCTTATAGATTGTTTGTATATCAATTTTCATATAATCGTGAAAATAAAGGCATTTTCTGGTTAGTGAAAATAAAGGTGTCAAGAGATGAGGCTATGTGGGGCTCTGTCCTTTTGCTGGTTGTGTTGTAGTTACATGTTTGTATGCTGTTTGAGAATGTATGACTCAGAACGGTGGGATATAACTTAATTTTATTTAATAATATTGGCAGCCACTGCCAATGTTTCAAACAAAAATAAAATAAAATAAAAGTGTCAACTACAATCACAATCAATCTATAAAGAGAGTAACATGTCTATTACCTCTTTCCCCTATTTTTAAAATTTTTATAACATGTTTTGAGAAATTATTGTCATGATTATCAAAATTATTAGCCCTATAGCATATTACTCTAGTGTACCGAATTGTGGTACATAAGATATTTTAGTTTCAAATATAAAACTGGTCGTCAGTCCACTTTTTCAAAAAAGATAAACCTCTTTCATATGAATATGATATGTTAGTTTTCAATTGTACAGTCCAATTAAAATTGGTAAATCTGTTCTTTTCAAAGAAAAAGAAAATTTGGGTATACCAATTCACGCCAGCCCACTGTGCTCAGCCCAGCCCACCATCCAACGCTCTTCTAACCTACAGAGAGCAGCACTCAATGCATTGGTTTCAATTCATTGTGAAGATATGAAAAAATTTCTTCTTGAAGAAGCAAAATTGGTTTGTTAAAAAGCAGGAATGAACAATTGTCACCTATAGTACCGGTACCGGGTTGTGGTACAAGATTTATTTCATATACTGTTATGCTCTTTTGGTTAAACCAGTTAAATAGTTAGACATTAGTAATGATTAGGATGGTAATTTTAGAGTATTGAGATGTAATACTCAAAAAACATTTTTAGTTTTAATATGAAACTGGTGGTGCTACCATTTTTTCAAAAAAGAAAAGAAAAAAAAGAACGAGTTCAGTGTATGAATCGTTTGTCTTAGCTAGCCCTATTTTAACAACTAATTAATGAAAACTTGATCGTTGTGACGAACAGTATATCTGTCCGTATATCTTCAACATCCAGCTCTACATGTTGAATTATGTATATATGATGAAGTAATTGGATTAGTATTTTTCCACAACAAAGAAAATTCAAGATATAATCTAGAACGATATATGAAGAAGTTTACAGTAGCTATACGTATTCAGAATTGGCACAATACATTTTTCCCATGCCATTATAGGAATTATATAGGATTCTAATTTAATATAGACAATCAAAGTGACAACTATTGAGAATCAACTTTTAATTTAATAGCAAAGATAATACTCTTTATATGGGAGGTTGCAGGTTCGAAACTTAGATGGAGAATTTTTTATGAACATTTAAAGTTAGATAACTTAAACTCTTCATTTTTTATCTAAAAAAAATCACAACTATCATTGATAGCTGATAGTCAGGTAAAGGGGGAAAAATACTTGTACAATTTTCTAACAATACAAGGGTATGAAAATCTTTTCAAAAAGTGGTGGAGCATTTTTCAAACATAAATTTACGAATACAGAATTTAAACAACCGAACCAACTAACTTAGCATCCTAAATCACTACAAACGCACGTCTGAAAGGAAATTGATTACAATATATATAATAATTTCATTTGAAAAAAAATCACAAAATAAAAATGTTATGAATCTTTCAAAAGAATCTAATGCCGCCAACGACATTAAGTGCGATAATTATTAGGGAAATCAACAAGTGGAGGCTAGACACATAGGATGATTAATAGACTAATTTATCAGGAAAATGAAAAAAATTTATTACATGTACATCCCATTCCTCTCTCACCTCTAGCCTATAAATTATTTTTCTTATTTTAATAAAATATTAAAATAAGTTTATCCTACCTACTTCAAAAAAAAAAGAGTAGGATCCCTTGACAACGTTGACGACAGATTTTCAAATAATTCAAAAAATATCTTAAAAATAGAAAAAAAATTATAAACAAATTCTTGAACTTATAGATCGATTTGTGTTTCAAATTTCATACAATTTAAGTATTATTTAATACTCCATCAAAGACCATTAAAATTATATGATATTTACAACGGTCCATATTTAACGATATTTAATAGAATATCAAATTACCCTTAAATTATATGAAATTTAAAACACAATCAATCTATAACTTAAAAAATATGTTCATCAACTTTTCTTCTTGAGAATTTTAAAAATTATTTAAAAATTATTTAAAAATTAATTGTCAAAATTGTCAAGCGATCCCTCCCCAAAAAAAAATGTTATGATTTTCTTCACACACACACACTGTTTTGAATATTGATAAACTAGTTCCATCTAACTTGGATGCATACCTAAAAAAAAAACAAGTGAATCCTTGCACGAAATCGGTTCCTTAATGTAAAGGATATAAAAACGGACCCATTGGTCATAACCATTAATTACAATTCTTACTGTCGACTATTTACACGATTTAATTACCGGAGGTAATTATTAATTAAACACCAAAAAGGAAGTGAAAAAGAAGGGGAGGTTATTCTTCACCGACCTACCGACTGCTACTGGCTACTGCGCGCAGCACAGGGGGTGGTAAAATCAAGAAAAGACAAATCAAGACAAAGATGGAGAATGGAACGAAGAGGTGGTGAATTAAATGAAGGCATGGGGGTTGGATCAGAAAAGAGCAGTGAATGAGGGAATCTTTGTCTGACGATACGCTATATACAGAAATTAAAAACGATGAGCATCTCTCCGTGTCTTCTCTCTCTCTCTCTCTCTCTCTCTCTCTCTACGTATTTAAAAAAACACACACACACACGCGCGTACAAATGCCTTTGGTTTTGACATCTACCTGTCCTTCATTTAAGTGCAATGTTACTAGTTTACTTCCTTCCAACTACTCCAGGAATCTCTTTCTCTCTCCCTCTTAAATTGCACTGGCCAGAGAGGAGAGGAGAGGAGTGGAGAGAGGAGGAGAGGAGAGGAGATCAAGTTATAAAAGAGTACAGGATTAATTCAACCTTTGGATCGTCTCCACCTGTAGATGTGCAATTCTTTCTTTTTGAGAAAAGTAGATGTACAATTCAAATTGGATGGTCATGATTAATTCCATTTGATCACAAAAAAATGGCCAGGTTTGTCTGTGAAAATGTGCATGTGGTATTTAAGTGAGTCGTACCATTTCGTGCAATCGTGCATATATTTCTGTCTGCTGCTTTGAACTCTTTCGTTTAAATTGTTGCTCTGGCTTGGCTAGAGAACAAGTGATTGGAGTAGAGAATTTTATTAGGGTTTGGTTACTCTTTTAAGAAAAGCTGCCAATGCTTTTTACGTTGCTGGTTGGTTGTGGTTGACTAGAGCAAAATTAAAGAATAATGAATGTAATGGTACGGCACCAGCATGGATAAAAAATATATTCACGAGAGGAGGTTCAGGTTATGCATGAAAATAAAAAATGTAGACCAGCTTGGGGAAATCTTTTTTTTGTTAGTGGTAAATCAATTAACATATATATATATATATATATGGTTGTTGGTAACTCGGTTTTGTAATCATTCTGAAAGATCTCATTTATTTCTATTTTTGTTCTAAAAATTTATAAATTACACATTCCTGCTAACAGTTTCAATAAATAATTCACCAAATTTCAATTAATGCTAACAATCATTTTTTAGGCAATAGCTATGGCAATCCATCATCGAAAGTGGTTGATTAATTGTTTATTACTTCACAATAATTATGATTAAATAAGAAATTAGCAAAACAATTATGCCGGGCTAATTCAATTGTTTAATTGATAAAAGAAAACTTTTACATTATAGATAAATAAAAAGTAATTTTACATGCCCCATGGTCTCCGATTATTTGATATATGGTCATTCGTCTCAAAATTATTTGGAGTTCTGTAGCCTCCAAATTATTTTGCCATTGAGCTAGAGTTATCAAATTGTTTGTCATATGTAGGTCATCATATTTTTTAAGCATCCTACCTTCATTATTTTCAGCCTAATGTGACCGCTTTAGTGATTTTTATTTTTTCTTTACACATCAAAAGAATTTCAAGACTAGCTCACATCAAGAGGACAAAATGTAGACTGTTCGTGTAAGAAAAACAAAAAAAACTAAATAAATTTTGTAGAACATAAAATTGGAAAATTTCTCAAAAATTTTCTTTTAAAATTTTCATCTCGTATAGTTCATTATTTTGAAAAATAGATAATAAGAATTGTTTGTTTAATTTCTATTATCGAAACATATTTACAACTCTTCATCCTTTTATAGACCACCATCTTGCAATGTTACAAGATAAATCATCCCCCTTCTTCCAAACAATCTGTTTAAGATAATCTTCGAAGACTATGCTCCCGAGTTTGAGGGGAAGAGAAGGAAAGAGAATGAAAGAAAATGGAGAGATATTAATTTTTTTTACACTCCAAATTAAGAGCGAATAATTGTTGAGAAAATAAATAGAGGAGTTGTCATTATTTATCTCCATACACCTTCTTTAACCTCTTTAAATCAGAACTTAAGGACAAGATGAAAAATGATTCTCCTCTTCCTTCTTCTCTGTTAATCTTCTTTGTAGCATACTCTAAAAGACCCATCTTTTATATAATTAACAAATCTACAAGGACTAAAGTTTAATACTAAATAGAAAAACAAGTTGGCAGGAATAAAAATCAGTTCAGAGAGTAGTTTTATTCTTTTGTGGCAGGCGAAGTACAGACTTCTAAAAATACAAAAAAAAGGAGAAATCTCCTTCACCTTAAGTGAAGAAAATGGCTGGTGCATGCTTTAATTGGTTTTGGTGTTTTAAGGCTATTTTCTGTAGATTGGTGTTCTAATTGTTGCAATACAAAAATAAATTCCGTTGAAAATAAAATTAATTTAAAAAAGATTGAAGAGAAAACACTTTTAGGTAATTAAAAGAGGAACCATAAATTAAATACAAAATTACAAACTAGGTTCCATTATTGCTTTTGTAAAATCTTTTAATGACAATGCAAAATGAAATAAACTTTTCTTTTTCTTTTTCTTTTTCCATCTTTTGGATATCCCCTACTTACAGCATAGGTTGAACAGAGAAGAAAAAAAAATGTCTTGCTTTTGAACTATTTAGAGAGTTATGTCATGTAAATCAAGACAAATTGATATGATTTTGTCTGGTTATACTAAAAGAATCTGTCAGGTTGATAACTACAAAAAAAAAAAAAAAAAACAAGGTAATCGGCCTCACAAATAAGGCATTGTTCTCTTGCTCCTCATCGATACACTGTAAACAATGTGTTCCTTAACTGCACCTATATATATATTCGTACACAGTATGAACTACTGTGTGTTTATGCGATAAACACTTCGCACAATGAAGGATTATATACTAAGTTCATGCTTATACTGCGAGACTGGATCGACGGATTATTGATTCGTCGTCTTTTGGGCATTATGGAAGGAACAAAACAGATCGTTCTTCATGGAGGAAATCGAAGCCACACCGGCAACCGTATGATTCCTTGCGGCCGACATCTTCTAGGAAGCAAAGAGCTGGAAGACACTAATTTTGGTTACTAGCTGGTGTTCCTTTTTTATTTGTTTGCAAGGTTTATTTCTTGTTTGAATCTTTTAGACATTTGTATTTAGTTTTCTTTGTCGATTGTACATACACACAATTGGACTGCATTTTTTTCTTACTAATATAATTTTTGTAGGTTTCTGCCTACCACTAGATTAAAAAAAATTGGACATGAAATCACTAGATACATATAGGCCAGACTAGATATAATTAAATGAGAGAATATGCTAATTAAAAAAAATTTCCAAATTGTCAACTTAAACCAAAGGGTCAACTTGAACTTAATTATTTCCATACCTAATTAAAGCACATTAATTAATCCACTGGCCAACCAAATTGGCTGATTTCCAAAATATGTGCACTCAATTATCCTGCAGAGCTGACAAAAAATTTCTCTGTAATTTCAAAACCAACAGTACTTCAGTCAATCTTATAGGATGCATGAGTTGTTTAGTTTTATAATTAAGAGCTTAAGAGCTTAATTAGCGATAGAAAAATAAAAATAATAAGATTACTCTGTTCTTTGGGTTTCTCATGTGAATTTATGTTGGTGCTTCCAATTGAAACTCGCCTATGGTGTGAAAGATGGTTCAGATTAAACAAAAATAATTAAACCATCTACCTCTGTATGTTATTTTGCTCATACTTCCAATGTACCTATTTAGCACTAGCTATTTTGTTAATTTAATTGTAATGATACTAACTTGTTATTGAAATATTTAGCACTAGCTATAATATTATTTTATTCTAATGATATTAGCTTGATAGTGAAATATTCCTGTCGAGTTTCTTTGAATATATAGTATTGTTATCAGACACAAATTACAACAAACAAACCTTAATTTTTTTTATACATCAAAAAACCTTTTTAGATTAATGAAAGCCTTAAAATCTCAATAATCTGTGCAAACCCGCCTGCTCTAGATGCAAGATCTAGATCTATAAGAAAATAAAGATTTTGTTAGGAAAAAAAAAGAATAAACAAGTGCAAATTGTTGTACTTCACGTATTTAAGCGCCTTGAACTTCAGGATAGTGCACAACTCAAAATGCATGTATAGCAGGATGGAGGAATTGAAATACCAATATATATATATATTATATGGATACGGTGTAAAATTAAAATATGTATTAATTAGATTAATTTAGTTTCCATTACTTACATTAGCTCACTAGGATGCAACAATGTCCTTCCCCAGCTCAAAACGAAGTGATATATTCCAAACCCCAAACATACATTTTAGATGAAATCAATGTACTTGCATCAGCTAAACATCATGCAGAGATATATCCCTCCTTTCTAGCTTGGGAACAAATACAAGTGATGTTAATAAAACAAAGGAAACGAATATATAAAAGAGAAATCTAATTAAATCATTGATATATATGTATGTATGTGTGTACCTATACATATAATATTGAGCACCATACCACCTGATAATTACTGACTGATTAGAAAATCTCATCGACCGGAAGCAGCTAGCAAACATAATGATGAAAGAGCACTAAGATATTGGCACGGCTCAATCAGAAAAAAAAGCTATATACCAGCAAGCAGGCTAGCTCTTAATCAATAAAGCACTCAAAGTTCACTGTTGAGAGATATATATGTATATAATTGATTAGCAGATATCTGAGTGAACCGGGCCAACATCACAGTTACTATTTCATTGGCTTTTCTGCGGAATTCGCTCTCCCGCCCGCCCCCCCTTAATTTCTTTAACACTCTCACTCCGAGACAAACTGAAGGAGAACTCTGGATGTATAATGGTGATTGCATCAGAGAGAGAGAGAGAGAGAGAGAGAGAGGCAAGGAGATGGGAATGTGGTGGCATGCAGCACTTAAGGAGATTGAAGGTGTGGGGATGGGGCATTTAAAGCACTCGGCTACCGATCGAGAAAGACAGGCTAGAGCATTAATAGTAAACGATTCTCTTTCTCTCTCTCTCACTTGTCTATCTATCTCTCTTTCTCTCTCATGCATTACACGTTATGGCGTAAATGATTCTTTTTCTGTAGATAGAGAGATCATTCTCTTTCTGTACACTAGCTTGTAGCTAGCAAATAACTAAGTAAGAGCATTAATATACGCATATTACTTAGCAGTAGAATTACCTTACCGACGAACCACATAATAATTATAATGTGTACTACTGCTATATATTGTGCTCTGATCTGAGCAAAGAGATCGATCGAGAGGCAATGGCATGTGAAGAGATCGCACGAACAGGGAACATGCTGCCCTCTTGTATGGAGTAAATGTTTGCAGTAGATGAGATTGTGACCTGGCATTTATTGATTTAACTGTGTGCTAGCTAGTCCCTCCCATTAGAGATTTGATGAGATAGATCATGAGGTAGATGAAGCTAATCAGGCGTATATATTAATTCATGCATATATATATGCTGATGGTATATATTAGTTGGTTGTTGCATTCACAGAATAGACTGTAAGCGCATGAGGATAATATGGTATCAGTATGATATTTAAGAAACATAGAAGAACAATTTCCAAAGAGAACTATGGATTAATTTCGACCAAATTCCTTCTCTTGTCATCAATTATTGATTTTATATATTTACTTTTTATCTTCTTCTTAAAGCATGATGTGGTATATATATATAGGGATCGATGTATTATGAAGATCAAGAGAAGATGTCTTTGACAGACAAGTTAGATACCCAAATTAAAGCGCGTGCGTCTTGCCATAAGGAAATGAAATCGTTTCATCATTTTTCTAGGAAGAAGGAACATTGTGAGCAAAATTTTGAGATAGAGAAGGTAGATTAGGTCATTAAAGAAAGTGACAGTGACGACCTGAGAGGAGTTCCCATAACAGTTGTCTGGCTGGGTCCTGAGTATATGAGAGATCAACAATGTTGGCGTACTTGTATATATGCCCACATCATCAATAGCTAGCTGGAATGACAATCTAAATAATGATTCTTCAAAAAAAATTCACATAAAGTCAATAATTAAAAGATAAATTTATAAGTGTATTGTTGAACACACACACACACACACACACACACACACACACACACACACACACACACACACACACATATATATATAGTTTAACAACTGAATTTCATGTAAATTAAGTATTAGTACTGATTGATGCATCAAGGATTGTTAATTAGTTTCGGATTGCAACCTCAAATTACTTGTTATACCGTAAAATAAATCCTTATTGTAAATATTTTTACAGATTTCATACTTGTATATATCATATAGAACTGTTCAATTGTATTTTAACGAATATTGTGAAAACTCTATACAGACATTAGCGTCGAATTTTTTTCTTTCAAGATTTTACAAGGCTATGAATATGTCTCTCAGCATACAAGGGGTCAAAAACACTACTCTAACGGATGAAAGTGAATTGTTACAATATATAATGACCGCTAATGTAGCAGAAAATCCCACGCAAATGGATGAGTCCGTCACATGCTAACTAATGGTTAATTTGATAATTTTGATACTATTTTTTTAAATAAATTGGAAAAAATTTTACAAGTATAAAAAATTATAAATATATTTTTAAAATTATAAAGTAATTAAGCTTCGAATTTATTTCTGTTGAAATTTTAGTTCATTAATTAATTTCCTTTCGTTTGAATAATCAATGCATTTGAACGGATAGCTTGATATGGATATCATGGTGAGTGATATTTATAAAGCTCACCTTGATATTAAAAAAAAATGAAGTAAAATATATACTAGTCAATCCATGCATGGGACAAACTTGACAAATTAAGTAAGATGATGAATTTAACAAATATACAACAAATACTCATTCCGATTTTTATTTTAAACTACTGTGATAACAAAATGGATTCACCTTTTTAGGCCTTTACCCTCGGTTTAGTAAGTAAAATTGAAATGAAGTATTAAATTAGTCTAAAACATTAATGTTTAATAGTAGTGAAATAAGTAGATAAAGTAATGAGAGTAAAAGATATTAAAAATAATGCAATTTGGTGATTTAACTTTATTCCATCTATATAAATATTTTAACTTACTACATTTTAAATTACCCATGTTTGGTAGATTAAAATGTCTTAAAATACTTAAATTACCTCTACTCCACTCGTCAAAGGGGGAGTTAGGGAGTACAACATAAAAAATGACACAAAAATCAAAATATTTTGTAAGAAAATTGTTACGAGTTTGCATTACGTAGGTTAAAAATTTTCTGAAGTTAATATTCATGATGTTAGGAGAACTTATGTTTTGACTTTTTACAACATATGAACGTCAATTATAATTTTGAAGATAAAAATAGCAGTTATATAAATTAATTCAATAACGAAACAACTAGACGTATCGACAAAATTCTCTAAATTATATTTAAAATATTTTGTCCGTTATTTATATGAGGAGGGTTCAAATACCTCTATTTTTTGTGTCTTCATTGTGCCACCACTTTTTAATTTGTTAATAAAAAATTTGAAATTAAAATACCAAAATAAAATCGTTAAATGTGATATATGTTACATTCTCCTCATGAACATAAAAAAATATTGATATTTTGTGATTTTTATTTTATATGAATTAATAAGGTAAAGATTCAACGTACAGAATTTATCTACATTAGTGTACTTTTTTATAAGTTTTAATGTCAAATAAAATAATATTGAAATATCATAACTTTTAATCTATACACCTAGAAAGTGATATAAATCATATCTAACAGTTTTAGTTTGATATTTTATTTTAAAATTTAAGTTATTAGAAAATTAAAACGTGAAGATATAATGGAGATATAAAAAACTGAAGCATTTAAACCCTCCTTAATTTATATAGCTAGTTTATTTTATTTTTATAGGCTTGAATTTTCTAACTGTTTACAGTTGCATATTCTAGCTAGCTAATACAATCATAGCACAAATTGACTTCCATGCAATAAATTCTAAAAATGTCGAGCTCACTGCACAAGTTAAACAGCTTCAAGACCACCACATTAAATGCATGGTGGTATGATCACGTAGTTTGTATATCACCAACTTTTCGTCACTAATTATAACTCAAATTCAAATGATTAAATGAAAACTTACAAGTTGTTACTTCAAAAAATGAGAAAAAAACAATTATCGAATCAACGAAATTTGGACACTGATTGTTCAAACAGTGCACTTTATATAAAATTAAATGTGAATCTTGTATAAATTGTTCTTATATAGAGTAAAACTACGGTGCCCTAACAGTATGGGGCTTCTCAGTGCTCCTATATATATAGCGTAAAGTTATGTGAACTTAAGCTCATTAAGGCCGTTGGTGAACTTAACTGAATAAACTATCGAAACAGATTCAAACGATAAATCCAAATAGCTCAATAAATTCTTCATATCAAAATCTCGTAGGATACAGAAAATTTTCATTTATGGAGTTTTTCAACTATTTTTTTGAATTAAATATCGATTTGATAGTTTTTTTGAATTAAGCTCATCAAAAGTATTGCTGAGCTTAAGCTTACGCTAGCTTTACTCTCTCTCTCTATATATATATATAGAGTAAAGTTAGAGTGTTTTCATAAGCATTTCGATTCGAAATACTAATGGGTCAAATTTCAAATTTCCTTATCCAAAATATCAATTTAAGTAGCTAAATAATTTTTTCATATCAAAATCTCGTAGAATACTAAAATTTACCATTTTAGAGTTTTTGAACTATTTAATAATTTTTTAAAGATGACCTTTTTTGTCATTCAAATATTAATAATTTTCTATTATTTTTATGATCATTTTTCAAAATTCCTTAAAAATAGTTCAAAAATCCTAAAAATGATAAATTTTGGTATTCTATAAGATTTTGATATCAAGAATTTATTGAGCTACTTGGATTGACGTTTCGGACACAAAATTTTAAAATTTGACCCATAAATATTTTGAGCCGAGATGTTTATAGAAGCACCCTAACTTTACTCATATAGATACACACACACACACACGTATACATTATTAATTATTATTCAAAATAAAAAAAAATATTTTTTATATTTTAATAATTTTAATAATTTCTGAAAATCTTATAAAGGATAGTGAAAATAAAAAATAAAAATAATTTCAGACGATATATATAAAACTCCCCAATTTCAGAAAATTAAAATTTAAGTTTAAAGGGCTCAGATGATATTTTTTGGGCTTGAAAATAATTGTTGCAAGCTACACCTACAATAAATGTAAATCATTTTATAAACTTTCCGAATTGGTATTAAACGTTTTCTATAGAATTTGTTTATCAAAAGTTATGCATGTTAGAATCTCGATATTTCATTTGCAATTTTTTGAAATTTTGTGGATTTTTTTATATATTGTCTGAAAATTTTTTTAATTTTTAATTTTATTTGTACTTTATAACCAAGTAGAAATTATTAAAATTATTAAATTTTGAAAATAAATATTAAAGGATAATAATTAATAACATATTTGTATATATAAATATAATTAAAATTTAGTGTTTTAACTTTCGTATTGATTATTATTTTTTTAATTCAGTTTTGATTTTTTTTTTAAATTATCTAGCTGAAAATTATTGTACTGATCTGATGGCCGGATTCTGAAAATCCGACCTTCTCTTGTAGATTTCTCAGTATCCGGCCACGAGACCATTTTAGCCGATTTCTGAGAATCCGTTGTCTCTCTAACTGAAATTTTAGAAAATAATTTTTGTTTTCGTTTTATGATTTTAGTAATTTTATTTTATTTTTTATAATTTGAAATTTTTTTCCGACATAAAAATTAGCTGAACTTATGAGGGCATGACTTGCATTAAAAATGCTGGGCGGGGAATCCGAAGAGGTAAAAAGAAAAATATTTTAAAATACCTAGCTGAAAATTACTATACTGATACAATGGCCGAACTTTAAAAATCCAACTTTTTTTATCGGTTTCTCAATATCTGACCACCAGACCATCTTAATCGGGTTTCTGAAAATCCGCTCTCTCTCTAATTGGATTTTCAAAAAATAATTTTTATTTTTATTTTATAATTTCAATGATTTTATTTTAATTTTTATAATTTCGATAATTTTTTTCCGGACATAAAAATCAGCCGAACTAATGAGGAGGGCGTGACTTGCATTAAATGCTGGGCGGGGAATCCGAAGGCGTAAAAAGAAAAAAAAAAAGAAAAGAAAAGAAAAGAAAAAAAAAAAAAAAAAAAAAAACAGAAGAGAGACAAAGGCGCTCCATGGAGGGGACTGAGGACGGGGCCGGACTATGTTGCAGCCTTGCAGCCTTGCAGCTGCAGCAAGGAATGGGAGGCGTCGGAACGCATTTAATGCGGGAATCTTTGTCTGACCACGCCATTTATAGCCCCCATCGACTCGCTATTAATTGCTCCTCATCATCATCATTTCAATTTCATTTCAATTTCATTTCATTTGTTTTTGTTTTTGTTTTCTTTATGAAGTGAACAACAGTTATGAGATACTGAGATTACTGTGTTTCGAGTGCCTCGTGGGGAGTCAAATGACCTTGGTATTTTCATAATTTATTAACCATGATATTTTAACCATGATATTTTCATAATTTATTCCTATTTAAAAGATTGGTAACTACATCTTTTAATCGCATCATTTTATTTACATCATCAATATATTTATATATTTTTTAAAATATTTATACTTAATAAAAATATTTATATTTTATGTTATTGATATTATAAAATTTTTACAAGCTATATTTTTAGTTATACAATAAAATTTTTAACTTAAAATTTTCTATAATCATTTAGATAAGAAAAAATAATAAATATTTTTTAATATTAATTATAAACACTTATAGATTCAAATATAAATGAGTTAATCATTTAGTATAAACACTTTTATGTACAAAATATAAGGTATAGTAATAATTTCTTTTTTATTTATTAACAATTATTAAAGATATTAAACTTGAAAGCGTTCAAATTTATTGAAGTTGGTTTTAATAAACAGCACATTAAATTTGATTTGACTATATATTTGTCCGGTCATATGGCCTTGTACCTTGCATATTTGGCGGTTTAATTTTAAAAACATTTGATAGACAATGAGACAATTATCAAATTAAATGTTCACGGACTCCAAATAGATGCATAAATTAACTACATTCTATAATTTTAATTGAATAACTTTGAAATCTACAGTCACACGTGTTAAAACAGTTAGGTGACAAATTTTGAAAATGAATTTGTATGAGAAGCAAAGGTAGTACAAACATCCCTCTAAAATCTATCAAATCAAATTTAGAGCACGATTTCAAATGGTTCGGATTGATGTACTTGACGAGTAATGTGCATATTTGCAAGTAAAATAACTTTTAAGTTCGCTTAATATAAAGGTAAATGGTCAAAAAATAATGAAAATTATGTTGTTCCAAACAAAATCTCACAACTTTATCAAATTAATTATTTAGGAATTTAAGTAATTGAAGATTAATTTGAATATGTACATTAACAAATTGATAAATTAATGCAAATAAACTTAATTTATTTAAACAACAAGTCTTCACTAATATATAGACAATTTCATATACTTAATGCAAATAAACTTCAGATTTTATAATTTTCTACTATTCAAGAAGTACTGTTTTTAAGAGAAAATCTTGCTAGTTGTTTAACAACAAGATATTGGATTTTGGTTAGAGAGGGGATCTCTTGATAACTATTATTTTGACAATTTTGATAACTAATTTTGAAATAATTTTTAAAAATTTCAAAAATAGAAAAAGTTGACAAACATATTTTTTTTAACTTACAAATTGATTGTGTTTGAAATTTCATATAATTTAAAAATCATTAAATATGAATTGTTGTAAATGTTATATAATTTTGATAGTGTTTGATGGAGTATCGAATAATACTTAAATTATATAAAAGTTAAAACACAATCAATCTATTTATTAAAGAATATGTTTATAAATTTTTTTCTATTTTTAAATTTTTTTTGAATTATTTAAAAATCTATTATCAAAATTATTAAAATAATAATTATCAAAAGATCTCACCTTTTTTGTTATACTTCTGTTTCAAACGCTAAGCTTTCGTTTTCATTGTTTAAAAATTGAAGTATTAATTTGTTCACTTCAAAAAGAACCAACTTCTAACGGCCCGGCCATCCGGTTCTCAACTTCTCATGGCTAGTGCTTACCAAAAACAAAAAAAAAAAACAAAAAAAAAAAAACATTTTGTGTTTATGGGCTCGTTATGGCATTCGCAAGCGAATCTCGGCCTAAGAAATTGATAACAAATCGCGACTCAAAGCAGTTTCTTCAAATTGACCAATGACTAGGCACCTTAGCCCAGTCATCTCGGGTCAATGGGCCGTGAGCGACACCTACATCCATAATTAATTTTTTCAATAATTCACTAAAGGTTTTATGGGCTTAGTCCATACTTTCAGCCCATGGACCCACGGGTTATATGCGACACTGCTCGCAACAAGATGCAAATTCTTGTGTTTTTTTTTATTTTTATTGAAGAAAGATAAGATGAGATAATTACCTTACCTTACCCCACCAGGCACGACAAAGGAAGCTTCTTGGAAGGTGCAACGGCTATCTACTTGCAAATTGAGGTTACCAGAAGCGCCATTTCCTTTCCTTTCCTTTCCTTTCTCATCAGATCTCAAGCAACAAGACCAAACTAAATTTGAAAACCTTCTTCAATGGCCGATGGCAAGACGACCTCGGATTCGCCGGCGATCGACCACCACCTCCCCTCCGCAGTGCTCGCGACGGTTCTCTCCCACCTCGATATACGCTCCCTCGTCTATGCCTCCGTCACATCTCGCGCCTTCCACGCCAGTGCCTCCCAGGCGCTCTCTTTCCTACCTTCTTTTCATCTCATCGTAAGTCCCTCGTTAATTTTCCTTTCTTATTAGAGTTTCCCCCATTTTTTTTTATAGAGGGTTACTAGGTGTTTGCTACCAGGTTTTCAAGATCCGTTAGGTTTTAATTTCTCCTGATTGGCTATTGTTGTAGGATTTTGCGCTGACGGTTGATTTCTTGAGGCCGCTGTTGTCGGGTCATCTGTACCTCAGGAGCATTCGGATGGATTGCGGTCGGCTTGATGATGCAGCGATCGAGTATCTTGTGAGGCCTTCTGTCAATGAACTGTACCTGGCAAATTGTCAGAACTTGAGTGGAAAGATTTTCTCTGAGCTTGGTGCGAAATGCCCTGATCTGAGGTAAATGTTAACTGTATAGTCATGATTCTAATGCTCAATGTTTGCAATTGTAAGTTTGTAAATATTGGAAACAATTCGTTGACAATTGGAAAAAACCAAAAACTAGTTTATAGGGATGGATAGATAGATAAACCGCGTGTTAAATTTTATGCAACTTGAGAAAGTGTAGTATTTTTTTGAAAACTTTAAAAGCAATATCTGGTTGGGCAAACCAAAGGGAATAATGATCATGTATTGCTTGATAATGCATATATGGTAACTAAATTCAGACGATTGAAAAGTTCAAACTGTTGGATAGCAGAAAGCATGCACCAAATCTCATCATATTTTTATACACTTCTGTAGCATATGGATAATGCCTAGAAGTCAGGATTTTGGAATTAAAGTAAAGTTTATAGATAATTCTGAAGATTTCTATGTATACTATCTTAATCCCAATTATATGATTTGCTACTTTGTATTTTGTGTGTTCAGGACTCTCTCATTGACATTTCTTGCTCCGCGTAAAGGAGTCCCAATGTCCATTGCTGATCTAGAGCGGTTTCTCATTGGCTGTTCCCAGTTGGAGGTAATTATCTGTTATTTTATTGTTTCCTTGTTCCCTTGTAAATTTCAAATTGACTATATTCTGTGATTAGCCAAGTCATAATCCACTGGATAGTACTTATTAATTGTACTTCTCAGGGATTACCTTTGCGATGTTTTGTTGATATTAAGCATGTAAGTTTGGTATCATTAAGCAACTGTGCATCATATTTGCTGGAGCGTTACTGGGCGTTCCTGCCCAGTTGTGTATTTGTATAGTTTTATTTAAGTCAGGCTATTGTAGATTTCCAGTAGACTATATTATGTGATTAGCCAAGTCATACTTCACTAATTCGTACTTATTAAATGGTTCCTGCATTCCAAGGAATGCCATACTTTTGTTAATATTAAGCATGTAAGTATGGTATTGGTAGGCAATCGTGCATCATATGGACCAGAGTGGTACTGGGTGTTCCAATCCTGTTGTGTACTTCTAGTTTTATTCCTGATATTCTTGTACAAATTGAAGGAATCAATATCTATACATCACTGTTCACAGGAATACAGTCCTGTAACTGTAGTTATATAACACCACTGATGCCTCAAATAATGAATTTCTATTGATTTTCTTTTAGTACTATCATATAGAGTTATCTGACGCAAGGTTTTATTACTTTGTATTTTGTTCCATTCAGTCTCTTAACTTGCCGGGGCTTGATTTCTCAGTATTTGATGGGCCTAATTTCCACCACATATGGGCTATGGCATCCAAAAAACTATCCTGTCTGGAGATTGGATATATACCCATGAATATGTTACTCCAGCTTCTGGCTCTAGTCATAGAGGTCCAAAATCCACAGATCCAAATTGCAAAAGTACCCCTCTTCCCCAGCCTTCAGAAGCTATGCCTCTCAGTAGACTACATCACAGACAACTTGATTGGTTCCATATCAGAAGCTCTTCCCTACCTGACCCATTTGGATCTGAAAGATGCACCATGGTTTGATCCTGTACCTTCATCTGACCTTACAAATGTGGGTCTTCAGCTGATAAATCGCAATGGTAAGCTGAAACATGTGTCTCTGATTCGGAGCCGGGAGTTCATGTTTACATCTTTTGCAAGGGTGAGTGATTTGGGTCTTCTGCTAATGGCCCAAACTTGTTCTAAGCTGGAGAGCATTTGCCTTGGCGGTTTTTCACGGGTTACTGATGCGGGTTTCAGGGCAGTCATACATTCTTGCTCTAGTTTGAGACAACTCAGGGTTTCACATGGAAAACAATTGACTGATTTAGTGTTTCATGACATATCTGCCACATCACTTTCCTTGACCCATGTCAGTCTGAAGTGGTGCAATCTGTTGAGTGATACAGGTGTTGAGAGGCTATCTTTAAATAAAGATCTCAATGTGCTTGACCTGAGGGAATGCAGACTTTTAGGTGATGAGGCTTTAAGAGCTCTAAACCAGCTACCAAAACTGCAAGTTTTATTATTGGATGGAACTGATGTTACCGACACAGGGTTGTCATACCTTGGTCAAGGGTCAAGCCCACTAATTTCCTTATCGCTTAGAGGTTGCAAAAGGCTAACTAACAGCTGTGTTGAGTTATTATTAGCTGGTAATGTCAAGTCAAGTTTACAAGTGTTGGATCTGTCAAAGATACATAACCTTACGGATGAAGCTGTTATATCATTGGCAAGGAGCCATGTGCAGATAACAGAACTGCGTTTACGTGAATGCACCCATATAGGAGATTCATCAATCATGGCGCTTGCATCAATGCTTGTTGAAGGTGGGACTCATGGAAGTAGTCTCCATTTGCTGGACATGTTCGAGTGCAGTGGCATTACTCCCTTGGCCTTTAGATGGTTTAAAAAACCATACTTCCCAAGGCTGAGGTCGCTTGGTGTGACAGGCTGCTTGAATAGGGATATGGTGGACGCTCTGGCGAGGAGCCGACCTTTCCTGCATGTGGCATGCAGAGGGGAGGAGCTTGGTACAGCTTTTTGGGGGCCTTCTAGTAATTGGTGTCGTCTGGAGGTGGATACTTTGGACGAGCTTGAGCAATGGTTTCTTGAAGAGGGCAATGATGTTGCCATTGATGGAGATGATGATGATATTCTCTTAGAGTGAAGCTATGATGATGGTGATTTTTTTTTCCTCTCGTGTTTGTGTGGATGTTATGTTTTGTTTGTTCATGTAACTCTGCTGATATTAAATTGTAGTGAAATTCATTGCTCTCTAATTGTTTATTGCTTGTTTATCTGATCTTAACTCGGTCATTTGATGCTGTTCTTTTGTGGAAGTAAATACTAACCATGTCCTAACTGATTACATATGTGACCCCGATTCAATGTCTGGGTGATAGTAGTTATTGTCTCTTTTGATTTTTGCAAGAAAGAATTTAAATCAAAATTTGAATGAGGGATTGATGGGGTTATTATTCAAAAAAAAGAAAAAGAAAAAATGAAAATGAAAGAAGGGAAAAAGGAAAACTAAAACTATTTAAGCTCTTACCTATTCGCTGGAACTAAAAAGTTTTGCTGTCTTGGTCATCTTTCTATTGACGTTTCTTAATCACATTGTTTTTTAAAAAAATTTTTTTATCTTTTTTTGTCATTGATGCCTTTTGTTTCTTAATTACAAGCACAACACATGGGCTCACGGCTCAACCCAAGTGAAAAAAAATTATATTTTTCTTGTTTGCTGGAAATAGTCCTGTTGTCAGCTTTGTATTGCTTTTCTTATCGGCTTCTTGAAAGCAAAATTGAGAATGAATTTAGCTTTATATTGAGGAATTTGAGCTTCTTGAAACCGTTTGTTAGAACTATTGTAATACACCTAGATGATATTCCTTTTTTAGATAAAAACTGGTAAACCAAGTTTTCCAATGCCAAACTGTTAGTAGCTAGGCTGATCAAAATAAATGAAAGTTTAGAAATTGGATTGATTTCGGTAATTAAAATACATTGAAAGATATAATATTCTAAAGATTTTTGTAACAATGCGCATCGTTTTTGGAGCCAAAATTAGATGATATAACCACGCCGATCTATTCAGGAATTAAAATTTCAGAAAATTAAAGGATAGGAGGAAATTTCCTCCTTTTTTTTTTTAAGAGGAAGGCGAACAGACTACCTAAATTAAAAGAGCTTTCATTATACCAACCTTAAAATGGAATATTGTTTCTTCAAAACAAAGCTAATTTTGGTTTATAGTTCACTTCTTTTGAAGAGCCTATTAATTGAGTAATGGTCAGGTGTAACAGCTAGCATCAGATAGAACCACAATTCTAATATCTTATATTTAAAATTTTAACAAAAATTTCATAACAAATGCCAAATAAAATTAAGTTGACTAGCACACATTATTTTTTTTTTGGAAATATATTGTAGGAATGATATTTTTGTTATTTTATTTTTTACTTAAAACTTACCTTATATTATTGTTAGTTTGCATTTGTTATTTAATTATTTTTGTTTTTTTAATTCCATAATATTATTATTATTATTATTATGAACTAAGTATTTATGTTTCAATATTTGATATTTTCTCCAATAAAATTTATGAATGTATTTAAAATTTGACCATCTTAGGAAAACATATATATTTGGATAATGTTTAACAAAAAATGGAATTTTAATCTCTTTTCATATCGTTCCGATTACGCCGAACTTCCAAGTGTCTTCATAACAGAAAAATAGTTCTCCTCCTAAAATTTCTCTCTACCATCCTTCTCATCGCTCGAATGGCACAACCATCTACCCTAACATGAACTTATCAACAATTTTACAATTTTATATCAAGATCAATAAAAATCATCTCTCCTCATTGTACCTTTCTTTGCCCACCAAATCAAGTTGCATTATTCTTTATACATTATAGTTGCCCCCTTTTTCTTTCCTCAATGTGTACCTTGACATTTGATCAATGAAGCATTGGGTATGAACCCATGGATTCCATGCGAAAATCATTCAAATCGTCTAGCCCTCAAGAGAATATTTCCTCACAAGCGACATCCTTCGAAAGCGCACTTGAGCAACCCATCCTACACGATGAATTTTTAGTGAAGATTGATAACTGTGATTCATCCAAACCTCCCCTTGCTCCTCTTGATGTTACCAACTCCTTAGATCAAAACAAATCTCATAGTCCGTTTCATTCGAAACAATGTCGCATCTATCCGGACCCTTCATCCATTCTTATGCATTCCACATCTTCAATAAAAAATGTAGATGAAGAGGAAAAGAAAATTAAAGAAATGATCCTTGAATCACAGTTGGATACTATTGGTTCCATCCAAGGAGGCACCTCCAGTACTCTTCTTCGTAGAAAGACAAGATCAAGGTTGATGGACCCACAACCGCTACCTACTATGACTGCGGCTATTGAAATCGAAAGAAAACCAAGCCAAGTATCTTCCCGATCAAGTCAAATTAAATCAGGTGCCCTTGGAAAATCAGGACCCATTGAGGATGATGAGGATGACTCCTTGGATGAAGACATCCCTAATGAATTCAAGCGCTCTAATTTTAATTTCCTCACTATTTTGCAATTAGTAAGCCTTATTATAATCCTTGCTGCTTTAGTGTGCACTTTTGTCGTACTTGATCTTCGAAGGCGAAGTCTCTCAGGACTAGAGTTGTGGAAATGGGAGCTTTTATTGTTTGCATTTGTTTGTGGTCGACTAGTTTCCGGTTGGGTCATTCGAATTGTAATCTTCTTCGTCGAGCGTAATTTTTTACTACGTAAGCGAGTATTGTACTTTGTGTATGGCCTTCGTGGGTCGGTGCAGAATAGTATCTGGTTTGGCCTTGTGTTGCTAACATGGTATCTCCTCTTAGATGATGATCACCTTACAGGACATCCAAAGATCCTTCACTATGTTACAAAGGTGCTCATTTGCCTACTCATTGCAACACTTTTTCATCTCATAAAAACCCTACTTGTGAAATTATTAGCCTCGTCATTCCATTATAGTACCTACTTCGAACGAATCCAAGAGGCACTATTCCACCAGTACGTGATCGAGACACTCTCTGGTCCACCAATTATTGAGATACAGAGAGCTAAAGATGAAGAAAAACAACTGATAGCCGATGTACGTAAGTTTCAAAGCATGGGATATAAAATACCTAAGGCATTACATGCTGCTGTATCACCTAGTAGCAGTAAGTTTCAGAATGATAGTGCAAGTAAAAAAAAGGAGGTGATGAGTTCTAAGGAGACAATGTCAGTTGAGCAACTATATAAGATGAGTCAAAGAAATATCTCAACTTGGAGTATGAAGAGATTGATAAGGATGGTGAGATATGGTACACTCACAACTCTTGATGAGCAAATACCGGCAACTACTGGATATTGCGAGGATGAATCAACAACTCAAATCAGGAGCGAACATGAGGCCAAAGTTGCAGCCAAGAAAATCTTTGCTAATGTTGCCAAGCCTGATGCCAAGTAAGTTGACTATCAATACATATGTTTGTATAAATTAGCTGACTTATTGTGAATTGGTTCTTTAATAATGCTAAGAGTTTGTTAACCAAATATCAATTTCTTTTGATTAAAGTTAAACGCATATTTAAGAATATATGGGTGTGTATCAATCTTTTTTTATAATATTTATATATATATATATACATATCTTAATTATTGTAGGTATATATATTTGTTAGATTTGTTGCGCTTTATGAAGAGAGAAGAAGCACTTAAAACTATGTGTTTATTTGAAGGAGCTGAAGAGAAGAATAGAATTTCTAAGAAGTTTCTTAAAGATTGGGTGGTAATGTACTCTCGACTTAAATCTCGTCTTCTTTGTGGTTAATAGTGCTTCTCAAATATCATGATGAATTAAAGTTGAAGTTTATGCACATTTTTTTTCAAGTTTGGACCGCTAAAAAAATATCTAACATGCATGATTTAGTCGACTTTGAGTTACTACAGGTTTCAAATCAAAATAAGAACTAAAGTCCTTTGATTTTTATCTTAAAAAAATAAAAAAGAAATTGAGTTATGTACTTTGATATTGATTGATGCAAAATGCATAATTGAGGTTCTCTTTTCAATACAACATGAGATTAATTAATTGAGTCAACATCATACTTGAAAGCTTGCATAGGAAAAATCTTAAATTTATATATAGACACTTAAGACACAATTTAAGATTCAAGTTTTATACTTTTCAAATTTAAAGACACCTTTACTTACTCATACATTTTTCAATGGTCCAGGTTAATGCATTCAGAGAACGCAAAGCCCTTGCTTTAACACTCAATGACACAAAAACAGCCGTCAACAAGCTTAGCCACATGGCAAATGTGATAGTTGTTGTTATTGTGTTCTCACTTTCTCTTCTAATATTGGGCATCGCAACAACTCGTTTCTTTGTTTTTCTGAGCTCCCAACTCCTCCTAGCAGTCTTCATGTTTGGAAATACACTAAAAACTATTTTTGAGGCGATCATATTTTTGTTCGTGATGCACCCGTTTGATGTTGGTGATCGATGTGAGATAGACGGTGTTCAGGTATGCATGACATAAAAAATAGAAGTTAAAATATTTACTTTTTCAAAATGGAAAAAAAAATGTTGCACTATATTTTCATGAAACAAAATTAGATGGGGAAATTTACTTGTTATATAGTTTGAGAATTTTAGTGAAGTTTCAAATTATTGCATTATAATTTAAAAATTTTGTAAAATTTATGTTTAGTGAAATTCCAAATTACTGGGTTAATAAGTTATGTTACTTCATATTTTTTTTAGCTAATTGTTGAGGAAATGAATATCATGACTACAATTTTTTTACGGCCGGACAACTTGAAGATTTCTTATCCAAATAGTGTGCTCGCCATCAAACCGATTAGCAATTTTTATCGAAGCCCCGATATGGGTGATGTGATTGATTTTGCCATTCATGTTGCTACTCCAATGGAGAAACTTGCCATGATGAAAGAAAGAATTATTAAGTAAGCAATCATTCTCATATAAATACTCTTTGTCAGGGGTGGAGACAGTATTTTTTTTTATGGGGTCAAATTATAAATCTTCATATTGCACATCACAATTATAACTTAATTTGGTTAAATTGAGTACGGGGGTTAATAATGTAAATTTTTTGTGTATATATAGTCAATAATGATCAATTTACTCATTTGTATAAAAAATACAATAAAATTATATATAAATTAGTGTTATTTGAAAAATAAATGGGGTCAATTGACCCCCATTTGCTTCACTTACATCCGCCTCTGCTCTTAATTTAATTAATTATTTTTCATATATTTAGCACTAATTCTTCTAAAATAATTCAAAAATTCATTGTAATTATTTAATCATGTAGAATATTGCATTATTATATTCAACACTTGTCTAGCTTATCTTCAACTATAAAAGGCCAAAAAAAAGTAAGGAATATTAATTAGGCACAATTTATTGTGAACCAAGCTAGATATTGGTTTTAAAATAAAACTAGCGTGCTCTTAGAAGCATAAAATTCTTCAGTACTCTTAACTCAAATTTATCAAATCAATTTCAAATGAAAAATTCAAGTTGCTCAATAAATTTTTCATATCAAAATGTTATAGGATACCGAAATTTTCAATTTTTAAGATTTTTACCTTTTTTGAGATTTTTTTAAAATAACTCTAATAATAATAAAACAATAAATTTTTGCATAAAAATAAGTTATTTTCATAAATATGAAATAAATAGTTAAAAAACTCTAAAAATAGAAATTTTAATATCCTACAAAATTTTAATATAAAGAATTTATTGAGCAATTTGAATTTATCATTTGAAATTAATTCGACGAATTTTAAATTAGAAGTACGAAAAAATCCGATACTCTTAAAAATACGCTAGCTTTACTCTTGGTTTTATGTCTTTACTAAAATCCTTTCTTTGTTATCATAAAAGACCAAGTTGTAATCTAATTTCACCTGAAATGTTATGAATACTTTCTCATCAGGTTCATTGATAACAAGAAGGAACACTGGTATCCAAACCCCCGTGTGGTATTGAGGGACATCGATGACATGAACAGACTGAAAGTGAGCATATGGTTGCGCCACCGCATGAACTTTCAGAACATGGGCGTGCGGTTCGAACGGAGGGAGACGGTGGTGGTGGAGATGATTCGGGTATTGAGAGAGCTAGACATTGAGTATCGCATGTTGCCGGTAGATGTTAATTTTCGAAATATGCCTCCGGTTACAACAGCACGTCTGCCATCTACATGGTCTACATTCAATTGATGTACGTATGTACATGCATGGTAGAGAGCCTAAACATGGTTCTTGCTTAGTTTTGCTAATTTTTTTTTTTTTGCAAATTATCATAAAATTGGTATGCTCTAATTTGGATGAGATGAAATAAGATGACATCGTACCTAAAAATATGCATGCTATTGTACCTCCCTCCTCTTTCTCTCTCTATGTTAAAGGATATGCAAAGACTTTAATTTGTGTGTAAATAAGACATGAGATTACTGTTTGTTAGCATATTTTCAAATTAATTTGACATGATAATGAAATTGTTATGATTTCTACAACTAATGTACTAACACTTTCAAATTAATATGACCGATAATAGAATTGGAGTAAAGCAAACGTACTCCTACGAGTATCAAGTTTTTCGATGTTTTTAGCTCAAAATCCATCGAATCGGTTCCAAACGACGAATCCACGTTGTTTAATAAATTTTTTATATCAAAATCTTATAGGATGACAAAATTTTCTATTTTTAGAATTTTCAAATTTTTTTTTTCAGATTTTTAAAAATGACTCTAAAATAATAATAAAATAATTATTGTTTTTATATAAGAATAGACAATTTTCAAAAATCTAAAAAAATACTTTAAAAACTTCAAAAAATAGTAAATTTTGATATCCTATAAGATTTTGATATAAATAATTTAATAAACAACATTTGAAACTTTTGAGTTAAGAACACTGAAAAATCCAGTGCACCCTAGCTTTACTCATGGAATTGATATAGTTTCTATAATTGATTTGTAATTTAAACCGTTAAAATTTCAATCAATTTTAGTTGACACTTCAGGTAGAAATTTAAAGGGACAAGAATAAAGATTTGTTACTAAATTATGTTAATACACATTAACTCTAATCTACTAAGCTAGTTAAGTACATGATGTATGTATCCCAAAGTGAATTAAATATAAACTGATCATCTTTCATTTTATTAAGACTATATAGAATATTCATAAAAAAAGTATCACGAGTAAAAAAAAATATTGTTTCTGACGAACAAAATATCATTTCTTTAAACTTTAGTTTTTAAGGGTAAATTTTTATTTTGTAATCAGTGAATATAATGAAGGTAAATTATAATTTTATACTAATATTTTTGTATATCTACTTATCTAGAGATAACATGTATGTCTGGTTAGAAAAATATTTAATTACCTACTGAATAATAATAATAATAATAATAAAGATATTTATCTGATTATGGTATGTTATAATTATTATCCAACGAGAATTATAATATTTTTTTGTTGATATGTTTATCTGACCATTGTCCCATCCGACTGAAGTTCTTTATACAACCTAATAAACACAAAATGAAACATTATAAAATCAAGAGAGTTGATATATAAATACTCTCGTTCATATCTTTATATTATTCAAATTAAATGAGTCATTATTCATATTAATAAATTTATTATATAATTTTTTTATACAATTTTTTTATTATTCAACTTAAATAAATTGTTATTCAAATTAATAATATTTAAATTAAATAATAAAATATCATATAAAATAAATATTAATAATAATATTTCCCAACATTTTCCTAAAAATCAATACACCCGACTTGATAAGGTCAGTGGGACAGCAGACTGGTGTAGTACTAGTAAGTAGGGACATAGTAGTTGGAACTCACCACTCACTCACTCACTCACTCACTCACTCACTCAATCAACAAAAGGAGATTTTGGTGACGCGATTCACTGATTCAGCGATTGGATAAGGTAAGGTAAGGTAAGGGAAGGGAAGCGCAAATGGCGAGCGTGACGGTGTTCGGAACTCCCTTGTCGCCGGCGGTAGCTAGGGTTCTGGCATGCCTCTTTGAAAAGGATGTCGATTTCAAGCTTGCTCCCGTCGACATGGCCAAGGGCCAGCACAAATCTCCCGACTTCCTAAAGCTCCAGGTCTCTCTCTCATTCTCTCTCTCTCTCTCTCTGTCTCTCTTCGTTTACAGAGTTGGTATTGGATTGACCTGATTAACTAATTGTTGCGTATATTTATTTAACAATGTATGGATGGATTAGCCCTTCGGTCAGGTGCCTGCATTTCAAGACGAGCTTACGACCGTCTTTGGTGAGAGAAGATTTGTTCCAGATTGTTCTTTTTTTTTTCCTTCTGAATTTGGGTTATCTATTTAGTGTCAATGCTTCCTGAACTGACTAATGAACAGGAAAATAAAATCCTTCTATTTTCACTAGTAATCTGAAAATGACTATTTTATCCTTCTGAAATGTATCCTGATTTACTATACAATATGTTCAGAACTTTTAATTAGGCATTTATAAGAAATGCTCAGAATTTTTATCTTCCAAAAGTACATAAGAAATTTGCTATACAATGCATGCAGAGTCGAGGGCAATTTGCAGATACATCTGTGACAAATATCCTGATAAAGGAAATCAAACCCTCATGGGTAGGAGAGATGGTGGGTTGCTGGCCCGCACATCAGTAGACCAGTGGGTAGAGGCCGAGGGGCAGAGCTTCAATCCACCAAGCTTAGCCCTAGTATTCCAGTTAGCATTTGCACCGATGTTGGGCCTCAAACAAGACACGGCCGCAATTGAGCAGAATGAGGCGAAACTATCCAAAGTTTTGGATGTGTACGACTGCCGTCTTGGCGAGAGCAAATTCCTTGCAGGAGATGATTTTACATTGGCTGATCTGGCGCACCTGCCGAATGGGCAAATCTTGGTTAGTAACAATAAGGGAGATTTGTTTATGTCTAGGAAAAATTTGGGAAGGTGGTGGGAGGAGATATCGGCTCGGCCTGCTTGGAAGAAAGTCGTGGAGATGCAGAATGCTCCTCGGGCTTAGTTAATTTTCTTGTGTGCACCTATGTCTCAGAATATATGTACGGCTGAGTTTACTGACGAGGAATATGTTTGTGTTGTTAATTTGTTTTTGGCTCTTGATCATCTCTTGTGTAGCACATTGATTCTAAACATTTCTGGTTTGGTTATTAATTAGCTTATTGAAAAAGAATAAGTGTCAGGGTTAACGGGAGCCCTCGTTTCAAGAAAAGAAATTAGCTTATTGTAAGCCTTTGTTTGAGTAATGTACTTTCTTTTTGTAGTACAGCACCTCTCACTGCCTGATAGTGATTGAAAATAACATAACAAATGATAGATGTTGCCATCGCTTAGCGCAGATGGTATATGTGTGCCTACCATTTCTCAGTGGAGATGCCGGTTTAAGTTCCAGCTTTGGCTGGTTTAAGTGTTGTGTGTTTCCCAATTCGATAAACTTAAGGATTCTGAATAAGCCAGGAGCACAACTATATCCTCTCAAGAATTACTCTTTTTCATTCTATTTTTCAAGATTTATCACACATGCTGCAATTATCTCTAGCAATCTTTATAATGGTGCTGGGATGTAGATATTTTTTTCCTTTCTTTTTTTTTTGTTGCTGTCTTGTGTGCATAAATGAGTAGAAGATGAATAAAAAAAGCGGAGAATATTAACTATTAAGGCAAATTATGAATAGTGGAAGTGAAATATTTTCACAGTCAAAATTGCAATTAATGCATCACTTGTTCTGTTCCTTGATATATTTTTAGAATAATAAAGCACTTGCAAATTATTTATCCTACTAAATCTTTGACCCTTAAGACCTAATAACTGATTCAAACAGCTTTTAAATTAAGCAAATTACAGCTAAAATAGCTGGTTCCCCCTCTCAGACTCAAACAATTCCTTGTTTGTAAATTCTATTAATTGAATTCTATTCTTGCAGCACATGGTACTAAACTTTAGTTAAAGATCTATTCTATTCCTCAACAGCAATAGTCTGACTAAAGTATCTTCTTTGCCTCACTTCTTTGTTAATTCCTCTTGTCTTGCAGAGAACAGCACCTAAAGCACAAGACCAGTCACATGCAATAGTGTGTTAATTAGTCTCCTTTTACATCACAATGGTTTTGGGAATTAAAAAAGTTTGCTAACTTAAACTAATATTAATCCCTCCAAGCAAGAATCCAAATCTTTCTTTTGCTTTGCCTTGTTCCCTCTTTTTTTTTTCCTTTTTCTTTTATCCCAGTGAGCAAGAAAGAATAGATTTCCTCCAACCAATCTTCCATAAATCCCCTTCATGGCACTGATGTCCTGCCATCTCATAATTAACCAAAAATAACAAGTACCAAAAACAAAAGGCAAGAATGGTGGCACTGAAGGTTTTTGGTCAGCCGGCATCAACTGAGGTTGCAAGGGTGTTGACATGTCTCTTTGAAAAGGACCTTGAGTTCCAACTAATCCGGATCGATTCGTTCAAAAGGGAGCACAGGATTCCTGAGTTCCTCCAGCTGCAGGTAACTGAAATCTTATTTTTTTTTAAAACTAATTATTGAAATTAGTTGATATTTTTGTTTTTCCTGAAAGTATTTTCTCAGTATAACTGTGCACCTTCTTTTCTGAGATCGTGTAGGATCCAAGTGGACAGGTGACTTTCAGGGAAGGAAACCTCACTTTAGTTAGTAAGAAAATATTTATTTACTTCTTAAATTGTGTCAATATAACTGATGTTCACTTATTGGAATTTGGAAACACTACAATAATCCATCAATTGATTTACGCTTAAATGTCTTAATTAGTATTATAATGAAGAAAATGATTGCCTAGAAGTATCATTTCACAAATTTGATTTGTCCGGAAATTGGGAGCTCGCATGAAAATTTATTTATGTCATTTCGGGCAAATACAAATTTCAGTAATTATGAAGAACAGAAAATCTAATTTATACTTTTTTGAATTTGCAATGCAGACTCAAGGCAGATAATTAAGCATCTATGCGTCAAGTATCCAGAGCATGGAAATAAGCAGCTCTATGGTACCGGATCCCTCGAAAGAGTATCTATCGAACAATGGCTCCAGGCCGAAGCCCGGAACTTCGGGCCACCCAGCTCTGAGCTTGTTTTCCACCTGGCTTTTGCCAAGCCAATGGGCAAAGAACCCAACATGGCCATTATAGAAGAGAACGAGAAGCGGCTCTCTGACATTTTGGACATGTATGACCGGAGGCTCGGCCAGAGCGAGTACCTGGCAGGTGATGAGTTCACCCTTGCTGACCTGTCACACATCCCTAACACACATTATCTGGTAACTAGGTGTGAGAGGGGAAAGAAACTGTTCACTGAAAGGAAGAACGTGGCGAGGTGGGTCAAGGATATCACCGGTCGTGATTCATGGAAGATGGTCGCCGAGATGCAGAGCGAGCGCCCCTGCCCACTCGAAAAATAAGCCGCGCAAGTCATCTGAAAGTTCATTCAATGTTGCTTTTGTGGAATCAGTGTCGACAGTTCTCACACGCTTCTGTTGTGGGGTTTTTATCTCTCTACATGTTTGTCTGTTTGTTTGTTTTTCTGCCTTCTTCTCAGGAGGATGTTGCTATCACTTGTATTTTAAATTTGAATAATAAAGATGCATTCTAATATGCACTATGTCAGTTAATATGGACAAGGGTTAATTAAAGCGAATCTCTTTGTTCAATGCCCTGTATAAGAAAACACAAGTAATAATAGAATATTTTATTATGAATTTCAGATTGTTTAATTTAGGAGTTGTTACCTGCCTATTAATTTAACAGACATATATACTTTGCATCTGTTATTTTTCTCAAATGCCTATTTTTAGTTTTTCCAAAAGTCAAATGCCCGAATTAAAGAACTTTTGGTTTGATATTGTTTGTGGCTAGTTTTTTTTTTTTTTTCCAAATTCAATGGTTCCTTCATCATTGTGTGAGATCCACCTTTTGCAATATATGAATGAAATGACTATCATCTTTTGGTGGATTTTTTTATATTAATTTGATGGTCTTTATCTCATTTAAAATATTTAACTCTTAATTTCTGTACCACACCAAATCCATGCTTTCCTTCATCGATCATAAGAAACTGACTACTTTTTCACCTTCCTGGTCTAGTCCGAGGCTTGAGTATGAAGCGTCAGTAGATTATATTGTTTTTTTTTCTGAAATAAAGATGAGAATTTAAGATATTTAATTTTTAAATATTCATAAAAGATCTTCATTCGGATTTCAAACTTATAATCTTTCACATGAAAAGCATTGTCTTCTTATCACTTGACTAAAAGCTAGTTCTCTTGAGGACTCTATTCTTGAATTTGAGAAACGGAAAATGATGAATATATAGTAAATTTGTTATTGCTATTCTGATTGGGAGTTGATATACATATATAGTTGTTGACCGTTGTCGATACAAATTTTATTATACACGTTAAATGAGTTATTATATATATTAATGACTTTATTATACAAACTCATTTTACATAATACTGTCATTATTCAACTTTAATGAGTTATTATACATATTAATGGTATTTAAGTTGAATAATAGAAGTAATATACAGAATAAAATCGTCAACATACATAATAATTCATTTAACATGTATAATAAAATCTGTATCAATGACTATATTAATAACAATATCTCCATAACATTTTTCATTCTGATTTACAACAGTTGTACAGTGAAGTATTTATATACATTATTAACCCCTAACGGCTATTTAATGGGGAAAAAAAAGATAACTTCCTAAAAAAGGAAAAGGTAGTTGAGCTTAACTTTTGCCAAAAAAGCTATAGCTTTCAAATCAATCAGTCCTTAATCTCATTTTATTTCTCAAAATACATGAAATTGGCCCTATTTTGTTTTTATTTATTATGTCTGGAGATTATAAAAATGCTCGTGTGTGTAGGTAATTAAAAGTAGTAGCATTGCCATCTGTTGTTTCATTCAAGGACAAAGAGAAAGAAACAATCTTAGTTTTAATGAATAATCTTCTTCTTTAATTCATAATAAAAATGTCATATTAATATCTCTCCATGTATATAAAATTTCTTATTTTTAATGATTGAAGATTAGTGTTACTTTCAAATTCAAAACAGCATAAATTGATGATTTCTAAATTTAATTAGAAGTTAGCCCTTTCATTATAAATTTATAATAAAAGATTTTTACTTTCAGCTGAACAAATAATCGAATATGTTAAGTTAATACTTTTCACACGTGTTAAACTAGACAATTTATATGCCAATCCAATATAAATGAAGTCTACTCATTTAAAAGTGAATGGAGATCCATTCAACTATTAAGTTAACAATTTAGATAACGATTTATCAAATAATTAAAAAAACACTTTAAAAATAGAAAAAAATTGTATAGACATATTCATCAATTTATCCATTGATTGTGTTTTTAAATTTCATACAATTTAAATATCATTAAATATTGCATCAAAAATAATCAAAATTATATGAAGTTTGAAATAATCTAAAATTAATGAGTTAGACTAAAAGAAAGAAATAAACACTTATATACGTACTCATATTTTTATTTAAAATGTTGATCCTCGTGGAAATATTTGAAAGGAAAAATATTAAAGTTTGACAACACCTAGATACATTACATTAACTATAAACCAATATATTTTCTCATCTTCATATAACGTAACTACATATATATGCTGTTCTGCTACTTGAACAAGGACAGTAAAAACAGTAATGATATGACACATGCATGTGAGTTTTCTTTCTCTTTTTCTATAGATGCTTTAAAGAGAAAGAAAAGAAATATGAATTATTTTTTTTTTAGTTGAGCTGCTAGCCCCATACACACTTAAGTTAAAACTTCAATTCAACTCCGCTCAAATTTAATCTAAATCTTCAATATAAAAGATTATTTTACTTCTATTTATTAGTATTATGTCTTTTAAAATAGTGTTCAAATATATTAATTACTTGCAATAATTCTAGCATAATCTATCTTTTATAGTGCATCCACTTATTGATATATCTTCAAAATTATTTTGTAGATTGAAAAATAAAAATTATAAATGTGTTCTATGTTTTGTAGATAAAGTGTGTATCAAATTGACTTAATTTGAAATATAATTGATTATTCATCATAAAAGCAATAAAACTCAACAGTTAAAAAATCCCAATTGTTTGATAGAAGACTAAATATTTTTCAAATCAATCCAAAAGTTAATATCTGTGCTATTTAAAAATTAACAAATGAAGAGCTCATTTACAATTTTATTTTTCTGATTTGAATAATATTTCTCAGAACATTAAACAAAAGTATATAAAAGTTGAATGTATGCTATAGGCTTATAGCTATACACTACATAAATTAAGAAATTTGTAATTAACATATTAATTAAATGAGATAAGAAAACCACATAATACCAATTCACAACAAAAAGTTCTTGTATTAATTAATTAGTCCAGATCTGATTCTGAGTAAACAACAATCTGTCTCACAAAGAAAAAGGTAAAACAACAATGATGGTGTACAAAACCCGGATTTGGTAAACCTAATTATTTTATCTTTTCCTTTTACTTTAGTTCTTTCTCTTTTCTTTTCGCTTTTTCATTTTTCATTTGAGAAGCAAGGCATTTCTTTGCTCATCCAGCGAGTATATAAGCACCTCATACACACCATAAACTTCAATGCACTCAGCAACAAAAACCTACTAATCAATAAACCAAGTTTGATCAGTAACCTCAACAAGAGACAATGGCTAGCATTAAGATTTTCGGGTCCCCAACCTCGGCTGAGGTTGCGCGGGTTCTGACTTGCCTCTTTGAAAAGGATGTCGAGTTCCAACTCATCCGTGTTGACACGTACCGGGGACCGAGACGCATGCCAGAGTACCTCAAGCTCCAAGTATATATTGCTCTTGTTTTATTTTTGTTTCATACATCTTTTTGTTGGTTATAATTACCTTCTATATATATATGGTAGAACCAAATTAATTAAAACGACAAAGTTTTCAACTTTGCGTAAAAATCTCAGTCTTTATCATGAAAAAATTTAGTATCTTCTTCTTATATTTATTGAATAGTTGATTGATACAGAAAAGATATTATCTTGGTTGATTACATTGTAATTCCTTGTGTCTGGTATATTAATTTATCTATTATTCAAAGGCCCATGGACTGTTTACAATGCTTGATCTGGCCCAAATTGTGATCCATCCACAGACACTATTTCTGATCTTACAACTTTTTGACATGGCTAAGAAGGAAACTGTTCGAATATATATATTATGAAAGCGAAGGAAAAGGAAAAGAAAATGAGATATGTTCTAATAGTTTTAATTAATTAATCTTCTTGGGAAAATAACAACAACAACATAAACAAATAGAAGTATATTATTTATTTATTGTAACCAATTAAATTACTCTTTATATGTATGCAGCCCCGAGGAGAAGCACTCACGTTCGAAGATGGCAAAGTGACTCTCGTTGGTAAGAACACACGAAGCTTAATTAATTCATCCAATTCCAGTTCATTAATTTACAAACTAACAGTTAGTTGGTCTTTTATATCATGTGCAATCCAAAATAGTAAATGAAAAGAAAAATGGGAAGCAAAATAAAAAAAATAAATGTGGCAATTAATGTTAGAGTTCCTAATATATTGCAAGAGAAAATATATACTTCTCTTATAGTAGACCTCCATAGTTGGAAGACAAAAAAAGAAAGGATAGCAAAGTTGCAAACCAACAGCAAATTAATAAGTGAAATATTAATAACATTAAACCTATGCCATTTTGTATTTCTGCTAGAGAAAGAATACTTTCTCCATACAAACTTGATTGAAATCATTGTACATAATTTCATCAAGAAAATTAGGAAAAAAAAATATATCATAACTGAGCCGTGAAGGTTTAGACTTTAGAAAGCTCGCATGCACATGACTGTCTTGATAAGATTATAAGAATGACAGTTTTTATGTTGAAACAGAGTCAAGGAAGATATGCCGCCACATCGCTGAGCGCTACCCTGAGCAAGGCTACAAGGAACTCCTTGGTTCGGGGGCACTTGAACGCGCAACCATCGAGCAATGGCTCCAGACCGAGGAGCACAGCTTCGACCCACCATGCTCCGACCTCGTCTTCAGCCTCGCATTCGATCCGAAGCTCGACGAAGAGTGGGTTAAGAACAACAGAAGCAAGAAAGAGCTTGAAAAGGTCCTGGACATTTATGAGCAGCGCCTCACGGAGACCCGCTACCTGGCTGGCGAGAAATTCACGCTTGCCGACCTGTCCCACTTGCCCAACACACAACGCCTCGCAACCGACAAGCGGTGCAAGTCCCTGATCGAGAAGCGTACCAATGTGCACAGGTGGTGGGGTGACATTTCTCGCCGTGCCTCGTGGCAGAAGGTGGTGGCCATGCAGCAGGAACCACCTCCAATGGTTTGAAGTCCAAACGAACTCACATGCATGATCAAGGAAAAGTTGGTTGCGATTGCTTTTGTCTGTTTAATTTTTCATTCACAGTTTGATTGGATGCCATTCAACTCCTTGGAGAAGTTTGGGATCTGATGTTCTTCTTTTTTCTTTTTTTTTTCTACTGCTGTTTCTGTCAAGCATGGTGTCTTTGGCTCATGCTTTTTTATTTCCGCTCTTTTGTTTCCAAAGTTGTGATTGGCCTTGTGCCAGAATAAAGTTTGCCAATTGAGTACTACTTGTTTGTTTGAGTCCAGTCTTTTTGTTTTCAATAAAAATAAAATTCATATTGATGCAATGTATAAGAACTATATATATTCCGTCATATGAGAAAGAACTTTAATTTGGCACTTATATATGATATCATTTATCTTATTTGTACCAGTTCTATTTTTGTGTTAATTGTTACTATTAGTTAATCGCTTCAGTCATTTTATTTTTATTGTCAATATATGATAATGCAATATTCGGTGCAAATTAAATTCCATGAGTATATGGACTTCTACTTGTATTAATTAAGAAAAAGTATACAAAAGATTTCAAACAGGAAGCAACATGACCCACTTCCATGTGTTTATAATGATAGTTGCTATATATATATTCACATAACAAATTATATATGGCACATTCCTATTAAGAAAATAAATAGATAAAGAATGATCAGCAAGCAGAGTCAAGCTTTAATTAAAAATATTACAGTAACAAATTATGACAACAAATTAAGCAGTACATCACCATATATATAAATTACACACTTCCAAGCTTCGAAGTGGTTTTCGAATCCGGATTCTCCATATAGTAGGATTTCAATAGCTGTGCATCCTTCGACTTGACGAGCATTTGCCGGGCCCGGACCCGCACATGTAGCCTAACAAGTGCATTCATGCAGTGGATCGCTACTTCAGCTTGCCGCCTCACATACGCACCGCGTGCCACTGCCTGGAGCTTAACCAAGCTCCTCAATGCCTTAAATGCACGCCTTGCCTATATATACCCCAAATTCATTGGTTATAATATTGGTTTCTAGAAGTTAACTGCATGATTAATTAGTAATAAAATTTTGTATTCAGTAATGGTGTCATATATTAATATATATGTGTATGTAAGTTAGTGAACCAAAACTCAGGGTGTTGAATTAAGGTCAATATATTATTTCTTCTTTTAAAATCATGTTGGGCAATGATTTATAATTATACATGCAGATCAGTCTTGAAAAGGTGTGATGCATCATATATAATGCTAATCTAATTGAAGCATCCAAACAAAATTTTGATCGAGTGATTATCATCAAACCAAATTGACTTAATTGCATTGAGCATATATATATAAGTTATTGCTGTTAATTAATATTCATGCAGGAAGAGGGATGGAAATTTACCAGATGACCCCTGAAGTATGTCTGTATTGTAACTGCAGCTACGTCCTCCCTCGAAAACCCCTCCTTGACAAGCAGGCTATACTCATCATTAGAGCTCGCGCCATCCTCCGCCTTCAACGGTGTTGTCACCGCTGCTGCTGCCTCAACATGCCGGGGGTTATACACCTTCACCTCATTATTATTTCCCCCTTTCCTACCTGGAACAGATCGACGCGGAGAGTGTGACATGGTACGCCTGAAAAGACGGAACCAACGCTTCGACCTGCCCAGCTTTGCTTGGCCTTGCTGTCCCTGCCGTCTACGAGGTGTCTGCGGTGTGCGGCCCGTACAGCACATATGCTTCACTGCAGGTGTTTTGGGTGTCCTTGGTGTACGGGCACTGAGTCTTGGGGACCGGGGAGGAAGACCTGGATGGTGGTGCCGTCCGACACAGCAAATGCAAGCGGCAGGCTTGGAACCCCGTCGAGTGGCACCATCTCTCTTGGGCTTCATCTGCTGCATACTAATGCAGCAAACGGGGCTGCTCCGGGCCATGGCTAGCTGGAGATTAATTTGTTCTCTCTTGATTTTGAGAATGGAGCAGGATGGTGTATTGTAAGGTGATTTATATATAGAGTAGCTAGAGATTATCGATGCAATTAATATGATATGGTAGCCTTCTCTTGTTTAATGAATCTTAATTTGTATCAGAGAATGAGCAGCTTGTACCAGTACGTGCAGGGATCAACTGGAAACGCGTATTTGGCAGTTGTGACTTCTGACTTGTGAGTAAGATTAAGATCCAAAAATTTTAGTAGGGACATTATCAATAAGAGATAGTGTAATCATGTTGACTTCTGATTTGGATTCCCTTTTGGATCAAACCAAGAGCTATAAGCCTATGGCTATTCCTTATAAATCCTAGTCGTTTGTTGATATTACCATCCGGGCTAGCACGAATCTTGATGTAGATGTACGATTGGCATATATCCATCAGGGCAACAATTATTCAGAGGATGTGGTGTTGATCTTTGAAGCGTAGCGGTGTTGACAATTTCAAGTGGGCTGTACATACACGATTGTAGATGATCCGCATGGTTTGGTCTTATGGGATTTTTTTCAATAAAAAGTTAAAAAAGAAAAAAAGGAAAAAAGAGATATCCCATTGAGTAGCCTTCCATGAAAACCAGCTAGCTAGTTGCCACTAATTTGACAAAATAAATTAATTCTGGAAAAAAAAAATGAAACTTGCATTGTAATCACCTTCGTCTTGAGCTATCATTAAAAAAAAAACAAAGAAATAAAAAAATTGACATTTTATTTCGTTGACCCAAATATTCCCTTTCTTGTTAACCAATTAACGCATTTCTCTTCGCCATTATTATTTGTAATTAAAAAATATATAATTTCTCTAACCTTAATGGAAAACAAGATGCGCATTTTAGGGGATAATTAATGTTTTCACCAACATGTATATTTAAATTTCTTCTAAATTAATTAATGAATGTCAACGCCGAGGGCTCTGATTTGCAAAGACTTAATCCCATGGTCAGGATTTGCAAGGTTAATTGTGGGCCCACTTGTCAGTATTAGGCCTAGGCCTACTAGAGGTAAACTACCAATGTTAACCCTAGTAGTTGCATTGTGTGACATGGAATGGAACCAAGAAATAAATAAAAAAAAAAAAAAAAACCCAAATCTGGAACCAATAATGAGGCCCAAATTAATTTCATTTGAAAATGGGCTTAGAAATAAAAATACACTCTTCAAAGGATGTAAATCATTTATACATGAATCAGATGTAGCACAACAAAAGCTATCTTAATAATAACTAGCAGATACAAATCATACATAAATCAGATTATTGTAGGATTTTCTCAAATACACAGATTTTATGCATTTTACATGATTATAATATTGTTTTTTTTTTGTTGTGCTGGTACTGGATTTGTTGTCTCGGAAAAGAATTATACCAACTAATTAAAGGAGCTCAACATGTTTCTGGATATAGATGTTTTTTTTTTTGGTGAAAGATGGATGTCTAAACCACCTAATTCATAAATGTTCATAAATATTTCTCCATATCTGAGTTTCGGATATATGATCTTTATCTTTGAGTTTCGATCTTTTACCACTAAATTAAAGATTACTTCTATGGATATAGAGGTTTTAATTTCCTCTCTTGTACAAGGACCAAAATTGAACATATATATTATGCAAGATATCATGCTATTCATGTTTAATGGTTTCAATTATTTAAAAAAAATAATGTCTTTTGAAAACTTATTCAGAGCAGATAGTGGGCTATTCGCCTACTACTTCATAAAAAAAAAGTAATAAAAAATCTTATTCAAGGCGAATAGAGCTTCAACAAATATATATTTTGAGATTAACATAAGTAGAAATTGTAGCCATCTTTAATTAATTCTCACACAATTTATTCAATCAAGGAAACGACCCATTTCTCTTGAACAATTTACCTGAGAATAATAAGATGAGAATGTATAAAAGTCTCAATTTCCATAATTGTTTAGTGCAAAACAGGTACATAAGATATATATATATATATATATATATATATATATATATATATATACTAAAACTACGGTGCTCCTAACTCAAAAATTTATCAAATCGACCTCAAACGAAAAATTCAAGTTACTCAATAAATTTTTCATGTCGAAATCTTGTAGGATACCGAAATTTTCTATTTTTAGGATTTTCTAACTATTTGTTTCGAAATTTTCAAGATGACTCTAATAATAATAATAAAATAATGAACTTTTGCATATAAAAGTATGTCATTTTAAAAAAATATAAAATAAATAGTTAAAAAAGCTCCAAAAATAGAAAAATTAGTATCCTACAAGATTTTAATATGAAGAATTTATTGAGCTATTTGAATTTATCGTTTGAAACCATTTCAATAGTTTTTTTAGTTAAACTCACCAAATCATTTGATGAGTTTAACTCAAAAATATATCGAATCAACTTCAAACGAAAAATTTGAGTTGCCCAATAAATTCTTCATATAAAAATCTTACAGAATATTGAAATTTTCTATTTTTAGAATTTTCTAACTATTTTTTTCAGATTTTTTTAGAAATGACAGATTCTCATATGAAAATGTTCATTATTTTATTATTATTTTAGAATCACTTTTAAAAATCCGAAAAAAAAATAGTTCATAAAATTTTGATACCCTACGAGATTTTGATATGAAAAATTTACTGAGCTATTCAAATTTATCGTTTAAAATCATTTCAATTATTTTTTGAGTTAAACTCATCAAACTCTTTGATAAACTTAAACTCACACTAATTTTACTATATATATATATATATATATATATATACACACACATACACACACAAGCTTCTCGCATTTGGGAAAAACAAAATGCATAATTAAAGATGCAATATATATATTCATCTAGATGAATATAAGTTCTCTAGATTGCGTATTTTAGGTGGTAATATGCTTCAAAAATAACATTTATTTTCTTCCATAAGTAGATATCTACCTAGCACATTTCTTATCTCATGATCAATGTGTGCTAAATCCGAAATTCAAAAAAAAGGAAAAAAAATTTACCAGGTCTAGAAGGTCTATTACTGAGGTTAATTAATTAGAGACCAATAAAATTACTGTGAGTTAATTAATAAAAGAATGCAAGTGTAGTAGCACTTGTCCCCCAATTAATTCTTCCTAAAAACATTAATTTTGTAAACAAATTTGTAACTCAGAGATTGGTGTACCAGTCAATTTGACCAGGACTTTTGATTGCCAACTTACCAATTTAGTAATGAATTTGATTAATTACAGAATAATTACTCCATGTAGAGAGAAAACCGGGTCAATGTTGACCTAATTTATTTTTGTTTTTTAGCTTTTTTTCTTGGAAGCTGATACATAGATACCATCATTGATATCATAATTGATATTGATTTTATTATTTATTATGATTCAAATTGAATGAGTTATTATTCATATTAATGACTTTATTATATAACTTATTTGTATAATACTTTTGTTATTTAAATTAAGTGAGTTGTATTCATATTAATTGAGTTGAATAATAAAAATATCATAAAAAATAAAAAATAAGTTATATAAAAAAACATTAATATGAATAATAATTTTATTTTATATCACTTATGATATGAATAATGACATCTCTCAAATATTTTTCTTTTTTTTCCTTAAAATGTTGACCTAATTGATTCTGCTCGTGAGAAGCATTAATTAATGTTGGATTTTATGTGGTGCTTTCTCCATAAAGCAATGTCTCTGTAGTAAGTTGAGGATTTGGAAATAATTTGAGGAATCTAAATTTTGTGATTGGAGAATAATTAATTATTTTATAATTTATGCTAAATATCAAAATATTTTTTTTTCTTCAAAATAAATAAAAAATTTCATTTTTTTTGAAAAATAATACGGAATAAATATTTTCAATGTTAGTACAATTTGTATTCGGAAAGATGTTGAAAAAAATAGTTGAATATGATATGAATATTATTAAAAAAAAATTATGTTATTATTCTCTTGAGCATTTATGTTGATGACATTTGAACTGTTTGATTATACATGAATTGTTGTTTAGAAATTGATCAATTTTGAAATTTAAAATGGATGTAGCTCAACCGTAACATTGTTTCTCATTTGAAGGGAGAGGTGTAAAAGGATCTTTACTGAAAAAACACAAAACATAGTGACTACGGCAAGAGAAATAATAAAGGAGAGGAAAGAACGGTTTTCGAGTAGTTTTTGTGTTTTACTAATATAAATAATTTTGTCATTTCTTTTTGTAACTTTTTTTACTTGTAACATCTGATCACTATTTGTGATTTATTTAATGAAATTTGAGAACTAGATTCTTATCTTTTTCTAAAAAAAATAGATATAAATATATAACTCATGTTGTCTACTAGAGTCAAAAACTCGAGAGTTGAAATCAGTCTCTGGATTGGGTCACTCCAAACGCATGTCTGACGGCTGCTGCACAGATCCCAGCACCAAAGACGGCCACAGGAGATCCCATGACTAATGTTCTTAAATCATTTTCCGGGTGAGACAGAGAGACTTACTTTACATTTTATAATTTCAAAATAATTTTGAAAATTTTGAAAAACTATAACATATTTATAAATATATTTTTAAACTTATAGATCGAATATATTTCAAATTTTATACATTAATTTAAATATTATTTGATATTCTATCATGATCGTTAAACATGGATACTTGTAAATATTACGTAATTTTGATGGTTTTTGATAAAATATCAAATGACACTTAAATTATATGAAAATAGAAACACAATCAATATATAAGTTTAAAAATTAATACGACTACAATTTTTTTCTATCTTTAAATTTTTTTTTTAAATTATTTGAAAATTTATTATCAATATTATCAAATTATTAATAATTATTAAGATATCTCCACTTATAAAAATTTTCCAAGAAAAAAGAAGAAAATAGAGGACCAAAGAAATTTTTGTCCACATTGACATCTAGGTAACATAGTAGCGACTTATAAAATTAAATATTATGAGAAAGTATATTTTATGTGTGTGTGTGTGTGTTGAATGAAGTTTAACTAAACACGCTTAGCTTACTAACTGTCCCTCATTTTAAGTAATAAAATTATGTCCTCATGGTCTTGGTATAAATATGTGCAACTATGCATTTTAGGTCTTTGTTAAATTTATTTTTATAATGGATGATGAAAAGACTAAGTTACAGATGGCTGGCTCTTACACTCCACATAAGGGCAAATTAATTAATAATTCAATTTGTTTATTTATGGCCTGTTTGGCTTTAATTTATCTGCAAGCACAAAACGTGCAACACGGAAAGGTTAATTATGAGCTAATTGCATAGCTAATTAATTAATTAATTAATTAATTAAAGAGGAATTTTCAGTGTACATTATTGTTATGTACTAATATATTTTATGTTATTATTCTGCACTAATATTGTTTTTAGATAAAGACGAGAGTAAAACCACTCAACTTTAAATGTTTATAAGAAAACTCTTATTTAGATTTTAAACGTACGATCTTTCACATAAGAGTATTATCTTTGTCACTAGATCAAAAGTAATTTTCTGTTATATATTATATAATATTGATGGGTTAATTTGTGTTTTGTTAGTTTAAGGTACTTTCATTTGAGAGCATGAAGCTTATATTTCTGGATTTTTTTTTTAGTGAGCTTTTGCCTATTTAGTTTCATTAAACTAAAAAAGTAAGAGATTTACATAGGAGAGAAGAATAGAGCTATTATTGGATATTAGAATTGTTTTTCTAATTTGAACTCCAACAAAGAATTTATTGAAAGAAAAAATTAATTTTTAATATAAAATATTTTTGTGAAATATTATTTTGCATTCAAACAATTTGGTATAGTTAAATGCCTAAAAACTTTGGCTTTAAATGGGTACATAAACATGGCTACAAACTAGGTTTTTTTATTTATGGAATATATTTTAGACTTATGGCATTATTTTATCAAATACTCCAAATGTGTGCTGAGTTGTACATTTTGTAAAAAAAATAAACAATAAGTTAACTTTATCCAAAATTATGTCATCAATTAATTAGACTCTGAGATCAGAAATATGTTCCAATGCTTATGTTATATGTCACTGACAGATGAACTTTTGTGACGATAATATTTGATATATTTTTATGTATATGTATATGTATATGTATATATTAGTGATTTATTACATGAGTGCACAAAATGAGCAATTGGGTCCCCAACTGAATTGAATTTAAAATTCTGTACTAAATTGAATTTGGATTTTTTTTTTCCTTTTTGGACGATAACTAAAGTGGTGTTAAAGAATTATTGATATAGAGGATTTTGGAAATTAGAGAGAAATTAAACAGATGCATGAGATAATTTAATTAGAAAAACTTTATTTTCCTTAATTGAATATACGTTGTTTCATTAATTTCAGTTATAGATGTCAGAATAAACAGTACAAAAATAATTTTCTCTTGGTTAACCATAAATAGTACTATAATTAACTATGGATACAAAATTAATTTTTTTAAAGAACGCTAGAATTTTTTTTTGAAAGAATGCTAGAAAATTAAATTGATCGAATCAAAACAAATATTATGTTATCAGTAAAGTAAAATTTTAGTATTAATGAATTGACAAGCAGATATGATGTTGAAATATTATGAAATCCAAGCCAAGTATTATCCTATTTTTTCAGATAAAGATGATAATTAAAATCACTTAATTTTTATGTCACAATGAAATTTTCATTAAAATTTCGGACTTACGATCTCCAAAAATAATATTATCTTTATCACCGAATTAAAAACTAATTCACATTTTTTTTATAATCTTGTTAAAGATATTTTAACTCTACCATGTGTCAACTTGTACTTTTTAGCACAATATATTAATAATTTAAAAAAAAAAACAATTTTAATTCCTTTCTATGGATAAATTAAAGCGCTCCCAATATGCCACCACAATGTACCCCTCCGACATATAAATAATAAATAACTAGTCATATAAATAATAAATAACTAATCATATAAATAATAAATAACTAGTCATATAAATAATAAATAACTAATCATATAAATAATAAATAACTAGTCATATAAATAATAAATAACTAATCATATAAATAATAAATAACTAATGATATAAATAATGCAGTTGAACATGACTTTCCGCTAAATTCACACTGTATTAATTTGAAATTGAGAAGGATGGTGCCTGGAAGAACCATATGAGTTGGCTTGATCCATCAAAATATCTGGTCAAAATTATACATAATACATGATGATTATTTTTATAATTAATCTCTTTTTAACAATTAATGGCCGTGTGCATACTGACTTCAGCTTCCAAAAACCAGCATGAAAGAGAATTAAATATCATACATGTAGCTTTCCTTGTCTTAACAAAAGACAAATTGTCATTAAAAAATGTAATTTGGCTCCTTAATTTCCTCTCCTTGCTTTTGCTTTTTTTTTTTTCCTCCCCTCTCTTTTTCTAAACACTACAGAAATAATTAAAGTTGAGAATGGGTATAAAGACAATTATATTTCTTTGATGATTATAATAATCAACAAAATATTTATTAGAATTAAGAAAATATAATTGTAGGTATGTTCTTTATTATAGATTATAGATAGACTGTGTACAAATTTGGTATAATTAAAAAAAAAATTTGAGATAAAGATAAGAGTCAAGTTACTTAAATTTAAATGTCTATGGAGGACCACTTATTTAGATTTCGAACATGCGATTTCTCAAACGTAGAATATTACAATATAATTTAAAAATTATTTGCTATACATAGTATCATAGTCTAGCTAAAAATAAGGTCATGTAAATCTCAAAGTATCTAATCACCTTGTCAGCATCTATTGTGCAAGCTATTATATATTGCTAATTAGAAAAGGTTAGGTTCTTAATTAGCTCATATTTTCCTTTCTTCTTTTCAAAAGAGAGAACTTAGTATATGTATTATTTTTTAATTAGTTTATAAAGGCAATCTCTATGTTCTGTTCTGCTACTGACACATTAATTAAAAGAACACAGTATTGATATATAACAAAGTAAATAAGAGAGATAGCAAATTATATCAGATTAGGTGTAATACCATGTTTAATTCTGTGGGCTATGTCACAATAGCAGTACATGGTTTTGTTACTACAGGCTAGTTAGCTGCTTTAGAAATTTTAAATTTTCTGAGTTTGTTTCTGTAAATGAATCGTTTATATATTTGTTTAATTAATCAACTTGTCAATTTTGTTACAGGTGAATTAGTTTAGGGAGCTGATATATAGATATCAAAATCGATACCGATTTTATTATTCATATTACATGAGTTATTATTCGTATTAACGATTTAACTTATTTGTACAGTATTTTTGTTATTCAACTTAAGCGAGTTATTATTTGTATTAGTGATATTTGAGTTGAATAATAAAAATATTGTTAAAAATAAGTTGTGTAATAAAGTAGTTAATATGAATAATAACTCATTTAATCTGAATAACAAAGTCGGTATCGATAACGATATCTCCCAAACATTTTCCATTAGTTTTATTTAATTTATCCTTGTCAGAACAAAGTTGGTGGATGCATGAACCGGTACATTGCCCTTTCAGATCAGATTTATTATAACAAATTTTAGGTACATGTCCTAATTTAAATTAATGCCAGGCATATAATTATATCTAATAATAGAAGGGCGAATATTTGTTTTTTTCAGTTTTTAATGGCAGATTTAATTTGCAATTTCAAAATGGGTCTCAGCAAAATAGTATGTATTAACAGAAATTAAAGCCCATAAAAATCTGACAAATTTTTTTATATTAATTTTAGAATATATGGTCAAAATAATATTAAAAATGACAGGTGCCATGATTACGCAACATATTGAATAATTTTTTTTTCTAAGAACAAAAATTTTATGGGACCATCCAGCAGGGTAATGTAAAATAAAAAAAAAGAAAAAAAATAATCATTAATTTGTAAATTGTGACTAATTAAAATATTTCCAAAGGAGATATACGACAAAGAATAAAAGAATAATAAATCTAGCTGGCTAGGTACAATATAAAAATGTAGTTGATTTCTGATGTCCTTTTTCTTTTCTTTTTTTGCTTTTTTACGGAAACTTTTCTGATCATCTCTCTTTTGTTATTTTGTAATTTCAAAAGTAAACTAATAGTTTTGTAACAAAAATTATTAAATAATTAATGTGTTAAGCATATTGGTTATTGGTTATATGTAACGGTGGAGATTCGATGATACTGGTTATATATCTTGATAGTTTGACGACGATTTTTCAAATAAATTTAAAAATATTTATAAAAATATTTTTAAATTTATATGGATTGTGTTTCAAATTTCATGTAAAATAAATATCATTTGAAATTACATCAAATATCAATAAATTTTCAATCATTATAAATTTGAAATTTCATAAAATTTTAATGATTCTTTTTATAGAATATAGAATGATATTTAAATTGTATGAAATCCGAAACATAAATTTTTCATATAGTTTAAATGTCATTTGATATTTCATCAAAGATCATTGAAATTATCTGAAATTCAAAATTTAACTGCATAAAGTTTGAATTACAATTCATTAATAAGTTCAATAACATATCAATAAATTTGTTTCAATTTTTAATTTCGAATTTATTCAAAAAGTAATTATAAAATTATCTGCACCCAATATATAAAACTTGCGCCGTTCTCCTATATATGTTGTTAATCTTAGGAGTAGGTTACAAATTAGGCTTTGATGATTTCTTATGGAAATCTAAATTGTATATGTAATAAAAAGGTATCCTTGTGCCTTAATTAAATTAAATTAGGCTTTATATATATATATATATAATTATATATGCACGAAAGATGTCCTCTGGCATTGAAAAAAGTTTCTTGGAATAACTATTTTATTATGTGTGAAGTATTCTCAAGATTTTGATGATGATTGCTACAGATTTCGAACATTAATTGATGATTTGATTGGAATATTTTTATTGGATTTCGGTTCTATGTCGCGTGTGCATTTAGAACAATGGTTGTGATCCAAATTAAATTTGTTGACCCTGCCATAAATCGGATTAATTTCTCAATAAACTCAAATTTTTATTTGTTGTTTTAGTAATTGATAGGTATCAAGTCCTTGTGCCTTAATTAATTGAAAGTTCAATACATTTTGTGTTGTGGTTTTGGGGTTGTTTTAAGAAAATTGGTATAGGCTATTATGATTACATCTTGTATTTTTATATTTTTTGGGCTTTTGGCATAAATCTTTTGTATCTTAGCCGTTTATATAATCTTGCTTTCGGAAAGTAAAAAAAATAGATTCTTTGATACTTTTATAAAAAGTAATAATAATAATAATAATAAATAAAGTTAGTGTGCTTTTAGAAGCACTGGATTCTTCGGTGTTCTTAATTTAAAATCCGTTGAAGCAGCTTTAAATAACAAATCTAAATTACTCAATAAATTATTCATATCAAAATCTTATATGATACCAAAATTTTTTTTAGAGTTTTCGAACTATTTTTTTTAGATTTTTTAAAATTATCTTTTCTTATATACAAAAATTCATTATTTTATAATTATTTTAGAATCATCTTAAAAAATCTGAAAAAAATAATTAGAAAACTCTAAAAATAAAAAAATTTAATATCCTATAAAATTTTTATATGAAGAATTCATCGAACAATTTGACTTTGTCATTTAAAACTGATCCATAAATTTTGAATTAAAAATACCGAAACATCCGACATTCCTAAAAACACATTAACTTTACTCAATAATAACAATAATAACAAGTTAAAAAGTTAAAACAACTAGTAAGTCCGGAGCTGAGTACAATGTGCACCCAAATTAAATCAAGAGAGGTGATATACAGATACTATCATTAATATCTTCTTAATACAAATTTTGTTATTTATGTTAACGATTTTATTATATAATTTATTTATATAGTATTTTTATTATTTAAATTAAGTGAGTTGTTATTCAGATTAGTAGTGTTTGAGATAAAATAATAATGTACTGTATAAAATAAGTTATATAATAAAAATATTAGCATAAATAATAATTTATTTTATATGAATAGTATAGTCTGTATCGATGATGATAATATTAAAAATGATATCTCTCAAATATTTTCCTTGAATCAATTAAGTTTTGACAACCAATATTATACAAGCACCGCTGGCCAGAAGAATCTTTAGGTGCATGCTTAGTGGCGCTTACTACATATATGTAGTTAGTACTTACTACATAATAATAATAATTTCATGTCTGTTAATTAATGACTAATTGCTAATGATCATCCAAGAAATCATGATGACTCTTGCAAGTAGTCGATTCCCAACTTCCAGGATTGATATTTCGTTTTATTAATTTTGCTATTTTCTTCTGGCTAATTGGTGTAGTCAAGGCAAACTATTAATTTGTGTTTTGTATGAATCACATAAGTTTAGGGGTGTCAATGGGCTGGGTCGGGTCGCTATTATTTTATTATTATTTTTGACCCAACCGTAACCGATTAATCAGGTCAAAATTTTTTGATTTGCTTGAGTAAATTAATTAAGCATTTAATAATTATTTTCTAATATTTTTATGCAACTTAATTTTAATTAATATATAATTAATTTTAATTAGTATATAAATAAATATTATTTAGTGTAAATTTTTAAAAATTAAACCTAAAGAACACAATTATTTGAGTCATTTCGGGTCAATCCGACCCGACTCGATCCGAGATGGGTCAAAAATTCTTGATTCATATCCGATCCATTTTCTCTCAAATCATTTCGGATCGGGTCGGATTAAGATTTGAGTCGGATCGGATAAAAAATTGACACCCTTACAATAAGTTTGTGTATATATAGGTCATAACATAATGTTTCAATGAAGATTATGAAGTTCTTCTTCTAAAGTAATTAATGTAGACCAGGAAATTTATTTTTGGAAATTAATTTCTGTGTGGTCTTCAATCCAAAAGCGCGGTCTTATTAGGAAACATTTTTTTAATATAATTTAGGTATTAATGAAAAAAGTAAATAAGATTGGTTCCAAGAAAGTAGATAGTTAATCCAAATGAGAATAATTTTTTACCACAATTTTGAAGCACAGTTAAAGTTTGTTCTGACTGATCTCCATCATCCTTTACCACAAGAAGGATATATGCATTTACCAGAAGAAAAAGTATATATCCTTCTGGTGGTAAAAGGCTATTGAGATATCATCTATTATTGTCCTTTACCATGAGAAGAATATATATCATCATCCTTCTTCTGATAGCACTAGCAGAGAATATATCCTCACAAGAAAGGACCCTCTATTATCGTCCTTTACCACAAAAAAGTATATAATCTTTTAACACAAGAAAAGTATATATCCTTTCCTATAGCAAACACAAAGGTTATTAGCAGTAATAGAGGGTCCCGTTTGCACTGATATCAAAGATTCATCTTCTTTCACACGAGAGGTGATCTCAAATCATGCATCGGTATTTCATAGTCTTAGAAATTAATGGATTCAAGATTTATTTCCATTCCTACACTTTACCCCCAAAAAGAAAAAAAAAAACATAGGATTGAAACACTAAGGACTAACAACGGTACTGGTACTGGTACCGGTACCACTATAGTTCCAGTCCAGATATGATCTGAATATATACCACATCAAGTAAATTCAACAAAAATAAATTGCATCTCATGCATTGATCTTCAGAGAGTAGGGTCTTTTTTTGAAAACAAGCCCTAAAATTTTTTAAAAATTTAGAAGCTCTGTTGGAAAGGGATAGCACACAAATTATGTCGCAACACTGGTAACACCTTTTCTCCAGCAAAAGATTAAAGAGATAATCTGAGCACCAAAGGCCATCAAAGATTGTTAAAATTTTATTCTAAAATATTGTCCATTTCATTCTAACCAAATAGATCAAAGTAGTTCCTAATTGTCAATAAATCTTGATGAGTAATAAGACTAATATTCAACGGTAGGTAATGTCAGTGACCACCATTTTTTTTTTGATATAAAGTTTCCGTTGACTCTGATATTTTTTTTTTCAAATATCTTTTGTGAGACTTCAACCTACATATTTCTATAGAGATGCGAGACCTATCATCATTGTGCTAGACCTGCGGTTCCAGTGACCACAGTTTTAATATCATCACAGAAGATCCTCTGCTCCATAAATTTAATTTCGTTAATAAAATCATTAATTTTTCTACTAACAATCAAATAAAAATTGTATCCACATTATTTCATTCTCCCCCATGATTTCCATAAAAGTAATTTCACAAGGCCATCCCCCTCATATGACATTTTACATTTACAACCCCATAATTCCTCAGAAGTTTTCATCTATCCTGAAATTAAGCCTCCAAAGAGATCAAACCTGGACCAGATGCAAACCAATAATAAGAAAAAGGCAATTAAAGAAAAACTGTTAGAAATATCGAAATAGATCAAGTTCTAAAATTACCGCAGCGGAAAAATAATTTTATCAGAGCAGTTCCTTTCACGTCCAGCAGTTCTAATCTTTCTCTCTCGCTGTAAGCCTACTGAAAATCACTGGATGGAGATAAGTCATAATCTAAGCCGAGTATATCCCTCTATTCCACGATCTAGATGTCAAAAACTCGAGATTCTCTTATTGCAATATTTTTCTTGCTCTTTATACACTCTCTCACTTTATTTGATATCTGAAATTCCTTATTCTCTAATGAGCAGAATTTTTATTCTATTTAAAGATAATTAAGAGATGTATTTCAGAAAAGACACATGTATGTCATGAAAGAATGAACTCAAAAAAGACACATGTATGTCATGAAAGAATGAACTCATGAAAGAATGTATTTGTGTTTTCACACCAAAAATTCTAGCAAAAGAAAAAATAGTCAACACTTTCTAATTACACATATATGAATGCTGATCTCATTCCCAGCAATTTTTTTTTCCTCATGAGTTGTCCCTTGTTAAATATTTACTATGACAAACTAGCCAGACAATTACCTTGACATTTAAATGGATGCTAATGGCAGTTTTATACAAGTGTAGTTTCTTGGAATCTGCGTAATTAATCTAGTAGATGCCAAACAGAACCTAAATCCATTAAATTGTAAGCACAATATTTTTTAAATAATTATATATCATGTTTAAATTAATGGGCAAACAATAAGATTTCATTGTATTTGAAACTGAAGCCTGAAGCTGTCCAAATCAATTCCAGAATCTCAATTCCATTCCAAGAAAAGCTGTAGAATCTTCAATTTCATAGGATCTCTACTTAGAAAAAGGTCCCATATCCAGATTTATATGTATATATATCCTCTAATATAATAGCAACCTAGAAGGCTATCTATTAAAGAAAAGCATTAGATTATAGAACGAGACATGTATTTCTCAAATAAATAAAAGTTAGAGAGAATATCAGTAATCTTATATAATCACTTAACTGTATATCTAGGTTGGCAAAGGTTATATATCCTGGAAGATTATTTGTATCTTTTGTTAATTAATTTAAGTTTGCTTAAAGAAACTCGTAATTAAGATCTCTTACACATATTATTACAATTAATTATTCTTTTTTATTATATTAAACATCTCCCAGTTGTTTAATTAATTTATCATGTAAAATTAATACATTACATGAAAGAATGTCCAAGCTGATAGGTTCTTAAAATGATATATATGTAGTTGACTTTGTCTATATATCAAGCCTATTGCATTTTTTCTACCTTGACAAAAAGGTAGAATATATATGCTCTCCCACCTAATTAATTAACTTTAATTTAATTACGCCTAACGAAGATGCTCTAATATACTGCCAGCTTCATGATCCAGTACTTTTAAATTATAATTCACCTTTTTTATTTTGTTTAAATTGGGTTAATTTGCAAAGTAGTTCTTCACCTTTTATACATTTCGATTTGCTACACTGATTCATTACTCATGAAATTACATTTTCCAAATGATATATTCCTTTTTCGGTTAAATATTAATTATTGTATTTTTTTAAAAAAAAAAAGGTTCCCATGAACATAAAATCCAGCATTCATTTTGATATTCTATATTCCTTTTTTTCTGTTTTATGAGGAATTAATGCACAATGCACTGGTAAGTTAATTTTAATAAATACCATCCAGATATTCTTCACATAACTAAATTTGTGTATTTGGAATTAAATTATGCAAATACATACTATTAATAGAGTTGATGTTCTTCAATTATTGAGATACATTAGATGCTATAAAAATAAGATAACATGGTGGAGATGATTTCTTAATGATGAAAACTGGAAAGAGAGCTCTTTTTTAAAATCTAACTTTGTAAAACGCTAGCTGCAAGCTTTTCCGATACTATAATAGCCAATGATTGTGTAATTTAATGGATTAGAATCCCAAGTTCTTTTCTATAAATAGCGAGGCTATCTTCATTTCTTCTACTCAGCATCCTTCTTCCTTATTTACAACATATCCTTAAAACACACACAAAAACCTTAATTTTTCATGGATAACACAGTTCAAAGTTGGTGGGTCTTTCCCCTTGCCTTATCTCCTAAAATCTTTGGAACCCTTGATGCTAACTTCTCTCTTCCTTCCGTCGCAACCGCTTTCTTTTCATTCGCCACTCTCGCCGTCATTACATGGCTTGTCACCTCTCTCCTTCACTGGACCCATCCAGGTGGTCCGGCATGGGGAAGGTACTGGAGGGGAAGCAACCCTTCTTCCTACTCAGCCATACCGGGTCCAAGAGGCCTCCCTTTTATCGGGAGCATGTGCCTCAAGTTGGGGCTTTCTCACCATGCGCTCAATGCTTTGGCAAACCGGCTAGGCGCCAAGAGGCTCATGGCTTTCTCTCTAGGCATGACGCGTGCCATAGTGTCGTCTCACCCTGATGTGGCAAAAGAGATCTTAAACAGCCCAGTTTTTGCTGACCGGCCCATCAACCACTCAGCCTATGGCCTCATGTTCCATCGTGCAATCGGTTTTGCACCATATGGAGTCTACTGGCGCACTTTACGTAGAATTGCTTCTTGCCACCTCTTCTCTCCAAGCCAGATTGAGATCTCCGGTTGCCACCGTGCATCAATCGCCACTCAAATGACCAACTATCTCAGTTCAACTCCTGGCAAAACATTTCAAGTCCGTGGGGTTCTGAGGCGATCAGCATTGTACTACATCATGCAATCTGTATTCGGGAAGCAGTACGATCTCTGCTCGTGTAATCCTGAGGTTGAGCAACTGCTATGGATGGTCGATGAAGGGTACGAGCTTTTAGGCATGAGCAACTGGTCTGACTACTTCCCTCTTCTAGCTGGGTTGGATCTGCAACACATTAAGTCGCGATGCTCACACCTCATGCCAAAGGTGAACCAACTCGTGAACTTGATCATTGAAGAGCATCGCTCCAATGCTGGCTCAAGGAAAGATCATGATTTCGTCGATGTATTGCTTTCTTTGCAAGAGAGTGAGGGGCTTTCTGACTCTGACATCGCTGCTGTGCTCTGGGTGAGTAATTAATGATCACATTTCAGAAAAATACTAACTGATGTAACTTGATGATATATAGTTATCTTATAAATTTGGTCTTCTATTGAATTTAACAGGAGATGATATTTAGAGGAACAGATGCTATGGCTGTGCAGATGGAATGGACGCTCGCTCGCATCGTGCTACACCCAGAAATTCAGGCCAAAGTTCATGCCGAGCTCGACCAAGTTGTAGGGAGATCCAAACCAGTTACCGAATCCGATTCTGCTTCTCTTGTGTACCTACAAGCTGTGATCAAAGAGGTGCTCAGGATGCATCCTCCAGGCCCTCTCTTAGCCTGGTGCCGTGAATCAATAACAGACACATTCATTGACGGCTGCTTCATCCCGGCACGCACCACTGCTATGATCAACATGTGGGCCATCACACATGATCCAGAAATCTGGCAAAACCCTGATGAGTTCAAACCCGAGCGATTCATTACAGAAACCGACAGGACTAAATCAGTTAGTTTTTCAGTCATGGGGACTGACTTGCGGCTGGCTCCCTTTGGTGCCGGGAGGAGAAGCTGTCCAGGTAAGAGCATGGCAGTTGCGTCAGTTGGATTTTGGATGGCTTCCTTGCTGCATGAGTTTGAGTTGCTCCCTGTTGAAGGCAAACCTGTGGATTTATCAGAGCTCCTTAGGCTGTCGTGCGAAATGAAAGTGCCGCTTGAGGTAACCGTGAGGCCGAGGTGGAGTATCTGAAGAACCTGACTGATTGCATTTGATGCTCAACTGTTTGGTGTTGGTTTCCGTGTGCTCCAATGAAGTAATTAAGGGATGGATATATAAATATATGCATTTCATGATTTGCGCTGCTAGCTGGGTGTACCAGTTTGCGCAAAACTAATTAGCTTTAAATATATATACTGGTATAAATGTAAACTGTGTTTATTATGGATGTTCTTGACTGCTTTGCAATGAATATTAGTTGTATTGTACTTACAATGTGTAAAAGAACAACTGAAATTTACTGTTTATAGTGTTATAATTTCAGAAGCATGCATGATATATCCTCCCCTACCAATTTATGACATTCTTATTGTATCAAGCTGTAGATAGAGATCATGTTACTGTAGCATGAACTCAAGATCAGTAGATATTTAATTATTCAATAATTATGCTACAAAAACACTGGTAAGATCTAAATCTAATACATACAAAGCTTGATTGTATGTGTATGTGAAAACGGGCATTAGCATAGATCGTACCAGTATATATATATATATTTTGTTCTTTTTGTTTGGAATCAGAATTGGTCATGTTGGATCCAAATTTTGAAACCTAACCCTGTTATAAAATATGTGGATTCTATCGTGGAGCAACGCCAACCACATCCGTATAGTAGTAATAAAATATACTAGATTCCATATATTGATTCCTGTAATTAAGAAAAAGATGATTCAGCTAGATAAACTCTAACATCGAATGAAGTCATATGTAGGCCTTGTTTTGCTTTTAAGTTACAACAAAACTATGAATAAAAATTCTTTGTTCTTTTCCTCTTTAAACTACTGTCTATTCTTCGCCGAATCAGTTGGCGTTTTGCTTATATTAAATTAAATAAAAAAAATGGCATACAGTGTACCCGGTCCTTTTACAAAGTCTTTGGCATTTTTCCTACTTTTATTTTGTTTTCATTTCACCTTTTCATTTTAAAAATCTTAGTATTATAGTTAAAATAGTAGCTAGGCCTTCTTTATTCATAAAAAATAATAAAAATTCTACATAAACTTAGAATCAGTTTTTGGTCTAGTAATAAAGGTAATATTTTTCATATAAAATATCGTAAATTTAAAATCCGAATAAATTTTTTTTATAAATATTTAAATTTAAATAACTTAATATTCATTTTTATCTAAAAAAACACAGACATAAAATTAAGATCTCTCTTCAATGAAAACCCAACCAGAACCTGGTCCACTATGAACAACTCATACGGAGAATTTAGTAAATCAAAAGCCCGTTTAAAACAACATCAATCAAGTCATTAAACACCTCCATGTCAAAACAACTTGTTCAAAAATCAAAGGCCTGTTCTTTTTATTTTTTTTTAATGTTTTCTAAGTAAGAGCCCATTACAGCCTCAGAGAAGTGTGTATGAATTAATGTCCCAAGTCCCAACTACCACCTGTTTTTTCCTCTAAATCCAGCGTAGCTTCAGTAGATTTCACTTCATTTCGACTGATACCAGGAAAAGGTAAAAAAGAGAAAATTACGACGACCTTCTTTGTTCGGAGAGAGAGTGAAAGGTAAATCATCTCTCTCTCTCGACCGAACGCACACAGCCATGGCGGGCGTCTCATCTGTTCTCTCCATCAGCCGCGTGTCTCCTTTTACCTCCCCTCTTCGTTTCAAGGTTCTTTACCTCTTTCTTCCTCTCTCATCTATCTCTTCGCACCGACTAATTCTCTTTATTTAATTGCAATTTGTATTGTTTTCAGAGGTGTATGGGGCTACGGTTCAGATGTCAAGCGGGTTCTTCGCCCCAGATGGATTCTGATTCGACACAGAAGGGTTCTGATTCGACACAGAGGGGTTCTCTCTCTGGCATTTCGTCATACACCTTATCTGCGGGTCTGGCTGGTCTTGGTTTACTGGAGACAGGATATCTTAGCTATCTAAAGTTCACCAATTCCACTGCATTTTGCCCAATTGGAGGTGGGAATTGTGGTGATGTACTCAATAGTGACTATTCCCTTGTTTTTGGTAATTGCCTTTTTTCTTGTCTCTTTTTATTTATTCAAAAGTGTGACTACTTTTTGCAAATTGATTGGATTTCTACAATTAATTAGTGAGTTCTTAATGAAGGATAAAGGCAACACATTGGTGCTTTCGTCAGTTCATATCTAGTCTAATTTGGATTCTTTCAGTGGAATTCTCTTTATTCGCCATCATTACTTAATTAATTAGCATTTGGCTTTTGTTATAGTCATAACTTTATGTTAGTGCCAAAACCGGTGTCAACCAATAGCTCATGGTGGTATCACTAACTCATATCAGAGCCACAAAGAAATATTTATTTTTCTTAGTTAGTTATGAAAGGTGTCACTTTCCACTTTGTTCAGTTAATCCTGCTTGTCCACCAAAGAAAAGCCTGTTAACTTTCATAAAGAAAAATGCAATGGATAAAGTTCTAATCATGTCTTTGTTTTTCCTCTTTTAATTTTTGTAATTAATCTGACACTTGGTTGAGTTTTGACATGGCCTGCACCATGGCAGATTTAGAATATTCTTGCTTTCTGAGGTAGTGTCCTCTATTTTATTTTAAAGCCATCATGCTTGTTCATGAACTTAATAGATCACAGAACTTTACATAGTGATTGGGCAACTGAATCTCTTTTCCTTATTTTTACTATCCCGTTGTTACTCCCAGGGAGATTTTGGGTATATTTTTCACCAAGCTGTGAAAATTTTTATTGCTTATTTTTCTATGATCATTTATCTTGTCAATATTGCAGGAAAACAAAATTCCTCAGTTCTCTCTTACAGTTTAAGGGGTTGTGCTATTTTGCTATTTTTGTTCAATTTACTATCTCCTGTTCTTTGTTCGCCGGCAGAAATCTTTTCATTAGGTTGATGCTCAAGTGGATGTTGGCTAAAAGTGTCTCCTCTAAATTAAAAAAGAAAAGTTGCATAATATTATCCAAACGCATTTTTGGGCCACATGGCTTGTTTTCCTTGCATTGTGTTTTCAAAATTTGATCAGTGCTGATGTTTCCTATATATTTTCCATGATAATCTCATTGGTTTAGCTACCATTGTAATGGTAAGGTTTAACTCTAGTGGTATCTAGCTAGAGTAAAGGTTATATAATAAGGATCTTGTACTAGTTAGACATAGCTAGAATATAAGATATATTACAGTAGATATTTAATTTTGTTGGAATTTGTATCAGATTGAACATAGGGAATCTCAATGACATCAAATTTATACATAACTTGTTTCCTAGGGACATCATGGGTCTGTTTTTTATATATTTTATGTTTCAAATTGGCCACTCAACGAAACAATGATTTGACTCACTTCAACCCCTCTAATCTATTGAATAGGGCTATTCTGTTTATTTAAAGTCTGAAAGGCAAAATTGATATCTGAAATTAATTAAAACATATTACTATACTGACTTCGCTCAAATTTTCCTTGATAAGGAGAGTTTAAGTAACAAAATTGAATTGTCCGTAAAAATTTCTTATGTTCACAAATCAAATTAATTTGCTTTCAGAAGTCACGGAATCAGATTCTTCACAGCCTCAGATGTGCTGCAGAATAGGAGAAAAATAATGCTTTACAATACTTGATTACTCGTTGAGAGTTTAGTTGTTGACATATCAAGTCATGCTGTTTTGCTTGTATTTTGAACATGAAATAAATGTGGTGACCAGATTGGAATAAAGTGAAAGTATGGGATGAAGCAAACCAAAGTTAATTTGAAAGAGTGTTTTCTGTTTCCTTGTGATTTATCTCAATTAGTCTGATCTCAGAGTCAGTATATGTATTAACAGAACAAGGTGTTGACAATAGTGCCGACTTATTTCTGATTGCTAGGCATCCCTCTACCATTGCTTGGAACAGTTGCATACAGCGCAGTTGCACTACTTTCTCTGCAGCAATTTGGATTATTTACTATTCCTGGAGTTGACAAAACTGATGGTCGATTACTCCTGATTGGGACCACCACATCAATGGCAACTGCAAGTGCCTATTTCTTGTACCTACTAAGTACGAAATTTGCAGGAACAAGTTGTTCTTACTGTCTCATATCAGCCTTTCTATCCTTTACATTGTTCTTCATTACTCTTAAGGTAATTATCAAAGAAGTATTTGAGAATATACCCAGTATATATACAATATTCGCAAATAACATTAAGTAACATCTGACATACTTTGAGATGTTTGCAAGTAAACTATATAACTACCATAACTAAGGTTAGATTGGGCACAAAATGACCACATTGCACGAAACTTCATTTATAATTCATATACTTTACTGGCCCAATATATTGATCTTATTGGTCTGCTTTTGAACCCATTTTGGTTTAGAAAAAGAAAAGGGATGAATTATGGATTTCTGGGATAACACAGCAAATATTTATTCGATTGTTCTTTTTCCATTGCATTCCATAGCATTGTACTATTGGGTATTATCTGAGAAAATTTGACTGCTAGTCGGTCGGTATTGGTGGAGTTGACTGCAGTGCGGTATTACTATCATCATTTGTAGAATAAATTAGTAGCAGTTGTTGTTTGCAATAAGAGCCCACTATCTATTCTCTTTAAGTGCAATTTTTCATTAAATTGTGAATTTATGAAGTAGTGATTAAGTATTTAGTTACCGAATCATTGAAGGATTATGGATTGGAGAAAATTGGGAAGTTGCTCTGGCTGCAGTTGGCTGTTGCTGCTGTGGTCATTACTGCTTTAACAAGCACATATTCGTCAGTCATTCCTCAGTCAACAAGGTGAGATAATATTATCATAAAAAGTAGATTCTTTGTTGCTTTGTATACATTATGGTATGTTCCCAGGCTTACCTAACGGCACAATCAGGGTATTAAGTACTAACCATGCCTCAGTTTCATGTTGCTATTCATTTTTACTCTCTTTTCTTGTTTGTCCTTTTGTTTGCAATCTTTATTTGTATCCATGACTTGGATAGTGATTGAGGCTAGTATCTGTTGCACACAGAGAAGCCACTATTGATATCAGTTTTTAAAAGCTTCATATTTACTATTCATCCATTTTGGGACTTTGTGCAGTGCAGAGGAATTCACCTTAGAACGGTATGAAACTGAAGTAACTAAAGAGTCATCACCATATGCTATTGCTCTGGCAAAACACTTGCAATCCATTGGTGCCAAGATGTATGGGGCATTCTGGTGTTCCCATTGCCACGAGCAGAAGGAGGTTAGGTGATCTGTTTTTAATTCAATATAAATTCATAAAACAAGCAAACTATGGCTCTGAAAGTCTGTAGTTTTCTTCTAGCAAAAAAAAGCTGTCTAAAGCTGACATAGAAATAAACAGATGCATAGGGAAAAAAAAATATGAAGTTTAATTTTATGTACTATACAGTAAACATGTATTTTACTCTGTAGCAGATGTTTGGAAAAGAGGCCATGAAAATATTGGACTATGTGGAGTGCTTTCCTAATGGAGCTGGCAAAGGAAGAACAATGGCTCTTGACTGTGCTCTTGTTGGAATCGAGGGCTTTCCTACATGGGTCATAAATGATCAGGTATTGCAATTTTACAAATTACATCCACTAATCAATCATATTGTAAGTAACAACTGCTTATTTTGCAAATAGAACTATGCCAGTTAGGAAAAATATGCAAAAAAATTGACTGAATTTTCCCCAGTCAACCAAATTTTGTCCAAATCTGCTTACAAATCAATAGTTCGAATTTGGAAATGAGAATGAATATGTATTCTGCTGATTAGTTTTTTTTTTCTATCTGTAGTTACAGAAAAGATAATCATCACAATAGTGTAACGGCTGGGTACCTTTTCCAAAGTGGCTCACAATTTTTCAATTTTAGCTGTAGTATGAGAAATTATCAGAATACATTAGGGTAGTTTTGGTTGCCGGCATCAGTTGAGATCTCAGTGATCCTTACTAACACCAAATGCACCTTTAAACGACAAACAAATGAATATGGTTTAACTGGCCGAGCATGGTTTAAACAACAAACAATAGGTACCAGCTGAATCTGTTTTGGTTAATATCGACCAAAGTCAAGAAAGGAGGTAAATCTAAGTATAGCTCAGAGAGATTTACCAAACTAGACTAGCTAGTCTTATATGCATCAAATTTTCTTTACTATTTTTGTTATTGTTACATCAATTGGTATTCTGTTGTAGATTCTGAACGGCGAACAAGATCTTTCTACTCTAGCAGCTGCATCTGGCTTTATTTACCAAGACAATAAGCCTTCTTAATTATCTCAAAAGGATAGACGACGAAAAGAATCTTTTTTTATTTTGCGAAAGAGGCATTGTTAAATTGTGACCGTCAAGAATTAGCTAAAGTAAAAGACTGACAAAAGAGCTAATATAATTATAGCACGGTGTATATATTATTAGATGGACTTTTTGTGTCGGTTTTCAGACCCCTGTTGTAAATGAATTTTGAAGAGCTGTAAAGTGAAATGTCATCTTGGTGCAAAGGTGGTTTATATGATATTCCTTGGTTCCCAATGCATGTGCTCATTTTATTTGAGCCTTCCCGTCTAACAGAGATAACAGGTGTTTCGTAAGCTGTGTTTTTAAAGAACAGTTCTTGAGCTGCGCATGGATAACGAAATGAATAGTTCAAGAACAGGTTTTAGTTAAAAGAACAGTTAAAATCACAGTTAAGGAATTCTTAATATGGAATACTAAAAAAAATAATCGTGGTCACTTTCACCCTTCCCGCAATTCATGACATCTTGACGTGCTTATAAGAAAACAATTTTATTATAAGAGACTTTTGTAATATATTATATATATATATATATATATATATTTATCAAAGAAGAAAAATCTTCCGAATAATTATCAATTTGATTTGCACAGTTTACATGAAATCAGACAGTATTTCTCTCATTCTACAATTTCTAAATCTCTACCAGTCAGTTATCACCACAACCAATAAAAAACACAAAGGAAAAAAAACAAAAGCAAAAAAAAAAAAAAAACTAGTCTTTACAAAAATACTAGTAGAGCCCAAAAGAAGCAAAAATTTAAGTATTAACCTTTCATCCTAAGAGGAAAAAGAGTAATGACAATTTTTTTCAGAACTTTATGAAGGACTTGCATACTGTAGCTTCTCATTATGTAGTGAACAAGAGGTATACAAGACCTTTCAAGTATTCTACTATTTCAGAGCCTCCAAGTTTCGAGCTCCCGAACACTCTGTCAACAAAAGTTATTGGAACCTACAAGAGCACACAAAAGGCATAAAGAATAAAATAGATATGAAGAAATATTAATATGGTTAAAACCATCATAATAATAAGAGGTATGCAATGGCATGCCTTCTGTATATGAACATAAATTTTGTCAGGGAACTGAAGTTTCCAAAAGTTTCGGCACAGCAAGACTAGGAAAGTTACTGAACTAGTATCAAGTGTGATTACACCAAGATTTAACATAATATCAGATTAACCAATTTAGGCTCAACTACGTCTGTGTGGTGTGAAAGGCAGATCCAATGGAACTTTGGAAATTCAATTTACCCAAAATTTTGAATGATAGAAGGCATATGTATCAATTATTAAGTTTCTATAATGTAATTTAGAAAAAATAAATAAATAATATCCAATTACAGACATGGTTTACATCTATTGTTAAATAGTCTTTTGTTGAATACTGTTATAAAATTTCTAGTTAAAGCAGAGCTGTTCCCAATTACATTGCCCTCAATTTAGCAATAAAAAAGAACAAACAAGCCAAGAGTATTAAACAAAGTACCAAGTACTTTGCAAATGATCAGATTAGAAGGTATGGAAACCAATATTGTAAGTCCTTTATTATACTAAATATTAAATATTAGAAAGAAATTTCTACAAAATGTAAGAAAAATATTGTACATTTTTTTTTTTTGATATAAGGGCTCCCGTTAACCCCGGCATTTATTCCTTTTCAAATGCCTCTTGCGGGACTTGAACCCATGTCTCTCCGTAGAGAGACGAGGCCTATTACCACTGTGCTAGGCCTACGGTTCAGAAAAATATAGTACATTAATACTTTAAATTTTGGATAATACCTCTTCAACATGGTAGCCCTTCCTTGTAGCTCTCACAATCATCTCCATCTGAAATACATAGCCTTTGCTAACGCATGAGGTGACTAAATCCTCTAGGACAGACCTCTCGTACAGTCTATGCAAAACAATGGTATAAATTGACATATTAGACATAAGCAATTAAAAATATACATTATGAAGAATTAAAAAAACTACAATTATGTTATGTACCTAAAAGATCCAGTCAAATCAGAAACGCCTGGCCAAAGAAGAGTCTGTGCAAGTACATTAGCACCCCTGCTTGTCAATTTGCGCATGAGGTTCCAACCATGTACACCTCCATTCTTTACATACCGGGTCCCAGTTACAATGTTTGCACCTGTTTCCTTTTGTTTCCTGGTTAGTTTAGCTGTGATTAAGCACGAGGAAAGAGACAAGACCTATTCTACTTATCAAAAGAAAATGTGAGGTTGATAAAGTTATAAAAGAACTCTGAAATTGCATACCTGATGAAGCTAGGCAAGTATTTTGGCTGCAAAAAATAATAATAATTATGCATAACATAAGTTTGGTAATGAGAGAAATAGAGAGATTAACTAACAGTAAAAAGGATCAAATAAAAATTACATGGTGAGAAAGATCAGCATCCATGATGACAACAAAATCACCTGTGGCATGCTTCAGCCCATGATAATAGGCAGTCCCTGCAAATTATACAACATTAATTTCAATTCAATGCTTTGCATTTCGAAACAAAATTGCAAAAAAAAAAAAATTTGAGAGAATGAATGTTTACCTAGGCCAAGCTTTCTTGGTCTTGCCCTTAGCAGCTGGTGTTATTAAGAAATTCAGAAGTCAAACTATATTTCACATCCACATTACAAAGAAAAAGGACATGTAGCATGTCGGAGATAAACTAAAGAACTGGTAAAAAATTCTGGTATGGTACAGTCATATGTATTAACCCGAACTGCTTCAGAAGAAATCCAGGTTATTAAGATATAATCAAGTTCACTTACAATGCGGTCTTCTCCATAGACTAGTTGCAGCTGCTTGACAATATCCTGAGTTCCATCCGGGCTTCCATCATCCACCACAATTACTTCAAAATCAACATCCCTGACAGAGATAAATAAAAAATTTAATCCGTGCCTTTGTCAGACGAAGTTCAATGCCATTGATAGTGTAAACAGATGGACCAATAACATCAGTTGTATATATCAAAGCAATTTTATACTTAGCAGGGTTTGAAGTAATCAATTTGATCCCAAAATATTCTAGAGTATACACTATATCAAACTCAAACAAGAGTTATCTATTTGAAACCAGCAGTTAGCAAATTTCAGTGGCAGAGTTCCAACCATACCTAATTTCATCTCAAATGCCTACTATACTAAACCAAAGATATACGCCTGAAAGTCTAGTATCAAAAAGAAGAATTCAATTAGAATCACAAGCAGATCGGCGATCATAAGTACACGCTTCGTCTTCCAATCGAGACAATTCAGATCATAAACTAAAGATTAAGATTGGATGCAAACCAAAAGGAGTAAGAACGTACCGAAGGTGCTTGAAAATCAGATAGATAATAAGTGCTATGTTGAGGCGCTCGTTGTAAGTGGGAACGATGATACTGTACTTGATCTCCTTCTCTTTCCCCTCTGATTGATGCTCGCCTCTTCTCTCCTCCTCCATGCTGCTTTAGCCGTGATCTCCGAGCAAAGTCTCTTTGTTTGTCTAGAACTGGAATAGATTTCGAGCGGTGGTTTTGTGCGTTGGGCCTGGGTTTTTTTGGAACTTGACAGGGGAACGAAAGCCCATTACGCGAATGTAGGGGATAAACGGATCCGATACCCGGTAATGATTTAAATCCGTTTCCGTTTGTGTTTTGTTTCACTTACTATTTTAATATTAATGGAGTAAATCTAGCGTACTCTTAGGTGTATGAAATCCTTCGATGCTTCTAACTTAAAAATCTATTAAATCGATTTTAAATGAAAATTCAAGTTGCTCAATAAATTATTCATGTCAAAATCTTGTAGGATATCGAAATTTTCTATTTTTAGGGTTTTTTAATTATTTGTTTCGGATTTTTTAAGATAGTTTTAATAATAATAATAAAATAATAAATTTTTGTATATAAAAATAGGTCATTTTCAAAAATATGAAACAAATAGTTAGAAAACCTTAAAAATAGAAAATTTCAGCATCCTATAAGATTTTGATGTAAAGAATTTATTGAGCAACTTAGATTTTTCATTTGAAATCGATTTAATAGGTTTTTGAGTTAGAAGCACCGAAAAATTTCGTACACCTAGGAATACGCTAGATTTACTCATATTAATGATATTAAATTTTTATCAACATACTATTTCGATAAAAGAAATTTATTTATTATTATATATTTATATATATGAATAGGATTCGTTGACAATGAATTAGCTTGAGAACACAGACAACATAAACTATAATTAATATTTTTTAAAGAATTGTGTTACAGTGCATCGCGAAGCACAGATAGTCGATGCTTCGGTTTCAAATCTCACACATCGAAGGTTCAAACGGTCAATCCAATTTGTCAAACACAATCTACATATTGGATCTTATAGAAAAATCAAATTTTATTACTTTTAGAATTGTTTTATTATTTTTCACATATCTGTGTTTTGTGAAGCACCTTAACACAACTCATTTTTTTAAATCCAACAAGTGAAATATAATTTTTACTTTGTATATATCATATTCATAAAACATAATAAAATTTTATATAATTTTGACCGATCACTAATTGACATCAAATATACAACAATCTATAGTTAACATTGTGGAAAAAAGAAGAATATTACATTAAAAAAAAAATCAAAATATCAACCGCCTTCTCACCTCTTGTTAGAATAGTGGAAATCAGAATTTCTGGAAAATAGTTTAATTAATGGACCAAATAATCGCAAGTCCGAAAAGACAAACTTAACAAAGTTTATAATTGGAATAAAAATTCACTTGAAGAACAATGCGCCCCCCCCCCCCCCCCCCCCCCCCCCATAATGATATTAAAAACAGCCCATGGGCCTAATCATAGAATTTCTAGCATCATGTCAGAAACATCAAGATAATTCTATCAATAATACAGCAATACGGTTAATACCACCTTTAGATATGCTGCTATGCAGTATATGCAATATTTTCCTTTCCATTGCAAAACTTTCATATTTATCCTTACAAAACCTTTAAATATTACTTGGAAGCTGATATACAGATATATAAATATCAAATCAGATTAAATGAGTTATTATTCATATTAACGATTTTATTATGTAACTTATTTATATAGTATTTTTGTTATTCAACTTATGTGAATTATTATTCATATTAGTGGTATTTCAGTTGAATAATAAAAATATTGTATAAAATAAATTGCATGATAGAGTAGTTAATATGAATAATAATACATTTAATTTGAATAATAAAGTCGATATTCTATTATGATATCTCCCAAACATTTTCGATATTGCTTTACATGTTACTCTTCTAAAAAGCATGGCTAGTTAATAGTTTTCTTTTTATATAAAAGCTCCCGTTAACTTTAATATTCATTTTTTTTCAAATGTCTCTTATAAAATTTGAATCTGTATCTCTCTGTATAAAGACGAAATCTATTATCACTGTATTAGAACTAGACTCTGATTCATTGGTTAGTTAATAGTTAGTCAGGATATCTTTGATGCTCTTGCGGGATACCAGGAATGAGGAAGCAGCATTTGGCGGTGCTTAACTACTAGTTTATTTCCCATTTTTAAGTGCCTGTTCGATATATAATTATTTAGAAGGGCATACAAGAAATTGTCCTCTTTCTTTTCTTTACCACCCTTTTGGTTCTCTTCTCCTCGGCCGCGATATCCTGATCTCACACACAAACCCAATCGATCTCTCTCTCTCTCGCGTTGCTCCGCAACCATGCCGAAGAAGATGGGCGTGAACACGAAGGCCGAGGCGGCGAGGGCTCGTCGGAGCGCGACGGAGGCTGAGCGGAAGGAGAAACAGGAGCGCGACAAGGAGGAGGCCTATTGGCGCGAAGCCGAGGGCTCCAAGTCTCGCGCCGCCAAGAAACGCGAAGAGGAGGCGGAGAAGCGCGCGGAGGCCGCCGCACGCCGCGCCGAGATCCGAAAGCTCGCTGAGCAGGAGCAACAGCAGCTCGAGAAATTGGGACGCAAGCCCAACCCTAAAGAAGCTAGGGTTTCAGTTCCTGTTCCAAAGGTTTGTTCGCTTACCTCTTGCTCCAGAATTCGTATGAGTTATGATTGAATTTATGGTTGTAACCGGGTTATAGTTCACGAATTTAACTGAAACCGAGCCAAATAGGATTGAACTGTCTGGTATTTAGTTGGTTTAAGAGTGATTTAGCTGAATACGAGGATTAGGTATCCAATATATGTTAATGTATCTTGACCTAAAATTCAGATTTAGCAACTGGTTATAAAGTCGAATATTCAAAAGGACTTTTGCAAATTGTTTATGTCAATTTGCAAAGATAAGAGAAACAATGAGATTCAATTTGAGAATATAATGACCCAAAGTTTATCAATTGTTAACTAACCAGTTTCTTACAAGCTTGAAGTGGATACAGAAATCTTTTCTGATTCTTTTAATACTTGTTGGCAACAGGTGACTGCTGCAGAGTTGGCAAAGAGGCAGGAGGAAGAGCAGCAGAGGCTGCAGCGGGAGGCAGAGGTAGCAAAAAAACGGCAGAGCAGGATGGCCGACGAGGAGGAGTATGAGAGGATGGTGCTTGTTAGCAATACCAATAGGGATGATTCAATCATTGAGGCGCATTCGGTGGATGATGCTTTGACAAAAATGACGATTGCTGAGCCAGTGTTGGCGCCAGATCGCCACCCTGAGAGGCGTCTCAAGGCTACCTTCAAGGTGAATTTTTTTTTCCCTCTTGCTGTTGTTTTTGCTTTAGATTTTGATTTTTCTGTCGGATTAGACAGGGACAAAAGTAACATGGTAAATCCTTTTGGCAGAATGTTTGTTCATAACCAATATATATATGCATGCTTACTATGGTCCAGTTTTTTTTTTTTAATTTTTATTTTTAGTGTTGCTGTTATTAGCCCACTTTAGTATTGTTGGTATGAGAAAGTTTGTCTAATCAAAGACATACTGCTTTTATTTCACCTAGTCCTTGTTTTCCAAATTTAAAAACATGTGTTTTCAATTGTGTTTTGAAAGGATTTTATGTTTATTTAGTTAAAAGTAGCCTGTTGATATGTTCTGCATTGATTGAAGGTCTTGGGAATTTTTCTAATATATTATAGTAATCTACTCATTCTAGATTTAACTGCTTAACTCATCATCAACTATTGTTCATTCCTAAATGCTTGCCAACATGATCCTTCTAAGGATTTCTGATGGAAAAAAAATTGTTCTTCAGGCATTTGAGGAGGCTGAATTACCGAAGTTGAAGGAAGAAAAGCCTGGGCTGACACTCAACCAATACAAAGACATGATTTGGAAGATGTGGAAGAAATCCCCGGACAACCCTCTCAATCAAGTAATTAAGTTTAATGCATGTGGTTTTGGATTAACTTAAATGTGATTTCAGTTATGATTCTCTACTAATCCAACTTTAAATTCTACATGCCAGGCTGCTGAGTGATTGACCCATGCAATGTGCGTCTTGTTGTGTTTGGTTATTGTTTGAATCAAACCATCTTGTTGACGGGTGTATTTTTTAATCTTTCGCTAAAGATAAAAGTATAAGATACAGCTTGATTTGCCCCCGGCTGATGGTGCAACCTACATTTTTGGGTAATATGAGAGTTGTGAATAAAACAGGAGCATGCACCGTACATCAGTGATTTAGAGTATTGGTTTAATTTACATTTGCTTAGATGGGCATTTGAAATTTGTGCTAGAGTACGAGTGATGTATGGAATTCTGGTTATTTCTATGTAATCTCCAGTTGGCACAATTCAATGAAAAATTACTACATTGTTCTTTGATATATGCTGGTTTTCATGCCCACTGCTGATTTGACTTTTCTTTTTAGTTATCTGAAATGAATTTCGTTCATTAATTTTTTTCTGAAGGATTTCTAGGTTACAGTTTTTACCGAAATCTATCTTTGTGGACAGTAGCGTGAGTGAGTATAGATAGTTAGACACTGAAAAGCACTCAATAATGCAACTAAAGATTGATATATATTTCGTATAAAAACATCTCTGCCATAGCAAAATAGATGAAAGATCTCTGATTGTGCTCACTTCACAACTCCGATTTTTGAGAGTTGACATACTTCAGCACTGCTTGTGTTGACTGCTGAGCGAAATACTTCTGCCTTAGCAGCACATATGGGTACCCTATAGCTGAAAGGATGTGTGCTGGTTTTGAGAAGGAGAATATTTCATACCAAACTTTGTCATCTTCATCCCACTTAACGGAGAACCTCTCTTCTCCAGCCTACAACAAAAAAATCAAGAAATACAGTCATTGGAGAACACTCCCATATTTGATACCATATATGTATTTTTTTGAACTTTTGACAGTTTATAGATTTCAGGGGCTGCCAACAATTGTACAAGACACTTTTGCCCTGAACTCACCAGCACATGTTTTGATGTGTAAAGTGCGACAACTGATCAGAAGTATAAGCTGTAATGCATTGTACATGCATGATTCACACTTAACAAACATTGGTCATGTTCAAATTTGTTAAGACAATAACCTTGCATACATTAAATATTACATGCGATACACGATTTACACTAAGTTTTTTGTTAGGTATAAACCCCTACAAATTTCTGTATATAGTTCTGCACTTCACCATTTCATGCATTAAAATTCACATCGACGCATCAAAATTCATGTTGATGAGCCTTCTGTGATATAATGTCGGCATTAAAGAAAACTGTTCAACTTAACTAGTACTGCTATTAAAAGATTTCTTCCATATATTTTTCCATTTCTGGCAAAAGGATACAAAAGGAGAAGGATAAAACTGAGGGTACCAGGAGGTGGCCTTGTAGAGTTCCACTTCCAAAGGAAAAGGAGTCCTTTGTGGGTCCTTTAACAGTACTTGTCACATAGGCAATTTGAAGAGGCATCATGAGCCATGGAACCACCTCCTTTACACAGACGCAGAACCTCGTCTCCTTCTTCACTGGTGTATCTGGATCCACCATAGCCCATCCCAATGCAAAATGCCTATACATCGTTCGATAAAATGTCTCAGAGAAATTTAAGGAAAATAACGTAGGGGAAGGAAAGGCTTTAGATTTTGAAAATTCCGAGAACCTCCATGATTGGAGAGCTGATCTGGCAATGCGAAAGGTATCCGGGCCGGATCCAAGGAGCACACGGGCGCGGTTAATTGAAAACCCGTTACTGGTTAGAGCCTTGGCTCTCTCTGTCCCTAGCTCGGCATTGGAGGTGGCGCAGTAGAAATCGGAGGGGTAGTTGAATTCGCCGGCGCTGGAGATGCAAACCTTCTGCTGCTCCGGCGAGGGACGCCTCCAGCTCAGAAATAGTCCTCCCCATGCCATCTCTCTTACCTCTCTCTCTCTCTCTCTCTCTCCCCCTCTCTCCCCGTCTCAGAACCTAACAGTGACTGAGTAACTGATTGGTAAACAGTTTGCTCCGCTACTTATTTATGGGCTTTGGGCTCACATGTCTGAGACCATCCTCATGTTTGTTTTTTCTTTTTATATGTTGCACCAAAGTTCCAGCCTGCAATGCTTATTTAACATCTGTCAGTAAACTGCTGTTAATTTTGTGAAACTTGCGTTTGATCCAGTGTACCTTCTTTCGTTCCTTTTATTGATATACAGATACTGTAGCGGTCGATATTGATTTTATTATTTATATTAAATGAATTATTATTTATGTTAATAATTTTATTATATAATTTATTTATACAGTATTTTTATTATTCAATTTAAATGATTTATTATTTAAATTAACGGTATTTTAGTTGAATAATAAAGTATTATATTTTATTATGCAACTTATTTATACAGTACTTTTTATTAAACTTAAATGACTTATTATTTAAATTAGTTATATTTGAGTTGAATAATAAAGTATTATATAAAATAAGTTGTTTAATAAACTCGTTAACATAAATAACTTATTTTATATGAATAATAAAATTGGTATTGATGACGATATCAACGATAGTATCTCACAATATTTTCCTTTATTCATTACCATATTGCACTTGTTTTACGTTTTATTGCGCCAGTCACTGGCTGAAGCCAGGGAGTTTATTAATTGAACACTAATTAGTACATAATGTAATTTCAAAGAAGATCAACAGACTGACAAACAATAAAGGCCACAAATATTTAAGCTAGGAATCACATATGTTGTTACAATTCAAACTTAGCTTTATTTAGTATCACATTTTTATTTATTAGTATATCAGGTTAATTTCCACTGATCACTGAATACAAGGACATACAAACGAAAGGAACAAATTTTACAATAGCTTATTCTGTGAGAATGAGTTTATTGACTATTGCAAGAGTCTATATTTCCTCCTGTACCAGACCGTTAATTATCGAAGCCTTGATCTGGATACAGATGTATATCGGCTAGCATGGATCTTAATGCTGATCAAAGGCTCAGACTACGAACTGGTAGGTGAGGTACTTGAGGGGATCCAAACTCTTGCAAATTAATCTATAAACACACCCAATTCAAATAAATATTTTAAGAAATTATTATACATCCGAAGCTGATAATGTGATCCCCATAGCAAGCTGTTGTATATTAATTGGCGCAGTGTAAATCGGTGAACCAAAGAAGGACAAATTTGATGTTATCCGGTAGACGGCTTCCGTTGGGTGAAACCAGTCCCAGAAGAAGTAGTCATTTCTGTTCGGACAGTATGTTGCATTTGTTGTGCACTGGATTTCTCCATTGAACTTTCCACCCCCACAACAAGCATTCGTCGTATCCGTTATACCTAAATGAAAATAAGTATTAAGAACACAATATCTATCAATGGAGCATGGGATTTCTTGCAGAGCTTTTTCTATATAACAAACAAAACATCATTTCTGATGTAAATTTGGTTTAGATGGCATTATGTACCAGTTGGCAATAGTTGGAACAAAATATTCTTATTTTAGTTTACAAACTATAACGTGGTAATTTGCGTGTGAAGTTGCATTTTTGTTAGGTTGTGCCTGCACTAGTCTAAGATCATTTCTATAATTCCAAGTTTAGATCTAGAAAAATTTGAGTGTAGATCTGTCTTACCGTATAAAATTGGGTTTTCCTTCATGTCAGATGTCATGCGGTGTATGTTAGAGTAGGAGTATCTCATTCCTTGAAGCTGCGAGCTCAGTTGGCTCAATCTGGTTGAGGCCGCTGTGTTATACTTCTCGGACAATTGGTTCAAAGCATCGATGCAAGTCCCTGCTGGGTTTCGGCTTGTCAGAAATGGCACACAGCCAAGATGTCCTGTGCCAGATATGTCAAAATGCCTTGCTCCAAGATTGTAAAGTGACTGCAATAATCAGAATCAAGTGCTCTTATCTAATATGATCATTGAATTTTGGGTATTTGCATGATGGATTTAAAATCTGATGCATGCTAACTATGGACATTCTTGATAAATGATCTATCTGCACAAATTCTATAATCCTTTTTAATTTTCTCGCATATTCCATTTTTAAGGGAGAAAAAATAACATAAAATATACGTTACCGTTAGGTGTTGAATGAACCTATCAACAAGGTCGTCGATGAACTGCTCATTTAATGTCACGTTGGCTGCTCCAGTCTCATAGTAATATTCAAACATGTCATTGTTTGCTGTGATTATTATGAAAATGGATGTGGTGATTTTATCCTTGGCCTGATTTCTACCAAGTTTCTCCTCAAGAACTTGAGCTACTTTCCCAAAATTTTTAATTTGTTCCATCATGCTGATTGTTCCTGGACCCTGATTTTTGCAAATGGAACAAAATTAATAATACTATGTGCATTTTATATCAAGCCAGAAATTAAAGATAAAATGGTGGTAAAATAACACATATTACAATGAGCTAAAATACACAATTTCTATATTATTATGGTTATTGAATTTGCAAGGTATTAGTTGTGTTAATGAATAATGATACAGTTGTGTAATGATTATAACAATTAAGGAAGAAAGAGACATACTACTTGTAACAAAAGGGGGAGAAATATTTTAATTGGAACTCACAGTGGTGTCTTGGATTCCAGAGCCAGCAGATGCAAAGTTCACTCCATGTAGCATTTGGATTGGTTTTGTTATAGAGAAATAAGGTGGGGGGCCTATTACATATCCTAGAAATTTTGCTGATGACCATATACAAAAAGTAAATATAACATATCATAAAAATTATGAGCAATATATTTCAAGGAGGGAGGCACTGAATGTTTTGTTATAAAATTAGAAAATTTTGAAGTCTATACCAATGTAGTCTATGCCATTGAAGCCATTACTGAACCTCCCGGTCGCAATCATCCCAGGAAAGTCGATACCGTTGGGAGGGAAATTGGCCTTGTCTAAGAGCGGTACACTGAGGTTATTGTTGTTACCATTATCGGCCAGAGAATCACCGAACACGAAAAGCGGTACGGTTGCTCCTGCTCCGGTCAGAACTGTAAGAATGGAAAGAATGCCAATGGCTAAGAAGCTGGAAGGAGATGCCATGTTTGGATTTGGATTTGGGAGGAGCAAACATGAGTTAATTTGAGAAAGCTTCAAACCCAGGTGTATTTATAATGTGCTTTTTTCATGAAAATGATGGCTCTGGGGTTATGGGCCTCAGGGGTTGACATGGCATATATTTTCCCATTAATTTATTCTTTAGATAGCCTTTTCTATATTATTTAAGCACCGATTGATAACGGCCTATATTTTTTAATTACATTAATACTTGACAATAGTAGTGCACATCCCCAATTAATTTTTTTTCTGAGTGAGTTCTTTTTTCTTATTTTTAGATGATAATTCTAACATATGTTCAATTTTTACGGCACATTTAATTCTTAATATATATTTTTGAGAAATATTATTCAAATTTAAAAATTAAAATTATAAATGTATTCTAATTATTTAAATAGAATATATATCAAATTAGAAATATATCTATAATTTTATTTTTTTAATTTAAATAATATTTTTTTAAAATATATCGTAAAAATTATATATATCATAAAAATTGAATGCAATCTAAAATTATCTATTTTGAAAATTATTTCCCAATCTTAACTGATACAGTGAATAACACATTCCTTACTATTTTCCTATTCACTGTTCCAAAAAAGAGAAATGTCACTGTTAATTATCTAATCTTTTGGTTTTTTCAGGAACAAAACTGGCTTTGATTGCTCTCCCTTCCATTTGTTGGAAAATGAGTTAATGCAACATAACTCAATAGTGCGAAGTTTGGTAAAGAAACATAAAGCAATAATTGTTCAGTAATACATGTGTGGTCGAGTTTATTTCAATTACGCCATTGGCAGCATATGCATATGCTAGTGCTCAGCAGCCACAAGAATTAATAGGCACTTAATTAGGGGACCAATCGAGGCAATGTCTCTCCTACAATTACGGACAAATTATAAAGGATTTTTTTTTTTTTACTTTGTGGTCATTGACTATAAAAGTGTCATGCTGTGTCTATACGTGTCAGACATATACGTACCAATTGGATATATCGTATCGTGTCGTACTTTATTTTTTTATACTAGTGTTAAGAACGGCACTTCTAATGACATGATACATATTGGCACACCGTATATATACGTATTTGGATGTGTTTTAATTTTTTAATTAAATTTCTGTTTTTAATTGTTAAAAAATATTTAAAATTTTGGAAAAAATAAAAAAATCAGAAAAAAATAGGAAGAAATGGAGGAAATTTTTTTATGACAAAATAGTTTTTTAAATGTGTTTGTAATAGTTATTAAAAATACATTATAACAACTATTTTTTTAAAATTCCATAAACATATCTAGACATGTCTACACGTGTTACGTACCAGCTAGACACTTGAACGTGCTGTGCCCAGTGCGTTTATCGCCTAACACGGCACTTATAAGGGTACAATACATAACACGTCAAACACGACATATCTAAACACACGTGCCATGTTTTGACTGTGCCCGGAGACGTGCCATCCGTGTCGTGTTGACATACTACGTATTTTTGTTAATACACTACCTTTGACAATATGTTCACTATAGAGGGTAGAGAGCATAGTGACAATATATGGATTCGGGAAAAGTTTGGCAAGGTCAAAAATTTGTGATTCGGAAATAATTCGGGTATAATTCGGAAAAAGTTCGTTTTTTTATAATATAAGAATATACATCAAACTATTGAAAATTTTAAAAACCAAAATAAAAAAAATATAAAATTTAGTGAGAATTACAAACATAAATTATGTATTATTCATAAAATTGACAATTAATATGGTGTTCGTTGAATTTATATATAATTGCATTAAAAAAGTTGTAAGAAATAATATTAATTGTAAAACTTCAAACAACAGTCACAAAAGATTAAAATGTAGAAATAAAAAAAGATAAATTTGAAAAGAAAACACTAAAGGACTTGTGCATAATTATCTAAGTGCAACTGGAAAAAAAAACAACAATACTCATTTAATTTTCTCTCCTCAAATCTACTAAATAAAAATCAACATCATTTCTCTCTTTTTAACACATCGAATTGAAACGAATTATATGTGAAAAAGATGCGTATTATTCATAAAATCCGATTTATTCATAAATAATCCGCGTATTTAACGTATAGTTCACTAAGTTATGAATTAAACACGAATTTGTTCGGAATAGGCTAAAAATCAAATAATTCACGAATTATTTGCGGATCTTGTTACTATGATAGAGAATAGAGACTACATAATATGCATGTCATATAGTAATAAAAGAAAAGATATCCGGCCAAGGAAATGACGATAACACATTATTGTTTTTTTTTGAGGAAAAGATGAGAATTAAGCCGTCAAATTTTTTTATTAATAATATAACGCGAGCTATGTTATTTATAGAAAAAAAAGAAAATGAAAATAATATATAATAAATAACAGAAAGAGACTGGCAATCTATGTATAAACTATTTTCAGAATTCTTTTATAACCTTAAGTTGCAGCTGTTGTGTTGTTTTGTTTGTTGTTAAAGTTTGATTTATATTGATTTTCATTTACCTCCGTGAACATAATTGCAATGTAGCTTTTAAGTTAATTTTTTTCTATGTTTTTTCATGATTCCTCTAAACGCATTTTACTTTTTAAAAATTATTTTGTGACACTAGTTTTTAATTAAAAAAATACTAAAATCATTTTCAGTCATTTGATTAATTAAAAACAACACAAGTAGAATTGATTTTTGGATAGACTCTTTTTGCTAACAAATCTAATTAATTGATTAGACTAATTAAAAAAAAATTCATTTGTTTTCTTTTGTGGTGTTTGACATGCAGATCCTTAACGTCTACTGCGCAACAGCACGTTATGTAACAATTGAACCAATATTTTATAAGTTTTTTTTTTAATTTATATTATACAAATCTCAATGCGATCGAACGAATCACATGTTGTGCTATACGATATAGCTTAGAAGAGGATACGAATTCCTAACCCACGTGCTAAAAAAAGCGTGATGCACTTATTTAAGTGAAAGTTATTGTCAAATACGTAATGGAATGCTCGAAATAGTATTCAAAATTATTACTATTTTTATTAGAACCACATTTGTGATGCACTTAAAACAGTCTTAAAAAAAGGTGCATTTCGTAACAAAAAAAGAAACAAATTAGTTGGAGACTAATTATGAGTTAGCATTTATTGATAACCTTTTATCTTGACTGTTTCATCAACGTTTTCTGAAGTTATGTCAAACAATTTTATAAAACAGAAAAAACATGCTCATGTTGATTTTCTTATGAATTATGAATTATTATGTATAAATTTTCATATAATTTTAATATCAATTGATGTTCAATAATTATTGTTGAATATAGACCGTTGTAATTTTTCATACCATCTAATTAATGATAAAACTTACATTAAAAAATTATTATTTTTCATGTATATCATGTAGGATACATATTACAGTTCACTTGTCAGATTTTTAAAATTATAAGTTATTTGTTAATACGTCAAATTAATTACTTGTCAAAAAAATTCCATCCTTTTATTATAATCACCCAAATATACAAAAAAAGATAATATTACTTTAAAAGAAGTTGAAAATTAATGTATGGACAAAATCATTTTTTTAACCAAGAAATTAATAATGCACGATTGTCAAAGCGGCTTTTGGGGATGATACTCTCTTCTCTCACATTGCTATCTCATAAACAAAGGAAAATATTATGCACATTTTCTCATCTTGAAATTTAATGCATTCTGACCTTGTGTAATTCCTAATAATAAAAAAATGTCATGTTTTTTCATGGCTGCCCATTACTTTCAACTATGATTTGTTAGCACCGCTCTTGTTGATAATATTTTGTAAAGAAAAATCTTGTCACTTTTTGAAAATTTGTTGAACATCATTGGATATTTTGAAGATCTGAGAGTTTTAAAAAAAATTGTGTTACGAATTTTGTAAAAGAGATTATTATTTTTTTTATTAATGTACGATTAACTGTATGAAGAGGAATATTTATAGGAATATTGTATGAATATTTTACTGTTTTCGAACAAATGATGCATTTTTTTTAAAAAAAATAGAGGTATTTTTAGAGCACATGAATTAGTTTTCTTGAAGAAATTCTCAAATAAAAAGATTTATGGGAACAAAACAGATGAGTTATCATTTCAAGATAAAAAAAAACTAGATCTGTTGAAAAAAGTTATCTTGATACTTAAAATTTCATGATTTGATTCTTAAAATATCACATATTTACTATTTCGGTCCTTAAAATTTGCCAATGTATTATTTTGCAATGCTTCAAATTTTTAATTGTATCATTATATCATATTAGTTCTACATTTAACTTTCATTGAAAATATGATACTTTCATCTATTATGGCGCTAATTCTTTTAACATTGAAATTAGATTGATACTAACACTAATTTTTGTGCCATTATAAATTATTTAGAAATAATATTTACGTATATATTTTCCTAAATAACATTATAACATAAGTGCATATATAGATCTTCATCTAGTCTTTGGCTGATGACAATGTTGTTGTAAACAGTTTTATATTTGACAATTTGTAAAACAATATAATATAAACTTTACGACTTTCTTTGTGAGATTTTTTGTAGGTGTATATCCGTAAGAGTATGACAAATACAAGAATAATTTAACAACATTTTAGAATTAGAAAAGAAATTTTGATATATTTTTATTATATATATTTTTTTGAAATTTTTGGTGATATGAAGTTGAAGCTAAAACAGTAAAATTCCAATTATCATGCACAAACGTTATAACGGTTGACAGCCATTGTAACGGTTATGTGTGCTAAGTTCACAGTAAGGAATTTGATGAAATCGTTATAATGTTTATGTCAATCATTGTAACGGTTAAGCTTAATTCAGAGAAATTCAAATTTTGAACTAACTGTTATAACGCTTGTGTAAACGTTCTAATGATTGGCTGAACGAAATTTAATAAGAGATAAATCAAATACTGAATTTCTAATTTTTTATTTAATGCAGATTTTAATCAAGTTTCCTTTACGAAATCGTTACAATGGTTGGCAACCGTTATACATTCAAGGCAACCGTCATATATTATTTTGAACTAAGTGTTGTAATGGTTATTGATCAGATTATAAATAAGAAATGAATAGAGAGTTTTTACTTCTTCTTGTGAAACCATTTACCTGGCCTCTATTAGAGCAGAGCACTCTTTAAAAGCTTTATTAGCAAAATTATTTAGCCTCAAATTCACTTCATCAACTTGAGAGATAAATTATGTTAGAGCTATAGGTTGAGAGCAAACCTTATACTTTGATTTTTGAGGAGTTTTGTCTCTTCATTTAAACCGTTTGTCTACCTATTGGTGTTTTATAAGGGTATTGATTGTGAAGCTTCAGAAATGTAGGATCAATTTTGTCCGATTTTGTCCAAACTCCGTTAACAACTTTTGTGTTCTTTGTCTTTGTCTCTATTTTATTTATTTTAATTTATCTTTGATTAATTTAGAAAATAATTTCTTGAATTTTTAGTTAAGCCAAAAATTGATATAAGCCCCTATTCGCTCTCTTTAGGTGCTAATTAGGGATAACAGATAATGATAAACCTAATTTGTTACAAATAAAAAAATTTAAGGATTGAAATGATAAAATATTAATATTTGGAAAACCAAAATGATAAACGGACGATAGTTTTAGGATCAAATTAATACTTGTAAAATATTTCAAGGATCATTTGTGCATTTTACTCTAATATATATTATATATTTCTAATATATATTAGAATGTAAATAACAAAAACAAATATTTATCTGTTTTAAGAATCACAAGAGCTTTTAATATAGGAGGACACGAATATTTTATTATTATTATTATTATTTTCAGAAGACATTAAGAAACAAAATCTTTTTGGAACAAAATTTTAGACCATCTGATCAAGATCAGAAGAGTAGGAACTGAACTGAAACATTTTTTGACGTTTTATCCGAATCTGTAAATCCAAAGGTGTCATTCGGCATCCCCTCTTTTAGTCTCCTTAAGTTTCATTTAACTTTATTAATTGCTTAATCCTTCCGAATTTTTGTTTCTTAGCGCAGATTAAGAACCCTTTCTTTAGTCTCATTTTGACCGAATTTTAATCCCATGCTCGCTCCTTAAAAAAACCTCCTGGATTAACTCTCCTCAGCTTTTATGTATGGATTAAGGCTACCGAATATAAATTCCTTAGTATGAATTAAAATTTAATCCTCAATGTACTGTCGAACAGTCCCAAGCCATTTAGTAACGATATACCACGGGCGCATACTGTTTTTAGTGATCCAATCGATCCGATGAGATTGACGATGCAAATGCGTAACAAGTAGCAACCCACTATTTGAATCAGGAAGTGGAGAAAATATGAGAGATCTTAGCCGTTGGATCAGGAAGTCTGCTCATATTTTGTGTAACTGGGATATTAATTAATATAATGGTTCAGTTTTGCTAATGTTTATTGATTGCATTAAGAAAAAAAAACTTTGTTATTGCTTGTGTCCGAATTTGCTATTACTAATGTCCGGCTGTCTGGTTTTGTTACTGTTAATATTCAGCTTTGTTAAAATTAATGTTCAATTTTATCAGGTTGATATCCAAATTTTATTATTGTTAATGTGTAACTTTATTATCATTGTTAATTGTTGAATTTCATTTTTTGACAGACGTACATGCACCGTTATAGACCTACGCAGCATGATTCATTTCGAAATTAATTTAAGAAATTATCAAATTGATAATTAACTAGGTAAGTTCTCAATGAAACTCTCAATTGTTCCTTTCTTCTCGCCTTGGATATGATATCTTCTGCATCTCCTACTGAATAAATTGAAGATAAACTTGAGAAATCAAGGATGGATTACTTAATTTGAAGTTTTGAACTCTGAAGTGCTGCACTTGAAGAAATCCTAAATCCAACCAAGATTTTTTTGCAGATGACACGAGAGCCATCAATCAACTGACTCAAATCACACAAATTTCAGATCTTATACACAAGTTAATTGCTTAACAATCATATTAAAAACTTACAGCTTACAGTCTCACAGTAGATCAGGGACTTCTGATCAGGAGCCACTGACACGCCATTGGCAGAATACAGGTCCCACACCAGCACTGTTGTCTTTTTGCTAGAGGGATCAAAGCTCATGAGTCTTCCATGAGGTTGTGTCTCGAGGACGCCAAGCATGTGATTCTCAAGGTTATACTTGTACGATGCATTGGTGAATTATATCGTACCATCCGAGGCTACATCTATGCCATCAGTAAGTCCAAATTTTGCATCGTTGGCCTCAACCGCTAGTACCTCAACTTCCTTGTCTGGACTTACTTTCAGTAGATTGGAAAAAAGTTGTATAATTGATGAAAAGGCTTTTGTCGTAGTCTGGTCTTTTCCTCTAAGTAGAGATTTCAGGTTAACTTGTTTGCAAAAATCATTAGATTGAAGGCAATTTGAGGTATGAATTCTCTATATATATAAATATTGAAGAGGATCATGGAAAAGATCTATTATGAAGGAATCAAACAAGTGAAATTAAAATCTCTTTCCTTCCTTTTCAATGTAAAAAATTACTCCTCAGCTGCTGCTACCTCTAACACTAAATACACCAAAACACTCATTGCTAACACACTGCATTGTACACTAATCTCTTTATCCCTACATACAACTCATTAACCATGCTAAAAGAACTAAATAGGACTTCCTACGTACAGACAAATGGAAAAAGAAACAGGAACTATCAAAATGGTCAATATTTTTTCGAAGCATGAAATCATAACAGAGGGGAAACTCCATGATGAGAAAGTCCAACTTGAAATCACAATTATTGGTCTTTCTGTCCTGTATTTTGTGTATTCGGAATTTTTTTTCAATCCATGGTCTGTGAAGATGCTTGAGTTTAAAAGAACCCTATTGGAATATTGGATATATGATTAGTTATTATCCGTTCTTTTTAATAAAAGAAAGATTAATTTTGAATTCTCGAGAAAAAAAGGATTATGTTTGAAATTTTCAATTTTGTTGTTAAAAAGGATATTTAGTGCTGTTTAGAAATTGCAGGAAATATTTGTTTAATTTAAAAATACGAGAAAATATTTGGAAATTGACTTGAATTGCATTAAGATTTTTGTTCATTACCCTTAAATTTTAGCACAAATGTGAAGTGCTCGCTGAAACGCAGCCAAAAGATACTCAGACCGTACTGACCCAACACAAAAGTAGGCATCCTAATTAATCCCTAATTAATGCGCTTCTAGAAAGAGTTGCGCAGAAAAAATTGAAACCAAATTTTAACGGTAAACTAAAGTAAATCTTCCGTTTGAAAGTAATTGGTCTTTAATAGAAAAACGAAAATTCACAGGGACGAATTCGTTTGAAGGAAGGAGGAGAAGAAGGCGAATCTCCAAAGGATCTTGTAGTGTAATTTTCAGCCCCTTTCAACCACACACCTAATGGACTCATAAAGGTTGTCTTCGTCATTGTTCCGTCAGATCGGACAGCAGGGGGGCCGGAGGAGGTGCTCGAGAGATTCCATGGCAATTGCTGATTAGTTATTAATTTGTACCCTTCATAAAATCTCTCGGAGGGAGTGCAAAAGGGTTTCTAGAAGCTTTTTGTTTTTATGAAATCGGAAGAGATATGACTGCCTGAGCGATGATGAGTTTCAATGAGTGACTGTATGGAGAAATATGAGAGAAGAGACGGCTCGGGAAAAGACGCGATCTAGTTCCCAGTCGGTAGTAAAAGAGACATTATCACAGCCATTCGACGAATTCATCCGATGGTCAGTGTAAAAAGGATGACGTGACGGTCAGTGTAAAAAGGATGACGTGGCTCTCTACAATTGTAAGTTTTATAAAGCGTTTTTGTATACTACTGAGATATTCTTTTGTTTTGTTATCAACTGCTCTTCACACAATGGCAGTTCTTTAAGCGATTACAAACAAGCGAAATATTTCCTGAATTCACCAAAAGGAACTAATCCAACCAATGATATTATATTGGTTGCAACATAATTCTGGATAAGTTAAAATCGGACAAATTAAAACCAAAAGGAAACCAATTATCCATAAAACATTATGAGATCATGCGCCATACGAACACAACAAGTTTGTTACCTATAGCTGAAGTTATCAAGAGGACAGCATAAAATGAAACTTAATTAGATATTAATTCTTGCAAATTGTAATTTTATTGCAAATTCTGTATCAAGCATGCCTACTCTTAATTCCTTCTCATCCTGGTCCCTGTTTATTATTTTCACTCTTGTGGGTGTTGTAGCCGGCAAGCCCACACGCCAGTTGACAGTACCGGGAATATTTGTGTTTGGTGACTCATTGGTAGATGTTGGTAACAACCACTACCTCAATGTGTCAGATCTGTACAAGGCCATGTCTCCACCGTACGGCATCGACTTTCCTGGCCACATTCCAACCGGGAGGTTTAGCAATGGATATAACGGCATCGATTTCATCGGTATATTTCAATCATCTGTTTATTTAATCTTATAATCTTGAAAAATATGATTGTACCTCTCTCCAAAAATGAAGAATGTGGTTAGATAAAACTTTTTTCGTATTGTTTCAAGAAATAATTATTCAATTTATTCCGCTTAAATTCTATAACTCCACAAACTTTTCAACCAATTTTGCTAGATGTCTAATATTGCATTTTACATACAAAAATACAGCTATGGAGCTTGGTTTTGAGAAAAGCCCCCCACCTTATCTTTCAATAAAATCTGCAAAAGAGTTCCAGCACGGAGTAAACTTCGCTTCTGCCGGATCTGGAGTACTTAACAGTACAGTAAGACAAACAATTAATGCTTTCGTCCATTAATTATTCATAAAATTTCACGCATTTGATCAATACACTCAGTAAGTTCTTGGCATGCACCTCTCTGTTCCTAGGATATATAGATCAAATGCGCACGTCGATTTGAAGAGGTTGATATCTGTAAATTAATCAACAAATTAATGGATAGTTTCATATAATTAGGCTCATATTTGAAATCAGACCAGAATAAATTTATGACCATGATTGTTAATTAAGTACATTGGTTTAACTTTTATATCTGTTCGTTGACATTTCAATCAACACAATTTTTGTATGTTAATTATAGTTGATTCAGGCTTTATGACCCATGGTAGAAGGTTAGTAATCTTTTTTTTTTTTTTTTGCATTCCATCTCAAAACCTGATATGCAATTCATGTTTACAAAGCAAAAAAAAAAAAAAGCAATTGAAGGATCTCACCATCAAAATATTTCATTATGTAGTTCTTGTAATTAATACATCATCACAAAGGCGAAGGATGATTCTAAAGAATGTCAATTTTACGAATGCAACAGGGTGACGGCATTTTAACCATGGCTACCCAAGTCAAATATTTCGCAAACACAGCCAGTGCTGTAAAGCAAGTATATGGTCCAACTCTGGCAAAAACTTACCTCGAGAAGTCTCTCGTCGTTGTATCCACCACAAACAATGATTTATCCGCTTATTACATTGCTACAGGTGCAGCAGAACAGAACCAAAACAAGAAATTTATCGCCGATCTTGTAAAGAAGTTCACAGAACATCTAAAGGTAGTCTCTAGATCTCCCTAGCTATTAGTTGGCATGATATCATTGCATTTATTATCTTTTTATTAGGATCAGTATGTATACATATTTTTATCACTCAAAAAATTATATATAGAAGTAGTTGTAATATACTAATATTAAGAAAAGAACCAAGTGACCTATCCATCTCATTTGACATAATTCATCTAGTATTCCAGTACAAAAGAAAGTAAAAAGCACAAAAACTTAATTGCCTTGATTCAGAGAGAGAAGGGTAAAACTGTGGCCATGTGGCTAACTAATAAAACAAATTTAGATATACAAATCTAGCTTCCAACTTCTGTCAGAAATGTGATCCTCGAGTTTGTCAGAAGTAGCAATGCTTAATTTGGGAGTAACCGTTGACGGATCCAATTTTTACTTGTCAACTAGTTTAAAGAGAAGGGGAAACCAAGCTGACAGAGTGGAAAGCACCAAGCAAAAGGCAACTCTGAGAGAGAGAGAGAGAGAGAGAGAGAGATGGACAGAACGTGGGAAACTAAGAATTGAGAGAGGTCTTACTAAACAGAGTGATGATTATTTAGAAAATATTTATATTTAATGATAAAATTATTTATATTTTATATTATTAAAATTAAAAATTATATAAGTTATATTTTTATTTGTGCAACAAAGTTTTTTAATTTGAATTTTTTTATAATTATTTAGAAAATAAAAGTGATAAATACTAACTATAAATAACACATACAAATTCAGTTATAAATAAATTATCAATTTAGTATAAATACTATTAGTATACAGATAGCTGATGCAAAATGTGAAATGTAATAATAATTTCTCTTTTATTAAATAGGACTATAAATTTATTTTCTCATAACACCTTCCTTGATTGAATGGTTCAAATTGTTTCCAATTTTTTCTCCACTAAAAAGCTCCCCTAGAGCAATGGATCTATATTCTTTACTACGTTGTACCGTGCAGCGTAGCGTATTTTCCATCCAATCGCATTAAAATTCGTACAAAATAAATTTTAAAAAATATTTTATAATCTATCCATCCGTATAATATATAATATATAATGCAGCAACAAAAGATCAGGATGAGCAATTCTCTTCGGAACCATCAGTATTTTAGCCCAGTAAATTTGGTTTATGGGTCTTTTCTTTTTTTTTGACAGAAGAGGGCCCGGAGCTGAGCCTTTGAAATTTAGTGTACAAAAAAGCGGTATCTTTGAGGTACAATTACTCACCACAAGATTTTTCTTTATCAAGACCAAATAAGAAAATCAAATGAGTACCATTTATTGTAGTAAAAAACTGAAGATGAATTTATTGATTATTACATTCAAGCTTAAATAAAGAATATAAAATGCACAGCAAAACAATCTGAGCTATAAATATATAGTTTTAAGCCGACTGAATCTTTTAATTACGACTTAATTAACTAATTTCTTTATATTAATCGGTGAGACCAGATCCTTGGAACCAAAGAGCTGAAAATGAACTGTTAAATTGTAGCTAGACTGTGTTGGATGAAACCAATCCCAAAACAAATACTGAGTCCTGTTTGGGCAGTAGGTTGCGTTCGTTGTGCATTGCGCTGCTCCATTGAACTTCCCAGCACCGCAACAAGCGCTTTCGAGCTCCTTAAATCCTGATAAATCGATCGATTTATGATCAAAAAGATGAACAAAGCACAAGTTAGGTATCAGAGTAATAACTCTTGACCTCTCTAATAAGCTAATGAATTAAATGACAACAATTAAATTAATAGTGTCAACTAAATAACTGAGCAAGATCTATATATCAACTTAGTTATTTTATTAACAAATTAAGGTCTTACCATATGCATCTGGTGAAGCTGAAACCTTGGCCAACGCATCGATAGAATTAAAGTAAGAGTACTTAAATCCAGCGAGCTGGTTGCTGAGTTGTTGTATGCGGGGCATGGCGACCGCATTGAACTGTGCTGATATTTGGTTCAGCACATCGACACAGCCACCGGTAGGGTTTCGGTTCCTTAGATATGGCACACAACCGACCGAGCTCGTTCCTGTTATCGCAAACTTCCTTGCCCCGAGCTTGTAAATCGTCTATATTATGTGACATTAATTAAAAAAAATTAATGTTTTTCTAATCATTTGGTTGGAAGTAATATCTATTACGAAAATGATTAAATTATGATAAAAAAATTTCTTAAATTAATTGAATTTTGTTTTGTGGGGTTGTTAAAGGGATGAGCTGGCACAACCATATTATACTAATTGCTTGCTTGTTTAATTTTCCAACATTTGTTCAAACTACCATTAATGTATTACTTAATCCCATTTTTTGCATGTGGTTAATTAATTATAATGAAGAAGCTCGGTTCTTATTAATTGTACCCTTGGATAATTTTGTACCCTCTACTAATGATTAAATTGCATTGCACATAATTGTTTGGTTAATTTCTTCAACATTCTATTCCAGGATTATTTCTGTAAGATCGTGCGTAAAGGAGGTTAATTACCGTTAGATGACCGATAAACTCGTCAACAAGATTCGAGACGAATTGGGTATTTTCTGTGCTGTTTGCAGCTCCAGTTGCAGAGAAATATGCAAACATGTCATTGTTTGCAGTTACAAAGTAGAAAAGAGACTTTGCAACAGAATCATTAACCGTTTTTCCACCAAACTGTTTTGTTAGAGCTTTCTTGGTGTTTGCAAAGTAGTTAACTTGAGTCGCCATGTTTAATGTTCCATTCCCCTGGTAATTAAGTTGTGTAATTAATCAATAAATTAACATCACTACACTGAAAAAAAAGATGCATAAAAAGAATAAATAATTGAGTATGGATTTCTGAATGAGTATTATCAGACTCCATATTAAAAATATGAAATATGAGTATGAGTCTTAAAAATATGGTAAATCACATTCAAAAGTGATGATTTCTTAATGAAAATTATTAGACTCCATAGATATGAAACCCTGAATACTGATAGATTATTCTAGCTTCCAGAAAAACAGAAAAACAAAGAAAAGGAATAGTGATAGAATCTTAATTACAGTAGTTTGAAGTATTCCTGAGCCGGCCGAAGCGAAGCTGACACCTCTCTGCATTTGTATCGCGCTTTTAGTCGAAAGATATGGTGGTGGGCTTTTCTTAAAGCCGAGGTTCATTGCTGAAAAATTGACACAGAGAAGAACAAACAAATGTTAATTGTATAATTAACTAGTATTTCTCAAGGAAAACATAAAATGTTCCTACTGAAATTAAGCTTGTGTGTTCTACATTTATAATTTTTTTTCCTAATTTTAATTTCCTATATTGTTGAGCTGGTCATAAATATGCTGCCGGGGCATGCATTTTTGTTTTCTAATTTATTGGAATGCTGACGAAGTATCCAATCTGGAAAAAGCATTCTCATGGGAAACATTATTGGTTAAAATCAAGGCATGATGAAATTTTGAAGTTTGAAGTGGGAATTTGAAATTTTGCTTGATTGAGAACCATCCGAAATGGTGTAATCATAAGTTTTTTTTTTTTTTTGAAGAAAAGTGTAATCATAAGTTTAGGCTTCCACTGTAGGTTCATAGGCACAAAGTATTTTAGTCTCAGAGCTCTAAGGAGTACCTAATTATTAGGGGTAGTATTTTTCTAATGAGATGGTTTTTTGTTTTAAAATGTGCATTAATTTATGCTGTGCTACCGTTTATGTTTAACACAGCTAGTACTTAATTAATCCCTTTTTTACTGTTATGAAATTGGTATTTAAGATAGTTGATTGGCTTGTAAAAAGGAATATAAGTAATACCACCATTAATTTCTTGTTACAAGGATATCTGTGTACTAACTTCTTTAATTGCTAGTTATAACTAAAAGCATATATACAATCTCTTTCCATTTTAGTTGGAAATTTATATTAGTTGGATTTCATTTAGATCCTGAAACATATAGAGTTTATAAAAAAAAATTATATTATAAATTTTTTTTAAATTATATTATAAAAAAACAAAAAATAATTTATTTGAAGCAACAACAATAGAGACTTTCTTATACAAAACTAAAAATGACAAGCTAGCTAAGTAAACAAGATTGTAAACATTTTATCAAATACAAGAATTCTTGTTGTTTTTTTTTTAAATTAGTTTGAAATCAAATAGTGTTATGTTTGTTTGTACACTGCTACTTTCTTTGTTAATGGAGGAAGCATCCAATTCCAATACTAGTCATTTACTGTAGCACTTACTTTTGTAAGACTTTTTTTTTCCTCTCCTTTAATTATGCTGTCGCACTTGCATGCATGGGGACCATAATAGGTAACTCATCAATTCAACGTATGAGTAAAGTCTGAGTGAGCTTAAATTCACAAAAAGTTTGATAAATTTAACTCAAAAATCAATTAAATCGATTTCAAATGATAAATCTAATTTGCTCAATAAATTATTTATACAAAATCTTGCATAATACAAAAAATTTCTATTTTTAGAGTTTTTTAAGTATTTGTTTCGGATTTTTTTTTAAAATGATCAATTCTAATATATAAACATTTATTATTTTATTATTTGGAACCATCTTAAAAAATCTGAAAAAAAATAGTTAGAAAACTCCAACAATGAAAAAATTTCGGTATCGTATAAGATTTTGATATGAAAAATTTATTGAATTATTTGGATTTATCGTTTGAAGCCGTTTTGATAGTTTTTTGAGTTAAGCTCACCAACTCCCCTGGTGAGCTTAAGTTTACATATATATATATATATATATATATATATATATATATATATATATATATATATATATATACATACACACTTTTGCTAATCGTTATCATTTCGGCCGAAATGCTAACGATCCAAATTTTAATTTTGCGTATTCAAAATTTCGATTCAAGTAGTTCATCATATCAAAATCTTGTAAAATATTAAAATTTATCATTTTTATGATGTTCTAACTATTTTTTTTATTTTCAAAGATAGCTCTATTTGGCTCAAAATAAATAAAAATAAAAAATATTTGTATGTCAATTAAGGTCATATTTGAAAATTCGAAAAAAAAGTTAAAAAAACACTAAAAATGATAAATTTTGATATTCTACAAGATTTTGATATGAAGAATTTATTTAGCTACTTACATCGAAATTTTGAACACAAAAACTTAAAATTTAGATTACTAATGTTTCGGTCAAAACGTTAATGATAGCATATTAGCAAAATTATATATATATGTATATATGCTAGCTAGCTACATGCTCAAAGCTTTAGGTTTGAGTGCGTTTCTCAATCCTAATATCCTATGTAACCAAGGGGATTTCAATTAGGGTATCATAATTAAATTTCATGCATCATGCTATATATACATAACTTTATCCTTCAAAGATCATGCATGATATTATTACATAAATAGTATGGATGAAGAATATTTATATATCTCGAACTTTTAGTAATTCTTACTTGAGATTAGTACATAACCTATTAATTAATTATTAACCTAAAATTCGTGTTTGTGAAATCTGAATAGAAAATGACAATAACCGTTGATTTAATCCTGGCAACTATGCCCCGATCATACAAGTACACAACCTATAAACATGAAATTATGTTTTTATGTTGTATTTATTATATACTTTTTTTCTCTAGCTAATATCTAGATATCTTCATGCAAACAATATAATACAAGCACAGTTACTGTATAAGTAAACTACCAAACCAACTATATCTGAAGCAAAGTATTTCCCTAAATATACTATTACTAGGAGCAACGAAAATGGGCTGAACATTTCATTCAAAACAAATATTAAGTTTCACGAAAGTAAGAAAAGAAAATGCTTCAATTATGAAAAATGCAAGAAAAATTAAGTACCAATGAAGTCAATTCCGTTGAAACCGTTACTGAACCTCCCGGTGGGAACCTGACCCGGGAAATCGATGCCGTTGTATGGAAAATTCGACTTGTCAGAGATAGGAACATTAAGGTAGTTGTTATTACCGACATCAGCTAGTGAGTCGCCAAATACAAAGATAGCCGGTACCGGCTTGCTCTCGACAGTGTTAGAACAGAAAATTAGAGTTAGAACCACAAAAGAAATGGCAGAGAAGGTAGAAGAAGCCATTTGTTTTGTTGTGTGAAAAATTGAAGCATATGTACCTAGCTAGGAGTTGGGTATATGTACCTAGCTAGGAGTTGGGTATATGTATAGCTGGAATCTAATTGTTGTTCATGCATGTGCTCTCTTTTGATTTTCTATATATAGTCAGACCTAGATAAATTATCCATTTTTTTTTTAAGAAGAAACTAGAAATGTGGACCAAATTAGTTTATAGAACCAAGTCTATACAATTAGTCAACGAGAATATTTATACTATGTACATAACTAGATATAATTATTGTCTACTTTCCCATTGTATATAAAATTTTGTAAGATCTATTTTTAAAATTTTCTATCTATTTTTTCGAATTTTTTTAAGATGACTCCAATAATAATAATAAAATAATAAATTTTTGTATATAAAAATAGACCATTTTAAAAAAATATTGAATAAATAGTTAGAAAACTTTAGTATCATACAAGATCTTGATATTGAGCAACTTAAATTTTTCGTTTGAAATTGATTTAATAGGTTTTTGAGTTAAGATCACTAAGAGACTCCGTGCTCCTAGAAGCACATTAGCTTTACTTATGATAATTGTACCCTTTAACTATATTTCTTATCTACACCCTATATGTATTTATACTTTTTTTCAGAAAGTATTTATATTTAATGGTAAAAATATTTATTACTTATATTACTATGATTAAAAATTATCTCAACTATACTATTTTTTTGATGTAGCAAGCAGATAGTAAGTCGGCTATATGTTTATTTGTGCAACAAAAATTTTAACTTAAATTTTTATATAATCATTTAGAAAAAACTGATAAACATCTTCTATATTAACTAAGAATATTTATAAATTCAAATATAAGTAAATTATTTATTTAATATAGATATTTTTAGTGTACAAAAGAAGTGTAAAACGTAAGGTTCAAGAATAATATCTTAAAATAAAAATAGAAGTTGAAGAAAAAACCTTAACTATAAGTATTCTTACCATTAGATATTAGATTACGGATAAGAAAGCAAACTAACCAAAACAAAATTTAAGTATAAGAGATATTAGATTATCTATCTTAGCTAGCAATTCCTTATTAATTTTTCAGCTCTATTTTACTCTCATAATAAGCTTCATTGTTGACACTGTTTTTTGAGGGAAAAAAATTTATTAGATTCCTTCTTTCTAATTAAATTTTCCAGCATCTAGCTAAAGAGCAACATTATATCCCAATGCTTTTTTTTTTTTTTTGTTTTGGATTGATTTTGTCAATTCTCTCAACGTCTAATGTCGTGATAGGAGATAAGTACAAAATAACTTATTGACTTCATCCAATACTCTTCCATAACTCAATTATATGCGTGACAGGATTATAGATCAGTGCTTTTTTTTTTCTAAATTAGTTTGAGCTAGTAGTTTATATTAATTGTAACAGTTGCCATGCAAACACATTTAGTTAACAGGATGATATTGTTTTTATTATTTAATATATAATAAAACCTCAAGATTTAAGAGGGTAGAGCATGCCAACATTTAACGGTTCGTTCGGGAAATCAAGTAATAGTGTTAGAATAATACTATTAGAATAGTAAAAGTAGAATATCAATATTTAGAAGAGTGAACAGAAGAGTATTATTTTTAAATTCTTTGGAAGAGTAAAAATATTATTTGATAAGAAATTGAGAATTTTTTGCTATTTAGTGCATCAAAAATAAGTATTATTTCTCTATTTTACCATTGCATCTGAATAGCAAAAGAGACTCTTCTAGACACTATATATTTCATTTCTCTTCAGCATTTGACACAAATTATGAGCTGAAATAGACATTCTTTGACTATCCTGTTTCAAATATTAAGTGCCAAATAGATTAAAAATTAATACAGAATTACTATTTTAGCATAAATTACCCTCCGGTCCATTGCCACATCTCTTTATTTGACTCTTTTAATGATCACTTTTATACGAAATTTGGAATGATTGCATGGAATGCGATGCGCAAATTACCTGGTGAGCAGGCGGGATCTTTCAGTAATTAATCAATTGTTGAACCACATGAAGGCCTGAACATTGAAATTAGCATGTGATACACGCAATGAATGAATGAAAAATGATTTTTCATTTGCATTTCCAGAAGGGAATGAGACTTCGCATGTATTTATTATTTTTCTACAGTTTGATGCTTAAATTAGTCCAATTTCGCTGGCCTGCAATAAGCTGCCTGCTTGCGCGTATATATATATATATATATATATATATAGTAAATTAGCATGCTCCTAAAAGAACAGAGCTCTTTAATATTTTTAATTCAATAATCTATCAAATCGACTTTAAATAAAAGATTCAAATTACTTAATAAATTTTTCATATCAAAATCTTGTAAGATACCGAAATTTTTTATTTTTAGGATTTTCTAACTATTTTTTTCGAATTTTTTAAGATGACTCTAATAATAATAATAAAATAATAAATTTTTTCATATAAAAATATGCCATTTAAAAAAAATATGAAACAAATAGTTAAAAAAAACTCCAAAAATAGAAAGAAATAGTATCCTACAAGATTTTAATATGAAGAATTTATTGAGTAATTTAGATTTTTTGTTTGAAGTCGATTTGATATGTTTTTGAGTTCGGAACATAGAGAGAGAGAGAGGGGGGGCTAAAATGTAATGTGTTGCAAAGATGAACTCATGTAACGGCTCAAAATTTCTAGTTTGAAAATAAAAATGATCAATCTAAACCGTTCAATATTATCTCCATACTAAAATCTTATAGAATATTAAATGTTACATTTTTTTTAAAAAATTTGCTATTTTTTGGATGGAAAGAAAATCAATTGATTTGAGGATTTTCGAGCATCCAATAAGAAAATCTGAAAAATGTAAAATTTGATATTCTACAAGATTTTAATATAGATATTACATTGAATGGTTCGGATTGATCATTTTTATTTTTAGATTGAAGATTTTGAGTCATTGTACTGACCCATCATGCAGTACGTTGTATTTTAGTCTTCATATATATGTATATATATTAATTTTGTAGCTGGGAATATATTGCGTGCACACCAAAGGATAAATCATTAATCATGAGTCAAATGTCATGATATTAATTAATTATGCTAATATGCTTTGAAAGGAAATGTTTTTATTAGCGAGTAAATGATATCGTCATTATGCAGCAATGCTGACATAATAATACTTACCTAGTCTATCCTTCTTTTTCTTTTATTAATTTATATATATATATATATATATATAGAGTACTGCGCCATATCGAATAAACCAAATTAAGTAGCAAGCATCTTAATTACTAGTTGATTAGAACTTTCTAGAAACTTATTAGAGAGTTATATACAACGAGTAAAGCTAGCTTGAGCTTAAGCTTATCAAAGAATTAGATAAATTTAACTCAAAAAATTATCAAAATAGCTCCAAACGTTAAATTTTTATATTAAAATCTTGTAGAATACAAAAAATTTCTATTTTTAGAGTTTTAAGTATTTTTTATATTAAAATTTTTATATCCGAGTAGCTCAATAAAATTTTTATATTAAAATCTTGTAGAATACAAAAAATTTCTATTTTTAGAGTTTTAAGTATTTTTTTGACATTTTTTTTCAAAATGACTAATTCTAATAAATAAACATTCATTATTTTATTATTATTTTGAAATCATCTAAAAAAATCCGAAAAAATAGTTAAAATAGTTAGAAAACTCTAAAAATGAAAATTTTCGGTATCCTATAAGATTTTGACATAAAGAATTTATTTACTCAGATTTGTCATTTAGAGCCGTTTTGATAGTTTTTTGAGTTAAGTTTACTAACCCTTTTGATAAGTTTAAGTTCATGTTAGCTTTACTTTATATACAACTAATTTTCACTTTTCGTGCAACTGTAACTTTTGCCTTATATTTTGTGTGGAAGTTTTAACTAGCTGCTTGATAATAGTTCAATTAATGGCGTTGTATCAATGTATATGAAAGTTATAGGATTAAATTTCTGATTGATAGAAGGTACTTGTCAACACAACAAAAAAAATCATTCATACTATTGTCAAAAAAAAAAAAACGTTTAGGCGGTAAATTGTTTGGAGTAATTTAAGTTTGATAACCCTTTCATTGTAGTAAACAAAAGACAGTCGTTTTTATACGCAATCTGTAGGTGTCTTTTGACTTAAAAACTATTTTATAGAAGAACAACCATTCAATGAGTTGCTATCAATTAAGAAAGTAACCTTAATACTTATATAATAAACAAAACCACATATATATGATAAGATTTACGTTGTCAGTGTCATCGACATCAATTTTCATGTCAATTTCCTCAACTAATTATTCAACTATCCTGGTGGACTTAATTGTAGTTTGAAAACGGACATGATATTACAATGAATTATAGAAGTTTATTCGCAGTGACGGAGCTTAAACAAAAATTTAGGAGAGATCAATCAACGGAAAATAATATTATTTAATTACTCATATTAAAAATAATAGTAGTAAATTAAATTTGGTCACATTACTAAGCTTTATAATTAAGGACTGAGTTTTTTTTCATTGTTTTAAAACAATGTTAGTAGACAATTATCTACTCCCCAAAAACAATGTAATTACCATTTAACCTGTGATCAAATTTAAGTTATAGTCCAACAAGATTAATCAAAATTTGAGAAAGAGATGTTCCATTTTTCCGTGAGAAACAAGAAAAGAAAAAAAATAATAGTGGATGAATTCATTAATTCTCAAACAAATATAATAGACAGGACCACTTAATGCCAAAAATAAATATTAACCTTACAAAAACCTATACACCTTTATAAAGTTACAAAATCAGGAAGGGGGGCACTGTCCATTCTGACCTTTGATAAGCTCCGTCAGTATCCATTCAAGTACTATATAAAATAAAATTTAAGGAAAAATATTGATTCTTTCATCTCAAATTATTTTGCTTGGACTATTTATTTAGTTGTGGTATTTTGCTGACATTATTTATTTTCTTTCTACCAATGAAATGTAAATCCATTGGTGTTATTTTCAATTTTTCTCTTCTAGTATGCTCTTGGCGGCATAAACAAAATAATAGTTACCAGATCTTAGTATTTTCATGTGGATCGCCCATTTTGGTTGTTGAAATTTAATTTTCAGTGCAATATCAGAACCCTAACACAATCATGAAGACAAGGTAACTCTAAACTGAAACTATTATTGATCTGATTTGATCTCAACTTGACCTCACTCGAGAGAAAATAGGGTTGACCCAAATAATTATACTTTTAATGTTTAATTTTGAAATTTTATACTAATTAAAATTTATTTACATACTAATTAAGATTAATTATATATTAATTAAAATCAATTTATATAAAAATATAAGAAAATAATTATTAAAAGCTTTATCAATTTACTTGAATCAGGTCGGATCGGATAAAAAATATAATTAAATAATGTTGACCCAACCTGATCTATTGACACCCCTAGTTAAACCACACTTAATTCTGATCCAACTTGTGCATCCCCTGGATTTTTGATAAATTCAAATAACTAATTTATGCAGAATCCCATAAAAAAAAAGTTGTCCGTTTATGGGTTGTTCTAATAACCAATTCAAATAATTTTTGTTCTAATTATTGATATTTTCAAAGATATCAACATCATAACATGGACAAGTTTTTTGGTTTTTTTTTCAAATGTACCTTTCTTGGAGAAAATTTTCAATTGAAAAGAGATCTGAGGGTGACATGCAATACCACTGGAATTTTTAACATAATTGCCAGATTTTTCTAAATACTCTTTAAAGTCATAGAAAATCAGTGCTTGAATAAACAAGGGAATCAAATCAAAAGGTGATGAGAATGAGAGGTCATGATGACTGACATTAACTAGAGAGTTGAATTATGATTGTATATACAATTTCTTCTTTGAATTTGAATCAGCTGTTTTCATATTTTTGTTTGCTTATACAGCACTGACATAGGATGTATAACTTGGACAAATTCTCATCAAAGAAAAGAGGGAACAAGTTATTGATTATATTGTGACATTGTTGACTTTTCATGTCTTAACACTTCATACAAGCAACCAACCCCCCCCCCCCCCCCCCCCCCCCACCACCCTCCTCCTTAGGGGGTGAGAAAATAAATATAATGTAAACAACACATTTAAATGAAATAAAATAAAATAAAGAAGACAAACATACATGATATAAGCTGTTAAAAGAGCCTGTCCTACTTTGTTTCTGCAATTATGATTGGTTTTGAAATTTATTCTTATCAACAAATTAAAGCTTCTAAGTTCTTGCTAGATAGTCGTCGCCAATTTCTACTCAATTCATAACTTCTTTGAAGAATTGCCTTTTTAAGAACCTGATTTGGGCTTAGAGATATTAAAATTCAAATATACAAGCTTATTTTCTTTTGGGGAAAAACTTAGCTGGGTTTTTTATTTAAGAAAAGTATTATTTAAAATTAAATAAATAGAAATATTATATAAAAAATTATAAATATAGAAAGGTCGGATTTTTTAAATTCGTCCCCAAACCATACGAAGCACCGTATTAGCATTTCTTTATACAAAATAATATTTTATTAGAGACAGATTTTTAAAATTCGGCTCTTGATTTGGGCGAAAAAAACTCAAACCGACCCTTAAAAAGGAAGGTCCAAATTTCTAAAGTTCAATCCTTAGTTTGCGTTTTTTCGGCCAAAACTAAGGACCGGATTTTGAAATTCATCCCTTTTTTTTTAATTTTTTTATGTCGAACTGATAATTTTTTTATTTCCAATTCTTACAACATCACACTCAAAATTAAAATTAATAACTATTCATTATTAAAATATTTGAAAAATTAAATAAGAAAATCAATGCTCCGAAAATAATATATAGTATGTTATTAATTATTATCCGTTATTAAATATATTTTTTTTAAAATTTAATAATTTTAATAATTTCTGCATGTCTCATAAAGAACAGTTAAAATTAGAAATAAAAAAAATAACTTCAGACGATATATAAAAAAACTCCTAAAATTTCAGAAAATTAAATCCTAAGTTTAGAAGGCCTAGACGGTATTTTTTGGACCTGAAAACGTTCATTGAGGGTTACACCAAATAATGAATATAGATTGTTTTACGAGCTTTTCGAATTGATATTAAAGATTTTGTACAGACTTTTCTATTAAAAGTTATGTATGTTTGAAACTCGACATTTTATTTACATTTTTTTAAATATTCAAGAGCTTTTATATATCATCTGAAATTATTTATTTTTGTTTCAAGCTTTGACTATCTTTTATAAGGCATGCAAAAGTAAATTAAATTATTAAATTTCAAAAATATTTTTTTAATAAATGATAATGATCAATAACATATAATGTATATATAGAAATTATTGAATTTATTTTTTAATTCTATGTTGCACCGTATATTTTTAACTATGTTGATTTTTTTCAAATTTTATGTAATTGAAATATAATACCGTATAATTTTCAATTTTTGTTCTCAACAAAAAATAAAAATTTAACTAAAGTGAACGAGTCGGTTTTTTAAAATCCAAAAAGGAGGAGCCAATATTTTTGAAATCAGGCCCTTAGATTTAGCTGAAAAAACCCAAATCAAGAGCTGTACAATTTATCTCTACATACTAAAATATTATTTTATATAAAAAAATATTAATACAATGTTCCTTATAATTTAGGGACGAATTTTGAAAATTCAAATATCCTATATTTATAATTTTTTATATAATTTTTCTATTTACTTAATTTTGAATAATAATATTCTTAAATAAAAAAATTCGGAAACCTAGCTTCATTCAATATTCAGACAGAATATCTCTCTTCAGGCTTTACAAGAGTTGGGACAATTTCAACTTGAAGTACAGGAGGGAAACTTTAGTATTACGCAGACCAGTCATGGTGCATACTGGAAATGGGCTTCCAATAAGCTATTCACATGCAAATCAGCATACTATACATTATCACATAGCCCAACCATGAAAATCAGTATCCAATTTATATTAATTAAGAATAATGTTAATCCGGATTAGCAAAATTGCTATTCCGTGTTTGAATGGGTAGATAGCTATTTCAAATCATTGAAATAGTGAATTAATTTTACTATTTTACTATTTCAATTAAAATGTTGAGTTAGCTACTATTTTAAATTATTAGAATAGCTACTAATCTCACTAACTCACTCATTCATCCAAACACACAAACCCCTATTTCTTTCTTTAAAAACAAATTTTGTTTCACTTTTAAGCTGAAAACCATTCACTATTGGTAAAATTGCAATGCCTTAAGCTAAGAAGAAAGGAGGGCTACATTCTTTTCCATACTGACTGGTTCTTCTCAAAGGAAAAGCTATAAATTTTTATGAATTATTGCAGGAAATTTAGCTGATGCTTTTTAGGTATAAACATGGGATCTCTGCTATATAATAGAACAAATCAGCATTTAACAGTTTCAGTGCTATGCCAGTTGAAAGACAGACAAGGTCCAATATCGATCATAACCAGTTAAGTGTCGGGAGAAACCAACCAGTACAGTAAACATCTAAAGACATTGATTTTGGGTTAATTCCATCTCTCAAAATGCCATCAAAATACAAAAAGAGAATTCCTGGTTGTACTGAACAGTCTTATATTGTCAATTTGGCAGCTAATAGAAGTTTCAGAAAGTAGATACCAGTTCGAGTCCACTTGTTTCGAAGAGTGCTTAGTGCTTCAATGTGCAATTATGCAACAATTCGATCAGTATTTGGCTAAAACATTCATGAGTATGGCAATTAAGTTTTGATTTATCTAAATTTGCCGCCGTTATCCTGATACTGCAATCAAAAGGACAAAAAAGAAAAAGGATATCCAAACTGGTATGGTACCATACCATTCTAACAGTACTATATAAGACCGATATTGAAATCGAGTATGCTAATTATTGCAGAGTCCAAACAGCCTTCCTTATTCTCAATTTTACAAAGTTCAGTAAATTACTTTAGTATATAAATTGACTTTGTACTAGGTACTACACCAAAACTATATTGCTCAAGACATACTTATGTGAAATCACTAATAGTTCATGAAGTACTATTCTGCATTTCTACACAAAAACAATTTGCTCAGAGAATTATATTTTTTGTTATAAAAATAGAGGTCAAATCATTCAACTTTAAATGTTCATATGTAATTCTCTATCTGAATTTCAACCTTCAGATTCTCATGCAGAAGACATTGTCTTTGCAGCACATTCATAGAGAATTACTGATATGGATAAAGATAAACTTCAGAAAAGAGATGCAGTTATCATCTGTATACCACAGAATACTCTCGCAACTCCAGAGAAACAAACAAAAACCAATTTGTAAATTTTCCTAAATACTTCAAAAATAACCTTACATCTACCTAGAGTTTAACAAATCATAAATATTTCTGGAGAAAAATTCACAGATATTTACCTCAATCCAGTACTAATTCCAGTCCCAACAATTAATCTCAAATCATTCAGCCGACAACAGTCTCCTGTGTCACTGCATCTTCACTGCCGTCTTCTCTCCCTCGGCACCTTGCCGCCTCTCAAACTCCTGTACAAGCTCAGGATCCACATTCTCCTCAGGTTCCCATGTTTTCTCCTCTAAATCAATCCATTTAACCAAATACTCCTTCTTCCCTCCTTCCACCTCCCGCTTCCCCACCACCGCCTCTGCCACCCCGTACTCCAACCCTTCCTCGTAATCTCTCACCAAATCCTCCGCTACCAATTCCGCCTTCACCCATTCCCTCTCCCCTCCATCCCTCCAATCCACTAAGTACTCCCGGTACTTCCCCTCGCCCCTCCCATCCACCACCTTCTCCACCTCCCCCCACTCAAACACCACCTTCTCCAGCTCAGCTGCTGCCCCCTCCAAACCCAATCTCCTCCCAAATGCCGCTGGGTTACCTTTCGGTGTTGCCACCAGAACCTCCTTCACCAATTCTAACGGGGTTCTTCCCCTACCATCCGGTATATCCGGATCAGCACCAGCTTCCAATAATGCCTTCACTGCCGGTGGCCGTCCATAACCAGCCGCCACGTGGAGAGGAGTTAACCCGCCACCAGCTCGCTCGAGCTTGTTCACATCCGCACCAGCTTCAGCTAAAATTTTTATGCATTCTTCCGAGCCAAGACCTGCTGCAAAATGCAGAGCCGTACGGCCATCTGGATCCTCTGCATCAGGATCACGAGATATGGAATCGTCAGAAAGAAGGCTTGATAGTGCCGCTGCATCGGCTTTTTTGGCAGCCGTCCACCAGGGTGTCTCGTACTCAGCGACCACATCTGCTGCAATGCCGTCAGCCGGGACCCACGACGGAGTGTGGCCATCCTTCCATTCTATCAAGTACTCTGTTGAGACAGCAGTTGTTACGGTGCCGTCATCAGCAAATATAGGCGACTGCACTGTCCGTCGGCCAATTATGCGGTTCACCTCTCCATATGCTTCTTCTTCTCTGACTTCTTCTATCAGTGCTTGATTTTCCTTTTCCTTTTCTCTCTGGGGGTACTGATCTTGGAAGAAAGCAGAGCTAATGCAGAGACGGAGACGGTGATGAGGCGGGAATGCGCGACGAGTGATGGAGATTGGACAGGAGGAAGGAGGGATGAGCGGGTTTGGTAGAAAGATTTTGAGACGAGAGAGGGAAGGGTTTATGAGCACTCCCTCCATTTGTGAGTGTGATTGTGAGGCTGAGAATAAGAGCACAAAAAGAGTGTGTGCATGGATGCTGGAACGAAAGTTTGATTTCTGATGATACGAGTGGATAAGGAAGAAGATGAAATTGGATTCTCTTAATTACTTTTCTTTTTTTTTCCCTTGTTCTTCAAAGAAATTCTCTCAGCCTCAAAATTTTACAACGAAATGGGCTGAGACATGTCATGGACCGGGCTGAGCTGAGTTGAGCTGATATTTACAAGAAGAAGGCTCAATGGAAATTGCATCAGATAATCAGAGGCAAATCAAATGACAATAATAATCGTGACCTTCAAAAAATTTAAAATTTAAATTTAATATATAGGCTTAATCTAAATCATGTCTATAAAAAAGAATAAAATTTGGTGTATGTTTCATTATATATTAAGTGATTTGGGTTCTCAATGGTTTGAGATGAAGGGTCCTTAATATATTAATAAGTGATTTCCAAATTATATGAAATCTGATTTGTAAGGATATCTATATGTCCAATAAAATAAATATATATTTTCTAATTTTGTTTGAATTAATTTGAAATTTTATTATTGAGATTGTTCAAGATAACCATATTATAAAATCCCTTTCCAAATATTATAAATACATGAAGAGAGTTAAAACTTTCAAACTCTTTAATCCTGTCACGTCATCTATATCTCTATCCATATAATGTCATTTTTTTTTGTTCTCACGTATTATAATCGAATGACTCTTGTAGTTTTATATTCCTCTAAAAGATTGATGTGTCTGAACCGATATTTTTTTATGTAAGAAAGTAAATAATAAAAATAAAAAAAAAGGAAAATAGAAAACGTTTGTTTAAAAATAAGAAGGACGGATTACTCTCTCTTATCCGTGATTTTATTTTTTCTTTCAACGGTCGAAAATTTAAAAAAGAGAACAGATGGGGAAGAAAATATTGTCCAAAACGGTGGGACAAGGCCGTCCGAGATGGACAGAGAAAGAAATCTCGTCCGTGCGTTTGTAAATGGACGTTGATAGATTACCCATCCAACTCATGCATCTGTCACTTCACGCACGGCTCCCCCCACGCGCGCAACAGTGCGGACAGGTTACTTATTCCCGTCCCTCGTTGAAGACAGTGCGCCATGCCACGCCATGCCACAGAGGATCCCAACAATAGGACGGGAGTGAGTACACTGTCCACCCCGAAGACCGTGCCTCCCACCCCCAGACCGCGCGCCATGTGGCAAGGGTGCCCAGATGGACAGTGTACTATGGTGCGTCCCAGGCGGTGGGTGGGTATATATTTACCCGTCCCCCAATCCGTCCCCAGCAAATCCTCCTTCTTCTTCCTCCCTTTTCCTTCTCCTTCTCCACCGAAATCCCCCTCTCCACCTCTCCACCAAATCCCTCCTCCTCCTTCCCCCCTCACGACTGCCGCCAGATCCAACACCGTCGTCGATTTGTCTCAGTCATCATTGGTCCGTACCTGTCGCCTTCTTGCCTTCTCATCTCACGCGAGGTATTTTTTTTTAAAAAAAACGAAATTTATTTATTATTGTAATTGGGTAATAGTAATCTAAAAATAATAATACAATTTGTTAGATTGGTGTCGTAAAAAATATTAACTGCAATTTATTGTAATAATTATGTACTTTAGTTTTTTATTGCATGATCAATTTTAACTGTAATTTATTATAACTATGTAGCTTAATTTTTTTATTGCATGACCAATTTTAATTGAATAATTGAGTAGAAATATGTACTTGAAATGATTATTAACATGCTTTATAGTAAAAATAATTTAACTATAATTTAATCGATTTAAAATTTTTTAGAAATTTTTGTTTGGTTGCATTATCAAGTAGTAACATGTTTATTTAATTTTCATCATCAATGTCATTATTTAAAAAATAGTTAATGTAATATTTATTTTATTTAGTTTGCAATAAAAGAAACATATTAATATTGCACATTTGTTTTAATGATGAAGTTATTAATTATCAGTATCAAATATTGCTATTTTAAATTTGCATGACAAAAAAAATATATTTGAATATAATACAATTACGTATATTTGAGATATTTTTATGAATGATGCATGTTTGTTAAAAACTCATGAAGCACAAGTTAATGAAACTTCATAAAATTGGAAAAAGATTAATATTTTTAAAGTTTAGAAATTAAGAATACATATATTTATTTTGTGATAAATTTGAAATATATACGGACGAAATTATAATTATTATTTTGTATGATATATATTTCTTTATAATTTAAATGATATACAATACATGTTTATTTTAGTTAGAGATGATATATGACATATGATAATTTAAATTATAAATAATGTATGATATATATTTATTTAACTTTATTGAACCATTATATTTTTTTATTTTAATAGATATTAACATAAAAATTTATAGGGATATGTTGTATTTTTATGTTTTGTTAAATTTTACAACTAAAATAGAGAACTAACATCAAATTTTAAATGATGTAGGAAACTATAAAAAAATGGCAGACGTACAAGAAGTTGGTGGTAGCAGTCGGGCGGAAACCCAAACGGATATCGATATTTCATTGGATGATGAGGCTCTTAGATGATCTCTCACCGCCTTACTCGCCATACCCATGTGCAATCACAAAATATTAGACATACACGATAATGTGAGTTGAAAATATATCATATTTCATTTATATTTGGAAAAAATAATTTATGTCTTATTTTAGAAAAGTAGTTTATGTCTTATTTGACAATAATTATTTCATAACTTATTTTTCATTATAATTTATTTTCAATCCGATGGGGTATTAAATACACGTGCGCATCGGCCTCATATTCCATATCACGATCTTTGTGAGCCTGCACTAAGGAAGTTATGGATATATCAGATTACTCAATTATCTCAGATGCAAGTCGATCCGAGGTTAGTCATCACGCTTGTGGAGCGGTGGCGTCCTGAGACACATACTTTTCACTTACCAGTTGGAGAGGTTACCATCATTCTACAGGATGTCAGTTGTTTATGGGGTTTGCCGATATGCGGTCTCCCTCTAACCGGTCATAGTGAACTAGGGAATATGGAGTTGGTGGATGACTGTTTCGGGCATGTACCATTAGAAGCATGGAAAAAAAAAGAGAAAGAACAAAGATGATGGAGAAGATACTGTATATTACTCAAGATATCAACTGAACCTAAAATGATTACAGGAGACATTTGGTCAGATGCCTGCGAATCCGACCCAAGAGCAGGTTGATAGGAACACTCGGGCATTTTTACTCGACTTATTCGGATCGACATTTTTTCCCGATTCATCCGACGATAATGTACTAGCGATGTATTTGCAGTTTCTGACGGATTTGCAGAATCCACCGTCATACAATTGGGGCGCGGTACTTGAAAATTCTTATATTTTAAATATTTAATTAATTAAGTCATATTATTTATTTATTAAATTGAAAAAAAAATTAGGGATACATATATGAAAATTATTCTCCTTTTTGTAATTACTTATTGTATTTGTTAAATAAAAATAATTTTATGTAGGTGTGCTAGCTATTATGTACTGCCATCTTTCTACAGTCTCGTTGTCGCGAACCAAGACCATTGGTGGGCCAGTTTTACTGCTGCGATAGTGGTCTTGGACGTATTTCAATATCACGCGATCGCGTTGCCGAGGTCCAGATCCTCCATTGGGAGGAGAGGATCCTGAGTTGAGACCGTGCTATGCGGTGCGATGGGTCACTCCACATACCTATGTTTTTTGTCCGGCTCGCGCGTCACTGACGTATTATCACAACCAGTTCGAAAATTCAGTTGATGCGCATGTGAATTGGGAGCCGTACAAGCCGTATTTTGATCTACTTCCTGATCGTGTCCATCGAGATCGGCATTACCGGTTAGCACAAATGCCATTGATACATTTTTGGGTCGTATCCTGCCACTATCCAGAGAGGGTTATGCGCCAGTTCGAATTATATCAGATTATACCTCCTGGCGACCCACATCATTGGACCGATCTTCGCGATCTTGATCGAGTTGCTCATATAGCACATAGTACGTCAGATTGGGCTCACCACCATCGACGGTACGTGAGTATGTGGTCTAAGATACATTTTATTAATGAGACGCGACCATATGATCAATCACGTCTGATTGAGTATCGTCGGTGGTACCAACAGCAGGGTATGTACTCGATCTATATTATAGGACATTTGGAGGCCGGACTGGATAGACCTTTACCTCCACCACGGGATTTTGTGGAGGTCCTCGGCTACGTTCCTAGTGGTCCTAGGCTGCGTCGTGTGGTATGTTTAATTATTTAAATTTAATGTATATAATTTAAATTATTTTGGTTCATCTTAATTTTTTTTATAGGGTATCAGAGCGCTGCAACAAACGGAACATGTAATTAAAAAATTGTATAAGCGTGGCACAAAAGCAATCAGTAAAGTTCTTCTGAAGAGCTTAAGTTGTATGCTGCATGATGTGGATCAAGCACACGAGCTGGATTGTGTGTTAGCATAGGCCGGTCTTTCGACGAATGTTGATGATATTCCAGATGATGATGACGTTGAGTCTTCTACTGTTGGTCCTTCTGATGCTGCGCACGAGTCGCCAAATATTTCGGCACAGTTGAGATTGGATGATATTTTCAGACTGTTACAGCTGGAGGCCACACAAGTATCAAGGCCACCTTATACAAGCTCATCGTACATGCATTATACATATCCACATCTAGCTCCGGGGTCGATGCAGTATCCATATCCAGCTTATGGCCCATCGACACAACCTTATTACGGGTATCCACAAGCACAGACATACGGCCGGGGTCATGCACATCATGTTCCTATGTCACAAGCATATCCGACATGGCAGGTCCCGCCGATGCCACATATGCCCTTGGCACCGGCGCCTCCGGCGTGGCAACATGTCCAGCAAATGCCACAAATACCCATGACACATGCATAAATATCACAAGCATATCCGACATGGCAGATCTCGTCCATGCCATAGATGCCCGTGACACAAGCACAAGCACCTGCTACGATAGAGGCGCCGCATACGTGGTATGGACTCCAGAGCCTTCTTGCAGATCCGACATCAGAGCCTCCTACAGCTGCACAACAGGTGCCCCCTGGTAGCTCCTACACTTGCACTACTGCCATGCCTTCACAGTCAGCGGTATTGTAGCTATATATTTATCTTGAAATTACTAATTTTTATTATTGTCATGTAATTATATAAAGTGTTAAATTTGCAAAATGTCGAAGTCGAAAGTGATGTATCACAGTCGTCAAAGGATCATGACGATACAACCCCGCTGGGGCGATGACTTCGAAGAAAGAGAGCGGTATCCAAGTACACACCGAGTATTTCTTAGCTTTTTTTTTATGTCATGACTTTATTTAGTACGATTTATTTATTTTGAGGAAATTGGATCATTATTTTTATTACTTTATTATAGAGATTTTTTATGGACTTTATTTTATAGATTTTATAAAGATACCATATGAACTTTATTTTATGGGTTTTATATTATTATTTCATGGGCTTTATATTATTGTGGAGTTTATTTATAGTTTTGATCATAATTATTTGTTTTGTATGAAAATAAAAAATACATATTTATTACAAATTTTCCAAATAATAATTAATAAATTCTTACAAAATCGTACTTATACAGCAATAACAATAAAAGCAATAAATAAGGATAAAAAATAAAATCGAAAAAACACGGGAAAAAAATTTTGAAATTACACAGGGCAAAAAAACACAGGAAAAAAATTAGAAATTACACAGGGAAAAAAAACAAAGGAAAAAAATTCGAAAAAAATCAGAAAAAAATTCGAAAAAAAAAACTCAAAAGGAAGTGGCCAATGGTGACGAACGGGGGATAGAAATATGTCCTTCATGTTTTTAAAAAAAAGTTTTCTCTTTTCTTATTTTTTTAATTTTTATTATTTAATTTCCTAAAAAAAATCTTGGACGAAGATGGTAATCCATCCTTTTTATTTTTAAAAAAATGTTTTCTATTTTTTTTATTTTTATTATTTATTTTCTTAAATAAAAAAAATCGGGTATCAGAATGCAAAGAAATTCTCAAAACAAATAATAACTCTTTATTAGATATATAAAGGGTTTAGGGTTTAGGGTTTAGAGGATTGATGTGTTCTTTCTACAGTAATCTACGGTTCTTTCTTCTCCACCCTTGGATCAAACGCGAGATGATCTGTACCGTTGCTATATAACATCTCCAGAAGTTTCTTTCTTCATCGATTCTTTTTGGGTTAATGTCTGGTGTACCCATTAAAATTTCTTTAATTACCAATATCCTCATCAAAACATCATAATAGCTTATTTCTCCAGTAAAACTAATTACTCTTTCTAATATCCCCTTTCATCATATAATCTAAAACTTTTTATCAATATATTAATTCTTAACAAATGAAATGACGAATGTATCCTTATTTCAAAATAGAAAGTTTTTAACTGAATAAAGATTATAACTGGAGAGGAAAGGAGAGAGATGCTCAATTCTTCTCAGATATCTAAAGTACTCCTCTTAAGCATTCGTCCTCATTCTCACCATCTAAAATAAATTTGGTGAATTGAATTTAAAAGGAAGATGAAGTGAGGAAATGAGAGAGATGCTCATGAAATATACAACATCGATTCAGCTCTTAACTGCACAAAAAGGTGCTTAGTACACTAATATCTTTGAACTATTTTCTTAAATCTTCATTAAAAGCGTTACCAAGCTTTCTCAAATTTAAACTCTAGTATGCAAAATTTTGGTGAGTTTCATTTAGGCACAAATATGTGATTCATACGGCAAGAAGTTGGATAAAAAGTTGAGCTAGCAAAACAAAGTTAGACCCTAGAAACATCTCTCTTTCTCTATCATTCAGAAGGCAACGCTCATATTTCAAAAGAAAATTACATTGATCATTTCAATTTTTAGAAAAGGTTAATGATATATTGAAGTAAGTATTATCATCTTAAAAATTTTAAATGGGGAAATAAGAAAAGCTGGTTATTTTTAATGGGGAAATAGGTTATTGTGATGTTTTGACGGGGATATTGAAAATTTTAGAAGTTTTAGTAGGTATACCAACAATTAACCCATTCTTTTTTGCTTCAGCACTTGGTGTTTTTTTTTTGCTTTCAGTTCACCTCTCTTTCTCTTTTTTGAGCTAGCTCACTCTCTCCTTCACATCACTCTCAGCTGTTTCAGTTAGTCATTGTTTTGTCGCAGGTGCATAGTGTTTCCCTCTCCCGCATCGATCCCGTCTCACACCACGGTCAGTTTCCCTTTTCTGTGATTTTTTTTAAATTCTTTTACTTCTTCTAAAAACTAAGAAGAAATTTGTCTCTTGCTATCTCTCTCTGTCTTTAGAAAATTATTCAGCTTTCAATTTAGGATTTCTCCTGTTTATTTTGTTCTCCATGGGCTCACTATGAGTGAGCTTTTCCTATTTGTGATGTTCATAGGAGAAGGGTTTCTGTACTAGACAAAAAATTTGGACCTCAATTGAATTAGAATATCAACAATTTGTGAGCACAATGTATGAAACCTTCATAAGAGCAAAATTCGTTGCAAAAGATGCATCAGATGAATAAATTCAACTAAGCTATAAAGCAAGTCTTAAAAAAAATTAATGAGTCTAAGGTTTTAACTTACTGAAAGTAAAACGTCACATTACTTGTTTACTTTTCAGAACCAGTTGTACAGGCTTTATTTCTTTGTCTATTTTATGATACGGATAACTAACTATGATTTTCACTATTTTCAACAGACCTTTTGGTACATAATTACATACAGGATAGGCAAAGAAGCACGCATTTCAACTTCATTCAATATAAGGTAATGCATCTCTTATATAGTCAACCCACTGAAATTAGCAAATTATCAGTTGATAGAGTTAGCATTGTTTGATTATGTTGTTCATTTTTCATCTGATATAATTTTGAAAATTCACAGATTTCTATTTTATGTGGCTTAGATTTGTTCATTAATATGGATTATAATATAATTTCAGTCAATTTAAACATAATAAAGTACATAAATACAATTGAGATGTGTACATACTGCAGCTTTATTTTTCTAATGGTTAATTTTAACTATTATCAACAACTGCATTGCAACACTATCAGATGTAAGACAGGAAAAGAAGCATGCTTTTCTTCTGAAGCTTGAATGAAAATAAGGTAATTCATCTCTCATATAGTTAATCTACTGAACTGATCAAATTATCAATTCATAGATTCGTAGATTATGTTATTCACTTTTAATGTGATATAATTTGAAAATCCATAGATTCCTATTTTATAATTATGACCAGTTCAAATATAATAAATTACACGAATACAATTGAAATGTGCGCATGTTGCAACTTTTTTTTCCTGTAATTATGGTATGAAATAACAACATTTCTATTGTTTTATCCTCTCTTGATTATTACGTAGTACAGTTTTTTTCTTTTTCTACAATTATGACACAAAATGATAGCAACTCAGTCGTTCATGATGAATGAACAGTGCTCAGAAACAGATCTCAATCGTTCATGATGAGTCGACTTTCAATCTCTGCCGTTCGGTAGTAGACCACACTGTTCCAGAAACGGTATCTACAGTAACTCTTCTCTTGCGTTGGATTAGAGCCCGGCGCATATGAGCCATCCATGCATGTTTTCTCGACATTTCTACAGCAGCTCTTCGACTCACTCTCTTCCCTCTCTCATATACTGTCTTGCTGTTCATTTCCGCGCTTTCTCCAGCTCTCCTCTTCCAAAATATCTCTGCAAGCTCTCCCTTAAATTTCATCCTTTTTCCCATGCTATACTCTTAGTCTTCATCCAAAACACTCTCTCTCTCTCTCTCTCTCTCTCTCTCTCTCTCTCTCTCTCTCTCTCCCCCCTCCGACTCTTAGCTCTATGTGTCGCATCATTAAGGTGAATAATTGTTCACCTATTTGTATTTTTCTTCCTAAAATTTTACATGTCCACACTCCATGAATGTTTAACTTAAACTTAAGTTTTAGCATTTTTTTTTCTTTTTGGGTATAATAATTTTATGGTTTCTCATAAAGGAAGAAAAAGTGCTTATGTTTTAAGGGTAAATTTGACTGGAAGCTAAAAAAGAAAATGAATTTATGAGGTCAGGAAGTGTAATTGTGGATTATACTTTTATTAGTAATTAAAATAAAGTGCTTATGTTTTGCAAAATAATAATAAATTAAAATAATAGAAACATTTTTTTTTGCACAAAAATGAGAAATCATGTGGGATCAATACTCAAAATTCATACAAAATTTGACTTTTTTTTGCAGCTACTAGTAGATATTTGCACAGCCTTAAGACTACATATATGTCAGTTGTATCTATTTCTTAGTTTTTCAGTATATTTATTGAAACAAGTTAAAGGAAGAGAAGAAAATGATGAAATAATGTTTTATTGCATTTTTCTGATTCTAAATTTACAATAGTCAAGGCTATTTCTATATTTACGAATTTGCTAATTAAGGCTATTAGCTGTTGCTTTGTTTCCTAATCTAACCTGTTACATGATCTGTGATGATAAAGTCTGAGATCATTCTTTATTGTATTCCTCAATATTCCTAACATTTATTTTTGCAAATCTGGAACAAAATTCCTAAACTCCAGTTGGCATATTTGTCTAAAATCAAGGGCTTGGATCAACCCACTAGCATCCTCTAATTAATCTTGAGTTGGTTTTTATTAAAAGATAACATCATTTACCATAGCATCGCTGATGTGAATCTTACAGATAATATTTTATTACTTTCTATCAGGAGGTAGTAAACTCAGGGCTAAGGTTTTCAAATTTTGTTGCCAGTCTGGATAGTTTTCAGAAAATAAAAGGCTCAAATATCTGTAAGCCGTAATTGATACGTCTTTGTTCTTATTCTTCTGTTTGTTTTGTAAGAAAAACTTGAAAGACGGATATCCTGAGTAATGATGCAATCCCTTCCTTCTTGCCTTTTATGCAGAATCCTTAATTTATTTAGTTAATAGCTGCTTAATATTTTGGTATCAGTCAAAAAATTTCACAGTATAGCTTAATGCATTAAGCATGAGTTACCTGAACAGTATCATAGTGCTTACTTTAAATGTGTACGCACTTAAGGAATCACATTAATTATTATTATTATTAACTAGTGATGTTATCATCAAACTAATCATATCATTTGTGAAGAACTGAGAAGACTATTTCTGTTTGATGTAGGAAATGAAACTGGGGAGATGATCTTAATAAAGTTCTGCTATAACTATTCATTCAGGATAAGTGCCAACATGTACTTTCTGGATTAGATGCAGAAAATAAACAAAATATTGTAGAACCTAATTAATGTCATTGTATACTAAACTATTTGTTGGGAGGTACCGTATGGTATATTTGCTGATTATCATTGATGTACCTAATTTTCAAGTTATTTTCTATTTTACAAGTCTTTATCATTTAAAAATATAATTATTTGCGCCTTATATATTGAATGCAAGATTATTCTTTTAGAAATTATTTTATTTTAACAACTTTTTTTAATTAAATTTTTTTTACTCGAAGTTCGAAGTGAATCCAAGAAACAGCTATAGCACAAACTAAAAAAAAATTGATTTTACTCGCCCCAGCAAATTTTGTGCGTGCTAGCTCACCAACCTCATTGTATTTGTATCAGATGCCAATTATTCAATTTTCTCTAAGTTGAACTTTATAGAATTTTAAACTACTTACATACGTTTCCTCTTATGATGAAATTTTACAAGATGTTACCGAATTTTGTACATGTATGGGACTAAATTTTTCTCATGCAATTCGCAATAAAGTCAACAAATTAATTCGCAAGCTTAATTTGCTAGAACTTGAAATGACAAAGAATAAATAACCAAAAAGAAAGTACACATATCCTGGATAATATTCTGAGCTTCAGAAATAAACCTTCAAATGATTTTAGTGCTTTAAAACATTTAAATACATTAAATAAAGTGATTTAAATGTTTAAATACATTAAATGAAAGTGATTTAAAGTCGAATAATTTAAAACACTTATAGAGATAGAGAAAATTCAATTACTAAATTTCTTAAACATCAATGTTTTAAAATAATTTAACATATATTCTGTTTTAATTTTATTTTACTTGTCAAATGGAAGAAAAGTACATATATTTTGGACAATATTCGGAGTTTAAGAGAGATTGTTAGGATGCATAATTGGAGAGATCAAAACTATAATTTAGCTATTATTCTTTTGGAATAATAGATGTTGTGTGCGCTTTAGAAATAACTCTTCAATCCAACTTGTATATGTATATATCTTGTAAGTATAAATAGTGATAATTTCAGTTGATATCCTTGCTACTTTTCTCAAAAAATATATAAAATATTATTAAAAAATTGTCACCACTTGTTTTTTGTCTATTTTTTTTTCAAAATAAAAGAGTTCAAGCTCAATAATGATGAACTATCGGACCCCTATGGGTTTATCAGAAAAAAAAAATATAATGAACTCAGACCTATACTAAGTGTTTTTTTATGTCGCATTGATTGCATATACGCATGTGGTACATTACTTGCATATATGTGCTAGAAATAATATGCAGTGAATAATATATGTGTTCGATTATATGTGTTGGAAACAATATGCAGTGAATATTTTTCTTATCATGTGAATATCTAATGAAATATGCAGGATGTCTAATAGAGATGGGGTTCACCCACGCGGATTTAAGTGTGATACATGTTATATAGGGGTGTCAATGAGTTAGATCGGGTCGTTATTATTTTATTATTATTTTTTATCCGATCCGATTCAATTAAACTCAGGTCAAAAATTTTTGACCCGTACGCAACCCATTTGGGTCACGATCGACCCCATTCGATCCAAATAAATTGATTAAATATTTAATAATTATTTTTTAATATTTTTATGTAATTTAATCTTAATTAGTATATGAATAAATTTTAATTAGTATAAATCTTCAAAATTAAATTTGAAAAGAAAAATTATTCAGGTCATTTCGAGTTGACCTGATCCGACCCGATTCGAACCCAATCCTGATCAAAAAAAAATTGACTCATACCCAATTCATTTTATCTTGAGTCATTTATTGATCCATTGGATCGGGATAAAAATTAACACCCTTAATATCATAGAAATTTTGTTGAATGTTTATGTGAATCTAAAAAGCAAAAGTAAATGGCAAATAGACTTGTGCAAGTGTTGAATCTAAAACCTTCCATGTGATGTGGTGTTATTTCGTAATAATTTACACATGTCCAAATTTGTTAGTACATTAAAGTAATCCATCAATCTGTTAGTACATTAAGTTTGTCCATAAGTATATCCAAAACTAAGTAATTTTTTTTCATAGATAATTGATGAGGCGAAAATTTTAATTTTTAACAAAACTGGGGTTTAGAATATACCAATATTTCAACTACGATATTCTGATCAACAAATTAATAATTACAAATATTTATGAAACTAAACTCAACTAAAAAATGGACCCCCCCTTGGAAGATTCTCACGGGACACCACAACAAAAACGTGATTACAACATCACAACTTATTGATATCACTCAGCCGCCCCAATTCTGGCACGTGACTAACTAAGTGTCAATTCAATTGTGATTCTCTACAGTACACCACATTTGACGCTCTATCCTTACCGTCTATTCTCCTTCTGATTAATGCAGTACGAACAATGGGAGGATATCTGACGGATGATATGAAGTTTGTACCAATTGAGCTGCTCCGAGTGCGAATGTGAAACTTTAAAGTTTGACTTTATTTCTGTAGTCAGCAAAAAAATAAGACTACATTAATTACCAGTTCAATAGCTCTCTCTCCACTGTTGAACTGTTCTGGACGGTGAATCTCCTCCTCCGACCAAAATCCCAGACAAATTGAGAACAGAGAAGAGAGAAATCAGTACGGAGGCGCCATGGCAGATCTAAAGAGATCACAAGTAGATCCACGCAGCGGGTACTGCGCCGCCACTGGAGTGTACCACAGCAAGCGCCACCCCGTCAAGCCCCCGACCGATCCGTACCTCGATGTCACCACTTTCCTCTCCTCTCGGCGACATTCCGGCACCACCGCCTTGATCGACGCCTCGACTGGCCGTCGCGTGTCCTTCCCCGAGCTATGGCGTTCTGTCTCGGCTGTTGCCACCGCGCTTCTCTCCCCTCCTCTCTCCGTCAGGAAAGGTCAGGTCGTTCTCCTTCTCTCACCGAACTCCCTCCACTTCCCTGTCGTTTCTCTCGCCGTGATGTCGATCGGAGCTGTGATAACCACTACGAACCCCCTCAACACGCCTCGGGAGATTGCAAAGCAGATGACTGATTCATCCCCAGTTCTGGTATTTACCACTCGTGATTTGATCGGGAAGCTACCGAATTATGGAAGCTTTCCTATAATTCTACTTGAGGAAAGCCGAATCAACGGTGAAGATTCCAGAATTGTGTTTACAATTCGGGAGATGATTGCGACCGAGCCGAACCCGTATTTACCGCGGGAAAAGGTCAGCCAGGATGATACTGCCACGCTTCTCTACTCTTCTGGTACAACTGGTAATAGCAAAGGTGTTGTTGCGACCCACCGTAACATCATTTCCATGATAGAGATAATTATAAACAGGTTCAAGCTGGAAGATAGCCAAGGCGAGCCACAGGTGTTTCTCTGCACTGTGCCAATGTTTCACGTGTACGGTCTAGCTGCCTTTGCAACTGGTTTACTTGGATCTGGATCCACAGTTGTTGTCCTTTCAAAGTTTGAACTCGCTGAGATGCTCCGTGCAATTTCCTCCTACAGGGTGTCATACCTCCCACTTGTACCACCAATTTTGGTTGCAATGTTGGCACACCCGTCCAAACTACCTCTTGGCCGGCTCCAAAAGATTCTCTCCGGCGGCGCACCGCTTAGCCGGGAGCTGATTGAGGGATTCAGAGAAAGGTATCCGGGCATTGAAATCTTACAAGGGTATGGTCTTACTGAAAGCACGGCAATTGGTGCATCGACCGATTCAGCTGAGGAAAGCCGCAGGTATGGTACAGCTGGTATGCTCTCGCCTAACACCGAAGCAAAAATTGTGGACCCTGAAACGGGAGAGTCACTTCCGGTAAACCGGACTGGTGAGCTGTGGATTCGTGGGCCATACATAATGAAAGGTAATAATAATTATCGATTAATCAAATGCTTAACAAAGACTATTAGCTAAATTTCTGTTGGAGCTGGGGGTTCAATAATTGATATGGTAAATTGTTTTATGCAGAGTATTTTAAGAATGAGGAGGCAACAAAGTCAACACTGGACTTGGAGGGATGGCTCAAGACCGGAGACTTGTGTTACATTGATGAAGATGGTTATCTCTTTGTAGTTGATAGGCTAAAAGAGCTCATTAAATATAAAGGCTATCAGGTACATTATATATGCTTCTAGATATTAATCAAGAACACATGATGTTGATTAGATCCAATGAAATAACTAAGACACCTTCTTAAACATTTATTTCGTGTAAAAATTGGCAATGTTTACCTCAAAAAACTATTTAAAAAAAATGCTTTAAAAAGAATGTCAGATTTCTCTTTCCCAAAGTAAATGAGCATTCTTTAATGCCAGTGTAGAATTAAATACTTTTTTGTTTCCTCTTAAGTAGAATATTGAATGTCCTTCGTAAGCAGATGGGTGTTTCTAATATTTTCGAACCAGATTAGAAAGTTAAGGTCTTGTAATTTCTCTGATAAATCAAATTAACATTTGGTAATTGATGATTCTGGTCAGGTTCCTCCTGCTGAGTTGGAGGCATTGTTACTGACCCACCCAGCAATTGCAGATGTCGCTGTAATACCGTAAGTTAATGTTTCTGTTAAATAGGAACAGAGAGATGTACAGAAATTAAAAAGGAATTGGAATTTTAATTGTTGGTTTTGTTTTGTAGTTTTCCTGACAAGGATGTTGGACAGTTTCCCATGGCTTATGTGGTAAGGAAGGCTGGGACCCAATTGTCAGAGAGTGAAGTTATGACTTTTGTCGGAAATCAGGTAAGATGAAATAGCAATGCCTCACAATTATTTGGAATAAGGAGCTTCTTTAAATCTAAATTTTAATTTCATATACGAATTATCTAGAAAATAGAATAATCATTTGTATCTGGCTTAATATTTAGTTAAAACAATTACATGGGCAAAAGCAAGTACTCATTTCCGTTACATAATTGGTGGAAATAACAGGTTGCTCCATATAAGAAGGTTCGAAGAGTTGCATTCATTTCAGCAGTCCCGAAAAATGCATCTGGAAAGATATTGAGAAAGGATCTCATTAAGCAAGCCACCTCCAACTCCAAGCTTTAATCTTTCTGCTTTAATTATTTGAAATAATTAATTATTGTAATAGCAATTTTCTAAAAACGGTGCGTTGTGAGCTTTAATTGTGTCTGTATCTGTGTCAAGAGAAGCATAGTATGTAAATGTGTAAAGAGCTCATCGTTACTCCGCGCTTTACTGGAAAGCAACGAATATAGGCTTTTGTTCATAATTTGAAAACCTAATAAGCTGTTTAGCACGAATAAATTATTAGAACCAAAATAATTGGTATTTTCTCTCAATGGATTCAATTTATCTTTTCTGAATTTCGTTGACATGGATGCATCCTTTATGAAAAATCAATGCAACTGAACATCTCTTCTCTGGTACCAGGTTCAAAAGCCCCGGCTTTTTCTGTGTATTATTTCCATGGCCAGATTAAACTCGTAAAAGTAATACGAGTTCTAGGAGCAGATATTTATAAACCCATGACAGATGATAGCTTGTTTCTCTTCTCCAGTGATGATATCAAAAAGACTATGATTATTGTCTTTATTCTCAAAGGCATAATTTTCTGAACAATAAACATTTTCCTTTAGATTAAAGCTTTACGTTCCTTTTATTTTTATTTTTTTGTTCTTTTGTTTTTTTTTTCACCTCATATTTATAAGATGAAGAGAGAGTAGGGGACAGCACAAATACAATTTTTCAAGGGATGTCAAACTTAATATAAGTTACTGAATGAGATATAATAATACCATTAACCGCTACGTTAATGATCCTCTTGCAAAGACACGATCTCCCCAATGAAATCAAACATCAATCAGTGCATTCGTTCAATGACTGCTCTTATTTTCTGTTGCCATTGTGTTTGTACTTTGTACATCTCTAAATTAGTACATGGGCCGAATTGAATACAAGCTAGTCAGAAAACCCAATACGATTAAATTAAAGCTGGGGGGTAGTTGGAGAAACCCAATATAATCAAATAAGAGCACTGAAAGTTTTTACATCTGCTCTGTCAATTTGAATAGTACACAATATATTTACCCTTTCTAACATCTTTTCCTTTTTGGTTTCTGCTCATTCTTCTGCTTTTCCTGACTACCTTTTCTTATAATAATTAAAATTATGACTCCCAAGGGGAAGAAAATTCCTATAAAATTTCATTCGTACTCTGTACCTATACCACAACTCTAAAATAAAATTGAATTGTATGAACTAGGAAGCACAGTACTTGTAAGTGTGAAACTTAAAATTGTTTTGACAAATTGAAAATTACACACAATAAACATAAATATATACGGAAGTCAAGAGAGTAATTTCATATTAATATGTAAATAAAATGACTAAAAATTTAGTGATACAAACATATCAATAGCTTTATATTAAGAGGTTTGTCAACAAGTAATCATTCGAAAAGACTTCGTTTTGGATTCATTAACCAAATATGTGGATTCATGTCATTGTTCTTTGTAAATATCAAACATATACAAACTTAAAAATTTCAAACCGTTCACACTTATTAATGTTATATAGAGTGTATGCATTCATTGACACAAATAATTGTTCGATGAATCCAAATGAAGTTTATCAAGCAAAATCATTCTTTCTTTACTAGAATTAAAATGCATCAATGTCTATCGGAATAAGACAGAATTAATGACAATGAAAGAATAGTGGATTAAAGGAGATGATAAGCTTTGTCGACATAGATTGAGCTTTTTTTTTTCTTTCTTTTTATATAGGTGATAATTAGAGGTCACTTTCTTAAAAGATTAGCATCTGCTTTGCGGCTGTGTACCACCTTGTTGCATTTTTTAGATGAGAAAAATCGTATAATCAAACAAATATGTCATCTTGATCAAAGACTTAGAGCATGAAACTCTAGTTGGTTATTTGAAAAATATATGTTCACATTCGAAATTTCAAATTCCTTCTAGAGACAATTTGATCTAATGATAAATATAATGTTCTCTGTATAAGATGTTGTAAGTTCAAAAATCGAATGGAGACTCTTTTATGAATAATTAAAAATTAGGTGAATTAAACTCCTATCTCTTCTCAAAAAAAATTCCTACCGCTTAACTGCATCAGAATCTAGATTCAACTTTCTGAAATTCAAAATACAAGATTTTATAACCATAATCGGAACAAAGTGTGATTTCTTGAATTTGTTATAATTATATTATTTGAATTTGCACTTGCTAACTCAATATATTTTTATTTTTTAAAACAAAATTTTCTCACCTTATAGAGTGTTTTTATTCTAATTTTAAATTGAAGTGTTATTTTTTTTTTAAATAAGGACTTTTGTTAATCCCGACATTTATTAAAAAATGTTGTAATTGTAAGAAATTAGATGCTCATAGATGTGTGTATATATGTACCAAAAGTTTATTATAGATTCTTCATCCATGCTATTATGACATAACTTTTTCTAACAAACTTAAATCATATTGTGAGAGATAATATTAAAATTCATACAACAGTTTAATTTTGATCACTCTGATGGAGAACTCGATCCAATGTGAATTCCTCTCTCCCTCCATCCCACTCTCCAAAAAAAAGTAAAAAGAATTAAAATTCTAATATAGAAAATAGTTATTTTTTTCATACTATTTAACAATGTTGTACTATAATAAAGAAATACAAAAAAAATTTCTTTCTATTCACTATTCTACAACAGCTAAACAATTACAAATAAGGTCTTGTTACATTCAGATCCCTATGCTAATTACTATAACTATTTCATATAAATCATTATAGAAGTTGCTTAGTTGACTATATTTCCCTAACAATAATTATTTTAGTACAGGAAAAGAAATAAAAAAATGTTATACAAATTATATGAATTTTAATGATAAATTTAAGAAACTCTAATATAAATACAATCACATTCTATTATTTCTATGAATTATCTTGTGCTAAAATTAGTACATCACTGTGTAATTAATAACTAATTAACAGCGGTTGCAACTAGAAAATTCTTAGTCAACACACCAGTATTTGGCAACTTGATTTTGAAATTAATTGTGCCTATGGTCTCTAAAGAGATCAAGGATTTTGATTTTCAACACGGTCTTTTTTTTTTGTTGAAAATGGAATATAATGAAACAACAGCTTAATTTAATAATTTTGACCCTTCTATTTTTGGTAATAAAAGTTTTGACCTATTAGTTAGATTTGAACTGCTGAGATAACTGCTTGCTATCAAGATTTGCAATTCAAGTGACATTTCCATGGCTGACAGTTGCATTGTTTGAATTAATACATGTGATATATACGTATGAGGAGCTGTGATATACATATATCATCATTAATATTATTATCGATATCGATTTTATTATTATATTATATGAGTTATTATAATGTTAACGACTTTATTATACAAATTATTTGCACAATACTTTCATTATTCGGTTTAAGTAAGTTATTATTCATATTAACGATATTTAAATTAAATAATAAAATATTATATAAAATAATTTATATTATAAAATCGTTAACATGAATAATAATTTATTTTACGTGAATGATAAAATATCAATAATGATATCTCTCAAATATTTTTAATATATACGTGTCAAAAATAAATTTAAATTGCTTACTATTGACTCTGTTACCAATTCCATGTTGCTAGTCTATATTTCTTTACTGTTTTTTTCTGAAATTATATTATTCCAGTCTTCCAGGAAGCATTTATATATTTATTTATGTGGCGTGACCAATCTCCCACTAGCTTCCGTGTCAACATTTGCTAAACATGTATTATATCTATCTTAATTTTTTAATTGAAGCTCATATGACTTTATGTCCAATAATGTAGCTACCTTATTATATTTCCAATTTATTCCTTAACCTATTTATGATATACTGTGCTTTGGAAACCTTTTTTGTCCCTACCAGTTTGACTATCTGTGCCCCTTTTTTACCAGTATATTATTTGCCCCAACAATAAGAAATGAAGAACTATTAATTAAACAAAAGAAGAAGAAGAAGAAGAAGAAGAAGAAGAAGAAGAAGAAGAAGAATTGAAGAACTATTTTGTTAGCTATTTCAAGTTTGTCCATATTTTTTTATCTATTTAATGAAAGGACTAAGATCTTTTCTGTTTTTTTTTTAAGCAAACTCCTGTCAATCTCAACATTATTATTTTTTAAATATCTTTTGTGGGATTATTTATGTTTATAGTATCTGAATGCAACTATCTAGTTAATTTTAAAGATTGCAAAAATATTCTTCTCAGAATATTATTTTAATCAATTAAATGTGCTAGATGTAGCTACAGATTTTTCTCCATAGCATTAAAATCTATTATAGGTCATGCAAATAGAGATGCAATAGCTCCTAATTTATTGAGGGTTTGGTTCCTCTTTAATTGTACAATAGTAGAGCATTTGTTATCATAAGATTTTTTTTTTTATATCAAATATTGTTACAATTTTTTTTTTTTTTTGTATTTCATGTGTCAACATAAAATTTTGTTATTTTATAACTTGATTTTATTCAATATAAAGAGTCCTTAAAATTAACTGATCAAGATAAATATAGAGATGTTTTCAGTGCGTTCATCTTTTGACCTCTTAATCCTATAAATGAAATAAAAAATATATATATGAAAAAAAAATGTTTTTGTAAACATATCCCTTTTTTGGCCTCTTAATCCTAGCTCAAAATATGGTTGCAGAAAAATTTATCACAATTCGGGGTATCAACATCTTATTAGTTTTTTTAGATTTAAATTTTTTGATAATTAAGATGGAACCGATATAACAAATATTATTGTATTTTTCATGTATTATATTTGTTTTTATTCACTTGAAAAGAAAGAAAAAAAATACCAAGAATAGAAAAATGATACGAGAGAAATTAAGTCTCATAAAAAAATTAATATCTTTGTAAAATTTTCTGGCCAAAATTCAGAACAAAAAATTCCTTACATATTTTCTAGTAAAAAAATACACATTAAAAAATAATATGGCAAATTTGCTTACCTCAGCAATTGCTAAGTAAAAATTAAATATTAAACTGCCTAACATATTAGTTGTGGTGGAGAAAACCGATGAAATTTTCAACGCGATATGACCCCTTTTTAATTTCTGATCCACAGGCACTTTGAATCCCGAATTTTTTTTAATTTAAGAAAATCATTATTGAGAATTAAATAAGTGGGAAAATAATAGAAGAAATTGTAGATATAGGAGGCCTAGGGTTTTAATATCCGTTCGATGTCATCGTTTCGAGACAACGGTTATAATTTAAAATAAATTACTTTTTAATGTAGGACAAGAAAAGAAATCTCATCTCACAATTGGGGGACGGAGGATAAAATATCGTCCCTATCCTTTGAGCCCCTTCTAAACCCAATCAAATGCTCTCTTGGAACCCACACCGTCTCACATGTGTGAAGACCCCTCTCCCACTCATGAAGATTCCATTTTTTTGGAGATCGTGTGAGATGTGGTTTTGAAGCCCATCCTTGCTTTGGGTGAGATAATTGATATTTGTCCCTATATTCTACAGTCAGAATATGGATATCATTATAGATCTTACAATATTTATGATAATTAGTAACATATAAGAAGGGGATTTAAGTATAATTCATTGAATCATTTAGATAATTGGTTATATACATATTAACAATAATTTTTTTACAACCATGACAACTAATAGGGGTAGTGTTCTAAAAACGTGTGTGTCGTGCCGTATCGTGGCACGACACGATTTTTTTTCATGTGTGTGTCATGTCATGTCAAAAATGGGGAGAAGGCGGCACGACACAGTTAAAGCACTATATGCGACACACGCCGCAAATCAATTTGACATGCCGTATTAAATGTAATGTATCTTAATCATGCTGTGTCGAATTGACACGGTGATACGGCGTGTCTTAACTGTCCTAAATGTGTTTAGTGGGAAATAAAATTTGAAAAAATTCTAAAAAATTATAAAAAAATTCGGAAAAAATCTTAAAAAATAAAAAAAAAATTACAAATTTTTTAAACTTATTTTGCTGCTACAAATTAAAAAAAATAATTGGGAAAAAATTAGGAATAATTTTGTAAAAATTATAAAAATTTGTAAAATCCCGCCAATAAAATTCAAAATCAACCGTCCAATCAACATCCAATGACCTAAAATCCATACGTGTTGTGCCTATTTATGCTAACCGTGCTTATCTGTGCCTAACCGTACCATACTATCCGTATTTATACGTGCCTAACTGTGCCTATCCGTTCCTATACGTGTCTATCTATGTCTAATCTAAACGTGCCTAATCGTCTCTAACGTGCCTAATCGTCTCTATGCGTGTCTATGCATGTTCCCGTGATGTGCCTATGCGTGTCTCGTGCCGTGTCGATCTCCTTAATTACGCGTGCTGTGTCGTGCCTCCGACGATGAAAACCCAATACGCCATGAATAACAGCATGGCACACAATATGTGTAATACGGCATGTGTTGGCACGTTGTATCATGCAGTGCCGCTCCAACACGTGTCGTGTCTTGATATGGTGTGCAATATTGAGAACACTAATTCAACTAATCAAACAATAACCAAAATCGAAGAAATAAAATTACGAATAATGTTAGTTGTACGTAACATACTAAATGTGATTTGCATGTAAACATAACACTTGTGAAATAGTTCAATTTTCAACAATTTGACGTCGATATTCCAAATCAACCTGTCAATCTAATATGTTTTAGAATTCAACTAATCATCTATAATTATGCGCTCAAGTATATATTATTATTACATAAATAAAATTATAAATATCTTAGTATACTTTTGATTTATTTAAAAATATATTGGTCATTCAAATATTTATTGATATACAACTAGTTTAAATCAATTGAAGCAAAAAGATACATTTGAAGCACAATAAATCACCCAAAGCATAGAACACCTCAGAAAAGCAAGGATCGGAAAATATTTACCTACCCGAACTCAAGGAAGAAAAAATTGGAAAACACTTTTTCATCTGCAATTAAAAATAATTAAATAACAAGGGACAAGCTTTTGTACTCTGTCCCTAAAAAGGTATGGGCCAAACTTTCATTTCTCTACGCTGTCTAAGGGCAGGAAAAACCCATGAAAAGAGATGAGGATGTAAATAATATCCTCATTTAAAAATTGTTCTGCTTTAAAAAAACATAATGTGTTAGACCGTACAGCTTGCAGATGGGGTTTTGAAACACATCACTTCTAATTTTCAAAATATACATCTAAGTTTCCTACTTATTTAATTATAAATAATAATTTTCTTAAATAAAAAAAATCGGCTTTAAATCTATGGTTTATTAATTAATTTGATTTTCCAAGTTGATTCCGTTTATTGTTTTCCAAGTTCCAATCAGCAACAGAAACCAGTGAATATCCATCGTTTTCGGAAAAAGAAATATGTATTGATTTCATGACACATCACAGCCCTAAAATAATGTTATATTTATCTCCAATAATCAGCATATCTGTTTGACTGATTGTTCATGATTATGCTTAAATTTGTTAGAATCCAAGTGAATTATATATAATTTTTTTGAAATAAAAATAAAGATCAATCTGTCCAAATTTAAATGTTTATAAAAAAATTTATGAATATCTTGATATTTGAACCTGTTTCAAAATATTTCATTCGGAAAAGTTGATTACAAATTAAATTTCTTGATCGGAACGACCAAGGGATAGAGAAAACTCATTAATATTTCATTCAATGTCATTTAGAGTTTTTATTTTGCTTCTTTAACTACATTTAAAGATGAAAACCATGTTTAGTACCATGAACATAGTCCTTTGTATAACATATCAGACATTCAAAATTAACTGAAAATAAAAATAAAATAAATTTAATTCTCACCTCATAATTAAAAATACTACTCTTTTATTTTATTTTTTTAATATGAATAAACATTATAATTCTTCTATGAATCATAATTTATATTATAGATAAAAAAAATCAAACTGAAATTAATAATTATAATTCATTCATTACTTAAAAATTTTAATCAATAACAAAATTATTATTATTATTATTATTATTTTTCTAATAACATGCCCTTGAGGCAAGACAAAGCAAATACTACTTGTTATCTTAGAGGAATAATTAAAGAAGGTTAACACCAATCACCATCAGATTTGGATAATAAAAAATAGAGCCACGTGGCACAAGTACAGAGGCCCCTCCCTCTGGATTTATTTCGTCTGATCCATGAATAATGCATGATTCTTGCTTGCTTGGCACTCTAATCAAAGAGAATTACTGTTTTCGTTCTTATCTCTAAATTTTTGATTAATTGTGGCCAGTGCAAAGAGAGCTCAACTGTGGCTTGGTACTGACAATAGAACACATTAAGGTATCAAATGTTGGCTTTTTATTATTTTATTCGTCATGTGTGTTTTGCAGTTTAAATTTAATTTTTTGTAATTAGGACTGGTTTAGAATTTTCCTTGAGAAAAAAAGAAGATTCAGTAGTAAAATTAAATTTTGAATGAAATAATTTTTATAAAAATATATCTTGTAGTAAACAAATTTTGAGCGAATATCTATAAATATTTATTTTTGAAACATTAAAGATACATACATTTGAAAATAACACGATAAATTGTATAATAATTCTTAGACAAGAATAAAAAAACTGAAATTACATTGAGTTTTTAATTTAGTTTAGACAAATCAAACGCATTTTTTTAATTAAAATGAAAATGTGATGATAAAGAACCATACAATCAGAATAAATAAGGAGAGAATAACAACATAATTGAACGTATAAAAAGAAAGATCAGTGTATGCTACTACTAAAGAACATAAAAACATAAGTATCTTTATACATTTTTAAATTAGAATTTCAAATTCGAATAGCAAACTCAAACCTCTCTTATTATAAACCAATAAACCGTACATGTACATGTGTTGGCAAACATAAAAGAGAAACAAATTCGTATTTGTTTTATTATTCAAGACTATAAATTAACCCTACATTTATAACTATGAATATAACTCAACACTATATAAGCATCTACATAGAATTCATATCTTTCTAAAAATCAAGAGTCAATCTATTCAAACAAATTAAAATCAGACAATTTATTTTAAAATTATGAGATCTACTCTTAAGTGAAGAGAGGTGTTGTAGGTTGACACCACACCTAGGACTACACACCAGCAGTCCACAGAGGACTCGAATGAATATCATGACCTGTCATGAAACATGCATGATGATGATGATGTCTCGTCCGGTCAGCCCTGGCTGTGAAGTATGAATACAAAACTTGCCCGACGATTCTCGGTCACCCTGCCCGTTGCCCCATTCTCCAGCTAGCCGTTCTCTCTCTCTCTTTTCTTTTCTTTTTTAATAGTTTTTGGGGTTTTATACTTTTATAGTTTTTATTTGCGTTTAAGTTGGGGTCAATTGAAATATGTCGACAGTGTTATTAATGTCATATCTACGCGGTTATGCTAGTAGTAAATGCGGTGTGCAAAACTATCAACCATCTTCTACGATTAAAATATTAAATTGTGTGCCCTCATAAGATGAATTTCCGATGATAACTTGATATTATTGTTTATATGATGGATGAGATTTAATGAAATAAAAAATATAATTTTTTATAGTTTAAATATAATTGTATTGAATTGTTTATATTCAATGATAATAATATATCATTAATTTATGGTAACAAATGTGGACTCCTCATAAAATAACTAAATTAGATTTATTTGTTAGTTAGATGTAGACAATGATAGAATAAAATATAAATAATGATAATGTGATACTATTCCAATTAGAAAAAAAATATTTGAATTGTATATTTAGAATAATAATGATTTCATCTCTTTTTCTCTTAAAAATAATTGTTATTTTATAATTTTATTGGAACAACATAATAGTAACTGATCAAACTATTTCGAATAGTAAAATATTGTTTGAATCACACCCCCAATTTAAAATAGTGTTATTATTCCGAAATTGTTGCTATTTTTGTGCATCCAAATATACCAAAAAAGGGAATAACTCTCTTTTTGGAGAAATTTATATAGTTAATTTTATCTCACTAGATCTTTGAAATTAAACCATCAAATTGATTTTCTGGAATTGGTTAAAAAAAAAAGAAACAAACTGTGTTATTGGTTCTTTTGCAAAGAAAGAGAATTAGTAACATAAAATCAACTACTGAAATTTGGTTCTAACAAAGATCTTTTAAATCAAGTAGATCCATTAAATAAGCTTTTGTTATTGATCCATGTTAGTGAAGCTTGCAAAAAGAGAAAAACAAATAATATATTGATTTATTTTAGTTATCAGAATTTTACTAAACTCACTTGAATAATCATTAAAGACTAATTCTATTATGAATCAGAATTTATATTATAGACGAACAAATCAAATTAAAATTAAGGATTGTGATTCTTCGTTAATCATTAAAAATTTTAATCCATAATAGAACTGCTCTCTTTTAAATTATTTCTACTTTTTTTCCTCTTTTAAATTATTTCTACTTTTTTTGAATCATTTATCATTAATTTAGGTCAAATGATAATAGTGAAGGAAATTGACCCAAGCGTATTAAATTTTGCTTGTAGAGAATACCTACCATATATCTTGGACCCCCCCCCCCCCCCCCCCCCCCCTCTCCAACAAACAAAAAAATGTAAGCAATTAACAGATTAACATTAATGTACACAGTAAGGACAAGATAACTTATTAGTAGGTCCTCCAAAATAGAAAGATGCTTCTTCCACTAATGTACCATTGACGTACGCCATAACCACTATATATAATTGTTCAATTTATTAAGGCTCATGAAATATGCATATATAGTTAGTTGTATACATGCCTCAATCTCACTACCTACTGTTTTTGACGAGCGTTATTAATCAGATCATGTCAAGAACACCACTAGCACAAACGATGCATCGCAACTCTGGATTTCTTATAGCATGCATCCAGTCATCTTTTCTGTGGTATAACATAAGTTCTCAATTTTACAAACAAAAGAAAACAAGGTGCTCAATTTGGAGTCCGAATTCATTCAACCATTTACATGCATAGAGGATATAAAATTATTCTTTGTATATTTACACTTTTTAATGACTCGCTACATAATGCGGTTTTTACTGGTAAGTCACAGAGAATCTGAAAGTGGAGAGGACACAAACATCACTTTTGGAATTCCCTTTCGGCAATTTACCAAGAACAAAAAAATTATATATAAATAAATCTCTCTTTCACAGAGCTTTCCTCATCTTCCCCATCTATTCTCTCTCTCTCTCTCTCTCTCTCTCTCTCTCAACCTAAAACAAACAAATCTTCGCATAAACAAACGATCCAAAACAACGCAGTTCAGTCCCACCAAGATCTTTCTAAAAGGGCCACTCCAACAGCGTCTCTTCTCTTCTCTTTATCTCCATGCGCGCGTGTTGGGTCGGTGCGCATCCCCTGTTTCTTCCGTTTTCCATTTGTATTTGTGTTGCTGTTTCTTTTAAAGCGTGTATAGCCCCACGTTTTCTTGGTTCCTAGCTCATTAACCCACTGCGCACCACTTGGTATCATTATCCTCTGGCTATCCACCATTATTCGTTGCTACCCCCTTCTCACTATATATCCCCAATCGAAAAAGTGTGTCTTCAACTCCATGCAATTTACTCTGTTTTCCACATACTCCGTTTCGGACATGGGAATACCTCTCATTCTTACTTTGTTTTTCTTCCTATCTACCTCTCTCGCTTGTGATAGATGTGTGCGACAGTCGAAAACCACTTACTACACCTCAGCTCAGGATCTCTCTGGTAAATCTCAACACTTGATTTGTCAATTCAAGCTAGAGGTAAAGTTGGTAACTTTAATTTGGTTCTAATTTCTCTTCTCCTTTTTGTAGCTGGAGCTTGTGGGTATGGATCAATGGCTTTGAACATCAATGGGGTTTACGCTGCGGCTGGTAGTGCCTCTCTTTACCGACGCGGCGTTGGCTGCGGCGCATGCTTTCAGGTTACAAAATCAAACTCAATAATTAAAAGTTCTAGCATTGAAATTCCCCGTTCTCAAACCTAACATGTGTCGATTCGTGCAGATAAGATGCAAGAACGCCAAATTGTGCGCCGCTAGTGGCGTGAAGGTGATCTTGACAGACTTGAACAAAAGCAATCGGACCGATTTCATGCTTCCGAATGCGGCTTTCACGGCCATGGCGCAACATGGAATGGCGCCTGAATTGAAGAAATCGGGACCGGTCGACATCGAATACAAGAGGTGAACCTCGTCACCTTCGTTAAATTGCGCCGAATTTGTAGATAATTTGTGTTACTTTTTTAATTGTGTTTTTATTGCAGAATTCCATGTGAGTATGGAACGAAGAACTTATCAGTAAGAGTAGAAGAGAAGAGTAAAAGCCCCAATTACTTGGCAGTAAAATTTCTTTACCAAGGAGGCCAAACTGACATTGTAGCTGTTGATGTGGCCCAGGTACTTAATTTGTTTGATTTAATTTCAATGGAGATATCCGGTCATACTATTCACATTTGTAGTTTGTTCTTACTATCTTAATTAATCTGTGGAGAAAAATCTTTATATGGAGAGGTGTAGGTAAAGAAATTAGTGGTGATAAGTTTTTATTTTATACGGAGAGATGTAGGTAAAGAAATATAAATTTAAATTCTGTAAAAAAATATTTAGAAAAATAAATAATGAAATTGACGGGAATTTTATTTAAAAAAATAATTAATCTGTAGTGATGTGTCCCATGAAAATGTTTAACAAAAATACAAAATAGATGATAAAGATGCTAATAGAAGAAACCTCTTGAACTTGCCACCTCAGAAGAGTTAAAATTTGAATTTGACTACTGTTTTCTAGAGTGAACTGTTAATCTATTAGAGTAGGAATTCACTAGGTTTAATTTCATCAAATTATGAATATAAGAAATTGTGAGCATATTTTGTTTTGTTCTGGTACTTGAACTAAAAAAACATGTTTTTTTCTGGTATTTCAACTACTAAAGATAAAGGTAGAGCAGTTGTCGACCAAAATTTTAATGAAGTACATCTTGTCATATTTATTATTTACCTACTTGATAACAAGTTGATAGTATTAATTATATGAAGGGGAATTAGGTAATTAGCCACCTAGGCATTGTAAAAAGTAAAAATAAATGAGATGGTCCTTGCTCATTAAAAATTTACAACTACCCAACAAAACCAAACAAAGTGCAATAAGTTCAATTGGGCTTGACCAAATTAAATTTGGGCTAAATATGGGCCCACTTATTAAACCTCTTAAAAAAGCAATAACTTGCATTGTAAAATATTTTTGTTCAACCAGGTCGGTTCGTCGAATTGGCGGTTCATGACAAGAGACTACGGTCCGGTCTGGAGCACGAGTCAGGCACCAACCGGACCGTTGCAATTCCGCATGGTGGTCACCGGCGGATATGACGGGAAATGGATTTGGGCTGACCATCCGGTTCTCCCGACTGACTGGAGAACCGGTTCGGTCTATGACATGCGGGTCCAGATCGCTGACATTGCACAAGAAGGATGCTATCCTTGTGACAACATAGATTGGAAATGACCATGACATTTTTATTTTCTTTTGTTTTTTTCTTCTTTTTGAGTGTTTCATGAAACATCTCTGTATATACTTGAGGAAATCCTTTAAATATCCAACTAGAATGAAAAATTATCTTTCATCAATACCTTTATATAAAGATGAAAATTGCACCAGATAGAGCAGCATCATCTCCCCAAATAATATGGATCGAGTTGGATTCATATCAATTTAATTTTGTTAAATTTTGGATAATCATTTGGTCTTGATTTGTGACGTAGAAGGTCCATTTGTTTACTCATTCAATTTTTGAATGAGTGTTTGGTCATGAATTATCTCGGGTTAGATTAAATCGATTTTGAAATATTCAATTTAAAATTTTTTTTATTTTAAGTCAGTTTGCATTTCAAATTGTCTTAATCAAGTACAAACGTTCAATTTTAAATATTTTTTTAATTTCAAGTCGTTTGTATTCCTAATTGTCTTAATCAAGTCAAGTTGAATTTGGACTAATTTGTCTTCTTATCTTAGAATCTCAAAAATTCGTATTTTGAAATTTCAAATGTTGATAAGTCATTTTGAATTTAGATTTTGGTTGAATTTCGAATCGTTTGTTTCATGGTCAGATAAGGTTCCCTATTATATGGCTTTGGGTTATTTAAATTTGGGGTTTAAATGTTGTCACCTCTACCTTTATATGTCAAAAGCATTTTTCATGTCCTTCAAAGAACACAAAAAGATGACGAAATTTTGTGATGTATTCCAACAGAAAATATATACATATATAATTGGAAAGGTGGTGAATAATTTTTTTTTCATACAAATAACCCCCTTATTTTTAGGTTCCCGGTGATGTATGATAGACATTAGGACAAAGTTCAAAAAATACAATATATTCATATTGTTGTCAAATATTTTATTTTGAGTAAAGGAAGTAATCAAATTTTCATTTTAGATATCCACAATAAACTCTGTTATTCGAATTTCAAACATACAATTTTGTATATAAAGGACATTATCTTTTTCACTATATACAAGGTTGGTTTTTATATGATGTCAGATATTGATACAGAACGTAGTATCCATTTAAATGAAAAATGATAATATCCATTAATTACTCTAAGATCAGTGATAGAGGTAAAAAAAAAATTCACTGGTGTCAATTATATTAATTTTAAATAAAATTAGTTAGACAAATATCTAATTTATTATACTTATAAATTTTAATAGAATTGTTTGCATCCATTGTTGTCAATGTGGCTCCGCCACTGTTTAAGATGCGTGTATCGAAATTCTAATGCACATGCAATTTGTCAATTCTTGACACTTATTCTAAATTTGCCTTTTGAATTGAAGACCATATATCAATAGATTTATTCTTTTTTAATCTACATTGATTACAATAATTAAGGATAAAAGAGTTCATGGACTTAAATAAAAGTGGCAATCTGGCCTACTAAATAAACCTTATCTTAATTTTGTGTACCAGACATCTTTGATTAGAGATATACGTCTCATATCTCCATCACGCTAAAGTATAAACTAATATAATTAATGATATAGTAGGGAATTAGTGATGTATCATCTAAGAGATAACATAATTTAAATTTTCAAAGTTCACATGACACAAGTATTGTTTAGAGAGAACCAATTGTACATTTATCCGTCATAAAACTAATCTAATATGGAGAAAAGATTTAGTTATGGAAACATATATGAAGCTAACTTTGAAATTAAACTACATACTTGTAAATGAAATACCATGCTCAAATTCTCAAGGAAATATTGTCTATACAGAATAGACAAGTACATTTTTATTCAGAATTTTTCTTTATAAAAGATGATAATTTAAGTCACTTAATTTTAAATATTTATAAAAAACTTCTCATTCAAACTTCAAACATGCATTTTTGTCATAAATTTCTCAATAAAAATATATACTCGTCTTATGCAATACAACTCGCCACACATTTCATCCTAAGTATCTAATCACAAAATAAATCCTCCAATTATTTGAAGAGTTCCAAGGCTATGTCTCATTCAAGTTGGGTCATGTTTGTTGTATTGAAACCAAGCTAATTAATTAACAAAATATAACCAAGGAATAATAATATCTCAGGTTTCTAGGGGCCGGATTGAAAGCAATATAAGTTGATTAAACAAAACCTTTTCTTCCCCACAAATATATGTTAACACCTTTTGAATATAATTCAGAGTTAGGAGCAGCTAGCTTCAACAAGCAGGTTGTACATCAACCTCAAATGATGGCAACATTTGGAAATGTAGCAGCAATTCTGACTGATTGGTGAACAACCAAATCTACACCACATCATATCCATATAACGGTTTATCTTGAACTTGACCTAATTTGTCAAATTTTGATGTATATTAATTAGTAGCTTTTTCTTTGCATCATAGCTAGCTGGCTCTTTATTGTTTGATTGGGATTTGGGGCAGCCGTCATAAGTACTAAGTTGCTAGGAAAGTATAACCAAAATGTAATATTTAATTTATGATAAGTTAACACGTGTTATGTGTTAGTTACCTAACTAACAAATCTTTTTTTAATTAATGAATGGTAAGAAATATTTTATTATAATTTTTTTCGTGTCGCACTGAATTAAGAAGTAATAAAAAAATTGAAGCATATTAACCAAAGTTGGCAAAAATATTGCATTGTGTACAAAATTTAAGCTGTGAATTAATATTCTCTAAAATGAGCAGCCACTTCAAGCTATAAATTGGACAGAAAAAACATGTTCACGCGTGAATACTGTAACGATCACCATAACAGTACCTCTCCTTGCGAGAAGGTGGCATCAATCAGTGTTGCTGAGATACTGGTGCCTCTCCTTGCTTTTGCAAATTCTTCGAAAAACTGCTGCTCCCACCTCTTTTGGGCCCCCTTTTAGTGCAGTTTTTACCCCCTTGATTCTTTAAAACTGATATCAGTTTTATTGAACTCAGACAAGCCTTTGTTCTGAAATTAAGAACATTTACATTAGGCCATAATTGGTATACATTTTTAACATTTAAAAGTGATATCTGTGCTGAATTCATATACCCTTCAAGTTGGGTAGGAGACCAAACTCCTTTATACAGAAAGGCTTTCAAGTCTGAATCACAGAGATCGCTCGACCCGCAATTTCAGTGAGCCAGTTGCTGCCTTTGGCCCGCCAGGTTCCAATGGAGAGCTCAATGTCAGTGATATCGTCTCGTCTCTCCTGTGCGATTTCTCGTACGTGCTCTTGCTGGCTTTATCTTCAGGAATTTTAGAATTTTGGAATTACGACATTTTCTGGAACAGGGATTATTTTGACCACGACCAACATGCATCTAACATGTATCGTTGGTGCGGCATTTTTAACTGACATGCTTACTGGTTCCACTACATGAATTGTACCTTTTCATGACCAATATGTATGTGTTTTGTGTCTTAGTGATATATTTTTTGGCGGCAGTAATGATGTAGCTAGATATGTATGTATTTTAAGAAGTTTAACCTCAGCAAAATCTTACCAAAAGATTCTTTAATTTTTAGGATGGAGACTTAGGAAAACAAGAAAGAAATGCAGGATATATCAGTATCTTAGTCTCTTAATTTATAGAAGATTAACTTATTTACTACGTCGATATTTTAGCAATTGTTTCTCGATCAATTTATACAATCTTCATTTCTACAATTAATTATAATTTCAGTTGTGTTCAGTAATATTGTAATTTTTAAAGCTTTACATCTCTACAATTGCCAATTGTGAACCAATTGCAAGCTGATATAATACTTTTAGACATATTCTTAATTTATCATTCTTGCATAATTGACAATCACTCTACATATTTGATATTATATTTGCTACATCAGCATTGGCAATCAGGATAGAGAGACATGTTCTGAGCTTTAGCAATGGCGAGCTCTCAAGGAAGAATACCAGGAGAGAAACTTACTTCAATGGACCCAATTTCATTGCTATTATAAATCTCTCATTGAAATTGTTGTGGTGTGACAGGCTTTGCATTTTACAAACGAGAAAGGAGGATCACCTCATTGGAATTCAAACAGCACAGGGGAGATATTGGGCCTTTGTAGAAGTACAATGTTACTTCCTGTCGTCAAAATTTGGTGGATTGTTTGTTACTTTGGGCTCAAATTGAGATTCAATATAAAACATCTTCCCAAATTCTGTAATTTCAGAATCTCCGCTGAACAAACTATTGAGCACGCCAAATTTGCACCTTTTGAAAAACATAAAACGAACATTTTTTAGTTAAAACACAACGAAACAGTAACATAGGAAATTTCATTCATGATAAAGTTTTTTCATGTAGGTAAATAGTATGAGGCACAAAGAAAGAGAGAGAATGTACATCATGGAAAGCACACTGAAACTAATTAAGAGTAATCAGTTGAGTTGTGTTTTGATCTGGCATGGCGCCGCTGATGACTGATGTAGTCGATGGCATTCCTCCAAATTCCTTCTTTCACCACCAAGCCGTATTCGCAAGTACATACGGTTGTTGTAGCAAATTCATTTTGTATGTGTCGGACAGTAGGAGTTGTATGTGCCGGCAATTTCGCAAAGAAAACGAGCAATTAACAAACTACCGATCCACTGCATGCACAACGGTATATGGTTCCTCTTTTGGTACTTCTCCCCGGTATCACCAAGAACTTGTGATCTGAGAAGATCATAGTAACCGGTGGTATCACCGGACTCCTTGGTAGCCATCCATCAAAGTATGAACTATATATTCCATCGTGCTTTTAGAATATTGCATGTCGGGTCGATCCGTTTTGCTATTTCACAAGAAAGATCACCTGCCTACGATAAAAAATACTACAGGCTGTATAGATCTACTCACATCAAGTAAACTACTGCTACTCCGGCGGTGCGTAAGGGATACCTTGAGGCGTCAATGAGGCCAATCACTTCGCTGCCGCATTTCGAAACTGGCAATTGATCCTTAACAGTGGTAATTGCGATCCAATTTTTATTCAGTTTATTGAGAGACGACCGTCAGTATCGTATCGAACACATTATGTAAAAGAGAATTTATTGCGAGATTTTCTAATTTTTCTATAAGTTATATGAGCATCTATATATCTATATTTGCAAAAAAAAGAAATATTGTTTTTGCTGATTCTGATTTTTGATTTTTTTTTTTTGTCACTTCAACGAATTTAAAATTGTAGAGATGAAAATATTTTAAAACTAATGTAAAGAAAATTGTCAAGTTACTAATATGATAAATAAATTAAATTTTTTTTTAACTTTAGAAATGGATCTACCGTATTTATTTCCATATGTTATTCCAAATTTATAAGAATTAAATTAGATGAAAATGCGATAAAACGATGAATTATTGCTCATTCATCAAACATATTATGTAAAAAAGAATCACACTTCGCCTAAAACGTTAGAAATATCATTTTCGAGCGATTAATTTATACAAAATAAAAGGCTCCGAATTTTGACTAAAACGCAGTCGTTTGAAGACTTGAATCGATGTGACATCGCAATTAATGTGATATTAGACTACAATGGATTGTTGCAAATAAGTCAACGATGTTGCATATAAATTTGACTCGTGAACGTGTCAAACCCTCATGGTAGTTATCTCTTTTCATTATTTTTATGTGAAGAGTAAAGCTATATGTATTTAGTATAAATATTGAGATTATTTTGATAATATTAATAATAAATTTTAAAATAATTTAATTAGTATTGAAAATTTTAAAATCAAGAAGTAAATTTATAGATATAAATATGTTGGTAGACATGTAAATAATTTAATTATTAAACTCTTTTATGTAATTTAAATTTTATTTGATGAAGAATTGTTTATTATGGACTGTTGAAATTTGAATTAACTTGATATATGATAATACATATACTATATCTCATTATATTTTATAGATATGATATGTAAATAATATAAATCATGTCTATAATATTAAATTTCGAATTAAATTTTTTTTTTAAATTGACAAAATCAACTATTGTCAATGACTCATAAATATATATTATATCATGCCTACAAATGGATTATAGTATGTCTTTTGTCTAAAGAACCGATTTAAATCGCTCAAAGTCTTCAACATGTCAACATTTTATAAGATGCTAAATTTTATATTTTACTTTTTTTAATTTTTATAATTTAATATAAAAATAAAAAAATATTTGAATATTAAATAGGATCATTTTTTTATAAAAATATGATATGATAGTTCTAAAAATAATAAAACTTTGTGCTCTAAAATATTTTATAATTCATGTAAAATAATAAATGAGAAACCATGACATAAATTATTTGTATTTTGGTGGAAATAGAAATCTTAGTAATATACTCATTATATATCTGATGGTATAAGTTAAGTTTGTGAGATTAATATATTGTAACTCTTACGTATGTTTTCAATTGTCAATTTTAATTTTAGCAGTTTCAAGATTGTGAAAGCCCAGCAACCAATACTAAAATGATGATGGCACTATTTCGTCTTCTTTTTATTTGTTTTTACTTGTTGCCATTTTATTATCAACATCCTCGTCGTCATTATGTGTACAATTATTACTTTTAGTTGTAATAAATTGTCTTAAATCTTAATAGGACTAATTGCTACGCCAAAGTTGTTAGAAATTGATACTTCAAGCTCTGGACCAAAGTTAGTTATCTATCAAACTTGTATTAATTTTAAGAAGAGTAATAACTGTATTTTTTATCTGCACCTTAATTATTTAAGAGAGCTAATACACAGATATATTTATTGATATTGTCATCGATACGGACTTAATTATACATATTAAATGAGTTATTATGTATATTAATGACTTTATTATGCAAATTTATTTTGTACGATATTATTATTATGCAACTTAAATGAATTATAATGCATATTAATGACTTTATTATGCAAATTCATTTTGTACAGTATTATCATTATGCAATTTAAATGAGTTATTATGCATATTAATGATATTTAAGTTAAATAATAAAAATATTATACATAATAAATTCATTAATATGTATAATAATTTATTTAATGTATATAAATAAGCTTGTATCGATGACGGTATCAATAATGATATTTCCATAACATTTTTCATTATTTAAAGTTAAGGAGTGCAGAATTTGCGATAGAAAATTTAAATTTTGAAATATATATTTTAAAAAAAAATTTATACTAAATATTGAGTACAGAATTTGGTCTATAAGAATAATTTTTCTAATCCTAATCTTAATTACTCTTGTTTAATTAATTTGAACGCAACACCTCATTATTGACAACTTCCAAGTTATTTTTACCATGAATTTTGACGCAGGGGTATTTGTATTTCAGATACCCGGTGCAATACCAAAACCAACGCCAGGTAAAACCCGTGACGATAAATTGACAGATTACAGTCAAATCATGGAAATAATTTTTATATATAAAATGATTAAATTTTATTAATTAATAATAATATATTTATAATTTATATATATATATAATTGATGTTAATAAATAAAAAGATGAATGGATAGAAAGGACGGCCGTTAAATGTTTTCAAAATAGTTTTCTGCTGACATCGTTGGAAGTACTTTCAACACATCACTTGTACAGTGATGTCTTGACTTGGTTGATCCCACGCCTTCCTCCAACCTTCTCTTGTTCCCCCATCACCCATCCCGCTTCCGCACCTCTCTCCTCCATCTCGCGCTTCCTCTTTCCTCGTGCTCTCCTTGTCGTGCATCTCTTTTTGAATGTCGCCTATAAATCCAACACTCCATCGCCAGCTCAGTTTCCCCATTTGAAGCAAACATGGGCTACCATCGCTCCATTTCCTTCACCCCTTCCTCTTCCTCCTCCTCCTCTTCCTCCTCCTCCTCCTCCTCCTCCTCCTCCTCCCTCGCTAGTGCTAGATCGAAGTTCAAATCCCGATCAACCAGCCTCCCTTGCCGATCCGATCCCCTCGTCTCTGGTCTAGAAGAGCACTCACTCTCCATCCGATCCTGGTCTCGATCGAGCCAATCGGATGGCGCCACGTGGATTTCCGATGGTATCTCCTTGCTCTCTCGCCTCCTCTCCGCGCTCTTGGACCTTCTCAGCCACCCCCAAGCAGCTGAGCCCCTTCGTCTCCATTGCTCTGATAAGCTTCTAGAAGATCTCTTGCGATTAGCTGACGCTCACAGCTGCTTTCGCGACGGTCTCTTATCTCTCAATCAGGCTTTGACCGAAACGCAATCGGCGGTGCGTTGCCGAGATGCCACACGCTTGGCCGCGGCTGTGAGAGCGCAGCGCCGTGCTGAAAAGGAGCTCTCTCAGCTCGCCAGGTCAGCGAGAGAGATTTCACGGTTCAACCGTTTTAGTACGGATAATTCTGGTCAGATTATGTTGACTATTTCCATAGGAGACTCTGTGGCAGTAGCGGCTTTGGCTTCGGCCGGTGTGTTCTCTTGTGTCGTAGGGATGTCGGTTGAGTCGGTAAGGGATATTGCTGATTCAGTGTGGGGCCAGCGGTCCAGGTGTTCGATCGCATCGCCAGCGATGTTTTCTACACCAATGGCTTCACCATTTATGAAGGTGAGCAAGGTTTGGTGGGTGGTGGATTTGCTGAGGTGGCGACGGAGAAGCAAGAAGAGGTGGGAGATGGGCAGGGAAACTAAAAAGGAGGCCGTGTCGGGGGAGGAGGTCAAAGGAGATCAGGAAATGGAGAGGAGACAGGTCCTGCATCGGTTGCATGAATTGGAGAAGTGCGTCGGCACGGCCGAGAACGGCTGTACCGAGATTTACCGGGCACTCATGAATGCCAGGGTTTCTTTGCTTAATATCCTGACACCAAATTTCTAATCTTTGTAATTTGAATCTGTTGTTGAAAATAACAATAACAGGGAAAATCTTCCAAAAGATGTACCATCTGAATTCTGATAGTAAAAGATAGAGGGTACTTGTACATGTTTAGAAAAGAAAAAAAAAATATTAGGTTCAGTTTGAGAGTGAAATAAATTGGAGATAATTTGAAAATAAATAAAATCATTCTTTATGAAAGAAAATGATAATTTTATCTCTCATTTATCTCAATCTCAAATAAGAGCTTAGTGTAGATAATAGTTTTGCCAACTACGCCTGAGTTTTTACATTGTAAGAAACCAAATATGATGAAAACATAAATAATCTGATGTTGAGATGATTATGGCAGTCTATATAGTTTGAGAATGGGTCATGAATGTTTAGAGCCCATAATTTGATATGGAGAGAATAGTATTGGTACAAAGACATTTTAATTAGTGTATAGTCTCCACATAGATCTCTGACTCCAACTAGTAGCGATACTTAGTTTCCTTCGGATTTAATTGGAACCATTCAATAGAAGGGTCCCATAAATTTTTTTTGTAGAACTAAATTTCCTCTTAAAACAAAATTAATCTATTGATTAAAAAAAAGAGGATAAACGTGCCAATTGTATGGATTTGTTATTTTCATGAATAATTATGCGAAACAACACAACAATTCTTCTTAATTGCATAATGGGCGATCAAGTATTCATGCAAAGGGAAATATATAAATAAATTTTGTTTTATCCAGGCTATATATGCTTCAAATTATCGAATATAAATAGAGTATTTTTTTAATTTTTTTTAGATAATAGATAAGAGTTCATTATGTTTGATTAGCAAGATACGAAATACAGAACAATAATTTGTTGTAAAGAACTTAATTTTACAATAATTTGTTGTAAAGAACTTAACTTGACCACCAAAAAGGACAATAATTTGTTCTCACTTTTCTTCCATTCCATTCTATTTCAATTCGTTTGTTTATTCTTCTTCCAATATTTTTATTTCGGACGAAGGATAATTAGTGAATTGATTGTAACGAAGTTCTATTATCCATGGATGGATATCTTCTTCAATTGAAACCCAAAAGGGTTTTTTTTTTCTCAGTACATTTCCAATCCAATGGATCCATTAATTAAATGGTCCAGCCCAGTAAAGAGCAATGAATCCAACGGATACAAAATCTGCTTCCTACGACAAGAAATGCAACGAATTTCTTCATTGCTTCTCAAATCGGGCATTTGGACCCATGTAAAATGATGCGTCAATACTTTCGTTAGTTTCGATATTTATTTTTTTAAAATATTTTTTATCGAATTTGAATATATATATTTCTTTCTATAGAGAGATAAGATCTGTCATTATTATATTAAATATATGGTTTTCTGATCGTTTCAACTTAATTAGTACTATGTTCGGATCATATCATCTTACTTGTGAATGGATTTCTATATGCCTAGTTAATTTTATCATTCCACTTATCCTTTTTCAAGTCTTTGAATAATAATATAATTAGGATAGAACACGAATTAGTTATTATCAGGTCACTAAACAATTCTTCTTATACTGCACTAATTTTTGGAAACAAGATATTTAAATCATGATGAAGAATATAGTTCCAAAACATTTTTTTAGCTTTTTATATGGATGAATTGCAATTATGAAGACTATAACTATTGCGCAGCATAAAAGAAAATTTGATTTTCAATGTGTACATCCTTTTTGTTATAAATTGAATATAGTAGTTGGTTGTTGTATTAAATAAGAAAAGCAACACTTGGAAGTTGGAATAGAGGAAATAGGACCGTGTGGGCCCAACTTGTCAGTTTGAAAAATTCAACATTCTCGGCTAGTTTTTTTTTTTTAATATAGTGGGTTGTAAGCTATTTAATTTTCAAATATTCATAAAAAAAATTTAAATATATAACTTTTTATATGAAAAATAATATTTTTATCATTAAATTAATGATTGATTATTTTGAATAATTGTATTTAAGATATAAATAAATGAGAGATAAAATTATCAATTTTTCTCACAAAAAATATATTTTTGAATTATTTTCAAATTATTTTGATGTCAAATAAGACCAATTAAAATATTTTGCTTGAAGCCTTGGACCGTTACCGGTACGGACAGCTTGGTCATACCGGTCAACTTTTTTTTTACCACTATAACTAGTGCATATATTATTTTAATATTTTTTCTCTAATGTTGCCTAATGGACTTGACCCACAAAAATTTTAAAAATATGCTTTCTTGTATACTTGTATTATCCTCTCAAACACAAACTAACCCATATTTATGTAATTATAGAAAGTAAGACAACTAACTTATTTTTGATATATAATATTTTATACCTAAGTTCAAAAATAAAATCATGCATGTGTATTAATTAACAAAAATATTAAATAGACAGTGTTTCGAATTTGATGTAGTTTGACATTAAAAAAAAAGTATGATCTTCAGTAACATATAAATGGAAAAGAACCATAATTTATCAATCATCCAATAAATCAGGAATTTTTTTTTTTAAATCGAACATTTGCACTAGATTATTTTTATATAATACCTTTGCAAAAGGGCAATTTCTAATATATAAAGATATTATAATTCCTTTTAATTTAAAATTTATTGCTCCCTAACTATAAAAAATTTCTAATTTTTTTTTTGGTTTTTTTTGCGGAATCAGAACATTATAGGGAAACAATTACGTTGCCAATAATTTAATTTGGGCATTTGAGTCATGTAAAGTTGAAAACCATATGTATAATCTATATTTTCTAATTTAGATAGATAATATGTGTTCGTCGCAATCTAATATAAAAAAGCGTTTAGGATATTTGATGCAGTGCTGTCATTTAATGGTATAATTGGTTTAACTGCTTCTTAATCATCATTTAATCACATTCTATTAGTATTGGTCATTAAAAAATTATCATCGATGTAATATATATTTTGTTTATTTCTTTATACGGTATTCTGATGTCAAATTAAAAGTGCCGACTTTTGATCCGATCCGAATGGTCGATCCGATCCAACTTGAACTAATCCGAGAACTAAATGTGTTATAAATATGAGTCTAAATTTTTTTTATTTGTTCTGGATAGGATCAGTTTCAAGTCGAATCCAATTAACTAATTATGTTTTGTTGGGTTTAATTTAAAATTTAGCATCAATAAATTATTTACAAACTAAATAACATTAGAAAGAGAGTTGATATACAGCTACTATTATTGATACCGTCATCGATACCGACTTTATTATTCAGATTAAATGAGTTATTATTCATATCAACGATTTTATTATATAATTTATTTATACAATATTTTTATTATTTAATTTAAGTGAGTTGTTATTCAAAATTAATGATATTTGAGTTGATTAATAAAATTATTGTACAAAATAAATTACATAATAAATTTATTAACATAAATAATGATTCATTTTATATAAATAACAAAATTAATAAAAATAATAATATCAACGACCGTATTTCCCAAGATTTTCCCAACTGGTAATATATTACATAAATAAATAAATAAATAAATTACTCTATACATAATTTAAGTTACATGTGTTGAATTGGATCGATCTGCGATTCAATCGGGTCAGATTGGATTCAAAGAATTTCGGTCGCATTGAATCAGACTCATTGAAAATAACCTACTGAATCCGACCCGACCCGACCGAAACATGACGCTTCTCTCGCCTTGAACCCGGTGCGTTTTAATTTTTAAGCACTAGTTAGTATCTTTTAAGTAACAATATAATTACACAATTCGAACGTTGCACAATTCATCTCGGTGCCACGAGGGATTGTGGTCCCATGACACGTAAGCGTACGTACGGATAGCATTTGGAAAAGAAAGAGAAAAAAAAGAAAGTTAATCAATGGCGTACTGATTAAAATAAAATAAGGTGGGATTCGACCGTTCGACCTGGGGAATCAATTTTAATACAATATAATAATGTAAACAATAATAGACTAATAGTGCTTTGTTTAGTTCTTTCTCTCTCGATTAGATACTAATAATTACTTGTTCTGTCATCCTTTGTTTGTTGGTGTTGTTGCTCTTCCAAGTCAGGAAAAGAGAAGGAACCAGCAAACGTGAGGTGGCTTTGTTTTGTTTTTGTTTTTGTTTTTGGTGTTATATAATATTATCAATTGTTTAGAGATACTTTCAATAGAGATCGAATTTATTTATTTATTTATACACCCTTTCTTTAAAAGCTTGAAACTTGGAGCGATCCAAAGCGTCGACATACGAAATCTAATCCGCGCAGGAATTGAAAAGCAGCACAAAGGTATACACGGAATAGTACCACAAACGATCGGCCTGAACATCCTCACAATCACGTGCTCGTACGGACCATCTCAATCAGCCTCGCCTAGCCGCCACGTGGCGAAGATCTGGACCAAGGAACGCATTCTTGACCGTTGGATGCTATGAGCGCAAGAAGCCGCCAAATTAAATCTCTGTTCTTCAATTGGACTAGAACAAACAAACAAAAGTAGGGGAAGAAGAAGGAAAAATGGTGCCAACCATTTTCTACGGCTGGGGTTGATGTGTGTATGTGTGTGTGCGTTGCCGACGAGCTTAATAAAAAAAATAAAAATAATGATAATAGAAAGAAAAGATGATTCATTGTATTTGTGTATGTTTTTTGGAGTGACTGCTTTTATTAGTTTTTGGGGAAGGAATATATCCCCTCTTATAAAAAATATAATTATATTTTGCCCCTTTCTGTTGTAAGGTGGTTCTGTCCCTGCTTATTTAATATGTGATTTAAATATGTTAAGCTGATAAAAATATCTTTTTAGGTATAGATATGATGGGGCCAATGTCTATTTTATTATAAATTTCTTTTTCCAACAATTGTGACCAATGATTAGTTAGTAGCTTAAAAAATTAAATAATGTGAGATTAGTGATAACATTAATTAATCACTAATCAAGGTTGCAATGACTTAAAATACTCATTAATTTAGGAGGTTATATTTTGTCAGATACTTATCTGCAATGAACAATATTTGGATTGTCTGATCAATATAAAGATGATTTTTGAGAGGTCGGTTAATTTTGAAATTCAACATGGATAGTGTTAATTATTGTTTTCACGATAATAATATGTCATAACACACGTAGAAAAAAATATTTTCAAATTTTATTGAAACAATAAAAAATAGAAAACAATAGAATTAAAGATGGTAATAATTTCTTGACAATGAAAACAACTAAAATCAGACTATTAAAACTTTAAGTTAAAATAAATAATTTTGACAAAAGATGTAAACTTCTCTCATGAAGACATTTTAAATAAAAATTTGTTTGGATCTCTAGATTCTTCTTTTGTTTTTCCCCTATTCCGAGACAGTGAACACACACACACAATGCATGGTCGAAAATAAACCACATAAAATCTGAAATATTCCGTTTCATGTGTTCACGCTTGAATTGAGCTCTCTTAAAAACTCAAGACCAACATGGCAACATGCATCATGTGCTGACGTCATCATTCATCATCCTCGCTGGATCTCCACGTCAGAAAGGATCTCACGGTACGCGAGGAGTGGTTAAAGCTGCCATTAATTGCCTGACAGGGAATGATTAATCGATAGTTTAATAATTATTTTCTAGGACTGGGTCTTTTGGACTGATTTCTGATTTTAGAACTTTTGAGGCGTCCGAGAGCATAAAATTCGGAAGTCGACTTTACGATAATGACCTCAGTGAATTCCCAAATAATAAACTTGTGAGCCGGCCATTATGTTGTGATAATTTATATTTGAAGTAAATCAAGCTATGGTCATAGATAAAATTTCTTTTATGTAAAGTAATACTTATTTTTATCGTAATTGACTATTAAGGCAAATGTTTAATCATGTGTCAGTGGTTAGATCTTCACTGAAATTTTATTATATATACTATTGTTATATGATAGTCACAAAAAAAATTTCAACATTTGTATGATTTCTTCAAATGATTTTTTTTCGAAGACACAAGCTTTACCTATTTTTGTGATTTTATTCATATAAAAGAGAAAAATTATAGAGTCGTATTTATAAAAAAATAAAAACAAAAGAAAGAGTAAACTAAATCCTCAAGCTAAACTAATATTATTATAAATTCATCATCCAATTATCTATCTCTTTAGCGGTTTCAACTGTCACCAAATGTGAGGTCCTTGTAACATTTGAAAAAATTCTATCATTTTGCTCCTTCGATAAATTTCGGACAGTCATCATACATTGAACATCTCATGTTTGAGGAGTTTATATTTATTCATAACAAATTGATATCTTATACTGTTGAGAGTTGATATATTATTTAAATATTTTTCTAGTAATGATAGACAGGATGAGTGGATGAGTCTGCGCCACGTGTCAGTACAAGCTGTAGGCAAAATAGGTCCCGACTCCTGACGAACGATTTCGCACCTTTTCATTTCCCCCCTCCTTTTTTTCATTTATTGCAAAAGAATCGTGTAGAGAGTAAGAAGAAAGCTCGCAAGTGCAAGCGAAGTGCTTTTTAACAGCTTCGGACTTGTGGTTTGTTTGATAGGAGCGTGCCACTTTACGCTTGAGTCCCTTGGTTATTTTTAATTTGGTTTTCCCACTGATTACCCCAAAAGAATCGGCCAGGTGTGGGATGACGGATCCAGAGCTTAATTATAATTAATAGGGGGTTAAATTGTTGTTTTTAATATAATTATATGTTTTAAATTTTTTTAGAAAAAATTGACTAAAGTATAATTATAATAAAATATTTTAAATTTTTATTATATATAATTAATTTTTAAAATCATTTTAAAAACTGCAACCATCCTGATTTTCGCCGGGCTCCATCCCTGAACGGAGGCCTCATGCCGAATTCAAATTCTCTGCAGTATTTCACACGGTAAAGTACTGCCCCCACAAAATATACCCCTTCCAAAACATTATGCGTAGATCTCGATGCTGACCGCTATAATAATCTCTACAATATTGCACGTGTTAAAGTTCATATTCAACCAACTTGTTACATGCGTCAATACTTAGAAATTCAAAGTTCATATTCATTCAACGATTAAGGATTGATCAAGTTTTTTATTTTCTGGATATGAAATTAAAATCATATTCATTCAACGAAAGGTGTGTGCACTTATGCTATATAGCTTTCCGATGCCTTTTCCTGGTATTTCCTTTTAACCTAATATGCAATGCTAATATAGTCTAATCAAATGATTAAATAAAATTAACTTTACTTAAACTTAGCTTATCATTAAGTGGGACGTAAAGCTTAGGTACCGTGTTGATTTGTGCAAATTTTTCTTTCTTTACTTTTCTCCTGTTTCACATTTTTCTTGCTTCATTTGAAATTAACACTGAAATAAATGTTATTTTGTTATTTTATAAAAAAAGAGGATTATTTCAGCTTTGGGATAGTATTAGTTATCTAATTAAAGAGTTTAATTTTAACACAATAGTAGAGCAAAAATTTTTAATAAAATTTGTTTTAGTATTAATTCATAAATTTCGCCTATCGAATTTCCTTTCTTTTTATTTTCGAATTAAGTAAAAAGTTTTTGAGCTATTAATATGTGTAGAAATATTTTGTTTCTACATGATTTGTTTTACTTTATTGCTATGAGTAATTATCTATGCAATAAGTAAAAAGATTTTTGTCAAATGTAAACAATCTTAATGTACAATTTTTCAAATTTCTTTGTTATCTAATAAAAAAATCAGTTTTAATTTATAGTTATTTAAAAATTTCTTTAATAAATAGTGTTATTTTTCAAACTACTTCGTTATCTTCAAACAATCTTAATTCACTTTTAATTTATAGTTATATTTATTGTGTAAGATAAAATTCTCATAATATTACTACTCGTCCGATTAATATTTTACGAAACAATATTAAATAGTGTAACCACGATACTATTATGTTTTTAATCCAAATAACATTATTTTACCACTAGTTTAATTTAAAATAATACTATCGGAATAACAATGATTCATTTATAATAGAAAAATAAAAAAATAATGGATATTAAGGTAGTATTTAAATGGAAAAATAATGGATATTAACAATAGTATTTAAATGGGAACAAAAATGTCTGCGAAATAATTATTCTCTCATGAATTGCTCCGTATATATGATATGGAACTACAATTGCACACGCAAATAAACACCATTATATTTATAACAATAGCTTGTACTTGAAAAGACAAGTTTTTAGTCATATCAACTTAATTTCATGTTTAATATTAGTAAAATTTTTACAATCCGTCCAATACTCTAACTTCCATTCAAATCAAGTTTTAAAAAAAAGTTTAGATAATATTATAACTTGTAACTAGGTCGTAAAATTATGTACTGTAAATAGGGAAAGATATTATGTTATATATTGAATAAATTTGATCGATTTGATTAATGAAACAATCAAAATTTAGAGCCGTTACATGTTATTTATTGTACTTATTTGTAACATTGAATTTGTTCGTCAAATACATATATAATTTGCACGTGTCTTGTATAGATAAGTTTTTTTAGTCAAAACTTTCTATGTAAAATTTTTGACTGAATTTAATAGTACATATGGAATAAGCTTTGTTGAATAAAGAAAAAGAATGACCAATTCCAAATAGACACGTGTCGAACGCTCTTACGAGTCACGGTACATGTAGATATTATATTGTATGCAATATAAGTATTATTATACGCTAACAAATCGACAGCATGTCTGCCACGTCATCAACACCACATAATAGCGCCAGTTTGTTGCGATATATATCAGCCCTTTGAAAACTACATATAAATAAATAAATCCTCAAGTCACAAAAAAAATAAAATCACTCGCAAATAAATTCCTTATACGAGTACAAAACCAGAGAGAAACCATAAAGAAAGGCAATAAACAAACGCAACCCAGAAGAGAGAAGACAGAGAGAGAGAGAGAGAGAGAGAGAGAGAGAGAGGTAGGATCAGGAAGATGAGTCGTAGAGAGAGAGAGAGCAGCTAGCCAGCTACAGAAGAGGAGAGAGAGAGAGAGAGAGAGAGAGAGATCTCTATTCTCTCCTGGTCTCCTTTTCTTCCTTCCCCACACGCTCGCACCCAAAAGCCGAATTATTTCCTTTCCTCTCTTTCTTCTCTCCATCCCCACTCTCACACATCCTTGTACGCATCCATCATATCATTCTCCATCCATCGTATCACTCTCCGCTCTCACGTCCTTATACGCGTACATAGTCACATACTCCTCTTTAAAGTTAATCCAGAAAGAGAGAGAGAGAGAGAGAGAGAGAGAGAGAGAGAGAGAGGGAGGGAGAGCTTACCATCAAGCATCCATGGGGTGCTGTAGGTCGTCTCTGCGCGCAGTTACCCATCCGATGGAGAAAGCCAGTCACAACAACCACCTCCGGCCAACTCAGCCACCCGCGTCCTTCGCTATCCACCAGAGGGCGCCGTCGACCGCCGCCGCCTCCTCTACCTTCGGTGATCCCCCCTCTTTCACGGAGTACACCTTGGCCGAGCTCAAGGCAGCTACTAACGGCTTTGCGACTGAGAATATCGTGTCGGAAAGTGGCGAGAAGGCGCCTAATCATGTCTATAAAGGGAAGCTTCCTAATCGGAGGTCTATAGCTGTGAAGAAATTTCCTAAGATGTCATGGCCTGATCCGAAGCAATTCGCCGTGAGTCTCCGTTTTCGTTTCATCATCGATCTGTTTTTTTAAAATTGAATTGAGGGAATTAGACTTGATCCGTTGTAAGTGATTGATTGATTGATCGGTTCTTGTTCTGAGGTGTTAGGAGGAGGCTAGAGGAGTAGGAAAGCTGAGGAGTGGTAAGCTTGCTAATTTGATCGGATACTGTTGTGAAGGTGATGAGAGATTATTGGTTGCTGAGTTCATGCCGAACGACACCCTTGCCAAGCATCTCTTTCACTGTATGGGTTCCTTCCCTTTTGACTATCATCAATCTCAATTACCTGCTTATGTTATGATTTTTGCTTGTTTATTTTCTGAATTCAAATTGTAGCAGTGGTAGTTAACTTGTTTAGTTAGCATTATTGGGTGGGGGATGGGATTTTGTTGGTTCTTTAGTGAAATGAAAAGGGTAGGTTGTTCGCTTGCTTGCTGGATTCTGGAATTGGAAAATTGGGTTCCATTTCATAGTAACTGAATAATTACGACGAGTCAAACTTTTGACGCATCCTTATATTGGTTTTTTACACTATCTTGTGGATGGCAGATGTCAATTCAGGGTTTGTGTTATGTGTTGTGCATATCAAACAGCTTTCATCTTTCCGGTAACACCACCCACCCCCCCAACCAAAAGCACACAAAAAAAAAAAAACACCAATTACATGATGCTTAATTCAGTTTTTACCATACAGTATCTTTTTATTAAAACCAGTAAACCTGCTCATGTAGTCTTCTTCTGCTTCAGGGTTTATGATCTGAAATTTGGAAGGAACTCTTTAATCTTAGTTCTTTGTCTTACTTTTGCACATGTTCATAAATGGCATGATGTCAAATTCATTATTCAACGACAATTGGGAAGATTTATGGTTTAAATATAGGAAATTGAACAATATAATTCTCTTATGTATTGTAATGAATTTTATTGGTTAGTTTTAGTGTCTGAAAACTTGATGATCCAATGTACAGATGTAGAATTGCTATTCCCATCTTTTGAGGATATAATCTTAGAAAAATCAGATTTTATGTGGATATTGTTTTTATTATTGGTAGTTACTAAACTGTAATCCTTGTGAGTTGTTAACTACATGACGGAAGTTCTTTACTAGTATGCTCCCAGCTGCTGAATATAAAGTGGTTAGCAAACTATGAGATGTAGTAGTTCTATTTAGTCTAACGGCACAATAGATTGGGAAAATCAGAACTTGCTTTTTAACATGTACACTAAAGCAAGAAAAATGGAAATATAGTGGTGCGGTTATTTTAGGTTAGAGGCTGATTATTTGACTCAAAAAAGAAAAAAAAATTGAGGATCACATTTTTCTCTTAGGACATTGTCTTAAAAAAAGAATGCTTTAATGTACGCCGTATGGCCTTTTCATCTTTAGGATTCATATTTAGCCAATATAAGATCGCATCTTACTTGGATTAGTTTTTTATTTGACTATTAAATTGATAAAAGTATTGTTCAATCAACAGGGGACAATCAAACACTTGAATGGGCTATGCGTCTGAGAGTTGCCTATTACATAGCCGATGCATTGGAGTATTGTAGCACTGAGGGACGACCACTTTACCATGATTTAAATGCATACCGGATCCTTTTTGATGAGGTATAATACTTTATTGCTTATGTCATTCTTATCATTTGGAATATGTTAATAAAATTTTGTATTTTTTGTAGAATGGAGATCCACGTCTATCATGCTTTGGGCTTATGAAAAATAGCAGGGATGGAAAGAGTTACAGCACTAACCTTGCTTATACACCACCTGAGTATCTTAGAAATGGTATTTGTAGTTAATTTTTTCTTTTTATGGAAATTATTTTGAAGATACTTGGTAGCAGAGACACGGATATGCTACATTTAAATTTCCTTTAAAAGTAAATTCTGTTTATTTTATTTTACTTTTACTGCAGGAAGAGTAACTCCGGAAAGCGTGATATTCAGCTTTGGAACTGTGCTACTGGATGTCGTTAGTGGGAAGCGCATTCCCCCAAGTCATGTATGTACCCGTATTAGTATAGCTTCAGTACCGTCTGGATTATATATTAGTACTGTAGTATAATTCACCAGTATAGTATCATGTGATCAGAATTCAGGAATTGGATCATACTATACATCTAATGGTTACCTACTAATTACCTTATCTGAAATTTATCTCTATCAAATTGAACTACTTAAAAAAAGGTGTTGCATCTGGCAGGCTCTTGAATTGATTCGAAATAGGAATGTGTTAGTATTAATGGATTCACATCTTGAGGGGAAGTTCTCGACTGAAGAGGCGACGGCCCTGGTGGAATTGGCTTCCCAGTGCCTCCAGTATGAGCCTAGGGATCGTCCCGACACAAAGAAGCTTGTGTCCATACTTGCGCCCTTGCAATCCAAGTCAGAGGTAGTTGCTTTGTGGATCCTTGGATATAAATTTGTTATCATAATGTAGTATGCTTATTGTTGTTTTGCAATTTTGAATGATGTATTAGGTGCCATCATATGTGATGCTTGGTATTCCAAAGAATGAGGAAACACCACCAGCGCCGCCTGCACCACAACACCCACTCTCTCCAATGGGCGAAGCTTGTTTCCGGATGGATATGACAGCAATTCATCAAATACTTGTCATGATGCACTACAGGGATGATGAAGGAAGTAATGAGGTATTGCAATCCAATATTATTTATTTAAGCTTGTTTTCTGAGTATTGATGCCAGTGATATGGGGTTTGTTAACATAAATTCTTTGTGTTGTTGTGGTGGATTTCAGTTGTCGTTTCAGGAGTGGACACAACAGATGAGGGATATGCTGGATGCCAGGAAAAGGGGAGACTCTGCATTTCGGGATAAGGATTTTAAAACTGCAATTGAATGTTATTCTCAGGTATGTTTTTCTTAGTGAAAAATATATAGACGGGCTTTCTATGACTAGTAGTTATTTATTTATTGGAGTAACTTTAAAGATGTTGTTGAAAAGGTAATCTAGTTTGATTTTATAACCATTTTGAAATGTGCATCCATATATCCATATAACATAATGCAAGTTACTATATTTTTTTCGTATTATTGACTTACATCTCTAATTTCCAAATTCTTTTGCCATGCAGTTCATTGATGTGGGCACAATGGTCTCTCCAACCGTGCACGCAAGACGTAGCCTGTGCTATCTGATGTGTGATCGGCCTGATGCTGCCCTTCAAGATGCAATGCATGCTCAGTGTGTAAATCCAGAGTGGCCGACAGCCTTCTACATGCAAGCTGTTGCGCTTTCTAAGCTTGACATGCAAAGTGATGCTGTTGACATGCTTAACGAAGCCTCACAACTTGAAGAAAAGAGGCAAAAGGCTTCCAAAGCCACCTGAGGTAACCCGTCACTGGTTCTTGTTATTGTTAATGTTTATTTTGGGAATGTGAGAAGTTTGGGTTTGGTTGGGAGGTGGGGGTTAATTTAGATATAAATTGTGAAGATGTATTAGGAAAAAAGAAACAGTTCAAATGACCCTTTTTTTTTTGGTTTATTTATGGTAGTCGAGTTTCATTGGGCTGTCATTTTGCTGTTGTTGGTCCCATGTATATTGACAGTGCAAGGCATTGTTATTCTGTTCAAAGAAATTTTTTTACTGTTGTTTGCCCAGTAAATAGTTTTGAACTATTCTTGCTTGCATGTTTTATTGCTCTTGCCTTTTATCCTGGCCTCCTGTGTTAGGTTCCTTTCCAAATTGTAGGATTGTACCATGAATAACTTGACCTCTGATTCAGATCTATTGGCCTGAATCAAAATCTAAATGCAAAGCTGCCAAGGTTTATTATATTGTCAAACAAATATAAATTAATTTGGCAACCATGACAACAAATATACTCTTGTCGAAATACTTATTAGTAAAACTATAAATAGTTTCAATTTAATGTAAAATTTAAGTAGAAGTGAATTACCCATTAAGCCATTTCAAAAGTCACAAATTTAATTTATTTGCATTTGGTCAGCGATAAAATAATTGTTAAATTATATCAAATTTGATTGATGGTCTATCCATATCAATGAAAAATATATAATACTGAATTGTCATGATTGTCAAATAAGTTTGATGATAGGAGATATATCCGATTACATTTTTCTAATTGAACTCTTTTAAAATGAAGGGAGGAGCTAAAAAATGTTTGCGCCATAATATTCAGTGGAATATATTGAGATAATATTTTGGAATGGGATTCGGAAATTATTTAAACAAATACATGGAGAATATAATCTATTTTTCTCTTACTCATCTCTGTTGTTATCTATAAATCTGCCTTACATCTCAAATGGGCCAAATATATAGAGATAAATACAATGGTTAATAGCCCAATTAATATCAAGATTTATTGGGTCAGGTAAAACAAATTAAATACCTTGAATGGGTCAAAAGGAAAACGGAGAATTAATTAATCATTCATGTTCATGTTTAATGGGCAGCTAAGACATATTGTATAAGAATTGATTACGGTTGATTACACAAAAAAGCTAACTTGGTCAAAGGTGAAATAAACACAGCAAAAACATTTAAGTCATTAAAAATGAGCAAATTTATTGAAAAGAAATTTTGAGTTTTTTTTAAATATGTTTCCAACAACTATTACGTTACATTTCTTGGTCAACGGCTGAGACTCATGATTCTTTATTTAAAATTCTTTATTGGTCGAAAAAATCAAACATTACTCTTAAGTTTCTCATGTTGTTAAAAAAGGAGTTGATATTAGTATTTTCAAAATTTTCTGATATTTTCATAAAGAAGTTTCGTTTTGTGCATGTGCCTTTATTTTTTTCCCCTTTGTGAAATATAAATGTACAATCATGTTTTTTTTATTTGTCTTCTGTTGCTTTTACCAAAAGAAAGGCCTTTACTTTACTTTTGCGTGTTAAAATTCAATAATATAATTTATACTGATTTTTTTTTGGTATCATATTTTAATTTATTTTAAAAAAGTTGATAGGTTACTCGTTGGCGCTAGCAGCTTTCGGGTAAATATCAACGGAGGGCTTCTGCTTTGAAGTCTCGACGGTGTCCTTTGACAATCGCTTTAGCGTATATCGCTCGACTCCAAAGAAATAAAGGTACAAATTATTGTATTTCGTACTTGATTTAATTCTAATTGTCCTAATAGATCCTTTAGTGCGTATTATAAATTTTTGAAATTTTTACTCCGTCTCTGCACCCTAAAATTCTAAAATCCCGCATAACTAATAATATTAATAATAAAGGTTGAGATAGAATGATCTTAAGACCCATACCTAGGAGGCAATGGTGAGATGCATGAAGCATTGAAGTTTTGCCCACTGAATCACCACAATTTATTAAAAATGGGTCCACAACTTTTCGAACAGTAGCTTTTACTTTCCTCATTCATTAAATGCTACAATTCAATTTAATGTGAGCCCCTTGTTTCAATCAACACACAAATCTAAATTAAATCAAACGTTGTAGGAGAAATTGATAATATAGATGCTCTCCCTTCCCTTAGAGCTTACCACTCTTTTAGTTATTGTAATCATTTGAGCCATCAAAATAAGACGTTTCTAAGCCACAAAATTTTAGAACCGTAAAAGTCCATAATACCTGGTAATGAGAAAGCACCAAATGGAAATACCAGAAAGTCATAAACTCCAAAAGAGATATATGAACTGTATGTTTAGTATAGTGGTGATAAGTCTCATTTTTCTATAGAGAGATGCAGGATCAAATCTCGTAAAAATTATTTAAAAATAAATAAATATCGAGATTAACGGGAGTTCTTATATATAAAAAAAAATATCAAAAGACTAGACATGAGGTCAAGATGAAAACATTGAAAAATAACTTTCATTGATGTATGACCTACATCTTGCCTGAGCTGGACGGTTCAATTTAATACCTTTCATTTTTGGTGTTTCCTTAGGATTTGGTTTCGTTAATGTCTTTGAAGTGTGACGCTCCTGTGTGATAATGTTTGTATTAAATGAAACTGGTGATTGGGGAAACTAATATGAGGTTATTTGTGAACCGCAGTTTAATATAATAAATAAATATTTGAAAATATTTGATTTAATTTTCGTCTTTTTATAAAGAGATATAGATTTAATTTTCATAAAAAATATTTGAAAATAAATAAATACCGAAATTAACGGAAGCTTTTATATAAAAAAAATATGAGGCTATTTGTCAACAAGACAAAAATGATGAACTAAATCTTCATTGAATAGTGATATAACGTCCCTTATTCTGCTCTCAGAATTATATAATGACGTGGAATGTTACAAAAATATGGTCTAATCATCAATATTTTGTATGTTATATATAGAGTATGATGGTAAAAATAGGTTGAAGGACTGCCCGGAATATTTTAGCAATTGAAGTTGTGTTAAAATTCGACAAATTTTTTTTTAAAACAAAATGGTGGAATTTGGACTTGTTTCAGATAAATTTCGCTTCAAAGTTCAGATTCATTCACCAAAAAATGTCGTATCACGTCACCCACTTTAAAAAAATGTGAACCATATCTAAATATGAACCATATCAGTATAATGAGTAAAACTAGCGTGTTTTTTAAGAGCATTAGATTTTTTGATATTTTTAATTTAAATTTGTTGGATTGACTTTAAATAATAAATTCAAATCGCTCAATAGATTTTTTTATATCAAAATATTGCAGGATATCAATTTTTTTTTCTATTTTTAGAGTTTTCTAACTATTTTTTTCAGATTTTTTAAAATTACTTATTCTTATATACAAAAATTTATTATTTTATTATTATTTTAGAGTAATTTTAAAAATTTGAAAAAAATAATTAAAAAAACTAAAAATAGAAAATTTTAGTGTTATTGATATAAAAAATTTATTAAATAATTTAAATTTATCATTTGAAATTGATTCGATAAATTCTAAATTAAAAATACTAAAAACCTTAATGTTTCTGAAAGCACTTGATTTGTACAATTCATATATATATTAGATAAAATTTATATTTATCATAAATGTTCTCGCACGTGACGCAAGAATGATAGACATGCCTGAGCAAAACCTGTCCGAATGTACAGATTCTTTCCCCTTTCTTAAAAAAGAGCATCTTATCTTATAACATAATTGCTGTCCTTTTACGTGTCCAAGTCAAAGATAGTACCTGACCCGTTACATAAAAGATAGTAACTGACCCGTTACATCAAAGATAGTAACTGACCCATTACATCCCATTCTACAGAGAAACGGACACATAAATACAAAATGTTGCGAGTGATGATTATGTTTGTGGCCGGGACAATATATCTCTCCGTGTGTGATGTGTCCGTTGCAAAGACTATTTGGATTTAGACGAAAATCTACTTGGAACTTTCCTTTTTAATTGATAACGAATAACTATTTGTCAATCTATAAACGATTGTATGTTCACATATAAAATTTTGATATGTCAAGTTTGTACTAATTGATTATCTATCAAATATAATTAACCCCCAGGGAGGAACCTGTAAGCATTAGTGTGAACTCTGTGCTATTTTGACATCCTCCTGAATCCATGATTCAATCATATATTTATTTAATTTTAGTTAGGAAATTTCTCTTACAAGCATATCTCCTAAGAAATATATTTTGCACTTACTCAGAAGTAGAGGGTAGGGCCTACCATAATTCAACTAAGGAAAATATTGAAGAGGTATTATTATTGATTTATATAAAAAGAAATATTATTTATGTTAATAATTTTATTATATAATTTATTTTTATATTATATTTATTATTTAATTTAAATAATAATTCATTTAAATTGAATAATAATAATATTATAATTATATAAATAAATTACATAATAAAATTAATAACATAAATAATAATTTATTTAATATAAATAAAAAATCAATAATAATATCAACAATAATATTATATTAGTATATCAACTCCCATTCATTAAATAGGCCTGTTTGTTATTTATGTCACCACCTGGTAAACCTACTACTCTCTACGGGAGAGGGAACTTTCTAGAAGTATGAATTGATTAGGTAAATAAGAAAACAATCAGTCAATCATCAAGTTTGATAGATGTGTTCATGTGGATATGTGGATATGTGGATAAGCATATGCTGTCACTAAAAACCTTTTTTTTTTTAATTATTTTCTTACAATCATTTTCTTTTAATTTTTTCTTGTAAACAAAATTTTTTTGTTCCCGCTTAATTCTCATTTTCTAAAAAAAAATTCATATTAAAAAAGATATTTAGTCAAATTTATATATAAAGAGCATACTTAATGAGTTCTAGTTTGAGTTTAAAAATTAAATAGATAAATATGATGGATTTTGAAGTGTTTAAGGAGATATATGATATACTAAAGAGTTATGAGTAAATATGTTAGATTTTGAAAAGTATAAGGGGATATATGATATATTAAAGAATTGATAGGTAAATGTGAAATTCAAAAAGATTTGAAGGATATATGATATTACCCCAAAATTTAATTTTCTGTGATTTTTTTTAACACATTAATGTACTTATTAAAAAGGTTGTTCATTATTTATCATGTTTATTTTTGGAAGAACATTATTTTATCATTGTGAAATTGTACAAAACTTTTTGGTATGTTTTACATATTGTTGAAATATGAAATAATTTTTTTTGACCATTCTTTTCTTTTAAAAAATGTTAGTATTATTCGTTCTACTAGCTTTGTGAAATAAATGATATTTAGCGTCTTAAATTTCTTATCTTTTAGAAATACTATTATTTTCAATTTTAAATATAGACAAAAGAAAGATTGTTATCCATGGATCAATGGACTACCAAATTTGAAAAAAATATTAAATAAAAAAATATTCTTGAATTTATAGATTGATTGTATTTTTTTATTTCATATTATTTAAGTTTAATTTGATAATTCATCAAGAATAATTAAATTGAAAATCTTGTAAAATGTATAAAATTTTAATGCCTTTGATAAATTATTAAATAATATTTAAATTACATGAAATTCGAAACATAATTAATCTATAAATTTAAGAATATATCTATGTATTTTTATTTATTTTTAATATTTTTTAAATTTATTTAAAATCTCATTGATAATATTATCAAATGGTTCTCCTCTTTTTGTCAAAAAGACATTTACATGTAGCAAACTTGGCAAAAAGATGTCAATTAAACAACTTTTAAGTAAATCCAACATGCTTATTCAACTCAACACGTGTTTGTTTGTTACCACTTGAGTAAACGACATTTGTACCATCACCTTCACAGGTAAGCAAATTTACCAGTCGCAGCATCCTTTCCTTATCTATAAATATCCATATAAACCACTACAGATCATCACCACACCACCATCTCACATCAGTGTCTCAGTACTTTACTGTCAATATGAAGTCTTTCATGATACCAATCTTCACATTTGCCTTACTATCTGGACTCTTTTCTACTGGTATGGCTCAGGGTGTGAGCTCAGTCATTACCAGTTCTCTCTATAACCAGATGCTCCCACATCACAATCAATTTTACACTTATGATGCTTTCATCAAGGCCGCAAATGCATTCCCTGGATTCGGCACCACTGGTGATGTCGCCACCCAAAAGACGGAGCTGGCGGCTTTCTTTGGGCAAACTTCCCACGAAACAAATGGTAAGAATTGGACATGATCAAATCAGTAAAATTAATAATTCTCCATATATACTTCAGACGGACAGAAGCAGAGTTGGTTTTTTGGTTATCACGATTCGATAATGTAACCCCAGCTCTTTGAGAAATTTATATGATTGTTGTTTGATAAAATAATCAGGTGGATGGGCGGCCGCCCCCGACGGGGAATACGCATGGGGATATTCCTTCATAGAAGAGATTAAAAAAACTGATCCCCCTTATTATGGTAGAGGACCTATTCAACTTACCCAGTAAGTGATCTTGGTTCCTTTAATTCTCCTAATTAAATTGTTCTGCAAAATTTAGTCACAATTAACAAAATTTAGGTTATTAAATCACCACACCAGCTTGGAGTTAAGGCGATGACATGATTGAAATGATAGAAAAATTAACACATTAAGCATGTAATTAATCTATGACTAATTACAGTTAAAATAAAAAAAAAGAAAGAAAGAAAGAAAGAAAGAAAGAAAATCAGCCCATGATAAAATGTGCATCTTCTGGTGTAAATGCTTTTTTTAATATTTAAGAAGCTTTTGCAATGTGCAGATAGTTAGCTAATATGTTAAAATTTAATTACTGATCACATTCACAGCAAGTACAACTATGAACTAGCCGGGAAAGCCATCAATGCTGACCTTGTCAATAACCCCAATCTAGTGTCCTCCGACCCGGTGATCTCGTTCAAGACAGCAATCTGGTTTTGGATGACTGCACAGTCACCAAAACCGTCTTGTCATGATGTCATGACCGGTCAGTGGACCCCAACGAGTGCTGACAAGGCAGCCGGAAGATCGCCAGGCTATGGCGTAACCATCAACATCATCAATGGTGGTGAAGAGTGCAACAAAGGGCAGCCGGATCCAAGTACTACAAACCGGATTAACTACTATAAGAGATACTGTGACATGCTCGGCGTGAGCTACGGCAGTAATCTTGATTGCATGAACCAGAAGCCGTATAATCAAATTTGAGTATTTGTGTTGAGAAGTTGACGGGAGATATCGATATGATTAAATAGTAGTACCGAATAAGTGATGTTGTGTTATCATGTATTGAAGGTTGCATTTTATGTTACTGTTTGGGTCAGATTTAGCAGATGAGTAATACTGTGGTTGTAGCATTAACTGGAGGCAGCATGCTCTCTGTTTGTCTGTTCACCAAATTTCTATGAGTTACAACATGACATGTATGCTAATTTCCCTGTGGTGTTGTTTGTTGGACCACACAAGTTGGATGTGTTTAAATCTATAAAAAAACCTCTTTATAATCAATCTATCCATATATTGTGCAGCAAAATGCCACGCAACAAAAGATCTGAACTCCAACAAACAAAATACTTCAAAGAACCAAATGTTTAAGTAGAGAACCAAAGGTTTTATTTGGAAGAGAGATAATTAGAGATAAAATTATCTTCATATCTCACAGGGGATAATTTTATCCCCTAATTATTCTCAATTTATCAGCAGGCTGTAGGGGAAACCAGACCAAGATAGCCCATGATACTGATACACCAGTATCTCATTGTCAAAATTCCACAGCAGAAATAACAGAGGCCCAAAGTTGTTATTTCTCTCACCAGTTCCTCTTGCACACCAATGACCTCGCAAATGCTAATGCTTCTATGCTGATGTCTACTATTTTGTAAATAAACCGAAATATATATATATATAGGTTATTTTTAGTCGACTAAATATGTAATATGCTCCATGTTAAAATCTATACGCAGAAAGGACCTCTTTGATGCTTGAATATCTGTATTATATTCGAATAATTTTATTTTGGGCATCTCATCATATTATTTTCAAAATTGAGAAATAATTTAGACAACATGATATCTATTATAAAAGTTTACGAATTTTTTATTTAGTTTTGCTACTATATATATTCCCCACCGATGACTCTGCTCAGTTGACTTAACATCAACCATAGGTCCTACCACAAATTCTCTTCCAAGGGTCCAAGACTGGTGGTTGTGACCATCTGGAATTTTATTTAGGTGTTTTTAAGTTACAATTAATTTTCCAAGCCTAAAAGAAGTTGGACTCCTTTTTCTATTACTCATCCTAATTATGCAAAGATGTTTGTAAACAAAAAAAATGATTCAGAATTTAAAGTTTTATCCTCCAAAAATGAGGTCTTTGAACCTCACTTAAATTCAATAATCTATATATTTTTCTTGGAAACAATAATATTCATTACATATATATATATCTTTACATGTTTTAACTTAGAAATTAAAAATTAAGCAAATTGGCATATGGAGATCCCTGATCTAGCAATGCGCTGCACATCTGAGTTAACCATGTGTCATGTATTAGATCAAAGTTATAATTCGGCACTAGAAGTTCGACGGGAGGTTCGTTAACCGATCGCAACAAGGTTGTTGATTCAGATACAACTTCTATTTCTTTCTTGATCCTCTCATCTGGTGTAGTCTTCCTTGCATCCCAACCGTTTGATTGGGTCAATGTCATGACGAACTTTTCTTGATTGTCAGATGGTGAATTATCTGCATTAACAGTTGAAGAGCTTGCTTCGTCGAACGAAACTTGATTGACCTGTTCCATTGCTGCTCGTTGCTCCAACTCTTTCATTGATTTCGCCTTGCGATATATCTTGCATAATACTATATCGTCCTGTGCATGAAGTGTTATTTGTTAATTTAAGTAAAGCAGTGTCAAAATATTTACTTGATTATCTTGCTTAACAGTTGATTTAGTAGTTTAATTAGTACTTCACAAATTTTGCTTTACATTATTCTTTTTCTTTGAAACTTTTCTCGGTTTCGTGAAAGTCAATCGAGCCACAAGTATAAATAAAGAATAAGGATCCAGAATCAGGAAACTATCCATATGCAGTTGATATCAGTTTTCATAATCAAAACCCACAATCCGATTTTCAAGTTTAAATGACAGTACTCGTGCGCTATTCTGATATTCTATCATTCAATTTTTATGACCGGATATTTGGAGATGCAGCATACCTGAGGAGGTGTGGCGTAATGGCAACTGTTAGTATCAGGCAAACGGTACTCATTCATGACCCAATCCGTCTTGGCACCTCTCGGAGCCCTTCCCCTGTAGAACACCAACGTCTTCTTTATCCCGATAAGCTGCTTCGGCTCTATTGCACGCAATATCTTCCGGTCAGAACCTGTGGCTTTCCAAAAACCCCGTTCGGTCGTCCTGTTTGGCCGGCCGCCATTCGCTCCGTTTTTCTTGTCCAGTCTCACAAAGAAGTACCATTCTCTCTCTCCAACTGCCAGTGCTGAAAAATTAGCCATTTGTAATGTTCTCAGTGTTAATTATCAAAAAATTGATTACAAACCCTTGCAAATATCATATTTAAGAAATTCTACGACAAATTTTGAAGTCGGAAAGAGGAAATTCTCAGAAGTCAGTAAGTACCAGGGAGCTCCCAAGGGTCGTATCGGTATATGTTAAGCATCTGAATGATCTCAGATTTGAGTGATTTGCCATGTGCGACTCGTGAGAGGTAATACTCAATCAGCTCTTGTTCCGTCGGATGGAATCGAAAGCCCGGCAAATCCACTTCCGGATTACCACCTACACACCTCTGCATTCTAACTCAATTTCAGAGTAGCACAAGGAGCGAGTGTTCTGTTCACACCTCAAGTTGCCAATGCTGCATCTATTTTGATGTTTAATAAAAGCACTCTTAAGAATTAACAACTATGGTTGTGCTTATATAAGGGGCAAAGATGGTAAGAGACATTATATGAACTTAGGGGCCCCACACGGCGCATTATTTGAGAACAATGAAGTTTTGGAAAATTCTTTTCCAAAAGAAGACATGGAAAATTCTTTTCCAAAAGATGGAAAATCAAGTCCTTGGAAATTGTCTGTTGCTTCCTCATTTCAATGTCAGTATCTGATTAGTTAAAAGAACTAATCTAAGATATTGAAGATAGATGTGTGATAATTACACATCAATTTTGCACTCCAATGTATTTTTAAGATTCTGAGCATATATTTTATAGATCCGAAAAAAATATTTAAAATTTTCAAGATTTGTACTTCTCATTTCATATATATAGATATAAGATAAAAATATTTATACTAATACTCAAATATATTTATACAACATTAAAATGTGTTTATAGTAATATTCCAATGTATTTGTACTAACATTCAAATGTATTTATATATGAAATAAAAATATTTATAATAACATTTAAATGTATTATAACACAATATATCATAGTGTTACGAGCTGTAACGGTATGTTATAGATCGTGATATATATCAAATCATATTGTTATAATTTGTAATTTTTATTATTAGTATTGGATCATATAATACAAAAGATGAGAGAAAATAAGACTTTCTCTTAAAATATTTCCTTTCAACTAAAAAAGAAAAAAGAAAAAAAAGAAAAAAGAAAAGAGAAAAAGAGGATTTTAAAGATATGAAGTGCTAAATAGGGAAGCCACACTATATCTGATATGATATTCACATTTCTTTTGTAGACTAGTGAACTATTGGATGAGAATCGCAATCGTCGGTGTCATTTAAAAACCATCAAAAGTGTGTAGCTATTTTGTAGCAACTACATTGATTAGGTAATTGTCCATTCTGTTATAAAAGTTAAATCTAAAGTAAATAAATAAATTATAATTTTGCCCAATTTCTTGAAGTGAAGCTCCAATATGTTGCGACAATTCATGCATTATTGAAAATTGAATCAAACTCATTAGATCATGAGTACTATATTCAAATAAATATTGACTGTACATGAAAGTATGAAACAGTGAATTCAAGACGATTTTCTTTCAAGATATTTCGACTCTTATTTTTTTTGCCGCCGGACATCCCGCATAAATGAATGAATTTGAATTTGATAATATGATGGCTCAAAAAATTATCTTTGTGAAATTATTAAGAACTAAAATTCTGTTTTTTTTTTAAAGAAAGTTGTAGAATAGATTTTGATATATTATGTTTTTTTTCCTCAACCACAACATACACTTACATATAGTAATAATAGGCTCATAAATGATATATAAGTCTCCATTGACCGATTCAAAGATATATAGTAAATGACAATGATGGAATTCAATAGAAACGGACCAAATTTATGAAATTAAAAATGAAAATTTGCATTGGTGCCCCAAATTTAGAAACGCTATATATCATTTGAGGTGCACTTCACATAAGTGAATTTTCCAATTTTCATTTAACAAAACTGATTAATGAGTAATGCAACTTGTTAATGATATTACAATATTATTTGCCAAAATCTTAAAAACAAATGTAATTTATTAAAAATTTCTAACACATTCTAAATGTCAGAGAAAGGCCACATGGAGTGGCTAGAATGTACTTGGCACTGAAAATCCAATTCTTTGATGGAAATTGAGAGGAACTTGAGGGAAGACTCAGTCAAGGTAAGGTACCACCATATCACTCGTTACTGTTTTTTTTTAATACCAGTGCTTAACTAAAATAATCGAATTGACTGCGCCATTAAAGTCTTCTCTAATTTGTCTTGTTGCTTTCGAGGAAGAGGGCTGTGGATTTCTATTCTGTTGCTGCTCCATACAGTGTAATATAGTGTGTAATCTGTCTGATTACGTTGAGATTTATATGCAATTTAGGATTTGTATAATTTGTTTTCATCTACCTTTCTCGCTCCCACTAAAAATTTTCGGCACCGGTTATTCAAAATCTCAATCTTCATTTGTTAATATTATATATTAAAGGATTGAGATATCTTGTCGATGAAAATATCAATAATCTAAGAACCGTAAGCTTAATATAATGATGATGGATTTCATATTTCTACGGAAAGACGAATGTTCAAGTTCCATAAAAAAATATTTAAAAAGAATTAAATATCGAAGCTAATGAAAGTTCTTGTTTCAAAAAAAATTGATAATCTAAACAAGATAATTTTAAAATTTTTAAAGAATAGAAACATAAACGTGTTGTTGAACATAAACATAAACATTGTGTATCAAATTTCATAAAATTTTATTGTCATTTGATATTTCATTAAATACAACTAAATTTAAACCATTGAAAATTTTAAATTGCTTCATGAATAATAGATTTGCATTGAATTCTATCATTTTACACGTGCATAATATTGGTCATATTGTGTGGATAATTATAAATTTGAAATTCAACTAAAAGACTCTTGTGGAAAGTTGGAAAATTTTATTACAATCCATCTTTGTCTAAAAAATTTAAGAAATTTTTGTGAAAATCAACATGTATAATTTAGGTGTTTTCACGTATAAAAGTATGAGGAATGTTACTTCTTATTTTTTATTCTAATTCATTGATCGTATTACCTGCGCAAAACTACGGATCTAGGTAATTAATTCATCTTTTAGGATTGAATCCTAATAATGTGCTCCCGAGCTGGATAGAAGAGGTGAATGAGAAGGAAGAAAAGAAAATAGAGAGAAAACAAATCTTAAATTTTTTTCGAGATTTAAATTATAGGAAGTGAAAAGATGTAAGGGTGCTGTGAATGGGGAGAATTTTCTTTTCATTTTTTTCCAGAAAATTATTCTTCTGAAGAGTAAGAAAGTTAAATTTTCTCTAATATATCTAATCATCACAATGTAATCCACTAGATTTACTATAATATCTCTAAAAAAATACAAAACTGAATACATTTATTATTTTCATATTGTTCATAATTAATCAAAATCCTTAAATCATTTCCAATATTTTAAGAAAAGCATTGGTGTATATATTGGAACAAAATTATATTTTTTAGATTTCATAATCAGTCACAATGATTTAACTCAACAACCATGACATTATTATTGTTCAAATAAAATTAATTTTTAAATGAAAAGCGTCTAGCTATTTTGCATCAAAGACATAGATTATCAAAATCAACATTCTTACGGATAGATTCTAATTATGTCAGTGAAAATTCAATTCATTCATTGAAGTTTCTTCCTTTTTTTTTCTGGTTCAAATTCTTTCATTGAAGTTGAAAGGAATGTGGGAAGACTCTTTCTTTCAAGGGACACCATACAACCACTGATTTAACTTGTTGTTTTTATTTTTTCTTTTCAATTTGAAAAAGCTTAATAATTTTGGGATTGGATGCATGACTAAGGTCTCCCCTCGCTTTGACTTGATTCTAATTTTGAAGCTTAATAATTTTGATTCAATCTACCTTTCTAGCTCTAGGAGGAAGGGTGGCATTCGTATATTCTGCTATGCTGTACTGTGCAGCATAACGTATAATTTATTTGATCGTTTTAAGATTTGAGTAAAATAAATTAAAAAAAATTATAATTCATCTGTCCGTATATTTGTATATTATACAACGTAGTGCCGCGTAACAGAAAATTAGAATGAGAGGGTTTCAGATCATTCCGAACCATTCATTGGATTTTGAATTCAATTGATAAAATTTTCTCACATTTATTCGTTTGGCTATTTACTTGCATATGAATTTGGAAATGAATTCTCATCATAACATCTAATTCTACACAAATTGCTGGAAAAAAAAAATTCAGTTGGACTAAATTTTTATTTTCTCATGGAACAAGAACCAATGACATATCTCTTTATCTCTTTTAGCACATCTTGTTATGTTATGTTTAGAAGTATATCTTAAATTTGTATATCATTTTGTTTATTTGCTGGTCTTTTCTCATATGATAAAAAATTAGTTTTTTTAATTAATTCTTTTCTAACGTATTTGCTTCTCACTTTATATTATTGGAATAACATATGTTGTGAAATAATAATTTCAGAATTTTATGCCAATGAAATTACACACTATACAATTCGGCATCAAAACATTTAATGAGTTTTTGAATCATTTTTCCATTGTTTTTGTGATGTTTATTAGAACTTTGTAATTGTTTGAACTATTTTCTATTAAAAAATAGTCATTTTAAAAAAATATTAATAATAATATATAGGAAAATTAATATTGACATCAAATCATCAATCCTTTCAAATGAAAAAAAAATCCCATCATAATTCCCATGATACAATGAATATAGAGACATTATAGGTTAGAACATGAATGTGGGTATTAACTTTTTAATGGTCAAATGAAATCCTTGATCAAATAACCTGTCGGCCAATAAATCATGAATCACAAATAATAATTAAGATAAAATTTTAATTATTTTTATTAAAGATTTTAGAACAAAAAAAAAACTCTTGGCTTCAACCCAATAGATCTTAAAAAAAATTATCAATATAGTAACTAATTTCCTCCCTAATTATGTGTGCACTCGGTGAGATCCGATCCATCAATTATCTTTGAAACATCATATAACCCAAGTCATGAACATATATGATGAATATTCTTGTGCGAATTGACAACCAAATTGTTTTTTTTTATACCCAAGATATCCCAAAAGCTTTTAGCTTTCTATTTTATGGTCGACAATTCAACCAGGACATGCCAAATTTCTGCCAGAATGGTTGCTTAATTGACTTAAAGTCAAGCTCATTGACTTTAAGTCAAGGTAGATGCATGACACCAATTTGGGATGCTTTCATTCCATGCATCAGTATCTCAATTTTTCTACAAGGAAATTATTAACAAATCTGTCAATTCCTTGATCAATTGAGATAAAATATAGACTTGTTCAAAGTATACAGATCGATGAATTCATTGCCTGGTAAGAAACCAGGAGATTTACATCCCTTTAATTTAGTTAAGAGCATCTCCATAGCAGGAAGGGTTTGAGATAGAATTTTTGCCACGTCAACAGTTAAGCAATTTTAGTTCGATTAATTTCAAGATTTCTACATCCCTGCAAGTCGTTCTAGCGATAAAAAAGTGGGACCCACATAAAAATTTAATTGGGATCGTTTACTTTCGCGCGTTGTAAATTTCAAAAGTGCAGTTTTGGTTTCTCACCTGTGTCAGTAAAACTTTTAACATTGTGAATGAAGTTGATTTTTATCTTCTCTTCCATTTCGCAGCTATACCCATATGAACTTCATTTATTCCGATATATGGTGGCAAAGTAAAGTATATAATTCAATTCTGCATAATACAAAATATAACAACTTTTCAATGTTAGTTAAGACATAAATAAAAAATAAGTGTTCAGTATTACAAAACTAATTTAAAAATATCATTCTCCTCTGCTCCAAAACGGTTCCAAATTTCTTCCATTAAATCTTCTTGTGGTTGATTATCCCTGACAAAATTATCAAACAATATCAACCTTCCGGAAAAAAATAATTCCTTTACCAGTATCATCACCCAATTCCTGAAATTAATTTGAAAATATTGACAAAATTGTCAAGATAAACTATTGTCCAGTGATCCTTAACCAAGTTAATTAACAAAGAAATACTCATCCAATAAAAAAGAAAAAAGAAAAAGTTCTATACTCTACAGCCAAACTTTGGCAAAATATTTAAATGAATGAAAAATTCGAAATTGAAAAAGAAGTTCAATTATAGAAATAACCCTCCCAAACAAAATCATCAAACATATCAACCTTCTATATAGTTCCAAACAGGAGCTCAATTTTTGGGCTTACACAGCGTGATTTCGATTCTTATCAGTTGTTGGTTTTCAGAAATGGTTCCTAACATTTTAAAAAAATATGACAGAAGAAAAGCGATCCAGATATATTTGTGAGGAAGATTTAAGCCAAAATATATCAGGCAGCTACTGGTGAGAAGCATGACAGTATCAGAAGCCTTCCACGACCTATAACTAAACTTTATTTTCAACGAAGGTAAATTGCAATTTTGTTTTCCATCTCAGAAATTAGCGCTTTCAATGCAATTGCTTAATCTGACGTGACATTTCAAACAAGCTTGTTAAATTAACAAATACTCTATATCCCTGAAATTCAAATAACAATTGTCATGTCAAATTAGCAAGCCGCTGCCAGTTACATAGCTTGCTTTTCTTCGGCATGAGTAAAAGGTGAGAAAGGATCATAGACGTCTGATGCGAAGTAAGATAAAAATTTTATAGTTATCCTAAGAGCAAAAAAAAAAAAAAAATTGTATGGACAAATTATGGAAATTAAAAACACTACAAAAATATTGGGCATGAACTAATTTTTGACAAGTTTTTGAGAATATTTGTTCACCAAACAAATCAAAATTCTAAATGGTTGGTTAGGATTTAAACAACCAAAAGAGGAGGGAAGGGAGCGAGAGAAGAAGATCAGACTGCAGATTGTCGAGAAGCCATCATCGAGCTGTGATGCGGAAAGATGGTTGGTTTGGATTCCGGATGCTCTTCAAGTCATATTTAGATAGATAGATTTGTTAATCATCTTTGCTATTGTTGCTTGTAGTGTTTATTATGTTGATTTTGGTTAAATTTTTTATTGATGTTGTGGATTTAAGTAGTACATTAATATAGTTAATGTCGATGCCAGATGATGAATGTAATTCAAGCGAATATTGGAAGTGAGATATTCTCAGTTGATATTGAAATGCAAATTACATTTTGGTGAGTTGTGATTACTAGAAGAATGATAAATTGAAAGGCATCAGTAATGGTTCTCATTAAAAGCTCAGGACCATAGAAACCTGTTTTGGGTCTAAATTCTAAATATGTGATATGTAAAGCCCATTTCAGAATTAAAATATGCGAAGCAAAATATGGTGTTTCAACGGTAAGTGCATGCTATACAAATATGGTAAAAGGGGGGGGAGGGTATCTCTAATCTAATTATAGAACTCTGTTTTGCCCAAATATGAAGCAACTAAGATTCAAGTGGATATGAAGTATGTAAAATTGGTGACAAAGCATATGCATAATTGTACAAAACCCCTTGCAAAATGACAAAATCATATAAAATGCATATTTATTTTGTCTAAATGCTAGATAATCCAAACCACCAATTTCTGAGGCAGTGCCCGGCAACCACCGTTTTCAGCATTTCATGCGGTTCTCATAATATGCTTCGAAACTCTCAAAAATGTTCTTCAGATAGTAACTGCCGTTGAGATCAAAGGCCGCTCCTCTACTAATCTCCATAAAGAATCTGAAGTTGTTCAGAACTTCATCTTCCCTTCGGAAATGGTGTTCAATTATCCCTTTGCTAACAAATAAAGCCACATCTTCTCTATCACTTACCAGTTGAGACATTAAAATGATGTATGCGGTGACATCGTTATCCAAACCGAGGGCTTGTTTGCTCTAATGCAACAAGATTACCAAAGATGGTTGTAGTGTTCTCTTCTATTTGCAAGTATGGAATTTCGATTACGTTCTCTCTGAATCTCACATCTGAGAGAGAATGGGGATTGTTTTTTTCAAATTTTCTCAAACCTAATTCCAGCATTCTGGTACTGCACTGCTTGATGCTATTGGTTCCGGTTCTGGCATGGACAGTCCATCTGTGTTAACTAAGCAAGTGTCAGTTTGACTAGGTCTAAAATACATGTGACATAAATGAAGCAAATGGTTCCGAGCATATTTGGTTTTCTAATATAAGAAGATCATTGATGACAATAATAATACTGCCATAAGCTTATCTGGTTATCCTGACCTTCCTCCGAAACCAAAATTGTATTTTCTTCATTCCCAGATAAGGCCGTGAGAATGAAACACCCATTGAGCAGGAGCATCTGCACAAACTTGTCAATATCTATTTGCATCTCCTCAGAGTAGTAGGTTCTTGCGAGAGGGCATAATTCCTTGATTGCTTTGATATAATCCTCGGCAGTTCTCTCAAGGTTTGATTTCAGTATTTGTGCGAGGCAGTTCCATTTCGTTTTCTCCACGATTTGTAAGCTAGGTATTCCATGGAAATAAGGTCCAATTGATACTACTCAGGCTCAAGAGTGTTTTGGTATACCTCGCGGATATTTTGAGGAACTTTACAGATGAAGGTTATGGCTTTGATTGTCTTTCTGGTACTGGCATGAAAGCCGCAACGGTGGATAAGATTTTGTATCTGTGAATTCTGTAGTTTTTCAATATCAATAATCAGAAAAGAAGTGCTTTTTTTCTCCATATCTATCTGTTTTGTTTTATCTACAGAAAAAAAAAACACTTGAAGAAGTTGATAAATTTTGATCAGCGTACAAGAAGCACAAAGGTAGGTTTGCACATAAAAAGAACACATAAGATAAGAAAAAAATGATTCTTCGGAAAATGAAATAAAAGAGAAGGCATTGTACAAATGTTCCCTTTTATTTTGATCTCGTATTTGCATAATCTCATTGGAAACAAATCGATTTTGGATATATAGAAAATAATGCCTTTTCAATTTTTGAAAAGTCTGATGTTGTCTTGTTATTGAAGCATAAACTTTCTTGAAACTCGAATATTTACATGGAATTGCAGTTTAATTCAACTGATATTTTTGAATTAGATAATTTAAAAACGATTAGCACGGAGTTGCGAAAAGAGAAATTCAGTCTTCCAGTCTTCAGATTAGAAATTGGGAAATAAATCAAAGTACTTTCAAATTCGAAATGTAAGCATATCTTTTTGACATCATGGTACTTTCTCTTTTTTATCTTCGTCTCGAATGTTCAGAAAACAACAGCAACAAAAAAAAAAAAATAGAATTCATCTTTTTTTTTTCCCCTTGAGCTTCGATTATCCATTTATCCTACAGATCTTTCCAACTGCGAATCTGTTATTTTATGGCAAGGACATTGAAAAGTGCAAAAGCATTTATCAAGCGATTATTCTTGTTTTACTTATATTAACAGAGTACTAGAGCTTCCGGATCAGAAGTAAATAGAGACTCTGATGATGCTGGCATTTTTCTAACTGAGACTAACTACTCAACAAACTCATAATTATAATTAGTTAGAGATTAATAGAATTAGTCAGAATTTGTTAGTCTAGATCTCTTATAAATATATATGCAATCACATATTTGAATCAATAAGACAAAAATTAGACCATAGTTCAATTTCTCTCTTTCTTCCTTTAACTTGAGCTCAAATTTAGAACGATCGACAAGAATATTAATAATATTAATATGGGAGCTGATATATAAATATTGTTATTGATACCATAATCAATACTGACTTTATTATTCAGATTAAATGAGTTATTATTCATTAATGATTTTATTATACAATTTATTTATATAGTACATTCATTATTCAACTTAAATGATAAAAATACTATAAAAAATAATAATAAATGAGTTATTATTCAACTTATTTCTACAGTACATTAAATAATAAAAATACTGTCAAAAATAAGTTGCATAATAAAATCATTAATTTGAATAATAACTCATTTTACGTGACTAATAAAATCAATGATGAAATCTCCCAAAAATTTTCCTAATTTTTATTCTCTCTAATTTGCACGTCTGCCTTCTTGATGCATCCAATTTTAGAATGCTAGTATAGTATGTCCTTGTTTGCTCTGCAATCATGGTTGTTTTCAACCAAAAAATGATTCAACTGGAACCTAACTTGTTTGCACACAAATGTAGTATAAATACATTTTATGTGTAATATAACGACTCATCTCTTTTTTTTTTTGAAAGAATACTATTTAAAAAAACATAAAAAGATATATTCAGAAACTATCAGTTAATTTGAAATATTTATCATAAATGTGACTAAAATTAATTAAGAAAAATACAGAGGAAACACACAATTAAAGACGCAATATAAATAAATTTTAATTGACTTTTTTACATATTATGCAACGTTCAATTAAATCTCAGCCATAAAAATATAAATTTGATATAAATCCATCCCTACTGAAAAATGATCTACTAAATTTGATATAAATTTATAATTATAATTTGAGATATAAAATACTTATTAATTTAATAACTTTCTAATTAACATTTTGTTCTAAAATGTACATCAACATTTCCAAGCAATATGAGAACATCTTCACCGTATATGGTTGCTCTCCTAAGCAGTTGTTGAACTTTTTAAAATTACATAAAATTATTTAATGATATGGAAACATTTTTTATTTTTAAAATTACATAAAATCGTTTTATTTATTAATAATTCTAAGAATAAGGACATTTATTTTAAAATTAATTCGTAAGAAATTGTTAAATTAAAAACATGACCAATTAACAAGCTGGAGATGCTCTAATGGCTCATATCAAAGGATGACGTGACATGTAAATGCTGTTTTTTTTTTTTTGGTTCTAGCGTTCTTCAGAGTAAAATATTTACCATGCCTCATAAAATAATATTAAGTAAATAACATGAGAACTCAAATACTTGGACAGCGACATAACTCAAGCCAACACTAAATTAACGAACCCAAAGTGATGCTACATAGTAAACTTGATTACACGCATACAAATACGCAAGCTATATATAAAACAACTTCAAAGCATACAACACTCATCTATCAGAATTAACAACTATGATATGATATTATTCCATATCTATAATGCATATCTACTGTATATAGGACTGGCCAGTGATATCCAAATCTCTATCTCCAGTCGATGGTGGCGGTTTGTGTTTCGGCTGGGGGGCTGGCTGCTCAGGCCCATCGGCGCTTTGTGTTGCACTGGCTCTCGGATGTGCTGTTTCCGTGGTCGTTTCCTCAGCCGCGTACATCCCGCCGCCGTATGCCTCACGAGTCACCGGTTTCAATTCCGATATGTTAGGTGCTTGTTTTATTTGCTTTGCTTCATTTGTGTCCTCCTGTCTGTCATCATCAGCTCTGTTTAATTCGTCCGCTTGATCTTCTTCTGGCGAGTATTTCTCCATGGCAATGGTAATTGATGAAACATGAAATGAGAGAGAGCAGGGGAAGTGTTACTAAATAGTAAATAGGACCATCACTTTTTTAGTTCTGACACGTGTCACTTCTTGCATGTTTTCGTGGGGCGGTCACGACTAGACACGTGTCCAGGTGAGGCACGTGCAAAATTCAGTTTGGGCTCTGGCTCAGTGTTTGACACAGACCAAAAATAGGCCTCATAGAGGTCATTAATCTTAGAAATATAGACCCAATAAATTAAGGCTTCTCAGATGCTAGGCCTTTTCATGACAACCATCACTTGACAGTTGATACTGGTACGGCGCCTTCCCCCCTACTAAATTTCTCTTCTACAAATTCTCTGACACGGCCTGGGTTACGCGTGAATAATCACTAATGGATGGATCCAAATCCAAATATCCAATCCAGCACTCAAAACATGTGCCCTTTGAATAGTACAAGGTGATGGAAATTCCTTCCACAGTGGCCTTTTATTGTTGTTGTATTTAGAAGGGTTAGCAGAAGAGAAAAATGGATTCTTTTTCTGTTTCAAAAAGAATTACATTATTTCTTCTTTCTTTACCTTCCGAACCATCATTTTATAATTTCCATGTTCCATATTTCTGTCCTCAATAGCATGCAATAAAACCTGGTGTAGCTTTTTTTTTAACCAAATTCTAGTTAGTAAACTGCTGTAACTTTCCATGTACCGGACCAGGCAATGAATTCATTGATTTGTTTACTTTGTCTACTTTGAACAAGTCTATATTTTGTCTCAATTGATTAGGGAATTGACAGGTTTGTCAATAATTTCCTGGTAGAAAAATTGAGATACCGATGCATGGAATGGAAGCATCCCAAATTGCTGTCATGCATCTACCTTGAACTAAAAAGTCAATGAGCTTGACTTTAAGTCAATTGAGCGACCATTCTGGCAGAAATTTGGCATGATATATTTTCATATCATTCATAAAACCCTAAATCCTAATATTGTGTTTGAAATTCTTAAAGTAATTTCACCACATTAATTTCTTACAAGTATTAGTCATGTTTTAATCCGTAACCAGCCTATGTTTTGGTCCTATGATCGAGGCTCCAAAGTCACAAGGATCAAATTCAAGGGCAGTTTACATTAATTCACTAGTCTCTCTAAACCGTTACTTAATTATAACCTCTCTATTTATAACAGAATCAATAATCGGTTTGCAAGAACGCTAAATATTATGATATATAATTTGATTGGGCTCCAAAAGCCTAAAATAGGGGACCCAAAATTCATATCCCCTGTTAGCAAATAAAAGCCTGTTGGCTAATCAATTTTTTTTTTTTTTTTTGCATGGTACAACAAATTGGCGACCTTAGATATTTGATTAAAGAGAAAATTATTCTTATACCTAAGTTTTGTATCATTTAGATATTATCCGTTCATATTCAGATTTTGCAGATACGGATATTCGAATACGGATATTTTACGGATACATATATAAATACGGATATAATTTTAAATTTAAAAGACAGATATAGATACGGATAATTATTTATTTACTTGTTACTTTCCGATATGGATACGGATATAGATAATTATTCATTTACTTATTACTTTCGGATACAGATACGGATACAGATATGGATATGAATATAGAATAATTATCCGTATCACAAAAATGGATCTTTTGAATATCCATGTCCTATATAACCAATCCATTTACTTGTTACTTTTTACTGGGCTTTAGTTTGGACAAGCAACTAAAATTCATATACCACTATTAGTTTTTCTAATTTTATAATCTCAACATGTTTCTTCATGAAACTTTCTCCCAGCCTATCTATACTTCTTTAATTTTCTAATTAATGTATGCTTCTTCAAAAAATTTCAAAAAAGTTGATACAACATCTTTCGCATACATCCGATAACAGTGATTAATATATAGTAAAATATAGTTTTTATAGATTTTAAAATCTAATATGTTTTGATAAAAAATATTATTTGTTAGTATATTTTTATTAGAGGTATGATGATTACTCAAATTTTGTCAGCAGAATGTATATTTTGTGACAAAAAACTTGTTTGAAAAAATTTGCATCATTTTATGCATCGAATGTATTTTGTGTATAATATTTGTTTTAATATTTGAAATATATTCATATTTGTATTCATATTTGCTTAATATTCGATCTGTATTCGTATCTATTTAATATTTGATCCGTATTCATATCTGACTATATCATATCCATATTCATATCTGAAAATTGAAAACGGATACAATTTGAGCACCATCCGATCCGTATTCGATCCATTTTCACCCCTAGTTTAATCTGATACTGACTATGGATCAAAGGGAGGACGGCCTCATATTTTTATTTTTATAATAACATGTAAAATTTTTTTTATAACATATTAACATATTAATATGTTGGTAACTTATTAGCTTAGAATATTTTTAATTTTGAAATTTTAACTTAGAAAGTTCTTAAAAATTTCTGTTTCGGATAATGATACGTTCCATTTTTTTTAAAAAAAAGAGATTAATATTTTTCAAAAAAGAAAAGAATGTCAAATTTTTTTTCCAACGATATATAGAAGAAATCTTATCAAATATCCTTCAGAATTTTTTCGTTTCAGTCTTCATTTTTATTTTCAAGAATCATTTTCTTCCTCCTCTTTATTTTAAGAAATCATTTAATTTTCAGGTTCATCTAAAAAGTAAAATCTCCGGACATAACATCAACACCATTTTGATTAACATTTCCATCTTAATTACATTGCAAATTTTCTTAAAATTGTATCATATTTCAGACCGAAAAAGAAAACCCTAAAACTATCTATAAATAAATGTAGGATAGATTGACACACATAAATAAATAACTCCGTAATTTTTCTTCTCCAAAGATAAGTGAGAATAACAGCGCAAGAGCTTTTAGCCTCCAACGTGTCTCATTCTAGAAGAAAAATAAATTTATCCATTCCCCTAACAAATCAAAATAAAACGAATTCAATCAGACTTATCCGGTTTCTTTCGTTGACAGATGCTTTAGAAAATTTGTATGAAAGGTACTTAAACCAATTGGATCTCTCTGCCTTTTCGAATTCGAGCCACAAATTTCAACCAAGTTGCTGCTTGAGACGTATCTTTTTCTGTTTCTCTTGGGTTTTCCTCGTCCCACGACACTGTGTCTATTCGACACATCTCGGACACGTACGTAGGAGTTTTTGTTTTCTTTTCTGATATATCCGTTTACTTGTGGTCCTAAACTTTGTGACCTCCGTGCCGTGTCGTAACTAATATTAAGGGACACTTAATCTTAATCATAAGGGAAAAAGTTTTAAACAAGAAAACTATTTGAAAACTTCAGAGTGCAAATATATGAAGAGATATATAGATAGCAGAGGGGAATGTTATTTACAGTGACAGAGACAGAATATATTAGTGGTGTTGGATTAAAAAAAAAAGATTAATAACTGCACTCTTTATTTACACCCAAAATATTTAAAGTTAAGGGGTATAAAATTTGAGATGCGGAACTTCAATTTTGAAATGAGAAGTGATAACTGTGCATTTTATTTGCACTCCAAGTATTTGAAGTTAAGAGGTGCGAAACTTAAATTTTAAAATATATATTTTTGAAAAAAAATTTATACTTAATATTAAGTGTAAATAAAAGATGTAAAACTTAGAGTGTAATAATACTTTTTTTTAGAAAAAAAAAGAGTGATAACTATATTTAATATATTTTTCATCAAGTGAGTGCGGTTAGTTGCACCTAATTAGTTATTATTAGCTTTGTCACTGATGGTTTGGAATCGACACGACTTGAAATAAGTTTGTGTTTGTACATTGTACCAAACATTACGTTAGAGATAAAAAATCATTAATTTGTATATATATTCAAATTTTATATTAATGCTAAATTATTACGTGTTAGGACATACGTGTACATAGAATTTTGCGACTGTTTGGTTATTAAAAATTATTAGGAATAGTAATCAAATCTTCAAATTCTACCAAGTTTCAATATAATATATATAGAGAGCATATGTGTATTTTTATTTTTTTTTATGCTAAAAATCATTCTATCAGTTGTTATAGACAATACAATCCTCGCAATAAAAAATTAGACCTATTGCTATTAGTCATACAAGTACATTCACGTTTAGTTTATAAGAAATGTATTACAAAGTTAAAGGAGAATATTAACCATGTAATTTGAGTCAGAATTGACAACATGATTCGAACAAAACTATTGCATATATGTATGATTAGATTGAACTTTAGACATAGAGACAATGACAATAAATTAACTTAATAATTTGCTATTTGAAAATCTAACAACTATAATATAATTTATAATTTTTCACATTATGCAGATAAAAGATGATTATATTTAATGAAAATTCCATCATTAATCAAATGACTTGTCTCTTGAAATTTATAAATTCAGTTGATAAAATTAAAGATAATTGATAACTACACCTAACCACATGCCTTATATATACTCTAGACGTATGTATAATTATTTCAAAAAGTGTTTATATATAATAACAAAAATATTTATATATTACGTTACTAGAAGTAAAATTTCTATAAGCTATATTTTCATTTGTGCAATAATATTTTTAACTTGAATTTTTTTTATACCATTTAGGAATAAAAAATAAATAATTTTTCTATAGGCTATGAATACTTATAAATATAGATATAAAAAAATTATTTATTTAATAAAAATATTTTTTATATGCAAATTGAGGATGCAAAATATGAATTGTAGAAATTTTTCCTCAAAGCTAAATTAAAAAAAATAAATGATTAAAATTGGAAGCAAACAACATCATCCCAACAAAATTATCACATGCATAATTATTAGATTAATTCTTAACCTCCTCCGAGTTGGCGAGTGGTGAGTGATGAGTGCCACACAGTTCACAGTTTCCGCACTGTTGACGTGGCACAATCTCAGCCACATATAACCAAGGAGGTGTCAGGCCACGTAATCCGGCTGGATCTGATCCTGACCACCTTTTGCGCGGCCACGTCTGACGACTGTTCCCGAGGTGACGCGTGGCGTACAAGTGTCAAATTCTCTCAATAGAATTTGTGTGTGGATGAGAATAATGGACTTCCTTCCTTAAAGGCAGCAAACAGCGACATTCAGTCTTTTTGGATTTTAGTTGGATGCCACGTCAACATGACTGGAGTTCGTTAGCGCGGAGGAGAGTCGGAGATGGTCCACGGAAGAAATTATTAGCGCGGAAACCAGCGGATCCTTCGATGGATGAGAGCGCATTAAATTTGTGGACCGAGTTAGATATATGGATATCTTATGTGCTGACGGATGAATCCTTCTATGGATGAGAGCGCATTAAATTTGTGGACCGAGTTAGATATATGGATACCTTATGTGCTAACAGATGGATACAGAAGTTATTATTATTTTCTATCTTCTGCACCTCTCTATTTCTGTATCTCATAATTTTAATATTAATAATAAGTGTTGTGATTTGTAATAAAGTGGTTTAATATGCGGTATAATCCGTAGAAATTTGTTGCGAGTCGTAATACTGTGATCTGATGTGTTTATTCCGTATATAAATATATTTGAATATTAGTATAAATATTTATTATCTTATATATAAACACTTTTGAATATTAATATAAACACATTTGAATTATAGTATAAATATATTAAAATATTAGTATAAACATATTTAAATGTTAGTATAAACATGATTGAATATATGTATGAGATGAGAAACGTGGAGTTTTGAAAGATTTAGATGTTTTATGTTTGATTTATAAAATATGCGTTCAAAATCTTGTGGGTGCAAGATTGAAGTACAGAATTGGTGTGCAATTACTGCAACTCAAATAAATATTACATCATAAGTTTGAACAGAATTTTTTTTTTCAAAAAGAGACCGAGAATATTAAAATATTTTCATATCTATATTCATTAATTAAGATCTATTTTTATCCCTACCTCTTATTATTTTTTTAATTATAGTCATATTCTATCTTTATCAATTACATATTATGTCCGGAGAAATTTGACAATTATCAAATAAAATTTATAAAATGATACAATACAATTATCTAGTTTAAATAAATAAAATTATGAAGAAACTGCACATGTGCATATTACCATAATATTGAATAAAAATTTCAAAACATTAACTCATCTCATTACTTCAAAAAAAAAATTCTCTGATTACTAATCAGACATTATTATATAGGAAATGATGCACTGTGAATATAGCACCAACAAAAACACTATTAAGTGATTAGACTAGATAACTTACGAATAAAATCATTCATAAAATTCTATACTAAGCATTAGAAATTATCTTATCAGATAGCATTTATGTAAGGAATAGCTATTACCCCTATCTTACACAAAAATTTAAAAGAAAAAATCATTTTTGATACACGTCTTATATCTATATTGTGTGACTAATCTGAAAAATTAGGAAATTTAGTGATATTATCAGCATTTAATATATCTTTTCCAGTTTGTTTTCTACTTTAGATGTAAACATAAAATATGAATCCCCAATGCCAAATCACATGATTTTTATTATCATCATATTGTATGGTACATTATATTTTGTGAAGACCATGTGTGATACATTTGAAAATAAAAATAAAATTTTTGATCTAACGATAAAAATGATATTTATTTTTTGTAGAGGTTGTAAGTTTATAATATGAATAAAAATTTAAGAGTAATTCTGCTATGAATCAAAAAAATTAATAATTAATGAATCACAAACATTAATTATTATTTAATTTTTTTTATCTATAATACAAATTATAATTCATAACAGAATTAATTCTATTTTTTTCATAAATATTTAAAGGTAAATAATTTAACTTTAGATTTTTTTCTCAAAAAAGAAGAAAATCTTCTTCCTTTTTTTCTAAGTTTCCCATAGGAGGTACGACTTATTGATATTCCACCTAAATCATATGACGTGGCATCCCTTCATTTGTACACGTGCCATTGAACAGACTCAAACATATTATTAATCGTCTATAAAATAGACAGTCTCTTGCTCAATGATTAAAATACGACCACATGAATCATATGTTTTGTATATTAATGCAATGCAAAACCACATACTTAAGAAATATGGACAGAATATTCAATAATAAATTTTAATTTTTTTAAAAATATTTTATCTTTTTAGACATATAAAATTGTTAGTATTAACTATATAATTTAATAAATGTAAGATTATACTAGTATCTTATTATATGTTCTTTCTTTTTTTAACTAAGATTTTAGAAGTAATTATATACATCCACAGCCAATTGATCAGAACAACAATATCCGTCAGATCCAAAACCAACGACCAGATCTGAGTTTGTCAATCGCGTACTCCCTCCATTGGAGAGGATCCATCTACCAAACGATGGAGAACCCAACGGTTGCTCGGCCTGTTACGGCCCGGACACAACCTGTTGATCCGGAACAAAGCAGACCGCAAAACGGCGTACGCAGCGAGCCCGATGCTGTGTGGGGCTGTGGGTCCAGACGCGCCAGCTCACGTGTAAAGTAACCCCCTTCTGTCAGAACCCTGACCCCACATGTATTATTTTCTAATCAAGTCTAAAACAAACACCGGGTCTACACCGTAGACTTAAGCCCATCAAATAATTGAACCATTTTTTACTAGATGATATATCAAATTACAAAGATTTATTTATGTAATCCAAGTAAAGCAAGTCACAATTTAATTTTTGAACTATTTTTTTTGTTATGAGCAATTCAATTATTTGCATCTAATTTCAATTATGATAACAATTTATATTTTCTCTACATAATTCTATAGATCTATATATATTCTTCTTTTTTCTTGGTGTAATTTTATGTTTTCTAAGTCTATATTATTCTTGTTATCGGTCAATTATGATACACAATTCTATATTTTCTCTTCGAATATGTTTGGTATGGATATTATTTTTTTGAGATAAAGAGATAATATTTATCTCGTGTGAGAACGAAACAAAAAAAAATTTCTTTATCTTTGTACGAAACAATTCTTTTGCTTTTTTTTTCTCAGTCTATACTAGTTGATTCAATAGTCTCGAATGTTCTAATTTAGACATAAAAAAAATACAAGCATTTTTGTTCCTTTAGACAAAATAAAAAAAAAGGTCGAAGCAAAGGATGATTAAAACTATAAGAGGTAACGGAAAATAAAGAAACGACATTATGAATAAAAAAAATGTGTTGTCAAATTTATTATATTACATTTTGATTATCAAAATACTTTTTTATTCAATTAACAAATTTCTTATCGGTTAATAATGGCAATAATTTATATTTTTTGTTATTCCTCAACTTTATTTGGCATGGATATTATTTGATTGATAAAATAATAATGCTTATCCCGTATAAAAGTGAGCATATATTTATCGATTTATCCCTTTATCTTCGTACCAACCAACGCCTTACTTTTTTTTTCCTCTTTATCAATCTTCGATGTTAAAATGAGAATAAAGAAGTTGAAAGAAAATATAATCGCGGTGTAGGAGATAATGGATGAACAAATAAAAAAAAACATAAGTACCAAGGTTAAGGAGATGTGAAAAACAGCAAATCATGAGAAATTATTATAATTAGAGAGAAATTAACTTAATTTCAAACAAACGAATTAAGAGTAGAACAATTTGTTGCTTGAAATACAATTTAGTGATCTCTGCAAAATATATTCAGTCATCCTAATATCAGTTCCTCCTTTACAATAAATATGTTAATTAATTAACTTGACCAAATAAATCACATTAGTTGTTAATTTCTAAGATAGCCATACGGATTAAATACTACTTTTGATAATATATCTATTTTAAAAGAATAATCATAGAATTTTATAGTTAACTATTTTAGGCTCACAGATTGAAAAGAGTGGCTATGTATAGCAAATGTCAAAATTAACTAAATAATTACATAATGCATTTGCACATGACGGTGCATGACTCCCCATTATAGACCAAGCGTAGGGAAAATTCACTTGCAAACTTGTGCTTCTCTTCAAATCACCTGCTTCTCCCCTCTCCTCTCCTCTCTCTTCTCTCTTCTCTCTTCTCATTTCAACCTTCCAAAACCTCGCTTTCACCTGGAACCATCACTTTTCAAGCGCGCTATTTAAGTAGTCGCTTTTACTCCTTCCACCTCTTCCTGTCTCTCTATTGGGCTTGGCTAACCAGAGATGGAAGCATGCGCCAGAGGTCTAGTTGCCAGACCCTTTGGCTTCAAAACCCGACCCGAAGTCGCTTCTAACGATGGCGATTTGCGAATGCCGATCTTCAGAGAGCGTCTCGTGCTTTGCAAAGCTGTATCGGCTAAGTCTATGCGTCCTCTCTCTTTCCCTTCCCAACGGTATCTACAATACCTTACTCTCTCTCTCTCTCTCTCTCTCTGTCAGTGTTTTAGATAGTTGAATTCGAAAATTCGGAATGGTGTGATCGCTTTCCAAAGAGGAAATTGGATACCACTGCCTGAATTCTGTGCCTTAAACAATGTTTTAGTATTGTTGCTCCACTATTTGAATTCAGTGGTTGATTAAGGATTAAACTGAATTCTATTACTATGGTGAGATCAAACATGGAATTTTCACTTATTCTGGAGTTTTCGTTCCGTAAAATGCAAAATTTTGAAATAAATTTTGAAGTAATTTTGTTGAATGATAGAACAATTTTGGCCAAAGTAAACTCAATTCACGTAAATGTCGAACCAATATAATAAAGTGTCTAACTGTCCATGATACTGGTTAAAGATTAATTTTCAAGACACTATTTTGGTACTGTTATATTCAGTAGCCTCTTCCCGTTTCAAGATATACATTTCTGCGACTCAGTTAATTTCACATGGTTTTGATTAAGTATTTAACTTAAAGGTTTGACTTTGCCTGATATTTTATATGCCTACATTTTGTAGTTACTTTAATCTGTTAAAATTTGGTTTACATTTGTTGTCTAGATCACAAAGGCTCTCCAAAAACCAAGGATTCCAATTGCGTTGTAGTCCAAAAAATTCAGCCCCTCAGTCTCGTGATACTCCCCCTAAGAGAGGTTCATTATTTTCCTCTGCTTCATTATTTGCTTTCCTATTAGAGTACAACTGATGAAATGATGGTGCAACCTTCTTTATGTTTTAACGAGCAGAATTTTTTTAGTTATTTTGAATTCATGCACTGTACTACTTTAAATTAATTTCAGTCCTAGATTGTTTTATTGGAACCAAAATCCATTTTAATTAAACTGAATACTCATGTGCCACAAGAGAAGAAAAGGCCAGTATCTTGGTATAAATTGGATTTTTGTTTTTGTATGTACCAGTGAAATTTTTTTGGTAAACCCACATTAAGTTATGGTCCCATGGCTAAAAAGAAATAGAAGGGAGGAAAAAACTGCGACTGAACTTGCCAGTACTATTCAGTGAGCCAGTACTCCTTAGTTATCCGTGCAAAACTAAAGTATAAGAAACCAAAATGCTATATTAATTAAGCACAGTATATAAGTCCTTTGATGGGGTAAAAAATTATCCTCTATATTATAAAAAATAACATCATTCTGAAATAGTACAAGCTCTATGTTTTTGAATAAAGACACTGGAATTGCAAGTGAGAAGGAGTGGGGAATAAACCTGCTTGATGAAGAGGTCAAGGAGTTTGGTACAAACGAAGATGGAAGCACATGGTACCGAGAGAGTGGCGAAGATTTGAGTGAGAACGGGTACAGGTGCCGCTGGGCCCGCATGGGTGGCCAGAATAAAGATAGTTCTGTCGAGTGGAAAGAAACTGTGAGCTGATTGTTCCTTGCTTGAAAATATAACTTGTAGTCCATGTCATGGATAACACAATGTTTTGTCATTTTGAATGGCTGTACATGCAACAACCTTAATGAAATCATTTTAGGGTGTAAAATTACTGTAGATTTGTCTGGTTGTGCTTGAATAATATACTATGGTAGGACCTCTTATACCAGCTGGCATATTATCGACCAGAACCAAATGGCACTGATTTTGGTGGGGAGTTTGCAGGTGGAGTATGATATTTAACCTTGATTTGTGAATTGAATTCAACTAAACATAGTACAACCTGACCTGATTGGTATACAAATCAAGTAGGTAAAGTAGGTAGTCCTTGGCTTTTAGTACGTGTGGGATTATGGCCAACACCTTTTGTATTTGACTACATATTAAATTAACTATTAAGTTCAATTGTTTCTTAATTTTTTTGTCAGTGGTGGGAGAAAAGTGATTGGACAGGCTACAAAGAATTAGGTTTGTCAAGTTCTTTATAACCGCAATTATCAAATTTATATGTGGTGTCTTTCTGCTTAGTCTCTTTTTTTGACAAGACGTGCCATCATGTTTTAATAAGTATGATAATTATTACATTACTAATTTTGCAGTAAAAAGCTATCTTTACTTGTGGCACCTCTAGATTATGGCAACTTTGCTTCTTTCTACAGGTGCTGAGAAATCTGGGAGAAATGCAGAGGGAGATTCTTGGTGGGAAACATGGAAAGAAGTTCTTTACCAAGATGAATGGAGGTAATCATTAATACATTTTATTTGCATTTAACAAATTATGCCCTCCTTAGACGGTCTGCTTTTTGACGATAATTCATCCTTAATGACTATTGTCACGACTAAAAACTTTTGCAATAGCAACTTAGCAAGGATAGAAAGGAGTGCTGAGAAGCAGGCAAAGTCAGGCACAGAGGATGCTGGGTGGTACGAGAAATGGTACACATCTTCAATCCTCTCATGTTTTTAATAATAGTATGCTCCCGTTGTTATTCCAGAGTTGTTATGGTTGTTTTGATCTTTAGGTGGGAGAAGTATGATGCAAAAGGTTGGACTGAGAAAGGAGCCCATAAGTATGGGAGGCTGAATGAGCAATCCTGGTGGGAAAAGTGGGGCGAACATTATGATGGCCGAGGCTTTGTTCTTAAATGGTTGTTAACTTTGTTTTCAATCTTCCCAATTTCTAATTTGTGCAAAGTAATGGTCAATTGCAAGTTCATTCCAGCATGATTTGATCAGTTGTTGAATGTACTCAATTGCATATCTCCAATTTACTAGTTTGACCATTAGCAATACCTTTATTTTGTTCTTTCTTTGTTGTTCTCTGCTTCTTACATAGCTAAGCCTTAGCTGGGTTAGATTGAGGTTCTGCTGAGGTGTATTTTAAATTTGAGGGTGAAATGAGGCGATGTCTTAAATACAGGCTTGGCTGCAAAATGGATGCTTAACCAATGTTCAATTTTTCAAGAGGATTAGCTGAGTCCTAATTGGATTATATTTAAGTTTAGTTTAATTGTGTTAATAAGCTATGACTCTGAAATACAGTTTTTGCTTCTTTCTGAAAATACCACAGGACAGATAAGTGGGCTGAGACAAAACTAGGCACAAGATGGGGAGATAAGTGGGAAGAAAAATTCTTCGCTGGAATAGGTTCAAGGCAAGGCGAGACCTGGCATGTCTCTCCTGTTGGTGAACGTATGCTAATTTCTTTTTTAATTCATTTAATTGATACCTTTGTCAATTGTGACACCTCTTGCTTATCAACTTATAATTTTCTAGGCTGGTCAAGAACTTGGGGGGAGGAACATTTTGGTGATGGGTATGTCATGCTGCCTTATTTTGGAATCATTTTAGTTGTTGTTTTATTATTATTATTATTATGATAGCTATTTATTTTAGTTTATTTCTTACCTTCCAATCATATTTTTTGGTGAAATGCAGGAAAGTTCACAAATACGGGAAAAGCACTACAGGTGAAAGCTGGGATATCACTGTGGACGAGGAAACCTACTATGAGTAAGACTCTTATTTCATACAGAACTTGAATGTTCTATTTATAAGATTTTAATGTACTAGCTACCTTATTTAAGAAACAATCACTAGAAATGTCTAAACAGCATGTCAATATTGAACAAACCAAAATTTTGATTTCTTCTGATCAAATTTACACCATTTCGTTCTGAAATGGTTTTCCTTGGAGGAATCAACATTATTTTGGTCTAAAATCCACCAAGCTATCAATCTGTGAAATTGATACAGCATAGTAGAACACAACTGCAGTATGATGCGGTAATATTGGACTTGGGAAGTTCTTTTCTTGAGATACCATGCTTGTTTAATTACTTTCGAATTCTCACTGTACTAATTTTTATTGTGTTTCATTCTGATTTTCCCTTTTTGCAAGGGCGGAACCACATTATGGATGGGCTGACGTGGTGGGAGATTCGACCCAGCTACTTTCCATAAAGCCTCTTGAAAGGCCACCTGGTGTTTTCCCCGATTTTGGTGCAGTTCTACCTGAGCCTGATGACGACCTTGGACCAGCTGACGACCCAGGACCAACGCTTCCTTCTCCTGACCAGTGAAGGAATCTTGGCATTGTCCCTTGCCAATTTGCATGGGCTCCCATTTTTTTTCTCTTTCTTCTTTTTTTATGATTTAGGGTTCTGTTTGTATTAAAGAAAAAACTTTGTTCATTATAATTAGCCCCAAATCATTTCATTAGTTAATTTATTTGGTGAGTTGGCTTGTGGGGCAATTTTTGTGTACCCTTGCAAAACCTTAAATGTTGAATATCTTTATTTTGCAGGGTATAAACGAGATGTTTAGGTTATTTTAATTCTTGGTTCATTTTTAAGCTCTCTTAATTGGCAGTCCTTTCTTTTTTTTTATCAATGTTATAGTAGTTGCTTAACTATAGATTTTTTTTTTTTTTGAAAATTAGTGGCTGTTTCTATTAACAGAAACAAATGTATACAAGCTTTATATGTACATATCTAACTACACGAACTACCTATATCTCATACCGACAAACATACACTACCACTATTTACAATACACCCTAGCTGAAAATCAAAATCAATAAGCACAAGATTATAACAAAACCACATCAATCATTCAGCAATTTACAAAAACCAGTAACTAATTGTGCTTCTGTGTTCTATCAATGCTCAACAAACCCATGTAGAATTGTATCACCTCCCCACCTGCTGACATGTATCACCTCCAGTAGAATTGTCATACAGATTTCACTTTTCAATCAAGCAAGCAGCAAACTCATATCCAAACGGACATCACAATATGCAAACCAAATCAGAAACCAGAAAGAAAAACAATATCATACCAAGGGAAACATCATCAGAAAATCTACAACAACTGATTAATATCTAACGCAAACATAACAACTATAGCAAAATAAAAGTCTCATCAACATATCAGTCACAACCACCCTATCATACCACCAGACCCGTACCAATAAAATACTCTACTAAAAAGTAGATGCTACTAATTAATATATTTCCTATAGCAGTCTTGCTACTCTCATATCTAATATCAACTATCAAAAGGAAATAGAATACCAGCACAATTACTATATGAGCAGTACCACCTACACAACTATTGCTGGCATAGTTGCCCCTCCTATTTGCAAGGGCAGCTAGTTGATATCTGAAAAAGCTTCTAACACTATCTCCTTATCCTTCATCTTCATCTTCATCACACTTGTCCAATAAATCACCGTTGCTTTAATCTCTACAGCTAGAGCAATTATACTTTTACATCTATATTTCTGAAGTATCATTTTATTCCTTTCTAACCATAATATCCAAAGAATAGCATTACTTATAATCTCAAAACTGAACTTACCTTGATTATCTAATTGATTATATATCACACATAAATCTTCTAGAGTAGTCGGGATTTCTGTTGGGTTTTCGTGAAATCTGGGGATTTATAGTATAAGTGCGGAATAGAAATTTTAAAAATTCTTTTAATACATCAAAGGATATATTCGTACAGTTAGAATCAAATCGAATACGAAATACAAATAATTTTGTATCTTTGTTTTGTTGGTGTCTTGAGCGATAAATGCTGAAGCGGTTGCCTTAACACCATCGAGGTTTCAATGCAGAAATCTTCGTTGGTATCCACCCGAAAGTTGCTAGACGTCGGCCGACTCCTTATTAGCAGAGATCTTGTCGGTAGTGCTCAACGTCCGAAATTGACTCTCAAACGGTGGAATAACAACCTTTCACCGTTTTGCACTGATGTCTGGGGTGGATTGGGATGCCCTAATAGTGGGGTATGCACAACCTTTATATAGGCGTGGATGACATGGATCATATCCATGTCGGCCAGTATGTTGCAGCCTATGACACCTCCTGTCACGACCTGTAATACGTAGGTATGCATGTACAAGTCGGCTTCGATGTTGGCCAGCCGACTTGATCCAATTGTTTACAAAATAGCTAGGGTGTTGTGGCCCATAACACCAACTATTGCGGCCCGTAATAGCTTCGTTTGAAGTTCAGTTTAGAGATCGACGTTTAACTCATAAACGTCGAGTTAAGTTTGTCATCTCATAATATTGCTTAAGAATCACATGCTTAGCCTAACCCACTTCCGTTCGGTGTGACCCAACGAGATTTATGTCATTTGACAATAGAGTTAGAACCATTTCGATCTAAAAGATGCGAGCGGTACCTAACAATGTGCATCACACTTATCTAGATGACACAGATGATACGTATCATATAATATCACGATCCGCATGCAACATTGGATTTGTGTCAATTCCTTGTCACATGAATGAATTCAAGATAAGTTTGTGCTATCCTTACAGATTCATTTTTTTCTTAATTCCCGGAATGACTTTAATAATAATGAGTAAAACTTAATCATATTTGCACAGTTACTAAATCATTTCATCAAATGGTCAATAGATATCATCACTAATATACCGACTTATATGAAAGACATCAGTATTCTTAATAAATAAATTCCCTCTGCACAAGAGATACGCAGCGAGATAGGATCTGTACGGTTACCAGTTATAGACAACGTTGGATAATATCCACATGTACATACTTTTCATGTAGAAAATATATCATATCATACTTTAGAATTAAGATATATGTAAAACATTTTAATAACATTAATATAATTATTATGATGATTCACCTTGGGGTCATGTCCAATACTATGTTCTCTAACATGTATTTATATGATTAAATTGATAACAATTATTATATGATTTGTGAAATATAACTATTACATTAATCCACACACTGATTTTTATCTGTCAATTAGTATTCCTCTCTAATTATCAAAGTCAGGGAAATCATTTAAAATATTTTTTATATTTTATTCAAAGAACACAATGAACATATATATCATATATATAAATCATCAAAATTACATGAACTAAATGTATTTGATTTTTAAATCATTGTGCTAACAATATCACTATCCAAATGTTTACAATGCCATATCTAAAATATTGAGCTGTAACTACAATTTATGAACAAATGATCTGTTATCTCAATTGCTAAACAAAAAGAACAGTCCACCATACTACCGTGCCATCCTCTAGCTCTAATATTATCTTTGGTAAGTAGTTTACGTTTACTAAGTAACCATACAAATGTTTGGATCTTATGAGGCACTATAATACATCATATATGACTAAGAAACCTACCAGGAATGCTCTTAAAATGTAGCCATTCATACAATAAACTTACTTAAAAATTGGCCCTTGACATCCTATCTCCACTTTAATAAATTAGGAATGAGTTCGGCTAATGTGTTTTCATAAATATTTCGATTTGAAATGTTTATGAGTCGAATTTCAAAATCTCACATCTGAAATGTCGATTAAAGTAGCTCCTTAAAAATTTTATATTAAAATTTTTTAGAATACCAAAATTTATCATTTTTAGAATTTTAAACTATTTTTTAATGATTTTTTAAAGTTGAAAATATAGGTACTTTTCTGTTATTTTTAGGGTCATTTTTTTCAAAAATCATTAAAAATAGTTTAAAAATTCTAAAATAGTAAATTTTGATATGAAGAATTTATTGAGCTACTTAAATCGATATTTAGGACGCGATATTTTAAAGTTTGACTTGTAAGCGTTTCGGACCGAAATACTTATGGAAGCACCGTAACTGGACTCATTAGGAACACTTGACAAATGTACCTTATGTATCACTAGATTTTGAAGTGGAAGCCACTGTTGAAGTAATTGACCATATAGTTGCCTATTAAAACTAAGTTGTAAACTATCACCTCTATATGCTTGTGCTACTGTAATTTGAACATTATAACACTTTACTATAGTCATCCTAATATTTTAGGATCCCTAAAAGGCTAAAATTATTAACCTATAAATTAAGTAAAAAAAAATACATTTTTCACTGTAGCTATTAGCTGCCTATTTATATCTTATATAGTTATTATAGTTATTTACTAAGCTACAAGCAAAATAAAAGAACGATGCTATTTTTATTTTTATTTTATTCAATGGCCCAATGCAGCATATGATCGTTGCTGTTTGTGCCTTTTTAAGATGTTAACACAATATTTCTTATTGATTCAACACATTTTTTTTTAGAAATAAGGGTTTCTATTAATTTTGATATTTATTTTTTTTCAAATGTTTAGATGTTAATACAATACTTTTACGTACTCTAGTATGTTGAATATTGATTTTTTTTTCATTTTCTAATTTTCTGTCCAGTCGTATGGCTTGTAATTAAGGTTTGTTAATGGTTAACTGGCACCAAAATATTAATTTACGAAATTTTTATGTATTAAGATTTAATCCATGACTTATGGTATCAATCTATTAGTTAGATAATACTAAACATATTTAATCAAAATTTCTGCGGCCGGATAGATTGTGCATTAGCCATCTCTATTTAATGTAATTTTAAATGAGACAATTTTTTTTTTAATTTTGTACCCACAAAAATATATTTTACAATGGGACGATTCTATCAACAAAATTTTGCAAGCAACAAACAAATTGCAAATAGATAAATATTTCTCGAAATGCTAAAATTTTGTATAATAGATAACAACACAATTAACTCTGCGAGACTTTATATATAAAAGTACACACAAAAAATTAAGAATAAACTTCTATTTGTATGTTTTTTTTAGAAAAAAAAATTGTAAAAATTATGCTTATAATTCAAAGTAATTATAAAATTATATATACTAAAAGTTTGTTCCATCCTATGTCATATTCTGACTCCATCCCTGATCATGTTAAAAGTTCCATAAAAACTTTAGCACATAAACTACACTTTTATACAAGGAGAAAATGAAAAATATATGAATCCCTAAATCAAGATAAATTAAAAGTAAGAAACAAATTATTTGAATGGTTAGTGCCCTTAGTCCTTAGGGGTGAATGTGACATGATATGATTAAGAAAATATGAAATCCAATTATAACCTTTATGAATTATTATTGATCTGATTGCGATTTTATAGCTACGGATCACTAATTATTACTTAAGAGCATTTGTGGAGAGATGTGTATTCAAGTTTTGAGTGATAAGAAATCTCTACGGTCTCTTTATAAATATTTACTCTTTATAGAGAGACGTGTATTCAAGTTTTGAGTGACAAGAAATTCCTACCGGTTTTTCATTAATTAAAAAAAGAAAACTGTGCATAGTTTTTTATAAGGTATTTGCATAATATTTACATGAGAATATTAATTTATTTTTTTAATATTTTTTATAAAATTTAAATATACGTCTCACAATAAAGAGTAAATATTTATTAGTTCTACAATTCATTACTTTTTTAGTTGTATTGTTTGACTAGGCGATGCATTGCAGACTCACAATGCAACAGGTCAATAATTAAGGATTAATTAATTAGAGTGCCGTTTCAAATCGATAATTAATTAGACTCACCCGTTTGTTTTTTAAAGAAAAGAAATGTCAGACTTAGAATTAAGTATTTTTTTTTATGCTAGACACTAGACACGAGACTGACATAAAACGGTTCTACGAGGATAGAAACAGATTTAATATAGTTATCGTACAATAAATAATTAAGAAACTCTCTACGGAATTAACGACTGTTTAGTTGAAATACTTAAAAACTTCTTGTCTAGTTAATATTTTTTCTTGATCTTTTTTTTAGTTAGTATCCGAGACGGAGCTTTTAAGAGATCAAATTATATTTTTTTTCTTAATCTTTTTAATTAGTATCAGAGGCGGAGCTCTTAAGAGATCAAACTGGACAGTAATTACCCCTCTAATTTTAAAAAATTAAACATCTCTTCAGTTATTTATCAATTGAGCTAAAACTAATCCCTCTTAACCTACAAATTTTATCCCTCTATTAATCGATCTAGACACCCAATTTTTCCAATTAAATCGTACCTTTCTATTTATTAACATCGCTCGTTTTTGCATTTCGTTTTCTTCTCCAATTAAGAAATTTTTTCAATCTCCAACGATTTACTCTAGTGCACAACTGCTCAACTTTTCAAATAGAAGTTGATAACTGCATATCCATTAATCAAAAACTAACAATTTTTGAACGGCTCAACTTTAATGTTATTATTTTACTGGATGAAATTTCTAATACAAATATTTCTTTATGATAAATGTTGCAATTTGAAAGAAAAAATTAAAAGATATTAGTTGGCTCCTTAATATTATGTTGAAGCTCCACTACTAATTAGTACAACTAAAATATTTTGAGTAAACAATATAGATTTTATTAGATCTATAATTAGAGGTTGTTATTACTTCGTGTGTAACTTTTGAATCTTGTTTTTCTGGCACCTACTATGAATATGGGTTATTTTATTTTAATTATTATCAGTTATGAGATTGAAAATAATAACTCAAATTGTCAACTTGAGAAATATCAATCTCATAATTGAAAATGTATTTTACAAAATCTGCAACTTAAGAAATATTTTATTCTATAGATTACATAGGTGGTTATATTTTTTTTAAGAAATATTTATACTTGATAATCAAATTATATTTTTTTACCTCATGATACTAAATATAAAAGCTTTTAAAAGTTATATTTTAAATTTTTTTTAAGAAGTATTTAACTTTAATTTTCTTATAATTATTTAGACAAGGAAAACATAATTATCACTTGCATACTGGTTACAAACAATAATTGTAAGCTCAGATATAAATAACCCATTTATTGTAAGTATAAACACTTAATAAATCTAACATAAACTTTTTTCATAAAACATATAAAAGAACACGGAATGCAATAATTATCTCTTTCAATTATAGAATTTTGTGGTTGATTAAAAAAAGAAAGTAGTTTGCCGTAGGATGCAAACCACAAATTCGTACACATGTACATATTTATAATAATAATAATAATGTAAAGATTGCGGGTTCGCGAAGTTACTGTAGTTTCTACATTAGTATAAACAGTGATTTATTTATTTATTTATATGAATATTAGGAGATGGTTCAGATACAGTTATTCAAACAATTTTTTTTTGTAATTATTTGTAGTATAATAATAATTTTCACGGTGGAATAAAGGTTGAGAGTTCAGGGAGCTACTGTAGTTCTACAGTGTATGAACAGTATTTTTAAAATTTTTATAGTGGGTGATTTTCATTTTTTTTTACAATTATTTGTTTGTATAAATATTAGGGGATGGTTCAGACACTGTCGTTTCTGCAGTTGTTTAAATAATATATTTTTTTTGTAATTTTTTGTAGTACAATAATAGTTTTTACAATGGAATGAATAGTGATTTTCCTTTTTTTTACAAGTGTTTGTTTGTATAAATATTGGGGAATGATTCGGACACTGTAGTTTCTATAATTGTTTGAACATTTTTTTTTACGATTGTTTGTAGTACAATAATAATTTCTACGGTGGAAAGAATAGTTATTTTTCTTTTTCTTTTTTACAGTTATTTATTTATATAAATATTGAAAAATGATTTGAACATTGTAGTTTCTACAGTTGTTTGAATAATATTTTTTTTCTATAATAATATAAAGGTCGGGAGTTTGCGGAGCCACTGTAATTTCTAAAGTATATGAACAGTGATTTCCATTTTTTTACAGTAATTTGTTTGTATAAATATTAAGAGATAGTTCGGACACTGTAATTTCTATAGTTGTTTGAACAATACTTTTTTTGTTGCAATTGTTTGTAGTACAATAATAGTTTCTACAGTGGAATGAATAGTGATTTCTTTTTTTTTACAGTTGTTTGTTTGTATAAATATTGGGAGATGGTTCCGATATTGTAGTTTTTACAATTGTTTGAACAATATTTTTTTTTATAATTATTTGTAGTATAATAATAGTTTCTACAGTGGAATGAATAGTGATTTTCCTTTTTTTTACAGTTATTTGTTTGTATAAATATTGGGGGATGATTCGGATACTATAGTTTTTACAGTCTTTTGAACAGTATTTTTATTTATTTATAATTATTTGTAGTACAATAATATAAATATTGGGGGATGGTTTGGAAATTATAGTTTTCAGAGTTATTTTTATGTAAAGGCTCCCATTAATCCTGATATTTATTCTTTTTCAAATGCTTTTTGCAGAACTTAAAACATGCGTCTCTTCGTAAAAAGACGAGACATATTATCAATGTGTTAGACTTACGGCTCGATTGTTTGAACAATTCCTTTAAATTTTTCTGGACCGAGCGCTTATTTGTTAAGTTCCTATATTTTATTTTTTATTTTCTGTGTCTTTTTAATATGCGTTGACTAATATATTGTCATCATTGTTATTTTTTTTGTTAGAGTTTTTGTACCATCTCAGTTATTTGAAATTGAGTTGCTGATGTGTCTTATTAGTATTTTTTTCTCTATTTTCTTTGTACAGTAATATAAAAGTGCATTATATTCTTCTCTTTCGAACTTATGAGCATGAAATTTTTTTCGTTATTTAACGTATACTTAATTATCTTGATTAATTATAGTGCTCGTTGAAAATTAAAAAGTGTACATTCTTTTTCATCTTTCTTTTTACTTTTGTTATTATTTTTTAGCTTTTATTTTGTAAAGTTAACATTTTTTTTATCCGATCTATTAAGTTTGAAATATCTTTATCAATTTTTTATTATTTTCATTTTATCTCTTATTTTGCTCTTGATAGTTTTCCTGTATATATAAAATAAATAATTTTAACATACATATAATTTTTATGATACATCTATTTTACGGTATATATAGTTGAGAAATATTATTCATGTTAAAAAAATATTTGTAGATGCACACGTAATTAATTAGTTTAGGCCATGTATCATTCATCATAAAACCCCTTAAAACTTTACAATTAAAAATTTTGTATTATTTGACGGAATGCTAGAGGAATTTCAAATTAACTTAATTTTCATACATTTTTATCCAAGTAAATAAAAATATATCTATAATTTTAATTTTTAATTTGAATAATATTTTTTCATTATATGTGTCATAAATACTGAATATATTATGAAATTTAAATATACATTAAAAATATTTATATAAAATAAAAAAATATATAAATATATCATAACAGAACGCGAATACTTATCAATAATAAATAAAAATCAGAAAAAAAAGTTTTAAACCCCTAATTATAAAATAGATGTATGATTATTACTCGCATAACAAATATCAATCATGGCTACCAGTCGTCGTCGCTCAAGCCAGTTGTTCATTTGTCAGCTTCTCATTCCAATTTCCAAAAGAAAACGCTTTTCATTGACTAGACTTTCTGTTCTCAACTAAAGAAATAAACAAACACATAAATGACAAAGATTGACCACAATTTGCTTCCACAGTTGACAGAGCTGTGTATGTATGCCATGTGAACAAATTTCAAGAATTGTGCATGATTGATTTGACTACATTATATGGATTTATATTATCTGTTTTTTAACTGTATTATATCATAGTATAATATATATTATTTATTTATTTATATTAAAATTTATATAAAATAAATTTGAAATTTTTATATAATTTATTTATCCAAACATTATATAATATAATATTACGTAACAGAGAATTAAAATTTATATTATATGGTTTACTAAGTTGTGCATAGAAAAAAGCTTTGGCCGTTTATCAGTGTGAAACTATGAAGTGTGACCTTATTAATTATTGATTATTATGCCCCCCCCCCCCCCAACCCCACCACACACACACACCTTTTGACTAACATTGGAAGTCCCCGGCTGGTTCTTCTCTATCATTATAACAAACTAGCAGGTATTCGCGATCCATTACAATATATTTATATATGTTTTTATTTTATATAAATATTTCTAATATATATTTAAAATTTATAATATATTTAATGTTTATGATATATATAATCGAAAAATATTATTTAAATTAAAAATTAAAATTATAGATATGTTCTTAATTATTTTGAAAATAATATATTAAATTTAAATTAACTTGAAATTTCTCTAGCATTCCATCAAAAAATATAAAATTTTTAATTGTAGAGTTTTTATTACTTTATAATGAATAACCAATCAAATTTTAATTCTACTAAAATTTGATGCATTACCTAACTAAATAATTACGTATGCATCTACAAATATTTTTTTTAACGTGAATAATATTTCTCATATATACATACTATAAAATAGATGTGTCATAAAAATTAGATGTACATTAGAATTATTCATTTTATATATACAAAAAAACCATGAAGAACAAAATAAGAGGCAAAACAAAAATAATAAAAAATTGAGAAAGATATTTCAAACCTAATATATGTATAAAAAAATGCTAACTTCTCAAAGTAAAAACTAAAAAATAACAACAAAAATAAAAAGAAAGATGAAAGATAATGCATAATTAGAACAAAGAAAAATAGAAAATATTTATTAATAAGACAAAACACAACTTAACTTCAAATAAATGAAATGGTATAGATGCTTTAATAAAATAATAATAATTATGACAACATATTAATCAACACACATTAGAAAGACACAAAAAATAAAAAAAGAATATAGAAAACTTAATAAATAAATACTCCATCCAAAAAAGTTTAAAGGAACTATTCAAATAATCGAGCTGCAGATCTAGCACACTGGTAATAGGTCTCGCTTTTCTATGAAGAGATGCATGTTTTAAGTCCCGCAAAAAATATTTGAAAAGGAATAAATGTTTGGATTAACGGGACCTCTTATATAAAGAAAATGTCCGAACAATTTAAATTTTTTTTGTTTGAACAACTATAGAAACTACAATATTTGGCCCCAACATTTAGATTTGAAGAACTATAAAAAATTGTTCAAACAATTGTAGAAATTACAATGTCTAATTTGAACAATTGAAAATAAAAATATTCAAACAATTGTAAAAAAAAATTGTTCAAACAAATATAAAAACTACAGTGTTCGAATTATCCTCAATATTTATATTATTATATCACAAATAATTATAAAAAAAATATTGTTCAAATAATTATAAAAACTACAGTGTCCTAATCATTTGCCAACATTTATACAAATAAAACAACTAAAAAAAACAACACTGTTCATTTAAAGATTAATGATGCTCTATGTACTCCTAAAGAAAAGACAAAGCTGGAGTACATACTTTAAATTGTGTTGTGATTTCCTCTGAATTTCTATATGTTTCTTTTATTTTGTTTCATTTGTTATAGAAAACTCTGTCATTGAGACGAAACACACACACAAAAACATTGTCATGTGTGTTGATTTGTACGTTGGATCTTCCATAATGTGTTCTGATGATTTAATATTAATGATATTAGTGATATTAGTGATTAACATTAACAAACAATTTTTTTAGTTGATATTCACGAGGAAAAATCACATTATACAACACAACAAGTCAACAACCATTACATCAGAAGGCGACAAAAAGTCAAACATTTTATTACATTTGTACATGAGTTCGAACGCTCCGTGTATTTTTAAACTACATAAATTTCAGAATGGATTTAATGTTTATAATGTTTTCTAATTATTGATGTCATAGTATTTATTTTAATATTTATATTTTAATATATATATATATATATATAAATTATTAGATATATTTTAATCTATCTAAATAATATACATATAAAAAAATATTGAATTTTAATTTTATTTAGGTAGTCATCAGGAGAGCGAATTAAATCATAAAATTTGGTCCGTCGATTTTTGTTAGTACTTGATGCATATCAAAATAAAGTTAAAATTGTGTAATTTTTTGTGTATCTATATCAAAATAAAGTTATGATATATACAAAATATTTAATTAATTAGTTTTGTTATTTAAGAGTTTAATAAATAGTTATTTAAAATTTAATTTTATGATCATTGATGTAGCACTAATGATCATGAGCATTGGATCATTTCTCGATATCTTATTGCATTTCATAAATAATTGTAAATATTTCATTTCATTCAAATTTTCATTAAGAACTTTGAAAAATTCAAACATACCTCTTCAATTCCATTAATATTTCAAGCATAACCTCCTTTTTCCTTCAAAAATAGTCACTACTGCTATTGATATTTTAGTATTTAACTAGCATAAATCAATAATTTTTAACTCATATTAAAAATATAATTGTTTATTATATTGCAGCTTGACACATCAAATAGGATAAATATCTTGCCATCATAGTGTATTTATTTTTAAAGATATCAAACTATTTAATTAGCCCCAAAAAACGAAACCTCACACATAAAGAATGATATTAATTAAAAATTGTCAGCCTTACATATCCGGTACCAAATTTTCTCACCCCAATTGATTCATAGGTATTGTTTTAGCAAAAAGAAGAAACAAAAATGTTTAGTAAGGATGCTGAATTTAAGACAGGTTGTGTTTTATTTTTATCAATAAAAGGGGATATGTATGAATTTTTTAAGTAATTTAATAAAGAAAATGTTCTGCAAATATGTACAAAAATACAAAGGAGATATATGTTTGGTTTAAAAATGTAAAGGAGTGTTTGAGACTCGGAAAAAAAATGTAAAGAAATTCTTGTATTTTTCTTTTGAAAATATTAGAAATTTAGAATGATAAATCTTATTATGAAATAGGGAAGTTTCTATTCAACTAAATATTACCAAGAAATGCAGTACTTTATTTAATACATTAGTTAATCAAGCTTTAGTCTCTTACATGACTATAATAATGGTCTTATTAATTTAATTTGCTAATATATAGTTAGTGAAATAAATACAACGACTCATGGAGTTAAGTGTATAAATTTCTATATTTTATTAATGCAACTAGCTCAATAGTACTCTAATTTTTGTAGATTCACATCCGCTATTATTTAATTTATGACAAATGAGATTTACAAATTTTTTTTAAAAAAACCTCTCCTATAAATAAAATCTAAATCATTATGATTGAAACGAGTCATTGTGATTTAATAACAACGAACTATCATAAAAAATTATAACAATGGATGCAAACTCTAGTTTCTGTATACATATTTTCTATGACGTGTCATAACGAATCAGTATCATTGAATTTACTAAATCCAAATTGGAAATTTCTTTCTGAGTTGATGATGTGGTGGTCCTATTGGAAAAAAATAGCATTGTAGCAACAGATGTATTCACATAGACGAAGCAATCAAGCAAAGATGAACACAAAACAAAACAAATAGGCAACACAAGAAGCTTGCTCACACCTTGGCCACATATTTTTACATGCTGTGCCACTAACGCACAATCATTTAAATAAATTGAAATTCGTATATTATAAATTTTTAAAAATAAATCTCGATAAAATATCGTCTGAATGTATTGAGATCTGTGCGATTTCTAACACGTGCGCAACAGAAAAAGGATCCCCTCACCATTTATTCTAAGAAAATTCAACTGTGAGTCTATGTGTCCACACTTATAAAACCCCCAAAAACAAGGATCAATCAATCGATAGAGGAATCCCAAAATAAAGAAAAGCAAATATGAAATCATCTCCGTATACCTCCTCTGTTTTCCTCTTCTTCCTCCTCGGCTGCCTAGTGGCGGTATCGGAGGCCGCCACATTCACCTGCAATGCCACGACGACGGCCACTTGTCAATCGATCATTGGCTACGTGTCGACCAACGCCTCGACTTATGGCAATGTCTCCTCCCTCTTCCAAGTCCCTCTTGCCTCCATCCTTGGTGCAAATAATCTCTCTGTAACGACATCTGGTACCACAACTGTAAAGGCAGGGGCCACAGTAAAGGTACCAGTACCATGCCTGTGTACCATGGGTACGGGCCGGTCGGACCACATACCAGTTTACACCGTCCAATCGGGTGATTGGCTTGACGCAATTGCGAGATATAAGTTCGATCTCTTCGTAAATTCCTCGGAGATAGCGAATGCGAATAACATCTCTGACCCGAACAAGATTTTTGTTGGGCAGGAGTTGTGGATACCGCTGCCGTGTAGTTGTGACCCGGTGGAAGGGAACACGGTGGTGCACCTGGCGTACCGGGTCGTATCTGGCAATTCGGTGGCCAGTATAGCAGAGATGTTCGGTACCACCGAGTCGACGCTGCTTAAACTAAACGGAATTTCTGATCCGACTTCGCTTCAGGCTGAACAGATCCTCGATGTGCCGCTCCAAGGTACGAAATTCATCCGAACTCGTTTTAATTTCTCTCTAGCACCCAAATTTGTACAATGGTTCATTACCTAAAGCCAATTTTGTGAGGAAAAGGATAATTAAGTTTTAGGTCAAAAAGAGAAGTAGCAGAACATCGATAACTCATTAATCAGTATTCCATAGATGGTTTTTTCTGTTTCTGATTGAGACGATGTGCACAGCAACACAAATAATTCAACCTTCTGCTAGTGCTCAGTGCCGCTCTTAGGCCATGTCTCTTTGGGCATATATCATGTGAGTAGCGAATTGGTAGATATTGTAACATCACCATCTATAAGAGTGCACTAAAGCGTGTATGACCCGCTTTTCATTATGGAGTCTCGGAGTGCGCCTCATAAAATCAGACCGTCCGAAGCTATCAATAATCCTTTATCTGGTCGGTGATTTTGCAAACGTGGATTCTGGATTCAATGAGGAACAAGACAAAGTATCAACCGTGTGGCGGGTCTAAGACAGATCTAAAAATCATTACATGCAATAAAATAAATCGACAACATGACCCAGGGTTTATATTAGTGTGCATCCAATCCATAAGTGGGATGCAAATTATTACTTTTTAGAGTTATTCGGATAATGCTGGGGTCAGAATAATCGCCACAATCCTCATTGCTTATTAATTATTATTTACAGTCTCTTTCAGAAATGGGGTCCCTACCATTTTGCTTGTAGATCTCACTGGAATTCAAAAAAATTGAAAAATTGGAATCTTGGAATCTTGGAATTCTGAAAATGGGCTTTCGGCCTGAGTTATCAGCCCAAATTCTCATAAAAAAATGATTTTTCCAAATAAATAGCTGGTCTCTTTTGCATCCATTTTCCCATCTGGTGATATTATCATATTTCTCAAATAGAAATACGAGCAATTCTTACATGTATGTGGGACATTGATTATTTTTCTTTCATATTTTGCAAGCTTGTGCATCATCAATCAATGACACCTCACCAGACCATGGCCTACTCCTTCCAAGTGACACCTATGCTTTTACAGCCAATGATTGCATCAAGTGTAGCTGCAGTTCCAGCTCTTATGTGTACTCCCCCCCCTCTCTCTCTATGTTTTTTTTTAAGGGAGATATCGTTATTAATATCGTTATCGATACTAATTTTATTATTTAGATTCAATGAGTTATTATTTATGTTAATGATTTTATTATACAATTTATTTATATAATAATTTTATTATTCAACTTAATTGAGTTATTATTCAGATTAGTGATATTCGAGTTAAATAATAAAAGTACTGTACTATAAAGTCTTTAATATGAATAATAAATTATTTTATATAAATAATAAAATCGGTGTTGATGACGGTATTAATAATAGTATCTCTCAAACATTGCCCTTCTTTTAATATTCTCTTCTTTTCCAGAACTATAAAAAAGGGCAAACAGTCAAATGCCAAATCCCCTAAACCATAACCCTGTTAGGAATAACAAAATACATAACAATTGAATAGACAAAAATCAACCATGTTGCTTTGACTGATGAACTGAAATGATGTACTTCATCAAACAGGCTGGATTGCTCTCTCGCATCAAACAGGAACAGAACTTGTCCAGTTTCTACTTGCAGTGGAAACTTAACACTCGGTGAAACGAGCGGTACGGGCTGTGATGCGATAACATGTGCCTATAGTGGTTACACCAACACTTCCTCGTCATTCAAGATCCTTACAACATCGGCCACCAATCAATCCACCTCTTGCAAGAGTAAGTAGTTCTTAGATATTAGTTCTCAGAACTATTTTCTTTTTTTTTTACCTTACTGGTATATATTATCTCTATCTTGTACCAGTCATTTGTGTTTTTCTGGAATCTGTCATATGTATCTCTGCCTAATAGTTCTTACAGATATAAAAATTAAGTCAATCTGTGAGAACTGAGAAAACGTGGATGAAATTGTGGATGAAATTGAAAAATATTTCTACCTGATTTAAGGTTTTTCTAGGATTATCTAACCATACTTGTTGCTTCAATTTTACTCAGGTGCTGCAACAAGGCACACGGGACCGACTGGCTCTGCTTGGACGAAACTCATTGTATCGTTTCATTTGATTTTGATATCGATATGCTTTCTATGAAATGTTTTAATGAATCAAAGTTACGGAAGTATTACTTTGTATTATGAATGTTATGATTTCATTTTGGTGAGTACTTTTGAAATACTTTTTCGTGGCCATGACGGTTCAATAAACTGCAAAAAGTTCTGAGTACCGTTGTGTAGATTATCTTTAAGAATTTGTGGATGCATGATTAAGTAATGATTGATACCGTTTCACTATTTTTGACTTTTCAAGATGATAGAAATATTTTCTAATTAACATGGCTTTATTTATAAAAAAAATAGTTTTCCATGTGGATTACCGTGCCATCAGTTTCAAAAACAAACACAAAATTTGTCCAAAAACAGTAGGCCCTGCTTAAACTAAATGGAATTTCCCATCCAAAATCGCTTAAGGCCAAAATAGATCCTCGATGCGTCACTACAAGGTATGAAATTTGTTCGAACTCGGTTTAGTTTCTCTTCCTAGCACCCACATTTGTATAGTGGTGCATTCATTACCTAATGCCAGTTTTGTGGAGAAATGAGTTAACCAAGTTTTAAGTTAAAAAGAAAAACGAGCATAATATCGGTAGCCCATTGAAGGTGTATTTTTGTTTTTATATATTAAATAATATGCACAAATAATTCAATCTCCTGCTGTTGGTCAATTCAGCTCCGATACTATGTCTCTTTGGGCATTAAAATGCAGATTCTAGATTCTCCGAGAAACACGTGAAGTATCAAACTGCGTGGCTAGTCTAAGACACAGATTGAAGAAGAATTCTACAATAAACTGATAACAACAATGAGCTCACTGGTTTCTGCCTTGTGTGAGAAAAAAAATGTTCTATTGACTTTCAATAATAATACTTATTTGTACATGACGCGGGATTCATACTAGTGATGAGTCGAATCCATACGCAGGGTGCAAATTATTTGAGATTGATTAGGATATTGGGGTCAGAGTAATCGTAACACAATCCTCATTGCTTATTATTTCCAGGTTCTTTTCAGATATCAGATATGGGGTCCCAACCAACCATTTGATGTAGATTTTGATTGGAACTTGAGAATTCAAAATTTGGAATGTTGGAATTCTGCAAACGGGCTTTTTTTTCTTAGATAATTGTAGGTAGATTTTAGATTGGGAGAAACGATGTCTTACCAGACCAAAACCCACAAACAATCTGCTTACTGGTTTTCTCAAATAAATAACTGGTCTCTTTGTTTGTATTTTCCTATCAGTGATATCTGGGATTTTGATTTTTTTTTTTTTTGACAAAGTGAATATATCTCACCAGCTCCTAATTTAGGAGCAAAAATTTGAGCAAATATAGTTCGGGAAGAATAATTGTCAATTCCTTGAAAGAACCATTTATTTCTAGTATTCCACACTGTCCAAAATACTGCGCAACACAGAGTCTGACAGTAAATTCTATCCTCAGTTGCCAACAATTCACAACTGTGCCAAAGATTTTTCGACTGTAAGTTAAATTCAAAGTTATCCCTTTACAATTAACACAATTGAAATTTTTCCCAAAAAACTATCATTACAGCACAATGTATAAACAAGGGATCAATGGTCTCTAACAATAGCACATCCTTTGTTAACATTTTACCCTTTAGAAACAATTAAACAAAATTTTTTACCTTTAAATGGATTTTAAGCACCCAAAAAATGGTAGATATAATTAATTTACATCCTCTAAAATTATAAAAAAAAAACACACATTGACTAGTAAGCTATATAAATTTCTTTCGAATCCCATGTCAGAAATACCATCTCCTTGATTTACTTGAAGCAGCAAAGAATCCAAATTTGCCAAAATAACAGCCTTCTTAGGCCTAAGAAAAAAATTAGCATCCCTTGCAAGAGATATTCTAATAGTACCAGTATTATAAATCTGATCCAGTACTGTCAGAATCTCCTTAAACGTAGCTTTAGCATGTACACGAGGGAATTAAATAGCATAACTGACCAGTCCATCTCAAAACATCACGCCTGAGAAAAATTTCCTTACCATTTCCAATTAAGTTCCTCATACCTAACCTCATAAAATGCGCCAATGGTTGCGTCAAGTGTAGCTGCAGTTCATGCTTGTATATTCTCCCTCTCTTGGATTCTTTTGGATTTTTTTTTTCTTTTGGTTGTGGGGGGGGGGGGGGGGGGTTTGGGGTATGATTCATCCTGTTATGTACGACATATCCCAAAAATGAAATAAGGATCACACTGCCGGATTCCTCCTTCAACCCAACAGGAGAACCTGATTTGCATCTGATTAAATAAAATCCAAGCAATCTAATAAAAATGAATTGATTTCCTCCTTCGACAAAATAGGAGAAGAGTCAATGCCAAATTCCATAACGCATAACCCTGTTAGGAATACCAAAATACATTAAAAAAAATTAATAGGAGACAAGTAAATCTTGTTAGTTTGACTGATGAACTGAATTGTACTTCAAACAGGCTGGATTGCTTTCTGGCTTCAAACAAAAAAAAAACTTGTCATGCGAGCGTATCACATACTTTTGTTAATACACTATTCTCAAGTAATGATCATCATATATAATCCAATTATCTTGGTCTTTAATGTTAAGTTCATATTTCAAATTGCAAGACATTAGAGATGAAAAGGAAAAAACTATTTAATTACAAACTTAATTAACCAATCTGATAATGATGGGGAGTTTGAACTTCAATGCAATTGAGTTCATTATGGTAGATTGAATTTGATCTGTTATTACTTGTGCTTGATATGATGGTCTGAGCGTACTTGTTCTCTCATTTAATCATGTTTGTGTAAAGAAGTCTTGATGAATTGTCTTTATACTGAAAATTCTTTCCAATAATTTGTAGATTTTCATCAATTTCCTTTTCTCCATTATTGTTTGTGAGGAGGCTTGCTCTTGGTTTAAGAAGGATTGTGGGTTGTGGCACTGAAATTAATTTTTGACATGCTCCAAGAGCGTCACATTTAGAAGCGATTAATAGAATTTTAAGATATTTAAAAGAGATATCCGGTAAACGAATATTAACGAATATTGATGAAAAATAATAATTCTAATGATATATGTGGTTATTCCGATGCAGACTAGGCTGAGAGCTTCGATAGAAAATTAATAACCAGTTTTTGCATATTTATAGACGAAAATCTAGTTATATGGAGAAGCAAAAAATAAAATGTTGTGGTTCGATTAAGCGCCGAGACAGAGTACCGGACCATGACATCAACCGAATTCAATTAAGCAACTTCTAGAGGATATGAGATTTATAAAAAGCACACCCACAAAGATGTTTCGTGGCAATCAAACTGCGAGATATACTGCTTTAAATTCTATATTTCATGAGCGAATAAAATATATAGAGATTAATTAATACGGTGAATAATAGGAGGTGGGATTGGTATATGAAAAACGTCCAGACATTAAAAGAAATGTTGGAACAGTTATAGGAGCATGATGATAAGTGGGATAAAAAAGGAAGGAGATTAGTATTTCGAGCTACTTAGACTCGACGTAAATGGGAACAAGCCTAGAGAACAATCGAAAGAGTTTAAGCCAGTAACTCTGATACCACCAGCACCTTTCTCAACCAAGAAAATCGTCTTTCTGGGAAAGAATAGTTCGAAATACATATCCGACCCATGGTTATTGACAGAGTCTTTTTTTTTTTTTTACTATTCCGTAGGACTTAGATAAAGGAGATTGCAGTGTTCTGTGCTCTTATCTGCTCAAGTCCCAGAAGGAATTGCTCCAAGCTTTAGGATAGAGTGAGCCAGTGCCGGACGGCGGTCTTTCCTACTTTTTTCACTGCTGTGATGAGAGGCGAGAACATGCCTCCGGCAAAGCTTTATATCTCCTTCAATCTTTTATTCTCCTAATTTTGATCTCATAGAATTTGAATATAAACCATCGGATTGAAGCTTGTCTTCCTTTCTCTTTTTCTTCACCTGAGGCAGAGCAGCCGAAGAATTGTCACTTCATTCGAGAGAAATTCAAATAAAGGAAATTAAAACTCTATTCGTACGAAGTGAAAATTAATTGGCTGATATCTTTATTAAGAAATTAGAGACAAATTCATTTAATTAATAAATAAATTAGGGTTAATCCATATTTACAATCTCAGAAAATATTAAGAAATGTGATTAAAATATAAATGAAGGTTTTGGACCTCAAAGTTTGTTGCTTTATCATCATCGACCCATTTAGAAATTAGAGAGCAACTAAATAAAAGCTACTCAACCGTACAAACAACAAATAGAAAATAGAACGTTAGAATACAATTGGAAACACTATTATAAATATCAGATGTACCAAGCTTGTAAAAAGTTAGAATTACAATACAATTACAATTTATCATTTCATTCTTCTCTCTTCTTTGTTCTATCGGTATTCAATAAAATCAACAGAAAGCAACCGGGTTTCTCATGTAAACCCAATCAAACAGACATAAAGACTCCTTCCAGTTGTTCAACCTGTGCCTGCTTAGAAGGTCAAATGGCTCACTGCTTTTTCACTGTTTGTTAAGGGGAAAACCATATCAACCACGAGCAACTAAATGGGACGGTTTTTTTTCCCTTTCAAGGAACTGATATGGTTCAAGTACATAATTACTTATTTAATTTTTATTTTCATACGAAAAAAAAAAACAGGAATTCTGGTATAAGATTCTGCAAATAGAATTATTAACTTGAAAAAGCTTGAAGCTCTACAAATTTTAAATAAAAATATCTCAAATAATATAAAAAATATCACTTCAACGCCACCAGATTCTGCAAATAGAACCGTATACAACTATAAGTCCAGGGATTACACCATACTTCTAAAATATCGGTATGAAATGATTGAAGTCTATTTTGCCCCTTTTTTATTGCTGCCAATTGATCTGTTTAACTGTAGAATTCTGACATCAGGATCTTACTTGTCATGGCTTTTGGCTTGAGCAAGGTCAATCCTACTGATATGAGACTTGTAAATGGAACCATAGTATAAATAATTTCCAATTTTTAACCCACTTGTAGTAAACATCAAATTTGGATCTGAGTAAAGAGCAATCGGCTGCCCGTCCAATGATACACTAACAACTCCAGAGTTCTTCACGTTTTTGGGAACTGTCATGAACTGTTCGGCCACATAAATGATTCTTCGTAGAATGGGATACTTATAAAATGTATCCCACAAAATTGTCCTTCCCTGTATTTAGCCGACAGAAAAAAGTTAGAGACGCTCAGTTTGGAATTTACAGCAGAAAATTAGCTTGAACAGACAGCTAAATAGGAGAAGACATTGAATTTATAGTGTGGTAAAAAAATATAAAGGACAATTCTACCCCAGGAAAGGCGATCCAGTAGTGGCCTTCGCCGTCATATCTAATGTTGTCAGGATAACCAGGTAAGTTCTCAATGAAATTCTCATTTGTTCCTTTCTTCTCGCCTTGGATATGATATCTTCTGCATCTCCTACTGCATAAATTGAAGATAAACTTGAGAAATCAAGGATTGATTACTACAAAAGTTTGAACTCTGAAGTGCGGCACTTGAAGAAACAAAGATTTTTTTGCAGATGACACCAGAGCCGTCAATCAACTAACTCAAAACAAACAAATTTCAGGACTTATACACAAGTTAATTGCTTACTCAACGGTCATATTAAAAACTTACAGCACACTCTCACAGTAGATCAGGGACTTCTGATCAGGAGCAACTGCCACGCCATTGGCAAAATACAGGTCTCGCACCAGCACTGTTGTCTTTCTGCTAGAGGGATCAAAGCTCATGAGTCTTCCATGAGGTCGTGCCTCGAGAAAGTCAAGCATGTGATTCTCAAGTTTATACTTGTACGATGCATCGGTGAAATATATCATACCATCAGAGGCTACATCTATGCCATCAATAAGTCCAAATTTTACACCTTCGGCCTCAACTGCTAGTACCTCGACTTCCTTGTCTAGACTTACTTTCAGTAGACCCTAATTGGAAAAAAGTTATATAATTGATGAAAAGGCTGTTGTTATAGTCTAGTCTTTTCCTCTAAGTAGAGATTTCAGGCTAACTTGTTTGCAAAAATCATTAGATTGAAGGAATCAAAGAAGTGAAATTAAAAACTCTTTACATCCTTCTCAATGCAACTCCTTGGCTGCTGTTACCTCCAATACTAAATACATCAAAGCACTGATTGTAAACTAATCTCTTGATCCCTATATACAACTCGTTAACCATGCTAAAAGAACTAAATAGGACTTGCTACGCACAAACAAATGGAAAAAGAAACAGGAACTATCAAAATGTTCAATATTTTTTCCAAAACATGGAATCATAACAGAGGGAAAACTCCATGATGAGAAAGTCCAACTTGAGCAACATCCATGTGTTAAAGTAAACAAATGATCTCTTTTCTATCTTTTGAGCATGTGCAATGGCAACGCCACTATCAGGTGTAACCACAACCCCCACCGGTCAGCCACCTACATAAGCCACATCCTTGACCTTAAATATCTCATCACCTATTCATTTGACTCTCCTAATCCAACCATCATCACATCCCATATACAGAAACCCATTCTCATAATCATACGACAGATCCTCTGGTGCAGGAAGATGACCGTCACCAATCTTCTCAGTCAATGCAAGAACTTGGTCCACATGCACTAGTACAAGAATGGATGTAGAGAAAGAGTGGTCATCAGGTAATGGGTCTGGATCAAGTTCTCGGAAATGGAGCGCTGCAATTGAGGCCCAAATTGGTTTTCTTTTTCCTTCGATATTGTTTCTTGCTTGGACTAGGTAGATGCTACACTATTTGAATAAGAAAACAATAGCAGTTTACTACACTTCTATTTATTTATTTATTTATTTTTATATAAGAGCTCCTGTTAACTTTAGTATTAATTTATTTTCAAATATCTCTTACGGAACTTGAACCTACGTCTTTCCGTAAAAAGACGAGATCTATCATCACTGTACTAGACATGTAGTTCATGAGCTGCATTTCAGGCTAAGCTAGACTTGAAACACATAAAATAGTGACATGCTTGCACATTTTCCTTAGAATGTTTACGATTTGTTGTTCTGTCTCAAATATATATGGAGGGCAAGTTACTGGACTGCAGACCAAATATTAATCTCAAAATCTTCTCACAAATAAAAAAAAAGAAAACAAAAACTGGTTGAATTAATCCGGAAACCCAGACATTTTTCTTTTTGTTAAATTATTTATTTGATTAGGAGATTATATTTAAGAAATCTAATTATGCATTATTTCTAACTTCATATTTATTAAGCAAAATAATTTGTATCTTTTTAGAATTTCAAACAAAATTATTGTTTCGTTCTTTAACACATAAATGGATCACCTACACAAACTTGATATGATTTGACAATCATTAATTCAAAAAGCTTATAAAATTACTTTTACTTGGTTGTAAGTTTGAAACGGTGATGACACCAATTTTAAAAAGGGAGCTGATATACAGATACGATTGTTGATATCATCGTCGATACGGATGTAATTATACGTATTAAATGAGTTATTATACATATTAATGGCTTTATTATGCAACTCATTTTATATAGTACTGTCATTATGCAACTTAAATGAGTTATGCATATTGATAGTATTTAATTGAATAATAGAATTATTGTACATAATAAAAATATTAATATGTATAATAACTCATGTAATGTATATAATAAAGTCCATATCGACGACGATATTAGTAATGATATCTCCATAACATTTTCCTTTCAAAAATATTTCCAAGCAAATTCATTTTTGGACACAAGCAAGATCTATGGCTAGACATAATCAAATTAATAATTGACTACTGTAAGCAATTTCCATAAATGAAAATCTGTGGATCTCACCTGAATTAAGTTTTCTCCCTTTTCATTAGTTCATTATCTTTATTTAATAACTTCTATTTAGAATTGTTTTATGTGTCCAATATGATCTTATTTAATGAAGCTACATGAAAAACATAGAAACTCATTAAATCTATTATAATGTAATTACAACCATTGAATGTATCATAGAATTGAATGTACACTAGAATTATTCTTATTTTTATCGTCGAGGAAAATTTCGTAGTGAACCTTACACAACTTTTAAAGCGAAAAATGGTTAACTGGTTCAAAATTTTGGATGATAGTTAGCAATCTTCTTCTAAATTTATCCATGTGTGAGCTTTTTAGTTCTTTAAATGCTGTATTTCAAAGAAATCACAATTATTGGTCTTTCTGTGCTGTATTTTGTGTACTGGGAAATTTTTTTCAATCCATGCTCTATGAAGATGCTTGAGCTTAAAAAGAACCCTATTGGATATATGATTAGTTATTGTCCGTGTTTTTTAATAAAAGAAGGATTAATTTTGAATCTTTTATAAAAAGAAAGATTATGTTTGAATTTTTCAACCTTTTAATGAAATTGTTGTTAAGAAGGATACTTATTGCTGTTTAGAAGTTGCTGGAATATTTGTGTAATTTGAAAATACGAGAAAATATTTGAGAATCAAGTTGAAATGCATTAAGATTTTTTGTTCTTTAGTGTTAAATTTGAGCAGCATACTCCACAAAAGTAGGCATCCCTATTTAATCCCTAATTAATGCACTTCTCGAAAGAGTTGCGTAGAAAAAATTGAAACGAAATATAATTACTGGCAAAAAAACAACACATCTAAAACAGTAAAATAACATACAAGATGTAAGTAGGTAGGCTGCACGCCTGCACCTTCTTTTCTTTATTAAGGTGGGTTCTTTCGTAAATTCAACAATTATGATAACAGTAAAAAATAATTTATATTTTTCAAATTCGATAAATAAGATATAATTTATACGTTATAAATATTATATACATGAAAAATAATAAATTTTTATGAAAGTTTTTCATTTATTAAATGATATAAAATTTATAATAGTTTATATTTAACAGCATTTAATGAAACATCAAATAATTATTAATTTATATGAAAATTAATACACAGTCAATCTATAAAGAGAGTAATTGTTTACAACTTTTGTTTTCTATTTTTAAAATCTTTTACAATATATTTTAAAAATGTGTTTTCACGGTTGTCAAAGGATCCCCACATATTTTTAGTTGCTCGTTACATTATTTTATTATTATTGTCTTACTACTTTGTGTGGACAATGCTTACTGCATTCATTGATTGTATCTATTTTATTTATGTTAACAATGTTTACTGCATTAATTTAAAAAATATTTGAAAGATGTTGTCATCGATATTTATCGATACTGATATTATTATTATTATTACAAAAGAAATTATCATTTATATTAATTATTTTATTATATAATTATTTTGAACAATATTTTTATTAATTAATTCATATATCACTTATTTGAATAATAACTCATTTAAATTGAATAATAAAAATATTATAAAAAATAAGTTATATTATAAAATTATTAATATAAATAATAATTTATTTAATTTGAATAATAAAATGATGGTATTTCTCATTAACTTAGTTACTCGTTGGCAACTAAAACCGTTTCCAATTTTTCACACAATTTAATAATTAAATGGTAGTCTACAAGTTCTAAGTCAAAACGCAACCGGTTTGGAGCTCATACATGGTTAAAATTCATTTGAAAAGATATTTTACCTCGCACATTAAAAAGAATGGTCCCCATATTTTCCAAAAAAAATATGTGATATTTAGCACACAAGTACAACTTGGGAAGTTGACAAAAAGTAGTGTAATTCTTGGAACTGGAGATCCAAAGATTATAAGATCCTTATTTTTGGAACCGAATCTCCTGCACACATGTAGGCAGGATTTTCCTACCTACATGAATTCAGCCAATTAGAGACGGACACGTGTCATACATCCAAAGGTGAGTTCAACGGTGCTGTTTTTTTTTTTCCAATCAAATTAATAAGGAATTTTCAGAAATTCATTTCTTTAAGTAAATCAATTGATTATAGGAAGGTGCCGACATTAGATCTCAATAAGTACAAATATGAAAATTATTTTTCTGTCTCAACTTAAGAATTTAACAACTCCGGAGTATTAATGTGTTGAATTTTTATAATCCTTCAAGATCGTTCACTGTTATATTACAAATATTAAAAAAATAGAAAATATAAGAAAATAACTGCTAAAAGTCTTTTCTTGAATAAATTCCAATTTGTTGAAAATATTTTGATTATATCTATGCATAATTGAAATGATTTATAATTTAGATCGAACAAAAAAAGTTAACTACATATTGAATAAAACAAAATACACTGAGAGAAGATAAAAATAATTTTAACAAAAAAATATTTCTGATCTAACTTTGTACTAAATTGATTTAATAAATAATTTTTTTAAGGAAAAGCTGTAATTTAAGATTGAGAAATTTAACACAGCAAATTTCATTTATTGACTTTAGAATTATATGCCACATGTCACTTCATAATTGGTTGATTCAGTGGTAGGCAGGAAAATCCTGCCCTCATATGGGCAGGAGATTCGGTTCCTTGTTTTTTGCTTCCCACCGTATGCTGTATGCTGGAGTAATTGTACATTGAACAGATTTTAATGCAATCGGATAATATTTTATCGGAATTTATATGATCGGATAATATTTTATCGGAATTTAATTTTTAAGATTTATAGTATATGAATCTCAATGCGATCGGATGAATAACATATCGTGCCGTACAGTGCAGTAGAGAATACGAATTTAAGGTTCTAAAATCTACTATATCGGAGAGGAGCGGTTTTTTTTTTTTTTTGTATTATTGACAACTGAATTTTTCTTTGTTTGTTTCAACAGAGAAAGATATGAGACAACTAATTATTTTTAAGGGGAATTAGTTTTTGATCTAATGATAATAATAATATTTTTTATATGAAAGATCGCAGATTTAAAATTTAGATGAAATTTTTTAAGTCATTTATCTTAAAAAAAAAATTCTAGAAGACGAATAGTTCCATAGAATTTTACTTAGGAATGCAATTTGTGCACAACGCAATAGTCTATTTCCATAGAATGTATTGTCTCCTTTTTTTAATTCAATAAACCTTAAAAAATACTAGTATTTATCAAATATCAACAATAGCAATCAGCTCACATCTCTAGACTCTAGCAAAAGGGCCAAAGGATAAATCTATTATAAATATTGAACAATATATTCTTGGAAGCCGCAAACTATTTTTGTGTCACATTGATAACTTTTTTAAATCTAGTATCAAAAATTGGTATCTGATATGTTAGGATCAAATTAGTGCTGTAGATATTAAAGCCATTTTAACTATAAGAGGTAGAAAAAATAAATAAAGATATAATTTTCATCATAAATAACGATATCGATAAAATTCTCTTTTTATTTTTCAGTTCTTATTCTTCTAACAAACATATAACGATTAGGTTTTGATTTTATTTCACTGAATTTAAAATATATTATCATATCTTTTCAAATTCAATTTAACTTTTCATTTTACATTTCAAACTCAAGTCTCAACAGAATGAGAAAGAAATCAAAATACATAAACATCAATTATCAAATTATCTATGATACTACGAGAAAGAAATCAAACTAACCTCATAAGCATCCGCAACGATGACTGATCCATCTAGCCCGAACACGACTCCGAGAGGTCGGCCGTGTTCACCGGTCCGAGCCCAATCCTCCACCTTGAACTTGCCATCATCACCTGCCAAATCAACTCTCCTAATCCATCCATCGACACAGCCGGTGTACAAAAACTGACTCTTCGGTTCGTACGCCAAGTCCTCTGGCCCATGCAAAAGCCCCTCTCCTATCCGTTCGCTCACCGCGAGGATCCGGTCGTGCTTCTCCGGAACTGATATGGAGGCCTCGAAGGAGTGGTCTTTGGGGAGAGGCGCAGCATCAAAATCGTGAGTAGTTTGGGATAAAAGGATGCAGAAAATAACAGGAGCGAGTAATAGGAGAGATAATTTGAGAGTTAGAGGAGAAGCAGAGTGGTTTTCGCGTGCCATGGTTAACGGTTTGTTTGTTTCCTTTGGCGAAGACAGACTTGGACGCCTGTAGAGTACTATTTTAAAGGTAAATTTGGTATTTTCAACTATAGTTTTTTATGCAACTATAATTTTTTATGACAGCTGATTATTATTGAGAGAATGTCAAATGAAACATCATAAATTAATTATTAGAATTTTTTTATAATTTAAAATCTGAATTATTGTGATTTTATAATTATAATTATATAATCACAGCGGATACGCACTCAGTCAGAGACCATGATGCTTGGTTTTGAAATTTAAGGTAGTCTACCAATTCGAGGAGATTAGTCCCCAGTACTGATAACTACTGAGAAATATAATATGATAATCGGACACGTGTTTGGCAAGTTGTAAGTACATGTATAGCGACAGTTTTGTGGTTGGCGCTTGTTACCAAAATACCAACTCGCTGTTACAATGCCAGAAATTTGTCTTGTTTAAGCTCTGGTATCTAAATCTGCATAGTATTTTACTGACATCGATATTCAGACTTCAGAGAATAGGCAAATTAATTAACTGATGTAATGTGCATTGTTATGTTCATGCGTGTTGTTAATTATCGGTCGATCATGGTCTAAGATTAATTCACATCTGCCTAATGAATTAACCTCCTCCATGTGGATCAGATTAGTTAGAGCTTCTTTATCCCACCTGTAAATAATTTACTAATTTTAACATGACACTTTATAATTTTAATGTGTGGAGCAAAGAGGTAGAGCTTAGTATAAACTAATCTTGCCATAATTACTGTTTTCATTCAAAATTTTATATGGAAATTATATTTTGTAGGCCAGTTGTGGTTTGGACCATAAAATAATCCCTCAATTAGTTTTATATCATAATTTTTCTTCTTTAATTGAGTTGATTATTCTCTTATTTTGAACTCAAGTGATCCACTATTGGAGTACTTACAAATTTAATAATCTTTCTAAATTAACAAGTTTTGTTAAAATATCATGTCAGCATTAGCAATTTCTTTACAAGTAGTATGAGCATCTCCCATTCTTATAATTACAAAAGATTGTTTCTTTTACTAATTAAAAAGTATTATGTCAACAAATTATCAATTGCAAGGATGAAATTGTTCTGAAATTAATATGTAAAAAATTGTTAAATAGATGATGTGATAAATAAGTTTAATTTAAACAATTACAAGAATGAAAATATTTTTAGGTTTAAACTGGACATATCATATAATAACAGTACGTATTTGTCTAACTTTAAGGTTAAAATAAGCAGCAGGATACTCCACAATTACTGGGACTTTGCATCTTTTATTGTAATACAGTTGGAGTGGGCAAATTTTGAATCATTTAACACGAATCTTGATTCTACACGCTCTATTAAATTTACTCATGAATAACATCTAGCGTTCCGGATCAGTTGAGTTATCCACTCTATAAATGGAGTAATACAAAGGAGAAGACTCCTTAGTTTTAGTTACTGGTACCTAAAATGTTACGGTTACTTCAAAAAATGAACCGAACATGTTGCACTGGAAATGAAATACGGTTACTTCAAAAAGTATGGGTGCCTTCTTCAACTCATGCAACCAAATTTGTAGTTGTTGCATCTACATATGCCTAGCCGCATATGCTGCATGCCAAGTTGTGGCCTCAAACAGACTAAAAATTCGAGCATATATAGTTTTTGAAATTCTTTTTGTTTTGTTCTTTTTGAACTGATGGCAAGGTATCGGGCTGAAATATGTAAATTTATAGCAATGGGCCCTGTGTGCCTTGCTGCTGCACCTGAATAAAATCATAGCAATAAAGTATGATTAATTAATACATGAAAATAATTAATCAGACTGTGAACCATGCGGTCTATATTGTCTGCCAGTTATTGCATATAGATTGAGTTAATGTTTAGATCTGCATTAACTTTTCAGCAGTGATATATATGTACTGACATTTTCTAGGAAAACACAAAATAATGACTGGTACAAGATAGAAACGACTGACACCAGAAAGGTTAAAAAAAAAAAAGAGGATAGATCTGAGAACTAATATCTAAAAATTACTTACTCTTGCTAGAGGAGGTTTAGTTGGTGGCAAATGTCAGATCGGAAAACACTATATTCAAAGCGATCAGACTTCTTTTTAAGTTATACCAATTTGAACAGAGATGATGCATGCATTAATTCGACATAGAATGATGAACAGAGATGCAGCTAGCTTTCGAGGAATATATATAGAGGGAAAAATGGACATGGAATTTTAACACTTATTTATTATTATAATTCACTGCAAGGAAAAATTAATAGGGAGCTGATACATAGATACGGTTGTTGATACCGTCATCGATATGAGTTTTATTATACACGTTAAACGAGTTATTATGTATGTTAATGATTTTATTATTTAAACTCATTTCATACAGTACTGTCATTATTCAATTTAAATAAATTACTATATATATTAGTAATATTTAAGTTGAATAATATAAGTAGTGTACAACATAAAATTGTTAATATGTATAATAACTTATTTAATGTGTATAATAAAATCCGTGTTGAGGACGGTACTAATAATGATATTTTGATAATATTTTCCAAATTAATAATCTGAGTAATCTTTTATTTTTTTGAATCTTTTTAACGAAAATAATTCTATTTTTTATTAGTTTTTATCTTGTTTCTAGAATCTCACATTTTTTTTATGCTCCACCAAATGTCACGTCAATTCTGGAATCAATTTCTCCTCCTCACAAACAATAATGGAGGAATGGAAATGGATGAAAATCTACAAATTATTGGAGAGAACTTCAGTATAAAGACAATTCATCAAGACTTATTTACACAAACATGATTAAACGAGAGAACAAGTACGCTTAGACCGTCATACCGAGCGCAAGCAATAATAGATCAAATTCAATGTACCATAATGAACTCAATTATATTGAAGTTCAAACTCTACATCATTATCAGATTGGTTAATTAAGTTTCTAATTAGATAGTTTTTCCTTTTCATCCCTGATTTCTAGAAATTAGTAGATAAAATTTTGAAGTATGAACGTTCATAATTAAAGACCATATTAATTGAATTATATATGATGATCATTACTTGAGGATAGTGTATTAACAAAAGTATATGATACGCATGCATGGAAAGTCTTGTTTTTGTTTGAAGCCAGAAAGCAATCCAGCCTGTTTGAAGTACAATTCAGTTCATCAGTCAAACAAACATGATTTAATTGTCTCCTATTAAATTTTTTTTTATGTATTTTGGTATTCCTAACAGGGTTATGCTTTAGGGAATTTGGCATTGACTGTTCTCCTATTTTGTTGAAGGAAGATATCAATTTTATGAGATTGCGTGGATTTAATTTAATCGGATGCAAAGCAGGTTCTCCTATTTGGTCGGAGGAGGAATTCGGCAGTTTGATCCCGGTTTCATTTTTGGGATATGTAGTACATAATAGGATAAATCATAACCCCCCTCAAAACCACCACCACCACACCACCAGAAGAACCAGAGAGAGAGAGAATATACGTGTAAGAGCTTTACCTGCAGCTACACATGACGCAACCATCGGCTCATTTTAATTATGAGGTTAGGTATGAGAAAATTAATTGGCAATGATAAGGAAATTTTGCACTGGCATGATTTTTGAGATGGACTGGTCGGTCATGCTATTTAATTTCCTCATGTACATGTAACATGTTTAAAACTAAGTTTAAGGGGACTCTGACAGTACTGGATCAGATTTATAATACTGGTACTATTAGAAATTTAGAATATCTCTTGCAAGGAGTGCCAATTTTTTTCTTAGGGCTGAGAAGGCTGTTATTTTGGCAAATTAGGATTCTTTGCTACTTTAAGTAAATCAAGGGGATACGGTATTTTGGATATGAGATGCAGCATAACGTGTTATCTGTCCGATCACATCAAGATTGATGCAATCTTAAAAAAAAAATCTCTACAATTCACTTGTTTGTACGCTATGTGACACAGTAAAAAATCAGGACCAGTTTAGTCAATGTATGTTTTTTTAATTTTTATTTTAGAGGATGTAAATTAATTAAGTCTACCGTTTTTTGGGTGCTTAAAATCCCTTTAAAGGGGAAACTTTTTTGTTTAATTGTTTCTAAAGTGTAAAATGTTAACAAAGGATGTGCTATGGTTAAGGAGTGGAGGGAGTCAGTCAATTGTGTGTTCTCTAATCATTTAGTGTGTTTAGCAAGTGGAGTAAGTGTTTTAATAAATTTTAATAATTGAACAGAAGTGATTTAAGATAAAGTAAGTTAAAGCATTTATAAAGATAGAGTAAAATTAAATTGTCAAATTTCATAATTTTTAATATAATTTATTCTCATTACTTCACTACTTATTTTATTACTATTAAATATCAATGTCTTAAAGTGATTTAACCCTTATTCCGTTTTAATTTTACTTCACTCGCTAAACAAACCAAGGGTTATAGACTTTTTGATCCCTTATTTATACATTGTACTGTAAACGAGTGTTTTTGGGAAAAAATTTCAATCGTGTTAATTCTAGAAAGGGAAAATCAATAAGCAGATAGGACTGAAAGAGACCAGCTATTTATTCGAGAAAACCAATAAGCAGATTTTTTCGGCTTTGGGCTGGTAAGACTTCGCTTCTCCCAATCTGGAAACGGCTTACAATCGTCTAGTTTGCAGAATTCCAACGGTCCAAATTTTTAATTCTCAAGTTCCAATCGAAATCTACAGCAGAAAAGGAGATTAAATTATCTGTGCATATCGTCCTAATAAAAACAAAAATACATCTTCCATGGACTACCGATATTCTGCTTGTTTTTCTTTTTAAATGAAAAATTTTGAATTTTCCAAATTTAATTTTCAATACAAATATCACTGCAACGCCACAAGATTCTGCACAACTAGGATCATATACAACTCAAATAATTATACCATACTCCTAAAAATTAGTAAGAAATGATTGAAGTAAAGTTCAGACATCAGGATCTCACTTGTCATGGCTTTTGGTTTGAGTAAGATCAATCCTACTGATATAAGACTCGTAGAGGGAACCATAGTATAAGTAATTTCCAATTTTGAGCCCGCTTGTGGCAAGAACCAAATCAGGATCCGAGTAGAGAGCAATAGGCTGCCCATCCAATGACATGCTTAGCACTCCAGAGTTCCTCCTGCTTGTGGGAACGGTCACAAACTGTTTAACTACATATAGAATCCTTCGCAGAATCGGATACTTGTAGAATGTGTCCCGCAGGATCGTCCTTCCCTACATTCAGTAGGCATGAACTATTGAAGATACTCTATTTAGAACATACAACTGATCACTAGTTGGTAAAGACAGTTAAATAGGAAAAGACATTCAATTGGATAGATAAGGTAAAAAAAAATAAAGGATTATTTGTACTGCAGACAAGGCGATCCAGTAGTGGCCTTCGTTATCATATCTAATGTTGTCGGGATAACCAGGTAAGTTCTCGATGAAATTCTCAATTGTTCCATTCTTCTCGCCTTGAATATGATATCTTCTGCATCTCCTACTGCATAAATTGAAGATGAACTTGAGAAATAAAGGACCAAGTACTAATTTGAAGTGCTGCACTTGAAGAAATCTTAGATCTAACCAAGAATTTGGCAGATGCCACAAAATCTGTTAATTAATGACTAAAATCACACAATCATATTAAAAACTTACAGTACAGTCTCACAGTAGATCAAGGACTTCTGACCAGGAGCAACTGACACACCATTTGCAAAATACAGGTCTCGCACCAGCACTGCTGTCTTTTTGCTAGAGGGATGAAAGCTCATGAGTCTTCCATGAGGTCGTGCTTCGAGTAGGTCGAGAATGGGATTCTCGAGGTTATACTTATATGATGCATCAGTGAAATATATTGTACCATCTGAGGGTACATCTATACCATTGGTAATTCCAAATTTTACACCTTCTGCCTCAGCTGCTAGTACCTCGACTTCCTTCTCTGGACTTACTTTCAGTAGACCCTGATTGGAAACAAAATATATAATTGATGAAAGGCTTTGTCTTAGTCCAGAATTGCTTCTCCCCCAAGTAGAGATTTCAGGCAAACTTGTTCACAAAATTATTGGACACAATTGGAATAAAACAAGCGAAATTAGAAACTGTTTACATCCTTCTCTATGCAACAAATTACTCAGCTGCTGCTACCTCCAATACTAAATACACAAAAACACTCATCGCTAACGCACTGCATTGTACACTAATCTCTTGATCCCTACATACAACTCATTAACCATGCTAAAAAAACTAAATAGGACTTCCTAGGCACAGACAAACAGAAAAAGAAACAGGAACTATCAAAATGGTCAATATTTTTAGTGAAATATGTAATCTTGAATTATATTTAAGGGAAACTCCATGATGAGAAAGTCCAACTTGCAGCAACATCCATATAATAAAATATAAAAAAATATCTCTTTTCATTTTAAGGACCAAATTGAAAATTTTAAAATTTCAAGGACCAATATGATAAAAGGGTGATATGTTATTATTATTTGTGTAATTTACTCTTTTAAAAATAATAAATTTGACATCCTCACGCGATCACCTGCTCAGTTAGAAGAAATTCCGGTGCCCTCATAATTTTACAAGCGAATCCAAAGTTTCAGACTAGGTCATTTATCCAAAAAGAAAACAAATAGAGAGGAAGTACATAAGAACTAAGATGTCACATCTTTTTTAAGGTAAAGACCAACTCATATACTTTAATAGCTGAATATGGTAATCCTTTTTTTTAAAAAATAGGGGATCAAGTAGTGAGCCACTTACTAACATGTTCTTCAAAAAGAAATAAAACAAACTGCAAGTATGCAACAAGAATAACAAAATGTAAATTACATCAGGAAGCTTCAATGAATGAGATATAATGAAGCCAACAATCAAGTTATTGCATATATTTAGGGACTTTTGACTACAAATAAGTTCACATAATGAAATTGCAAGTATACAAAACTTTAACAAATAGCCCCTTGTCCCATCTGCAGGCTATAGCTTAATTTCTATCAATTTGATAAAAATAAGTAATAATTATTCCTCTCTTCTCCAATGGAAACTTATCACTAGAAAGGTCACAGAAGTACACTTTGACATCCACTCAGAGCACCTTGCTCAAAGTTTATATGTGCATCTAAATTCATTTTATATTCTGAAACATGACTCATTTATTAAAAGATTGAGCCTCTTTAGCTGTTCTTTGCTCTATTTCTCTGCTTTGATATTACCTGAAAAATTAAAGCATGTGAAAATTATCTCATGATCTGCCTTCATGAATTATCCAAAGATTATTGCAGTAATATTTCCGCTCTGAAGATGATCATTTCAAGTACAGAATATATAATCCAATCTCCAATATAACTTTCTGTAAAAAGACCATGAACTCGAGGCTCGGATAGTCAGATTGGACTGCACTAGTTGGATCCCTATCTGGTTGCTATGCTCCTCAAATTTTTGTCAAAAATATAGATAAAAAAAACCAAGAAGGTTTAGAAAAGCTGCCATGCTTTGGTCCCATAAACACCTGAAGTTCAACCAAAAGAAGAACTCACCATTATCTGTCTCCCCAAAGCTAACCGCGACATGCTCGAAATAGTCTTTCCCCGCATCTGTCATTCATCAAGAAATAACAATTACAAATAACTCAACATAAGCCAATAATAACCAAAAAGAAATTATGTTTTCCTAAAGCACAGATACCGTGCTTCATAGTTAAAGACGGGTCTTCATCCTCTATACAACCAACCACATTAGCTGGGTTTCCCACGGCCATGCTGAAATGACAAACAAAGCAAAAGGTATCAGAAGCCACCTATTAGTAATCCAAAACAGAATAGAGAAACAAAAATAAAAAAAGCAGGAGATAGATAGGAGAGCTGATAAAACAATTTCTACTGAACTTTCATAACACCAGCTTGTTGGCAGTAACATATTAGTTTTCATCATATTTGTTTGTTCACTTCTAATTATCTTTTTGTGGCTTGTTTTGTGCTTAACGAAAGTTTAGTACAACATATGAGTTGATTAACCTGTGTGGAGGCAAATCTTTCAAAACAAGAGAACCAGCAGCAACCATGGCACCTTCACCTACAGAAATGTTGCCAAGAATAGTTGCGCCTGCACCAATAAGAGCACCTTGCCCAATTTTTGGGTGCCTGTCTCCATGCTCTTTTCCCGTCCCTCCAAGTGTGACACCCTATTAAATCCACCATCCCCAAATTTAGGAGACCACTTTTGCATTTAAGCCCAGTATATTTATATTGAGTTCCCTATGCATTGACCATTCATTTTATAGTTTTACTAGAAGTAGCTGTTTGGCAACATTGAGGAGAACAGAGAATAGGCAACAGTAACAATTTTCAACACCTTTCAGCAAAGTGGACGAACGAATTCCACCTCCAATGGAATTTCTTCAATTCCAAACCCCTGCCCCAATGATATTAAATACACCGGGCCAATGGAATAGAGAGGGATCAGAGAGCAAAATTCCTCACAACTGTTCTTGGCAACTGTTCTGCCTTCTTCCACCTAATTTCACCCCACCGAACAGTGCCAAAAGGATTGAAGTACACTGATAGTTATTTAACTTGACATTCTTGACAATATTTATAAGAAATCTGACATTTTAGGAATATTTCATGTGGTATACATATCACGCACGATGAGATTTTGTGTTCTACAGTTGATTGAGCAGTTTGAACTTTTCGACCACTCTAAATTCAATAACATTGGCGATTTATCAAATGATACTGAAATTGCATAACGTTTGATAGATAAGCTAACTATCTTTCCAACAATATAACTATAATATTTTGATCTTGGGGGACTTCTTTTACTTGATTTAAGAAATATTTCTCAAGTATGTCAATTAATTTATTTTCATCAGAACCCATTTTTTACTTACAAGATGAATCTATTTTCAGTCCTACATACAAAGATTCAAAAGGTTGAGGCCATCAACTTCAGACTGTGCCACATAAGACTGTGCAATGGGTACTGTATCATAGCCGCAAAACCAACAAGCAAATTAGCTGGCAAAGATTTCAATATAAACTAGTATTGTTGAATAAGCTTACCTGCATGAGGGAGACCCAATTTCCCACAACAGCTGTTTCACCAATTACCAATCCTGTCCCATGATCCAATAAGATACCCTCACCAATTTTAGCAGCTGAGGAAATTGCACAACCAAAGAATAAGCCCCCAGTATACCAAAAGTAGCATAAAGAACCCATTAGGGTAAATTGGTAAATGTTATATCTTTTAGTTCTTACTGAGGTTTTGGAACTGATGTTTAGAGTCTACTTAACCTTGGTAAACCTCAGTAGTGCAAGGGAATAGAAAAATGTGAAGAAATATCTTAATTAAGATAATAAAAATGTTAAACGAGAAAAAATTGTACCTGGATGTATGTCAACAGCAAAAACCTAAGCATTAGAAACACAAAAATTAGTCCTCAAGTAAACAAGCAAATAAGCAACAAATATTGTTAGTTCCTAAGAGCAACACTAGGGTAGAAATATTATGATAAACACAAATAACCTCGCTGATACGGCTTTGCAAAGCCAAGGCCAAAACTCGACGTCCTCGATTCCACAATGCGTGTGCTATCCGATAAGATTGTATAGAATGGTAGCCCTAAAAGTATTTCACTGAGTTCAGTTCTCGGAGATATCAGAAACATAAATCAATGCCAATGAAGCAAATGCAAGGAGTGCAGTACCAAACATTATTCAAATAGCAGATACTATTTGCCACATGCTGAAAAGGAACCAACAGTGTATTGTAATGGTAATGGCAGCATAAAGCAAGAAATTAGCCCAGCCAAGCTCAATTAACCCTCAGTTTTTATGCAGCAAAGTTTCCATTTGATGCTTAATTAAGTTTCCATTAAAGAATGCAAAGCAACATAAGTTTAATGCATACTTTTAGATACAACAATGCCCAACTGTACTGTGAGCAAGCTGGATCTCTATCTTTGAAGGCCTGTAGAAAACCAAAATTCTGGCAGTCAGCAAAAACTCAACCTCTAAGTACATTATCCAAAAGAAGTAAACAAATGTTGGGCTTAAGCACCTGAGCATCTAGACGAATCGACTGTTGAATTTGCTTGTCATTCATCATGACATCATCGAAGATATCCATTAGCTGAGTTGCAAGCAGTGTCAGGTTCTGAAGCCTGTTCGCGAGTACAAATGCCAAGGCCCGCTCGAAACAGTCATGAGATAGTACACTGGCGTACAGAAAGCTACTCAAAATCGGCTCCTTCTCTGCCTGAGATGATAAAATATTACGGTTGATGGGTCCAACAGTCAACGTAGTTTTCATTGCATATGAATACGATCATAGTGGGCCCCAGTTCAATTTGAAATTTTAAGTGTTTGGCTGATGAAAATGATTGTGAATACTCAGTAAATACGTAGACAAGGTCAATACGAAAAACTCAAAACATCAAAAAAAAGTGTTGAAAAAGACATACATAAAATAAACCGTTGAACCCCAACCCAGCCCCCAGCCAAAAAAAATAGACAAAAATAGCGGAATTGATTAATGGACCATAGATTCATCTGATTAGACAAATGCTTAGAAGACAACTAAAGCTGATTAAATTCACAATTAGCCTCCAAATTGTCATCCTAAGAGTTACTAAGGAAACATTAGACCAAACAACTGAAGCAATTAGACCAAAATGCTACCAATTATTGTTTCACTATTCACTAGCAGAAAACAGACAACAGTAGGTGCTTGCTAGGTGGGATCCATGAAAAGAACATTCAATACAGTAACTATCGGTCCATAATATGCAATGCAATTTTAACTTGCTGAAACAAAACGATGATTGATTGCTTGCTTACCTCAGATTTGGCTTCAGACTTCACGGCCTCCCAAATAGGATCTCCAGCGAAATCTAAAATTGTTCTAGAAATTGAATTTCGCTTAGAACTTCCCCTCACATAAATAGGAAATATGACCTCCGATTTGCACCTGTTGGACCCGGTGCTTGAATCAGATCCTGCACCGTTACTCGAACTAGAAGAAGCAGTCACAGCTAAAACCCTAGCCGCTTTCCCGTTCGGCTTTCCCTCCTCTCTTGCCTCCATCTTTTGTACTACGACACACTCACACGGCATCATAAATACAACCGAGTTTACACCGAAAACAAGAGCCAAGTATAAGAACAAAATCACTAGCTCTATCTAAAATTTCGAGGTTTATATACATAAAAGAGAAGAATATATTTAAAAAAACTTGAAGAAACAGAGAGAGAGAGAGATAAATCAGAGAAAAAAAGGAAGAACGCGAATAGAAAAAGAGCGGTCGCGGGGAATGGAGAGCGCTCAGCCGAGCGCTTAATAACCCAAAGAAGACATGAATATCCGACCAAATTACATATCTGACCTGACAGTGAGACTACCGAGAACAAATCTCCACCGTCCGATGAGAATCGATTTGTGATAGAGTGGACATGAATCGTTGGATGCGTGATCAAGACGCCTCGGATTGTCAGCCTTTTCGCGCCGGTGTCGTTTTACCTTTGAGTTGGGGCTGCGATTCGTGGAGCCCAACTGCCCAAGGGATCATACAAAGGAGAAAGGACAGCTTACTCCATGATTATTGAACGTGACGTCATACATGGGTATTCAAGTGGAATAATGAGGATTTGATTAGAAAGCATATGAATATAATTGTTTTTTTAATTTGGTTTTTGATTGAGTGGCCGTGGGCTTATTTGTAGAAAGCATATATACTCGGATAAAAGCATCTTGGTTCCATTCCATTTGCAAGTACATTACAAATATTAGATGCCTTTGTTTTCATAGACTTGTTTTAAAAGAGAGAATTAATAATAAAAATGTCATTGTTTTTTTTATACAAATAATTTTATTTTTAAATAAGACCTTAGGATTTTAATTTTTAATTGTAGAAATGTGGAGTGTTTTTATAAATAAATTAATAAGTTATTTAAAAATATCACATAAGTTTTTAATTATTTTGTAATGATGTGAACATCTTCATCAACTCATGTTGAGGAGTTATCAAACAATCACTCAATAGAACCAAAATTATGTGATTGTGTTTGGTATCACTTTTTTTTATTTTTATCCACAAATTTGGGCAGTGATCATTGGTGGTTATTTGATCGGTCAAATCAAAATTCGACAATTCATGTCGATTATATTTGACTGGTGAACATACTATTGACAAGTGTTTTCGAATATACAAATAAAAAAAATTATCCTTGCACTCTACATTCTCTATTTTTTATCTACACACTAAAATTATTTATACTAAATAAATAATTTATTTATATATGATGTGTTTATAGTTAGTATAGAAAATATTTATCATTTTTTTCTTTCTAGATGACCATAAAAAATTGAAATTAAAAAATTTGTTACACACATATAAATACAATTTATATAATTTTTAATTTTAATAATGTAAGATATAAATACTTTTATTATTAAATATAAATATTTTTTAAAAAAAATATAAATACATCTAGAGTGCAAATAAAGAATACAGTTAAAGAATGCAATCATCGCTTCTCATAAATAAATTACCTCATGAATATTAAATTACTAATAATTTGGTTTTATAAAATTTTAGAAATTTTGTACTTTTAGTTAAAATTTAGAATCCAATTCCATGCTCAAGTTAATGATGGGCTTGGTCATCTAATTAAGTTGAGATTAAATCTTCAATGTTTTAATTTAATATCAAATAAGTTGCAGCACAGCTGGCAAGTACATGATGCGTGATAGTTCGTCTAGAATGCATGATTTACCTCAGTTCGAGTTATGCGCAATTTAATTAGTTAGAGGAGTGATAATTATAATTTTTAATTATATATGTATTTTAATAATATTTATATTTAATGATAAAAATATTTATATCTTATATTGTTGGAATTAAAAATTATACAAGCTGTATTTTACTCGTGTAATAAAATTTTTAACTTTATTTTTTTATTATTATTTAAGAATAAAAAAATGATAAATATTTTCTATACTAACTATAAACTCTTAAAACTCCATATATAAATAAATTATCTATTTAATATAAATATTTTTAATGTGTAAATAAGAGGTGCAAACTGTAGGGTACAAGAATATTTTCTTATTTTCAGTTAGTTATTTTCAATTAAGTTTCGCTAAATATGAAGCCAAATTTAAAATTCTATATTTTTTTTTGTAAAATTCTATATTGTTTTTTATCTATCTCCGATCTTATTAATAAATTCAAAGTTAATGTTGTATTTGGTAAATATTAAAAATGTTAAACAAAAAATATATATATAGCTTGAAGTATAATTCGGACCAAGGTGGGCTACCATACACATGAACTGCATTTGTAAATGGCGAATTTATCAAGTTGACATGACATTTTAAAATATTTCTAATGCAAGCTAATAGGAAAAAAACAAAAGGTAGCATAGAGGTTACAAATTATAATAGGCGAATCACACGTTACTACATTCTCTGTTGAAGTCCAATTTAATTAATATAATTTCAATTGTATCTAGCTCACATATGAGGAAGATTCATTGCCAGAATTTTATCAAAATAATTATATCACTACATCCTCATTAATCTTTACTAATGCCCCTCTTTTTGAAATGCTAAGCCAAAATAATCTCCTTTTATTATTTTTTTTTTGTCAAAATATCCTTGTGAGGTTTATATACCCAAAAAAAATTTCTTCCCCTCCCTTTCCTCTTCTTTTCTCCTAAAATTTAATTATGTTATCTCATAATTAACATCTTGAGTATTCATTTTTCTAAGTCTACAATTAAAAAAATTTACATTTTTTTCCAAATTTTTATTTCCCGCATTCTAATTTAAAATTTTTTTAAATATATCCACAAATTATAGTATGAAAATTAATATTTTTTTATCTGCATTTCAACTTATAATAATATAATATTTTACAGAATTGGAATTAGTCGATCTGCATAATTCAAACTTTTAGTATTCAAACTGGCAAAATCAAAATTTTAATTTTCATGCTTGACGATTTTGTGTTTGTTCATTTAAAATTTCATGATTCAAAATGTCAAATCTAATATTATTTTTAAAGTTCAAAATTTCTCATATGAAGTTCTATTATTTTTTATAATTCGAATTTTTGCAGATTTAGTCGACTCAGACATATGTTATTATAAAGAAAATCACTTATAATTCCTTTGTTTTAAACCAACAAAAATAATATTTATTTTGTTAATTAAATTGTTAATTTGTGTAAGTTGAATGTGAAGATATGAAATGAAAAGAGTATTGAGGCAATATTTCATTTATGAAAAGTGTATTGTCCCAATTCAAAATTTTCATTTCCGTTTAAACTTTAACTTATACAAATCAATTATTTACTTGAAAAATACTATAGAGCAGTGATAACTACACTCCTTATTTGCACTCCAGGTGTATTCATATTTTTTTCAAAAAATATTTTATACTTAATGGTAAAAATATTTATAGACGTTATTAGGATTAAAAATTTTGAAACATTTATTTTAAATTATTCAACATAATTTCTAATTTAAACTTAAAAACATGTATTATTACATGTCGAACTATAGATGAAAAAGGTTTAGTTTCCATACTTAAAATTTACGAATATATTCAAATTAAAATTAAAATTAAAAATTGGAATGCAGTAGATAAAAAGTTCTCTAAATTTACTCCTCTTTATTTCTTTTCTTTTTTTCTGAAACTGTCATGTCCAGTTACTATTCTTGATGAAGAGCAAGTGGGTATAGATAATCCGAGTGTGGCTTGCTAAAGGAAGGAATATGAAAAAGAAAGCTGCAAAAGGCTCTATGGATTGCAAAACCTAAATCAAGGGGCACCATCCATGTAAAGGTCCTGTCATTTTTTTTTCCCCTGGTGGAGCCAGATCTACGAGTAGATTTGTGATGTCTGTTTGTGGCCAGGAGAGAATTTTCTTGAAAATGTGAACCCAACTTGACATTTTTTTAAGAAAATCTTTTGATTGGCTCTCATTTTAGCTCTCATTCTAGATTCTCAATTTCCAATTTTTTAACGCATTTCCAGGAAAACGCTTGGACTTCCAGAGACGCGAGAAAGAAAAGAAATTGCCAGGTCAAGGCAAGCTTCACTAGATTTTTTTTTTATTAAGGTCTGTGTTTCGCTAGACACAATACTTTTTTTTGGTTCAATCAATTTCCTAAACTCTTTAAATCGTGTATAATAGTGCTTGCTCTTCGACTACAAGCATGCACTAGAAGCCAAAAACGAACAACTCTTTTTATCAGATAACGGAGATATGAAACAACACTAGACGAAAACAGAAATTAAAAAGTGATTTCGAAGATTGAATAAAGCTAATTAAAAAGAACATTCATGTTCCATGCATAATTGAACACTTTTGGCAATTTGAGGACTGAAGAATAACTGAGGGATTGTTGCATATACAAGATTGATTTGCAAAATCAGACAAATTGGGAGTAAATTGCAGAACTCATGCCTAATTTCAGTTTAAAGCTAAAATCAGATTGGCCGGATAACATTTGTTAATAGATTGGATACACGACACTAAAAGTGTGCCTGCCTTGAGAATATAACATCAAATCAAACAGATGAAAGGAAATCCATTAACTGTTTTCACTTTTAGAAAAATGACCTATGGATCTTTACAAAATAGAGTAGATAACTATCTCCAGTGCATAACGCTTTAGCAGAGAAAGAGAGATTGAAAAAAAGCAGATGAGTAGGAGAGGGAACAACAAAGATGAAGGATAGAATCGAGGAACAGGTGGCCATTCTTACGGATTCACATCCGCTACCATACTTTTTTTTTCTGAGATAAGTATGTCATATTTTTTTTTTGAATATATAACATATAAAACTCACTAAAAATATAAATAAAAAAATATTTTATAATTAAATCTGAACCGTTTAAATCAAATCAGATATTTAAAATCTATGACATATTTGCTGACATAGATTTTAATGGCAACGTATAGAGACACCCATTCTTACAGATGTTTTTGAGGAGAAGATACCAATATTGTAGACAAAAAGATTAAATTAACAGTGGAAGTTAATAGAAGGGGTGATTTTGAACTGATTAGAATAGTTTAGGGGGTTGATTCAGAAAAAAAGTTTGAGAGACTCAATTGAACCAAACAAAATACAAAATAGTTCAAGGATTTAAAACATACTTTTTTCTTAATTTTTAGATAGCTTACGACCTAATATTGTAGTTAGACACTAGGTGGACTTTGATTTTCCAATCAGTTATTTTTAAATTTGATACACTTTGTTGGTCGTTATGGTTGTCAAACAAATAATATTGCCAATCTATTCTTTTCAATGATAGATATGTCAAATTGAGTTACTATATACACACATATTTTACAACAGATGGAAAGAGCATGCTTCACAAGGACAATGAGAAGTTAGGAACTTGGAAGTTAATTTATAGACAAATACATCTTATAATACACTATCAAACAATAAAATTATTAAGTTGAAGAAAAATCATTGATGCATATAACATACCAGTACGCTTCCCAAAGATGGTTCTAAATCCTGCAGTTAGCAGCTGTAAAGAGGGCACATAAAGAGAAACATGAGATAAATTTAAGCTTCTGAACGTTTCAAATTTGAAAAATTGCCTTTCTTTTAAAGATTGTGGCACCATGGGTTTAACAATTGTTAGAATTTTTGCATTTCAATCCTTTAAATTTTAAGTGAAAAATCTAATTATGGATTGTCGACAGTTTCCTTCAGGTTTCATGTGAGATATGTCATGTGCATTGTAGAATGGAGAACAGAAAGATCCCAGGGTAGTCGGGCGATTAAAAGGAAATACTTACTGCAGTAAATAAACTGGTTAAAATCCAGTGTCACTCGTCCTTGTTTGCTTGTATCAAAAGAATTGAATAAATTCCTGCAAAAGAAAATTGTTAGTTTTGCCATGCATAGTAGGTCTATTGAGTAAATGATCAATGTTCCATGGGCAATTTTTACTTGCCATTAGTGCTTTGTTATCTGATCAATGTTCTTACAGTAAATGCATACATATTTCAAATTTAAAAGAAAATAAAACTAATTCTGCTGTGCTCTTTTTCTAGTTCCAAGTTGCTGATCAATAGTTAATATTAACTGGTAGAAAGTAAATTCAAGGTGACTAAAAATAATTAATTATGGACAAATTTAGGTCAAGTCAATATGAAAAACATTAGGGGCAAGTTAGTAAATTAAGGTTTGACTTGCCTTGAGAAAGATCTATTTGCAAATTACAGGATATATATTACCAATGTGACAACCTTAGGCATTATATCTGCTAATTACAAAAATGACCTTGTTTTATATTAATGGATGTCATATACCTTGCTGATTGCACAAATATACAAAGAGATATGAACTCATCCAGCCGAACCATCCCCATCTTTTTCTCATCAAAGCTCTGAAACAAATTAATCAAATAGCTCACTCAGCTTTTTCATCTGTTCTTTCACAGATGAAAGATGGCATTCAGTTTAGTACTTGAAAGAATAACTGAATTGGGCACACTTATGATGAGGCCTATAAGAAATGTTAACTAGCTGCTCTAAGACTTAAGCTGTCATTATAGGCAGTCATTTGGTTCTTATATCCTTAACACTTCTCTCACATGTAGCAGCTTATTTACAGACCCATTAGATGTCAGATTTTACAGCAGAGGCCCAGTAGAACTTGTCTTGGGATCTCTGACTTGATACTGTGTCGACCACTCGGTTCTTCTAAAAGCATAAGCTGTCAGGAGGCTTTTATTTGGTTTTACATCCATAACAACAACAAATTTGCTTGCTCACACAATTCGTTGCTCCTAAATTCCCAACTCTTGCATTTTGAGATAACAATTACAACTCCCAAGATATCAGAACTATGTCTAAAATATATACTACTAATGCAAAAAAAAAAAAAATGCATGAGAAGATTGATCACTCCCAACTAAGTAATCCAAAAAGAAGCACATATAAGAAAACCTACCATGATTAAGTATTTATGTCGTAATATCAATGGAAATGAAGTACCTCACAAAGAGTGTAGAAGGCAGGTGAGTCAAAGGAGTAACCAAGCTTGATTAATGCCTGCAAAAGATGCTCAGTTAATGGTTTCACCATGGAGTTAAATAAGAAAATAAAACAATGGGACATGAAGCACTGGCTTTTTCATGTAACAAATTTGCAATGAAGAATGTTTTTACTCTTCAACAAATCAAAAGATTCAAGTATAACATGATGAGGTTCAAAGCTGATGATCCTGAATAATAAAAATATTGATGCAAAACCAAGATGTAATTATAGGTTTCTCATTCATAAGTATAGTAATGCAAATACAAAATTTTCTAGGCTTGATCCCTGGAGGCTAAGTTTCAAATATTGCAAAATTATTGCTATCGGAACGAAAGGATATTCAATAATCTGAAATAAAACAGATTAATACCGTGTGAACATCATCTAAAGGGAGAAATCCTCGGCCCCTGCAGAAACAAATAAATAATCAGCAAAGCATTTAGACTGATCCTTTTTGGGAAATTATGTTACAGCATGAATCTACAAAACTAGGAATAAGTTTCCTATCGTTCAACAGTGCATTATAGGTCAATAATTGGTATTTCATTTAGTTCTCTAAGCTCTGAATCAAACAGAAGGTTAACATATGCAAATGCAATTTGGCAGCAAGGTATATCTTAGTATTGTACTTCATTACATGTTGACAACCAATAATTGGCAACAAATGGCTGATACAATTTCAATTATTTGTTTGATATAACCTGAGATCTTTTCAAGTAGAAGATTATGATATAAGTTAAAAAAAAATAAGATATTTAAAAAAAAGGGATCATATACTGAGGAAGCTTTCATGCTACTAATCAAGAACCTTTCTAACGTGGAGAACACTGTTTGAACCTGCACAAATAAAATTGAGTTGAAATATGCCCAAAAGTTGACAGATAATGTAAAATTTTAACCAAAGAAAATTTTCTTCCATAAAAAGAGGAAGAGAGAACAAACATACAAACAAATAAATAAATAAGTAACTGCATGCAATAGTGACTAGTTTTTTATTCTGGAATAATTCGGCGAGGTCAAAAGTTCATGATTTGGGTAAAATTTGGGAATACTTCATTTTCTCATGCAATGCAAATAATATATCAAAATAGAGTGGTGATAATTGCACCCCTTATTATATGCATCCTAATTGTGTTTATACATTTTTCAGAAAATATTTATATTTAATGTTAAAAGTGTTTATACCTTGTATTGCTGGGATTAAAAGTTATGCAAGATGTATTTTACTTGTGCAACAAAGTTTTTAATTTCAATTTTTTTATAATCATTTAGGAACAAAAAAATGATAAACATTTTCTATACTAACTATAAACACTTACAACTTCAGGTACAAATCAGTTATCTATTTAGTATAAATACTTTTGGTGTGCAAATAACGGGTGCAAAACGTGAGATGCAAGAATAATTTATCATCAAAATATTTAATTTTTTTACAAAACAAAAAGGCAACAATATAATCTATATTTTGTACATACTTATAGTTGGTAAATCAAAATATTCGTATTTGACCGTTTTATTCACATACAAAATATGACAATATTCAGTTGCATAATTAAGGGTAGTTAGTGTATACCTAATTGCTACAAATTATATAAAATCCCAAGAGCTAAAGAAAAAAAACCCTTGGTAATTTTACACAAGCATTCCCCCAACCAGTAATAACTCACTTGAACCAATGGATAATAAATCATTTGTGGCAGGCTCATACCTTGCTCCAGGTAAGTGACAACTCACAACTCGGAAAGAATAAAGATATACAAATAAATTTTAATTTTATATGCACTCTGAATGAGAGAGTGAAAGGAATGAGATGGGTGGGAATAAAGAATGGAAGTGGGCCTCAGGCGACTAAACTGGATGCTTTATGTAAAGAATGGAAGCGGGCCTCAGGTGACTAAACTGGATGCTTTATGTTTTTAGTTTCTTTTATAACACAAATGACACAACCGTGCTATGAGCAAACAAAGCACGTATAAAATGTAAATTAGTTGTTAACTTCATAGAATTCACAAATGTCTGAATTATACACAATCTGTTCGCCTACAGCCCAAATCCAAATTATTCTCAAATCTTGTGCTATGCATGTAATTGGCATGTTCTGGACATTTCTTTGTCTTTCTGGGTGATTTGCCCTTGAACAATTTGTGGACTTGTTGGCAATAGAATGGTACAAGAATCCAGTGATATCAACCTTGTCAGAGATGCATTACCAAACAAACTTCACCAGAACCACCATCACCAAAACACGTGCACACATGAATGCACAACGACGTATGTGCAAGTGAATATAACCATCAAAGACATTAACCATTTTCTCTAACATTTTGGAGGAACTTTATTAGATAACAACAATAGATTTATGAAGGTACTAACCTTGTGAAGAAACTTGTTCAGAGCAAGAAACTCTGCAAAAAATAGAATAGCTGCTAGATCAGAAAATCTGCACCTGCATATAGGTAACAGTAACAATAGAAGAAGAATACAAATATCTTGCAACAGAATTACATTTTTACAGACCTTCAAAGTTCATCGTACCATTCCTATCAAAGTCATACATCCTGCAATTATATTTGGGAAACCATCATATATCACAATTTTCTTGTACTTTTCCAATAATAAACAACAGATGTATTTTTCAAAAGAACAAAGCAGAGAACCTAATCATCTGCTGAACAACGGAGAGGGGAAAATTGAGGTTCCCAACGGCCAAAGCGCTCTGTCAATCATTTCCAATTGGAGTGGAAATCACCAAACAAACAACTTAGCGACAATTGACAAGAAAACAGAAAGAAAAAATGATCTAACTATCGGATCTAAGATTTTGAGGACCTGGAGCTGAGAGGCGGTGACGTTACCAGTCCGGCTGGAATCGACCCGGTTGAACCACTCTCTTAGTACGACCGAGTCATCCATTGCTCGCTGTTTCGATCGGAGAAGAAGATAGGTAGCTCTTAGACAGTTAGACAATAAGAATTTGGCAAGGGCTTAATACGAGTGGAGCTCAGCTCAGAATAATCAAATCTACTGGTAAAATTGGGGCTTACGAGTTACGACTGTCGAGACCGGAGAACCGAATCTTGGAAAGGTGAAGAGCCCCAAAATTTTTTAATACAAGGAAAAAAATAAATCCAATTAAAAAATATAAAAAATAATGAGGAAATTACGGGACTTATATAAAATGGGATTGGGAGGCGTGTTTTCAGTTTTGTGAGAACATTATTGAAAATAGAGTTATTAAAATCTGAAATTATTATTAAAGATAGAATTTTTAGAGATTCTTTCAGTACTTAGAATTATTATTAAGAGTAGAGCTTTTCAGAGTTTGAGATCGTTGTTCAGAGTAAAACTCTCAAAAATTTTCTTTAATTCAAATTATTTTGAATCATTTTTTCTAAATTTCAAATTACTCGAAAAAAATTAATTTAAAAATTTGAGAATGTAGATAGCGGCTTCATTTATGAGAGTTTCAATAATAAAAATAGTATTAGATCGTCCTGCGAACGTAAATCTCAATTTCATTTTGTTTACGTCCTACAATTTTCTTATCATTTTTTTTATATTTTTACTTTGATTTATTTTATTTTTTATATTAAAAAATTTCGGTGAAGAGCCTCTCCAATGTTTCTCGTCTTTCCTGGAAGTGTTTTTTATGCAACCTTGGGCCAAGTAAGTATGTGGTGGGCTGGGTTACATTCGGTCTGTTTCTAGTGCCGTGCGATTATACAGCTGCTAATTTTCTTCTACCTGAAAATCAACTACGCCGTGTACTGTTTGACAAATTAAAGAGAAGAAAGTAGACGGATTATTCACGATGATATCATCATATTTGAGAGATATCATTATAAGATATCAATACTCATTTTATTATTTATATATGATAAATTATTATTTATATTAACGACTTTATTATGTAATTTATTTTTTGAAAATATTTTTATTATTCAACTCAAATATTACTAATATGAATAATAACTCACTTAAGTTCAAGAACAAAAATACTGCATAAATAAATTATATAATAAAATCATTAATATAAATAATAACTCAATAATTTGAATAACAAAATCGATATCAATTTTATTATCGATTATGACATCAGTATATCAGCTCCCTTTCTATTAAGAGGGTACTTAGAAGCATAGCTGATAGTGATATCTTGTGAATCAAAACCAAGCTTTATAACAATTGTGATCTAAGCCTTACTATTGCAAACCTTGCTCAGAAAAACGAGAATGAAATACTTGGAGAACCAAATTTCCTGTTATTTAGACAAAATTCTTAAAAAAAAACACTGGAAAACTAAAATTGTCAGTTTATCACCGTTGAAATGTATTTGATGGAACAAAAAGATATATGGGGCCGACCATAACTAGCCCTTCCTCTTTGCCCTTCTCTATCAATCCCGCCCCGCCCCCCAACACCGGAAAAAAGAAAGTGAAATAAACAAAGAAATAAATTTGAAAAATGAGATTTATACTTGTTTCTGTGTTGGTAGCAAAAAAGCTACCAGAATGCATGAAGATCCTGATTTTCCTGTAAGCTTACCATAGCAGTGCAACCAGCATGTATTACAAACTAAAGTATGCAATTTCCAAAATTTCTGAGCATGATACAGGTTACAAAGGCATTATGGTTCTCTGATCAAATTCACCATACAAAATTACTGCTAAAACAAATCGAAAATAAGTTATGATTCTCTGATCAAAGTGTTTAACACCAAGAGATTGCTATCCATTTTGCACACTGCGGATAGGAGCCATAGCATCTCTGTGCGCACAAATGATTTGCCGACCAACCTTTTGCACTTTGTAGGCAGGTAGCTGCAGCCTCTCTCTGTTGCATTCTTAAACATCAAAATAGCAGTCTCAGACTATGAATGCTGCCACTGCTATTTTGCTTTCTCATTTTTTCCCCTTGTTTACGGGTCGTCTCGGCAGTTAGTGTATCCATAATCACTTTCCCTATAACAAATCGGGTCTCATCCAGATTACCTTTCTTCAGCAGCTCATAGTTGATGACATACCTCTCTCTTCTCTTGTAGCTATCCAGGTTGAAAAGTTCAGCCACTTCATTTCCCTTTTTAGCAGATAAAAGCGCCTGCAACCCAAAATGCTCTTATTTTTAGTTGAAAGAATCAGCCAGTTCTGTAATATTAGAGTTCTTTTGAGTACCTAAATTTAAAGTGGACATATTGGTCAACAAAGTTTTAAATTTGACATGCAACTGATGTTAGTCTAAAAAGTAACAAAGTAGATATAAGATGGCATGAATGCTGATGTCAATCCCCTACGTTATGCTCGCCATCAACATATGATGACATGGAGGACGATATCAGCATCCTTGCTGTCTACATTGTTGATGTGAACATGTCCACATCATCTATATCAATGGCATGGATATTGAAGTCGTACACATGTCAACGTACATCCTTTAAGATACTAAGTGAATACTCAAGTCCTACTTATAGTGAATACTTGCTGATTGAGAACCTGACAAGTTGTTACTTCTGATTTGGTACTGACACTTCTAACTGATATCTAGTTTCTCATTTTGTTCCTTTTTTCCCTTTATTTGGCAGTAACCCAAGTTATCTACCGATACATGGTACAAGCTGGCTCCCTTCAGGTACATGCCAGAATCAGCTGGTCCAACAATCATTGTTGTGCATACCTGTCCAGAAAATTCCGAAGCCTCTGAAAACACAGTCAAGCATTCTTGAAGAGACTTTACACATGAAAATGCATGGACTGAAGACCTTACAAGTGAAGTGAGATTCAACAATTTTTCCTTGAGCATTTTCTCTGACATCGGCTTTACCTCACATCTTATTTCAGGGAGGAAATCAACTGCCATTTCATTTCCATCAATTTGTTTTACAAATGTCATGGCTTCAGACCATGTCCCAAAGTACAAGAGGGAAGAGAAGGCCCACACAACCAAGGCTTCTTGTGGGTTTCTTACTAGAGCGATGTGAAATGCTAACAAGCCTGACCTGTTAGAATACGGAAAATCAGGAAAAACTGATGCCTGAATCAAGACGAGGAATATATGCAGCTACAAGTTTTCTATTTGCATAGATGCTTTAGTAACCTGGAAGGTTTCGATTTTGAGTTTTATTTCTGTTGTTGTTCTTTACTCTTTTCCACTTTTCATTTTTGCAAGAATCAATGGTTGAATTTCAGCAAGCAGTACCAGCCTTGCCAGAAAAACACTCTTTATTTTTGCAATTCTTGCTTGTCAGCAATTAATAATCAACCTCTTTAATAGTCTCAATGAAGCCATTAAGCAATGAAGTTGAAACAAAAAAAAAACAGAGAAATAGAAGAACATAATAGAGTGGGATTGACTGGTGTGCTATGGGTATAGCATGGTGTCCAGAAGATGAATGAGAGACAAGCTTAAATGTTCAAAATATAATCCTTCAAAATATGAGGGATCCAATACCCATGGTCATTGGTGCCACATCAAGGTGAATAAAATTAAATTTCAAATAACTATTTGTTAAGCTCTTAAATAACAAAACTAATTAATTAAACATTTTGTATATATCATGCTATATGGGTACACAAAAACTTACATCATTCCAACTTTGTTTTGATATGCATCAAGCACTAACAAAAATCAAGGGACCAAATTTTGTGATTTAATTCCCTTTCTAGATGACTACCAAAACAAAGTTAAAATTCAATATTTTTTTTATATGCATGTTATTGAGATGGATTATAATATATCTAATGGTTTACATATGTTAATTAAAGCATAAATAATAAAATAGGCACCATGGGCACCAATTATCATGGTTATTGCCTTATTGGATCCCTCCTATCAAAATATAACCTACTATTTTTTAAACTCGGGTCATCAGGTCATAATGCCAAAATGTAAAATACTTGTGTGTTAAATATAAGAAGACAAAATTAAAGTATGACAAACTCTTACCATAAAGTGCAGTTGGAAGGTCGATCTGTGAAAAGCAACTTATCCAGGCTTGAAAATAATTTCTGTAATAATTGAGGTAAAAAAAAAAGAGAGAGCAATCATAAATTGGAGCAACCAAACACTATTGCTGTTAGTACAAAACTTTCTACTTAGGGCTGTTTGATATGCTGGAAAACAACGGAAATGATCGAATTTGTATATCAGTTTCTTGTTGTCCTTAGATTGCTAAATTTTCCGGAATAAATATGTCTTGTCCGGGGCTTGTCCCCCTACTTCCTTTTTCTTTTTACTTTCTGCATAAATTTTCCGGACTACAAGACTTTTCCTTCGTTTTTTCTTCTCTGCTCTCTGTCTTGAGTCCTATTTTTCGCTTCTAATTGCTGATTTCGTTTCTTCTCCCCCCCCCCCCCCCCTCCCTTCGCCACCCTGCTCCGGCGCCTTGCTCCACCTCCATGCTCCTGCGACTCCCGACTCTGGCGACTCCCTCCTCCTCCGTGCTCCAGTGACTCCCTTTGTTTCATCTTTTTTGTGTTCTTTGATCTAACCACTGTATCTTTGCTGTTGCCACACAACATCTAAAAGCTCGACAAGGCAGTGCAATTTAAGGTTTGCTTCAAACTCTTTGATGCACATATTATCTATTTATTTTTAAGTTCTCTTTTTGTTTCAGATATCGAGAAAACCCTAAATATTTGATCAAAATTAGTGATTTCTTTCTGGGGGTTGAAGGAAGTATTGAAAATTTATTTCACTTGGGTTTATACTGGAGGTGCTTCCAAAGTTACTGATATTGAGAATTTAGTTATGCCTGAAACTTGAGAAGGAAATGAAATTTATCAGTACCTCAGTTAGGGGCAACCTTAAGATTTTCCAAGAGGGGCACAAACTGCATACTAGTTAGAGCCTTTATTTGCATTGAATGTGAAACAACTCATAATTTGGATTATTGTATGGATCTTTGATTAGATTGGTAGCCATAGCTAACTTAATATTGAATGTGAAGTAACTCATAATCTGATGAGCATTAAAGGAGGCATCCATACTGAAATCTCATAATGTAAAGTTATTTGCTTGTAAATAAGATACAAGGAGCAACATTTATGTCTTATAAAAGGTCTTATAGAATTAACATGGCGAATGAATTGATTGAATTACTCGACTTTGGCAATCAGTCGGGTCATACAGGTGGCAATCAGCCGGGTAATATCAGTGGCTTTGATAATCAGCTGGGTAATACTGGTGGCATCAGCTGGGTAATATTGGTGGCTTTGGCAACCAGCGTGGTAGTACTGACAGCTTTGGCAATCAACTAGGTTGTATTGACATATGATCATTTGTTGATATCCACAAATCATCTTGTTAGGAGGTTGACTGTCTTATTTGATCACAATTTTGTTTACTTAGATTTTGTCACATATGATGATTAATGTAGCATTTGGTATGTATATGACTTCAGTTTATATATATGGTGGATACATTTTGTTAGTGGGAATTTACTTTTCTGGTTGGATATTAGATAAGTGTACGAGTTTTTGGAAGTACTGATAAACATGAATGATTTTTGTTTAGATCACTGTATGAAGTCTGCTTGCATATTTAATTTCTTTTTTCATTATGCCTATTTGCATAATTATTTTTTTCACAGTTCCTCTTGAATCGCTTTTCGCGTTCTTTTTTTTTCTTTTTGGGAAGTACTGATAAAGATGATTTTGTCACCGTTTTACTCCTGTGAGTGAATTTACAAGCATAATTGTATACCTATTTGACGCAAAATCAAATTTAATCATGCATGGAATCAATGGTGCTAGCTGTACTAGTTACTGGTAAACATAAGTAATAGGTAACCTAGGTGGTTGGTGCTCTGTTTATTTGAGCCTAAACTCATGCAATCTATCTCTCTGCTAGCATCCAAAATATATATGCCTTCTACACTGATACTGATACTGATACTGATACTGATACTGATACTAGCAAAAAGAATTTCCAACTAATTTTTAGAACTCAGACTGATGGATGCTTATACTGGGGCAATTCTAGAGGGTATGTACGTTTTATTTTTTATTTGTTAATTTGAAAGTTTTAATTTTCGAAATTAAAAAGATGTGAAATCATATTTGTGAAGAAATTAATAACTTACAGATTCTAAGAAAATTTCGACCATACATGTTTTCTTTTTCCAATCAAATTTAGATTCTAGTACATCAAACGTCAAAATCAAAAAGCAATATGAAGGATTTTATTTTCTTGTAAAACAAACACGTCCTTGCAGCGGAACTAATTTATCCAATCAAACAAGAAGCCCGCTAATTGATTTGTCTACTGATTCAGGATGCACTTGTATTTTACTAAGTATGATTTGATAAAACCATGTTACGAATCTTAAGATTTTAATATCTTGCCTAATTAGTTCATCAAAATCATCTTCTTTGCCAAAAGATCACTAAATAATTACACAAAGAATATCAGATGGCTGCATGAAATCACCGGGAAAATCCAATTATCATATTTGTAATTCCTTGAAGAAGAAGAAGAAGAAGAAGAAGAAGAAGAAGAAGAAGAAGAAGGAGAAGGAGAAGAAGAAGGGAGAAGATATGTACGTACCATAAACATTGTCTGAAAATAATCAGATCTATACTTGCTTTCTTGATGATCTAGATATGCTGCCTGAGAACACACAAAAAATTGCATAAGCACTTTTAAGGAAATACAGTCATGCTAATTTTCATGTAACTTACATGAAATGGGAGAAGAACTTGAAGAAGCCCATATTTTTTAAGCAACCAGATTGATGGTCTGGCAGCACCATATGCCAACATGAAATTCAGTTCCATCAGTAACCTTGTCTACACAATACAACAAATAAAGAAGATGATGGAAAGTTGAAAAATAATAGTAAAATTGTAACTAAATAGAAAGATACCAACCAAACACTCTGCACACTAAGCTCACCTTGGAAAGAGTGGAAATAGATGAAGAAAGCTTATTCAAAGCAGCTGCAGTTTCCTCAGAAAACCGGAAACCAAGCCGAGCAGCAATTCTTAAGCCTCGCAAAATCCTTGCTGCAGTTTAGCATGAGATTTTTTGTATAGAGTTCAAAATGAGTTGTAATAGAAGGAAACTTCTCATTTTACCTTGAAGATATGGAAGTAACCCATTTCCCTCCCTAACCAAGTTTTAAAAAAAGAGAAATTATTCTTGCACCCCCATGTTTTGCACCCCTTATTTGCACATCAAAAATATTTACACTAAATAGATAATTTATTTATATCTAAATTTACAAGTGTTTATATTTAGTATACAAAGTATTTATCACTCTTTTTTCTAGATGATTATAGAAAATTTATTTAAAATTTATCAAAAGTATTTATACTAAATAGATAATTTATTTATATCTAAATTTACTAAATAGATAATTTATTTAAAATTTTGTTGCACAAATAAAAATATAACTTACATAACTTTTAATCCTTGCGACGCAAGGTATAAATATTTTTATCATTAGATATAAATATTTTCTGAAATAAGTATAAATACATCCGAGTTGCAGTTAAGGGTGCAATTATCACTCCTCTTAAAAAAATTTGTTTAATGAGGATTGTGTGGTAAGTTAGACCAAGTTCACAATCATGCCTAATACTACTTCCAAGAAAGATAGTGATTTCCCCAAATTGATGCTTGCTTCAACACAACAGAGGCCCACTTAATCTTCAGTTGGAAACCAGACTCAAAGAAACCCAGTTTTATATCAATTGTCTCTCCTTATGTTCTCCTCATGCCTTGAGGCCCTTAAATCAATACATCAATTGACCTTAGTAACAGTACTGATACAGACCATATGCACCATCAGCACAGTGAAACCTAGTGTGGATGTACTTTCACATAAGCTGTCAAACAAAAGGTCCTAAGGAACACTTTGTGCTTTGTAGTAAGCATTTAGAACATTTTATGTATTCAATGATGGAAAGAACAATTACAAAAGATATTGTCCTAATTTAAACTATAGAACAGTGCAACAATTCCTCATTCTTGTAGTACGCAGCTTAAGCACGTACCGCAGTCTTCGCTGAATGATAAGTGGGCAGAAACCACAGTAGTTACCTGATCATATTTTTGCACAAAAAGAAAACACCATTGAAGTAAATCATACTCTTGATCTTAGATCTTTGTATTTGCCCATATGTACTACTAGTTTAATTGCAATGGGGAACTACCCCAAGGAACAACGATACATTTTGAATCCCAAATTTTGAAGTTGTATGCATTAGGAACAATCAGGCAAATAAAGGGTTTCTAAAAAGAAACCCATGATGAAGGAACATTGACGCTGCAGAAATGAACAATGAAGCAGGGCATACCTTAGATAATTTCAAGTCTCGCAAACCATTTACATAATCATAAACTCTGCTTTTGATGGGATCAAAGAATAATCTGGTTCATAACACATGAATCAAAATCGAAGTCATTAGAAATTTGAAAGCACTTGGTACTGACCAACAATACAATTTTCTCTTGATATAAGAAGGAATTTGTTCTTTACTTAAAGATAAGAAAAGTCACCCATTTATAGTAAAATCCCTATGCATAGAATTTTTCCACCGAACAAGGTCCTCTTCACTACAGGTGTGCAGAGCTTTATGCGAAATACCCTCTTCACTTACGTTGACATTTTTACCAGTAGTATGAAAGCTTGATACCTATCATCATCCAATTTTATAGCTTAACACCAATAATGTCTTTCAAGATGTAAAGGACATTCAAGCATATGTAGCTACAGCTACACGGCGTGCAGTATGCATCACACCAAACTGGGGTCAACAAAGACACAAAGGAGTACTGATCAGTAACAGCCTTTGTTTGGCACCCAAAGCAGTGAAGCCAAAAATAAATAAAAAATGGAGGCTCCACTATGTACTGGTTCGACAAGTTTCAAAGAAGAACATACCCTCAAAACAGAACAAAAAGAAGCAAGATACCCAAGACCAGAATCATTTTCAATGTCCAATTCATAAGTTTTGCAGTGTGTATTGACCAAAAATATCATAAGTAAGAACAAAATCAAACAGTTCAATTAACGAACCTCTACTGTGCTACCAGCCATTCGAACCAGGCATATGGGGAAACGGCAGCCCACAACAATACATTTTTTAAATTGCGTCTTAATCTGCACGATTAATCAGTTATGGTACATAGTACAATATACAACTATTATTTTTCACATCAGACAGGTCCATTCTGGTACTGGTATGATATTGTACTGTATAGGATCATTGGTACTTGTACATATTGTACTATAGGACCATAACTCATTCCTGTTAGCACTTAATTGTTATAGCCTGTTCTTCTGAAAATGTAATGGGCGGTAAAACAAAACCCAGGTAAGAAAGAATAAAGAACAAAATAAGATTGACATTGTATATCAGGATCCAGGATCAGAGTTGGTTTGATATTTCTGTAAAGTTGGACCTAAATGGTACAGTACAGAAATCTGCTACGAACTACTTATTTTTGGGACAAGCTGGGTAGAATGAATCATAAGTTTTAATAAGCTTGAAATAAACACATATCAAAAACAGAAACCTGTTTATTAGTAGCTGTAGTGATGACATCGAAGTCTTTTGGTACACGCTCCAATAGCAAATCTCTCACACACCCACCCACAAGATATGCTTCAAAACCTGGATTACAATTTTCAGGAACCAAAGGGTAACTCTCTAAGTAACAAAAGTGATTATAGCAAAAATGGTAACTCTCTAAGTAACAAAAGTGATTATAACAAAACCTGGATTACAATTTTCAGGAACCAAAGGGTAACTCTCTAAGTAACAAAAAATAGCACCACAGTCAAATGCAAAAGTGATTATAAAGTCGCATGTACCTCCCAATATTTTTTAAATGACCCCTTCTTTTCTTTAAAAGAAAAATTGGTTTACATAACTGACACTTAGGGTTGGATCAAATAAGCTCCTGTTATCCATAAGGTTTGATAGAAGCAAATTCAATTGATGCAAACTAAAAGTTGCCAAGTCAGGGTCCAAGACTGCCCTAGGTTGAGTTGTTCAAGTTCAGGCCAAATTTTAAAGAAAGTTTGATAAAGAACTGACCGTGTCCATTATGATTATAATGCAATGGATTTTAGCAAGAGCCGATGCCCATCATACAAAACTAATCATTAAATCAACTAAGATTTATTCAAGAGTCCAACATTATCTGTAACAGACTAATAATTCAAAGATTTGAGTGCTGCTCTTTGCTTTGGGTTGCTTTTTTTTTTCTTTTTTTTTTTTGGTATAGGGTGGGGGTTGTCTTATTTCTCTTTCATTGCCAACCCACCCTCTGTAGTTCCATTTGCTTCAGAATGTAATAAGAAAAGGGAAAATAAAATATTATCCATTACAAATCAACTGGCTCAATTTTTGTAGCATTATTTTGCAATTCCTCAATTATATAATTTGCCACAAAAACTAAGGAGTAACAAAAAGTATATAAAAGTCAGATCTGGCCAATAAGCAACAAAACTGCACCATGTGACTCCAGGATTGTTCTGGTACAGTGATCTAGCATGATAACTATCAGATGTAAAAATATAATATGAACCTTTTCCTTGAAGCAATCTTATGATGGCCCATACTGGCTGAGAAATTGCTGACTTATTAATGCCGACCTTCCTGGAATCATAAGTTCTCCAGGTTGAAGGATTAAATAAACCTAGACAGTGAAACAAAGAAATGCTACTTCAATTTTTGAAGTGTCGATAAAAGAAACAGAGATTTTTGCAAACCATATCAATCTACTAAAAATAATATTTAAGGTTACACCCTACAGTGCTACTTTTAGTGAACTGCACAAATTGTTTAATACTCAAATCATGCTTAACTGCAAAACTAACATAAGCATAAACCTGCTTTCTCAAGTCCGTGAGGATTGGAGATCAACTTGAAACCCAGATAAAACAAATACTCGTGCAATTGGTGTTTTGGATGAACAAGCTATAATGCGACATTTGGGTTTCAGGTCTTACTGCAAAGATAACACAATTTTTTTCTTTTTATTGGGGGGGGGGGGGGGGGGGGGGTGTTGGTGAGGGGGGGGGGGGGGGGGTGTTGGTGAGGGAGGGGGGGTGATTGTAACCAAATTCTTCATTGCATAAGATAAATTCTTTCATTTGTAAGGAAGATGTTTTTAGAACCCCCCCCCCCTCTTCAAACCCTTGGTGGAGATTTAAATGGCAATGCACATACCTAGCATGCACTAGCATTAGAGAAAACCGAACTAGGAAAAGAATTATTACCAGTTTTGACTACTGAACCAGCCTCGACTTCTGTATGCTTCCACCTCTGACTCTGAGGCAGACAGAACCTCGTGTTATTTACACACACGAAACCCGTTCGACGAAATGCCAAAGAGAAAAAAAGTAAAAAAAATTAAAGATTTGGGTGATCAGTTGAAAAGGGACCTGGAGTTGGAACGCAATGGAACATAGACGAGAGAGATTCGAAGGAAAGAGCTCGCTTCGTTTGGATATTGACATGGCCGAGGCACCAGTTCCCTCGCAGACGATCTGTACTCTCTAGTTCTGTACCGTGCGCCGTGATGTTATGTTATGTTATGTTATGTTAGCGCGAGAGGGACTGAGGGAGATGGATGCTCTCTGCGTGATTGGATGCAGAATTTGGTGTAAATAAGGAGCGCAGAATTTTAGATATAAAAGTAATTTTTTTTTGTTTATATAATATTTTTATTATTCATATTAGTGATATTTAAGTTGAATAATAAAATATTATACAAAATGAGTTATATAATAAAGTCATTAATATAAATAATAATATTTCTCTCAAATTTTTTGCATGTTTAATCGTCGTAGAGAATCTTTACATTTTTTTTAAAAAGAATTAACACCGATAATAAAATAAAAACGCTAAATCTATATTACTTTTTTCTACGTATACATAAAGATATAACACTTAAATCTTTTTTTATGGAGACTAATAATAGAAAAAATAAATTAACATTTGAAAATTATTTTATTTTAACTTAGTCAACCGTCTATGTTTGATATAGATCAAATTCGGAACATTGTTTATTTCTGAACGAAGAAAATTCTGCTTCGATGCATTTTAAACTTTTAATAATTCCATCAATATTTTTAAACAACCTAAGCCTCATTTGTGCTCATAAAGTCATCCAAATTCAAAAAATATTACAATCATAAATGTGATTAAATTGATTAAAAACGTGTTTTAAACATGTTTAAAAGCGGTTTAAATACATTTTAATATAATTTAAGATGAAATATAGATCGTAACTGATAAATTTAGTATCAAAAACTCATATAAACAATAAATTGACATATCCAGATGCTTATTTAATAATGAGAAATGAAATTGGAAATTTCTTATTTTTGCTGATCGGAAAGAAAAGAAACGACAATGCGATTTTGAGGCCCTCGAATTCTCATACGGATTTCCTCGCCAAAACATAGGTATTGGACAAAGAATTTGCCTCCGACGGCTATAAAGGCTGGCTTGCCCGTCCTTCTTCCATTCCACTGTTGAAGAGAAAGAAGATGTTGGTGATCTTTTTCGGTTTCAATCAAGTACTCGTCTGATTGTACTGTCTTCCTATTGTATTTCTATTTTTTTCTATTTTTTTTAATTTTATTCAATACGTTTATATTAAACGGAGATAGAATGACATTTTATTGTAAATTTGAAGAACACTATAACCTTTTTTTCTAAATATATGAAATGAATTCTCAAGGCTGAGCTATTCATTTTGATCATTGAAATTCAATTCTAAATTAAATCTATTCCATTCCACTCTATTCTAATGAATTCTCATTTGATATTCATTCCGATCAAGGGGTTAATATGAATGCAGTAGTCAGAAAATTATGAAACTATCATTAGAACAGATAATTTTTTCAAAAGAAATCTAAACTAAAACTAGAAGTTCTGACTTGATAGGAACTAGAAATATATATAAGTGGAGTAAAGCTAAGGTGAGTTTAAGTTCATCAAGTCTTTTAATGAACTTAACTCGAAAAATAATTGAAACGGCTTCAAACAATAAATCCGAGTAGGTTAATAAATTTTTCATATCAAAATCTCGTAGGATACAAAAATTTTCTATTTTTAGAGTTTTTTTAATTATTTGTTTCGGATTTTTTAAAATGATTCTAAAATAATAATAAAATAATGAATGCTTTTATATGAGAATAGGTCATTTTCAAAAAAATCTGAAAGAATAGTTAGAAAATTTTAGTATTCTATGAGATTTTGATATGAAAAATTTATTGAGCAACTTAAATTTATTGTTTGAAGTAGATTTCATGAGCTTTTGAGCTAAACTCACTAAAGCGCTTGGTGAGCTTAAATTCACCATAGCTTTACTCTACATATATATATATATAAGTGTGTTTGTGGATTTTTTGTTTCTGTATTATCAATTAATATATTCACTTAATATGTTAGCATTTTGTTTTCAATTGATATAAAAAACATCAATTGATATAGTAATTGTTAAGTACTAGTACCGATATCGCTTTTGGTCACTTTAATTTATTTTTTTTATTAACTTTGATTATTGTCAATAAAATTAATAGAATTTTTTTTCTTATTGCAATTGATTTTTCCTCACCCTTATGATGTTTGATTTGTTGTTTTTCCTTTGAAAATAATTACAAGTTGATAGAATTTTATATATTTTCTGAACTTTAATTGAGATTGGAACAAAACATGGTAGAATAATCTAACTACGAACTGATTGTGTTTGTAATGAAACGTTGGAATATGCAGGTGCCACTATTCTTAATTTAATATTAAATTGTTAGTTTTTAACTTTATTAACCAACAATTTAATTCTTTTTTCTTTTTATGAATATGAAATTACCAAGTTTATATTGTTACTTTTTGAATGCCTCTTTATAAATGCTCAGTTCATACCATGTGGTTTTTGATGCTTTTGTAATTTCTTATTCTTATTTATTTTATTGATTTTGTTTAGATGGTCATTTAGTAATATTTGGACTTTTATATTTTTCTAAAAAAAATTTGATTATTGAAAACTTTTTTTTGAGATATATTATTTTAGGTGCTTTTAGCTTATTTGTTTAATTGTTTCATTGACCGAATATTTATGTGCATAATAATAGGAGTATTTTATGTTAGAAGTAAATAGAATTGAGAGTAAAGGAAATATAAAAATAGTGTACATTTAAGCCCCATAAAGACATTTTATCAAAAATTTTGTAAAAAGAATATTTTGTTTGATGTTTTGAAAATATTTTTTTATTAATCTTCAAATTGAAGTGTAACCAATATTACCAAGATAAATCAAATAAAAGAATATAAAATATAATAATTTTTTCTTTCTCATTTCATTCTCTTCCCTCCTACCTTTTTACTTTCCTTTTCCTTGCTTTGTATTATCCAAATAAGGTGTTAATTTCTTCCGGATATTGATTGAATCGGAAATTATACTCTGCGTAGAGTTGGATCACCAAACCATGTCTACCTACCTATTTATTCAATAAAATGTGGAAAAAAATTTGATCGGATTGAATTAATTTTTTCCCATTTGTTTCTCTTCCACTTCACTCTCACAAAATCACATGACAATATTAGTATAGTTATGAAAATTTATTAATGGGTTTTATTTTTTGTTTAATATTAATCTGCATCACATTCATTTTATTATTATATTATTAAATTTGAATTGTTGGATTAATGTAATTTCAAAATTTCAAATTTTATAAAATGATTCGAAGAGAAAATAGATATAAAATATATAAAATTAGATTTTGTAAATTTATTTGTAATTTTGAAATTAAAAAAATAAAATTTTTCACAATTATTTTCGTGATACAACCGAATAATTATTTCTAATCGTTCCTATAATTTTTCCAAGGGTGTGGTATCCCATAAAATATTTTATGAATTCTCATGCTCATAAAATTTTATCCCGTCTAATCCCAATCCCATGATAATCGAATATTCTAATGGAGTATCAAAATCGGACGTTTTCTTTAAATACAACAATATACGAGGTTAAATATAAAAAAAAACATTGTTTGTACCAATATCTATTTCTTGCGAGCAAAGGTATTCTATTCCTTGCCCTTTTCCTCTGTCCGACAAATCCGAGCTCGCACTGCCCCTCTGAGCCCGATCCGTACAATCTAGGGTTAGGGTTTTCTCTCCGATATCTCCATGGGCGGAGGCGGAGGAGATTCCGGCGAGGAGAGCGGTGCACCCGCTGCTCCCGTGGTGACCGTGCACATAAGGTGCTCCAATGGGAACAAATTCTCCGTACGGACGGAGCTTGATGCGACGGTTAGGGCTTTTAAGGCTGCTGTCGCAACCAGCTGCGACGTACCAGCTGAGCAGCAGAGGCTGATCTACAAAGGTCGGATTTTGAAGGACGAACAAACTCTCTCTAGCTACGGTATAGTTTATATATATATATATATCATCCTTTATTTTTTTTCCCTTTTCAACCTATTAAATTGCTTCAGAATTCGATTAGGATGCAGGGAAGAATTCCGTTGAATATGTTTATGCTGGTTTTTGTTCGGACTTGCGAAATTAAATCGTTTTGGAGCGGATCTGTTCTTGATCTGTAGTTTACGTTGTATATCTCTTCTGATAATTTTTGGAAAAAGCTTTTTTTTTTTATCTGCAATCCAGTGCCTATGCGATGTGATGATTCAAGTTATTACTTATTAAACTAGAAGTTTTAACTCGCATTAGTTCATATCACAGGGTGATCAAACATAATAAAAAAGACTGTTATAATATAACATAAATAGGGATTGGGATTGGACTAAGAGAGGATACGATGCATGAGATGGGGTGAAGATTGCAACTAGTAATTAAGAAGATGATGTATGGTTATGAAATACTTAATTTTATAAACCTAATTCTCCAGATTTTCTGCGGCGAGATAGACCTTTAATTTTTTTATTTTCAAATTGTTTGTCCTTTTATAAGGAGCAAGGATATGAACGTTCAACCGCACTTCAAATAGGGAAATAAATGAGGATAGAACGTTAGGTAAAGTTAATTTTTGTCAGCCTTGTTTGAGCCAGTTGTTTTTGCAGGAATGAAAAATCATTTTGTCTTATCAATGGCACTTTTTGTAGTTTTTAAGCAAGGCTTGGAGGCTAAAGAGGCACATATATTAAGTTAACGTGCATATATTAAAACAAGTAACGGTAATATCTTTGTATCACTAGATCTTTCTCATAAGAGAGGAATTATATTATTGTAAATAAAGTGTAAAAGACTTTTGATAATCTATTACAATTTATGTTCATACAATAAGAACTTTTGCATAGTCACGTGTGTTATTGGGCAATAATATAACCTTTCTCTCTCTATTTAAAAATTGAATTTAAATTTAAAACTCTACATATTAAGAATGGAGCTTACAATTTTTCCCTGGCCACTGGCCGCCAAACAAGCTTTGGTATAACCAAGTAAACTATCCCTGACCCATTAGTACTAATGTGGGATAAGCAATCTGAACCGCTTTAAAGAAAGAAAATGTCCATAATATATTTATTTTAAATTATCCACAGAGAGATAATGATTAATTTAGAATTAAGAGATTCACAGATCCTTCACCCAACTTCTCATATATATCCAACAGAACTGTACTTTCATTTAAATACTCTGTTGAATTGGATTTAGGTATGTAAGGCTTCTTTTCATAGCCATGCCTCATGGCTGACAATCTATCGGAGTTTCACCATTGTTGTTAACCTGAAAAGATATCAGTAAAGTACTTTACATATGTCTAACTTTATGTATCTTATGTGAAAATATCTATTTCTAGTTACTGACCTTACCTAATTAAGAACAATAATGTCCCCATCAGGATTACCAGAAATCGCCCAGAGGGGTGTGAATCACCATTTGGGACAGACATTCCCAATTATGGGTCGAAACAATCCTGTATGGTAAAATTGGCGATCCGACATAGAAGAGAGATTAGATAGATTTCAGAGTTGTAACCCTAGATTGCTCTTGTTTCTCGAGGTTGAGAGCAAGAAAATTCATCATTATTGCTTGATTTGAAATCTTAGTGCAGAATTTTGCACCTTTTTTTTTTGGAGAAAATGATGGTCGAAAGACAATAGAAAGGGCGATTAGTCTGTGGTAGGATTGGGAAGAAGAACCTCCAACTGTTTGTTTGGATAGACATGGTGCATGAACTTGTAATATGGAAAATTTGAAATTTCTATTGGTTTGTGGGGAACCATGAGCATTTCATATCTGGGCCAGAGATTTTAGAGGCCCAGTCAGTTATTTCTCTTCATGGTTTTACTGTTGAACTAATATGTTGTTGATTATGTGTGGTAGACAACATGCAACACATTTTATTGATTTGTCATATTAATTATTGCACAAATATATGGTTACAAAAGCTTCTAATCCTTGTCGATAATTATCAACAGTAAATACCAAATGTTGAATAGAATTAAATGATCTGAGTCTAGTGTATTATGTACTAGCTAAATACAATTATAAATAATATTGAATATATTGATGCATTATACGTGATCACATTCCAAGAAATCATATTTTGTTCCTGAAAAGTGTATTTCATTCCAACCTAATCGTTCCGACTTCTACTTATTCCTCGTTCTGTAGGGGACAGTGCATCCTGTTCCAGTTTCTGTTTCTCATACCATATCATTGCCATTCCCTGGTAACCCTGGTCCTGATAAGTTTTATATGCTTCTCTTTTCTTTTTAATGAGTAGTCATTATTTGGGACTTTGTAGGCGTGGAGTCAGATCACACAATCCACCTAGTTCGAGCTTCACCTCCAATGAGCTCACCTAACACCACAACCACAGGCAACCAGGGAGCAGCAACACAAGCACCTAATAGTGGATCTTCACCAGCTCCTGGCATGGGGGGCTTCCTCTTTCCTGGACTTGGTCTAAACAATTTAGGCTCAAACAACTCTGGCCTCTTTGGCGGCCTACCCGACCTTGACATGATGCAGCAGCAGCTGAGTCAAAACCCTGGTATCATGCGTGATATCATGAACACCCCCGCCATACAATCACTAATGAACAATCCTGATTTAATGCGCAATATCATCATGAACAACCCTCAAATGCGCGACATTATTGACCGCAATCCTGACCTGGCCCACATTTTAAATGACCCCAGTATACTTCGTCAGACTCTGGAAGCTGCACGAAACCCAGAGCTGATGAGAGAAATGATGCGGAACACTGATCGGGCCATGAGTAACATTGAGTCATCCCCTGAAGGTTTTAACATGCTAAGGAGGATGTATGAGACAGTTCAGGAGCCATTTTTGAATGCCACCACCATGGGTGGAGAGGCAGATACTGGTTCTAACCCATTTGCGGCGCTTTTCGGTAACCAAGCTGGAAACCGTGCAGGGACAAATCAGGCATCTAACACTGCAAGTACGGGTTCTGATCCTGCTAATCCTTCTCCTGCCCCTAATACCAATCCACTTCCCAATCCTTGGAGCACGAATAGTAAGTTTGTATTATCTGAAATATATTTTTTCCTTTTCAACTGTAAGTTTGAGTATGAGCAAGGCATCTTTTGTAAACCTAGATATGCTAGTCAAAAGAGGAACTTTGTCATAGAATATAGGTAGAGAATGCAAAGTATACATAAGAGAAAAAGGGAAGATGCTTCAAGAGAAGTTTGGTGACAAACTGACCAAATGTATTTAACTGAAGGATGAGTGGTCAAATTGTTTACCTATTCTCATTTCCGAATTGATCTTGTTTTGGTGCACCAGTTCTCATTTTTGAACTGATATCTTATATTGGTGAAACACTATAAAATTTTGCCTACAGTTCATACTCCAGGTTCATTTGAGTTTCTTTTTCTTTTTTGGTATTCCCCTGATTCACCTGAATGTTGAGTTTTTGGTTAGTAGTCATTGCTTGGTTGCTTGACCTGACTTAGTCACTAAAATGGTTACTCTACTAGCCTGATATTTGACCATTCAGATCATTTACAAGCTTGGTATCCTGGTATGATTATTGATGGTTTATACTTTGTTTGGATGTTATAAATTTGCATATATAGCTGCTGGAGCAGCACAGGCAGGTACGAGGTCAGCTCCAGGGAGTGAAACTCGGGCCCCGCCAGCTGGTGGATTAGGTGGGGCCAGCATGCCTGATTTGACAAGTTTGCTTGGTGGTGGCATGCCTGATCCCTCACATTTCAATCAAATCTTGCAAAATCCGGCCATGATGCAGCTGATGCAAAACTTGATGTCTGATCCTCAGACTTTCAATCAGGTAAACTTTTTGCATTTGTGTTTTGCTTTTTTAAGCATTGACGATGACAACAATGGATACACCAAAAAATCTCCATGGAAGAAGATAGTTCAGAATTAGCATTTCAGCCAGCACATCCGAGTTGGTTTCAGCTGGTTTCTACCATTGGTTGGCGTTATGCTTTAATGTGTTTAAGCCTTGATTGAGCTCATAAATCCCTCAATTAAGCAATAAGCTACAGAGGGCAATAAAAAATTATGCAGGACAAACTAAATTGGGAATAAGTGGTTTGCAAGTGTTACGCATTTCTGGTACTTTCACTCTCTCTTTACAGAACTACTGCTCTCATGAGCAAATTAGATTTAATATAGGAAGGTTTTTTATTAACAAATAAAAAAAAACAGTAGATTTGCTAGTTGTCCTTGTGATTCAATACTTGTGCTAACTGCTTTTTACTTATTTTGCTAGTTGCTTGGCTTCAACCCCACTTTACGTAGCTTGTTGGATTCAAACCCTCAATTAAGGCAGATGATTCAGAATCCTGACTTCATTCGCCAGCTAATGTCTCCTGAAACCATGCAGGCATGTTTGTGTATTACGTACCTTTTGCAAATAATGCCCAAAATTTCTTATAAATTATTTATAACTGACATGTACTTTGTAGTAAAAAACAGGCTGATTGAATAATTAAGAAAAGTTGTTCTGACGTTTAATAAGTAAGAAACGATGCTTGAACAATTTAGATTGGTCCATCAAGTTAGGACTGTACATTCAAATCTGGTATTTGCTTGATATAGTTCAATTTGCGTTCACTCCAAGATTAAAAGGAAAGTGCTTGTGTAACGGAGTAGCAGTTGTCAATACTCTACTCTTGACTGTATGTGTCGTTTGCATATAGCCCCAAAAATGTTGAGTGTTAGATACACTACTCTTGACTATAAAGTGTTATTTGTTTGTAGTTCTCAAAATGCTGGGTGTTAGATGCAAATATGAGAAAATGCGGGGTGTCATTGCGAGTAGGACAAGCTATGGGTCTAATTTTAAATAGCCTACATTTTTGCACCCTGATCTGTATTTAATGCTTATTGAAATCTTTTCTTTCAGCAAATACTGAGCTTGCAACAGTCTCTACAAGGGCTTGCACAGTTAGGCCGGCAGCAACCAGGCCAGTGAGTACCGTTTCCTATACAATTTCTTTGTAATTAAAGATCAGAATAATTATATTTTGATGAGCAATCTTATCATTGTTGTTACAATTTATCTTCCAGGGAACAAAACCAGACTGGCAGTGGCACGGGTACACATTTTTAGTCCTATAAGTTCTTACTCCAATAATGTAGAAATATATGCACATGGTTTTGTTTGCCCATGCTTACCTTGTTCTATTGCTATTCCAAAGATTGATAAAACAGTTAAATCATAAGTTTTGCTTCTGCTGGTCAAGAGGCCACTTAGGAAGTTCTGAACCAGTCTTTTCTTTTTCATTGTACATGAGGGTAGATCTGTATGGATACATATAGTTTCAACCATCTAGAGTTGGTACAAGGTGTAATTATAATATTATTAGCATGTTAAATTGGGGTACCAAAACAAGCCTAGTGAGAGAGAATTTCTTGAGCAGAGTACACGTACTAGCTTTGTCTAAGCCCTATGATCAATTAAACAATTACCATATTGGTATAATACAAAATGTCCTGCATTGCCTGTTGTCTCCATATTTGCATTTTTGTTGACAATTGGATTGGCTTTACATATGTAATAGTCTTGTAGATTATATTGACAATTTATAAGCAAGAAGTTATCTTACTTTGAAGTATTTTTCTAATGCATAAATTTGTTGTCGAAAAAAAAAATATATATATATATATATTCCCAGGAGCTGGACTTGGAAGCAATGCTAATCTAGAGCTTTTGAGGAACCTCTTTGGTGGACTTGGTGCAGGTGGTTTTGGTGCTCCAGCTACTCAATCTAATGGTGAGTGTTTTCCAATCCTTCTCCCTCCCTCCTCATAATCTGCACCATATCAGCAGAGATTGATCAGTTAGTACCTGAGGGGGTCCAGTTTATACTAGAGTACACATGAGACACTAAGGCTAACTGGGGTTGAGATTGATGAAAATTGAAGCCTCATCTTAAGTTTGTGCACTGGTTTTTCATTGGAAGAACTGTTACTCTCTATTTCTTTGGTGGAAAGGACCACCCTTCTCCTTTTTAAATGTCTACAAAACCAATTTGCTATGAGTTCTTTTGGAGCTTAACTGCTCAATCGATAGGTTAATTGGTTAAAATTTGAGAATAAGCCCTAGTGTGAGGAGCTGGCATTTATACTTGATGCTGAGAACCCTGATAATTAGGTTTATGTGTTTTTTTTACCCTTATTTTTCAGTGCCCCCAGAAGAATTGTACGCAACTCAGCTTACACAGCTGCAGGAAATGGGTTTCATAGACACGCAGGAGAATATTCGTGCATTGATAGCCACCTCTGGAAACGTACATGCTGCAGTTGAAAGACTTCTGGGTAATTTCGGTCTGTAGGTATCGTAGTTTCTTGATACATTACATATATGGGTACTGGATGTGTTGATTACCCTTGTTATTGTATCGTTTGATCCGTGCTACCTTTTTTTTTTCTGAAATAGCTCATGAGATTTAATGACAAGAAGATTAATGGTCCTTTGTGTTTTAAGATGGAAAATAAATAGAGGGTTCGTTGGTTGATTCAAGGACATTGAAGTCGGCTTTCTGTTTTAGATTATATTTGTATTTTTCTACTTTGGATCGTTGTACATACATATATTTAAAGCCTTTTATCTTTTGTTTTCTGTATAAGTGTGAATCTCTGCTTTTATGCTAAATTCAGAAATTTCTGAGCCATATTGTTGTCTTTATTCAGTAAATCCAAAACTTTGTTTAATTTGAATCGGTGGGTGTCAGAAAGCAATCACAATCAGCTCCCTGCTTATATTCGGTGACAAGATTCTAAGGTTCTAAAAATTCGCTAACGTGCCATCAATTCAATCTGACCATTTAAATGTTCGTACTTAACTAGTAAGTTATCGTAGAATGTTTGTTTATCCATTTCAGTTTAAGGATAAATTCTTGAATATTTAAGGCTCCAAAATGCATTAGGTTATTCCATAATATATATTTGACTATTATACGAGAGTAATTGTTTGAATCAAAATGAGTACTCGTTATTTTGTACTTGTAAATGTTTGGAACTACTTATAATAAGTGCTTGACACTTGGATATTTTGAACTTCTAAACTTATTGGATAATGCACACGGCACACTAGATCACTGGACAAAGCTAGAACTAGTATATATGCCTATATATTTTGTGGTAAAAAAACAGTTATATGTTGCTCGTTGAAATTTATCTAACTGGTCATTTCTCTATAATTCAATTTTTTTTCACTTTAATATGCAGTCTAAGTGTTTTACTTCGGACTCCAGATATTTGTTTCATCATAAAATTAGCAATGAGAGACAATAATCATCCCACTTAGAATTTTGAGAATATAAAAAGGGACGTCCATATCAGAGAATACAAAAGGTGGGACGCGGTGATGTACTCGTAACAAAAAAGTGAATTGATCTTTGGATGAGCTTTTTTCCAGGATTTGCACTTTTCAGGTCTTGAATTTAGTTGGATATGAGGCCCAACGAGAAAAGAGCATTGATCTTTTACTACATAATATAATATATGAATAAATAAATTATAAAAAAAAATTAGATTTATTTTACACGAATTATATTACAATCGGAGGGATAATATACTGTATTGTACGTATGGTGCAGCGTAGCAGAAGACGTGAATTCGCAAGAAAACACGCTCCTTTTACTGTTGAAATAGAAGAATATTGTGACAGAAGAAAAAAATACAGAAACCTATCAAGCCTATGAACACCACAAAGAACCCCAAGACAAATTATCAACTCTTTTCCTTCTGGTAATTAATTAATTAATTATCGACTCATTTTGGTGGTTCCGATGCAACTCCTTGAGATATGATGGGGATTACCACAGAAAACATTTACATGTTCTTTTCCTTTCTTTTTTTGTTCCCTTTTTCTGACTTTAAAAGCCCGTAGGCGACACGCGACCGATTTGTACCTGTTCTATCGTGTGGGGCCCACACAGCCCATGGTATTATCTCGTTCCCGTCCCTTGGTATCCACAATTTATCAAGTTACAATCTCGTTACCTCGTTTTTTTCCTTTCCCTTTTTACCCCTTCTTTTTGGGGCCAAAGTTGTCTGACACGTATCCGAATATGAATACGGACACGTGGAGGTATGCACCTGGGACACGCCAGCAGTGTCCCATGGTTCTAATATCCGTTATAGAAATTTCTCAAAAGGATTTGTTATAGAAACGCCCAAATATAGAAAGATAAGAGATCAGGTTGCCATCTCTAGAGTCTGATGTCAGTCAAAATTTTTAAGGTCGTAGATTTTGGGAACAAAGAAAAAGAAGAAGAGAAGATCAGGTTGCCACATCCGATTTTTGAAGAATTAAAGCTCTTCAGAAAAAAAGAAGAAAAAAAAAATCACAAGTAGCCATCATCACGCTAACTATTGAAGTTCTGATATTTAATTTAATATTGTACAAGTCAGAAAGGGTCTCAGTTATAAAATATTAATATACTCTGGTAGTGGTAGCACTGATTTCTGTTTTTATACTTCTAGTGTGCCAATTGATGTTAGTTGTATTAAATAATTAAGAACCAATAATTGCATTTAGATCCAAGTTCAGCTTCAAATTACGGAACAAAAAGATAAAAAAAAAATAGGAATGCAAATTCTTAACATGGCCGAAATATTTTGCTATTTATTTATCATACAATTTCAATTTCTGATTAGATTTGTACTCACAAGCTCGAATATTTTAGAGCTAAATCACTAAATAATTTGTTTGGTACCGCTATATTCAAAGTTGAAAGAATCATAATTCTAAAAATATTTAAAAAAAAGGAAATACTAAAATTAACAAAATATCTTTATTTCAAAAAATGAAATAAAAACCCCAAACTTGTAGAAGTCCACACTATTCTCTATTTATTTGCGCCACAAAAAATGAAGCATTTATGGAGCTTGTTTTGTGTACAGTCTACACTTTCAAATGTGAAAGGAATCTCAGAAATCCATATTCCCTTCTTCTTCGTTCCCACAGGCCACGGTGTGTTGTCCTCTCACGCAAATTAAGACAATTTCTGGAATTTTCCCTCATTTATCATCAAATTACAACCAATTTTTTCTGGACAGTTTCAGAATTGAAGGTCTGTGGATAAGAATTGCTAACCGTCTTGTAACAAAATGATATCAAAAGGCTAAGAAGAAGTGAAAAAAGCGTTGCGCAATGTTCATATAAACTTGCTTCACAGTATTTAATGCGGACCATAGTCTGTAACAGCAGTGGGTCCCATTTCCAATTCCGGAACTTGGTTGGATCGCAATTGTTGCTTGTGAAACGGTTCCAGCCAGCGAGTAATTATTACCCCAATTGAGTATTGACCTACAATTCCCATCCTGATATCTCGGCCGTACGACATCACGGATGAAACAATAGAAAATAAACAGCACATAGCGTATAATATATCTAGCCGTTGATCGAGCATTTGCACGAATCTTAAAGCAGTGACAAAAATCAACTTTTTATTATAAATTCTCCGTCTCCCACACAAAAAGCGCGAGAAGTCGCGGAGGTGGTATTGGCGAGGAGAGAGAGAGAGAGAGAGAGAGAGAGAGCCAGGGTTAGAGGGCTTGGGAAGCTATCGCCAAGCCTTTCAAAGAAACGAGAAGCATAGTCAAGAGGAAGAAGAACTGAAATTCGCCATGGATCCGTACAAGGTATACATCATCTGTTCTGTGCTTAATGCTTCGTTCTTCATTGTTTAATTAATCGGAGGTATAATAGCTGCATTGTTTTTGAGGATCGGAGGAGGAGTTTGTATTGTGAATTTGCGATCGCGTTGGTTGGCAATTGCGTGTAGACATCGAGGGTGTTATGAATGATCGTTGATTGAGAATTTGTGTATTATAATAATTACTAGTCCGAATCATAGTTTAAACTAGTTTTGTTTGATTTTCTATTTGGAGACGTAGGTGTTTCGAGTTCTTCTAGCATTATCTGCCCATTTCATTTCAATATTCCAATCGAGCTTTTCAAATAGCTGATTTGATTAAGTCTGGTGTATGTAGTATAATTCCGAATTTGTACAAGTAATTGCTTCTGGTTCTTAACCTCTGTAGGCAAATAAGAACTCTGGGTAATTTAATACTAATAGTTGGTATGGAGCTTTACATGGTAGATGGAATAAAGGATCTGTTTTAATTGAACTTTTTAGTTGTCTAAGGCGAGAGGAAAATTATAATCACAATTAGGACCAAGGATAATATATTTGTCATTTCAGAGGAAAAGTAACATATTCAAGGAACAATTGAATGTTGAGTAGAAGAGAAGAAATTGTTTTTTTTTTTTTTGCCTTTTTCACATTTGAACTGTAAGAAGAGTCAAATTGATTGTGGCCTTGATGAGGAGAGAAAAGGTGATAGATTGAAAATTAATTCTATTAAATCTATTACCTTTAGATTATTTTAGCACTCATTGTAATAATTATTATGGAGGTGCGAATTTTATTAGTGAAAATGCCTGAAAGAGACTAGAATATCGAAATATTTACTACATGTGATAGTAGATAAACTTTATACCAGGTAGTTATGCAAATAGTGCTTGTTGGAGGACATGTAAGCAACTCATGGTGTACAATGATTGAGTGATTGAAGTCTGATACAGCACAGTTTTTAGTTGTGGAGGGGCAGGAATTTTGCTCAGTTGGGACTGTTAGGCTGTTTATACGTGTTTGTTGAAACGATCAATCTAAAAGTTTTCACGTCCACAATCAACTAAATTCCATGTCAATAAGCAAGTTTTGAATCTGTTTAGCTCTTGATGATCACTTGATGCCATGCAAAAGTGGCTCTGCGACTTTTCTAGATTGTAAATCTACTATCATTGCTGGTTGTCTTGTAAACTGAGCTCTGACATGTTGTTGTCTATTATGATAATCAATTTTATTAATGGGCTAATGTTTATGTGCAGTACCGTCCAGCGAGTGCCTTCAACTCCCCTTTCTGGACCACCAACTCTGGTGCTCCTGTCTGGAACAACAATGCTTCTCTTACTGTCGGCTCCCGAGGTGATTTTCCTTTTACCCCTTACATGATTTACTTGGTGCTTATCACTTCTTCTATATCTTATTGCTTGTGTGTTAATACTTCCAACTTATTTGGATTATAACATTGTATGGTTCCTATCCAAATTTTCTATTTTCAAATTGGTCATGGTGTTCCTCCAACTTCATTTATGTACTTAAATTTAGATTCTGTCTGATACCAATGCAACCCAAGAATAACAATAGAGCATTCTCATGAACTGCTTCTGTACCATCCCTTAGTCATTATTGGGTGACGAACTAATTGATATAAATTGTGAGTACCTCTACTCAGCAGTTGACTTAGAATCCTCTCAGCGTGGTCTTTATGTGATAGAGCCCTTTAACTTATCCTTTCTGATAAGATTGTTTCTATATCTGCATTCTTTTTTATTATTAAAAGGTCCAATTCTACTCGAGGACTACCACCTGGTCGAAAAGCTTGCTCAATTTGACCGTGAGCGCATCCCTGAGCGTGTCGTCCATGCTAGGGGTGCCAGTGCCAAGGGCTTCTTTGAGGTCACGCATGACATCTCTCACCTCACCTGTGCTGATTTCCTTCGTGCACCTGGTGTACAGACCCCAGTGATTGTGCGTTTCTCCACTGTCATTCATGAGCGTGGCAGCCCAGAAACTTTGAGGGACCCACGTGGCTTTGCTGTAAAATTCTACACAAGAGAGGTGTGTCCGGATTTCTTTTTTTTTTCTGTAGATACTTATTCGAGAATGAGTGGAACTTAATTGTAATTTTATGATTATAAAAAAATTTGTGCAGACTTAGCTTGATAGATGTTGAACTTTAAAATCACCTTTTGTGGTTAAGATTAATTTTTTGTTCGGTATTGTTGTGAAAATCCAGTCTATGAATCATCGGGTTATATGATGATTTTAAACACTGAGTTGTATACCAGCCGGAATTAATTACCAAAAATCGCAATTGGTAATACTTGGTTTAGTGATCTTCTTTTGAGACTGTAAATTTAGTGATCTCCAGACATCCAAAAATCTAAGCCAGTATTCAAAAGCCTGAAGCTATGCATTCTCATCCGGAATCTAAGTATGTTGAGTAAGGGGAGGATTTCAATAAATTTTTTGACGAAAACCTCTCATTTTTATTAATACCTACCCTTTCTTGCAATGCAGGGCAACTTTGACCTTGTTGGCAACAACTTCCCAGTATTTTTCGTTCGTGATGGCATGAAATTCCCCGACATGGTGCACGCACTAAAGCCAAACCCGAAATCACACATTCAGGAGGACTGGCGCATCCTAGACTTTTTCTCGCACCACCCTGAGAGTCTCCACATGTTCACCTTCCTCTTTGATGATGTCGGGATCCCAGCTGACTATCGCCACATGGATGGCTCTGGCGTCAACACCTACACCCTCATCAGCAAGGAAGGCAAGGCTCACTATGTGAAGTTCCACTGGAGGCCGACCTGTGGCGTCAAGTCATTGTTGGATGAAGATGCTGTTGTTGTTGGTGGTATGTTTTTACTTCTATCCGTCTATGCTAACACTGAATTGTGCAGGGGATATGAGTTGACTCTGTGTTTTCTTAGGCAAATTGGAGTTTAATTCTGTAGTACGGGAAGTGAAAATGGGCAATTAGTTTATAATTTTTTTGCTTACCATTGAGAGTATTCAGAATTGAAGTCACAATAATACGAATTACTTTACTGGATTGCTGCCAATTCAAGGAGACCATGTCAGAGCCAGATTGACTTATCCCTTTTTCTTATTAATAGTCACATCTTTTGCAGCAGAAGCAAAACAATTTAACCATTTTGCACCATCCAATTCACCAGGTACCAACCACAGCCACGCAACCAAGGACCTGTACGACTCCATCGCTGCCGGTAACTACCCTGAGTGGAAGCTCTTCATCCAGACCATTGACCCAGATTACGAGGACAGGTTTGACTTTGATCCGCTTGATGTGACCAAGACCTGGCCTGAGGACATCATCCCTCTCCAACCAGTTGGCCGCATGGTGCTTAACAAAAACATCGACAACTTCTTTGCTGAGAATGAGCAACTTGCATTCTGCCCCTCAATTGTGGTTCCCGGTGTATACTACTCTGATGACAAGCTGTTGCAGACCAGGATTTTCTCATACTCTGACACCCAGAGGCACCGGCTAGGCCCCAATTATCTCATGCTTCCTCCTAATGCGCCCAAGTGTGCACACCACAACAATCACCATGAGGGTTTCATGAACTTCATGCACAGGGACGAGGAGGTAAATTGTTAAGTTTTCATCACACAATTGATTGTCTGCTTCTTTGTTGTTGATTAATGTAGGTCAATTTTAATGGTCTTTCTGATCAACTTTTCTTGATTTCAGGTAAACTACTTCCCCTCGAGGTACGATCCTGTCCGCCATGCTGAGAGATTCCCGATTCCACCACGTGTTTTGACAGGCCGTCGTGAGAAGGTAGAGTTCTTTTCTTTTCATGTGGTGATTTTTTAATGTTCCTAATTCAGTCATGCAGTTGGTTAGACATTGTTCTATTTTTAATAACATGAGTGGATTTCCAACCTTTCCCTCCAATAGAGTTTAGTGCTGGGCAATTTGTTATTTCTTTCTTGCATAATGGGACCTTCATTTAGGTACATTGTGAGTGTATATGTCAATCTGACACAGCAAATTATGCAGTACTGTTTAAAGATTAAGAAAATCAATCTATTCTTTTATAAGATTGCTATCATGTTAGTATACTATAAGGAATTTCAACTTCTCCTGAAATGCAGGTCATGATTGAAAAGGAGAACAACTTCAAGCAGCCTGGGGAGCGTTACCGCTCTTGGGATGCCGCAAGGTTTTTTCCTTATTCTTGACATTGAAATTCATTGGAAAGTTCTACAATTTTCTTTTCTCAACTTAGCCACTGTTTCCTTGTTTTGTTATAAAATGGTCGGTCGTTTTGACAGGCAGGAGAGGTTCATCAAGAGATGGATAGCATCCTTGTCTGATCCCCGAGTTACCCATGAAATTCGAGCCGTTTGGGTCTCCTACTGGTCTAAGGTTTGTATTTGTCTATATTCTTTTCCTCTCTTTTTGATCATCGTCGCTGCAATTATGTTGTAATCACATATTGGGTCGTAGAAGATTCTAAGCAGATCAGAAAACATATGTATGGTTACTTGAATTGAACACTCGATAAATAAGTCATAGACTCATAGTTGTAACCAAAGATCACACCTTACTGAATTTCTGTACCATTTAGTCTGAACGACACTAGTACATTATGCACAGCACCGTATTGTACATTGATCATCAAATTATTCCATTGTTGGTCATGATTTAACTTAGCACCTTCTTTTTCTTCTGTTGGTTGTTAAGGTGGCTTTCTATGAGCTCACTTGATGCTTATACATTAAATTTTGAGAGATGGTAACTATTAAAAAAATAAAAAAAATCACAAGAATTGCATCTAGAAGTGGCCCCAATTTGTTGAAGGCTGAGGCAGTATTTACCTGTGTAAATAGATCTTGGTACCAACGAGGATTTCCTTGTATAGTTTTGAAGTTAATAGCTGATATAAACATCCTTTGTCTATCTAATGCAGGCCGACAAGTCATTGGGACAAAAGCTCGCAACACGTCTCAATGTGAAGCCAAGCATGTGAGGTGCCATTTCATCTGCAGCTGGAGAGAGAGTGTAATTTATTTGCAAGAAACTGGTTGTAATCTCTACTATACCAAACACACCGGAGTTCATTAACTAAATGACGGGACGCCTAATTTATTGATATATAAAGTATTTGGTATAGTGTTGTAATAAAATTATCAACATGCAGACCCTGGATGTTGTTTTGGTGTATAATATTTATTAGTTCCATTAATACAATTATAATACTACATCCATATGTCTGTCCAAAATGTTTATAGTAATAATTGTTTTGATGGGCTGCACTGGTTCATATAAATGCTTTAAATTCAAAATGCAAAAAGTGGTAATGATATACATAATGTAATAATCATACAGGTGGGGTAATTAAAGTATAACAAATCATATATGGCAGAAATTAATGAGCATGGAATGCTCGTGCTAAACTTGCCATCTTGGTATATACTTTGGTTAGAACTTGGAATATAGCATGAAAATGATAGCGGCAGAAAGAGCTGTCAAAGAAATTGTCAAAATGACTTGTTACACAAAAAAAAAATATTAAAATTTCAAAGCTAGCTACCATTGGCTTATATTAAGCTGACTTGCAATGTTTTTAAACATTTGATTGCCATCTTAGAAATGACTAATGGTGATATAATCATTTTTTAGGGTTTATATTTATATATTGGATCCAGCTGTTATGTTGAATCAGATCTTTAATCTAACTGTTTTGCACTAGAAAACTGAAATTACATTCATTTTCTCCCTTTAACAATAAAATCATACTACTGATTCTTTTCTCTTTTTTTTTTTTGGCAACTTTTAGCTAAAATAATCTTTAAAAGAAAACTTGTCAAGGAAACAGGGTGTGACAGCTGAACCAGATCTGCTTCAACAAAAAAAAAAAAAATAGCAAACAAAGCTGTAGATTTCCAACCCTCGTCTTATTGGAGATGAAACCTAAATATAAAATTGCAAGTACTTGTAGCATTCTTTGTCGTATATTAATAAATACTTTGTAGATTTCTTAATTTGTCATGTGATTAGTATGAACTAAAACGCTGACAGATGTTTTTGGCTTATAATAATTCTGCATTGTTGTTCACACTGGATAATTCCAGTTTTTTTTTTCCGTGGAGAATTAATTTGGTTGTAATCAATAATTGAAGTGGTCAAATACGGTCTCTTGTTCACCAAATATTTTTGAAAAATGTTTGGGAGATATCATTGTTGATACCGTCGTCGATATCGATTTTATTATTCATATAAAATGAGTTATTATTCATGTTAATGATTTTATTATGTAATATATTTTATACATTATTTTTATTATTCAATTTAAATATCATTAGTCTAAACAATAACTCATTTAAGTTGAATAACAAAAGTATTATACATAATAAAATCGTTAACATGAATAATAACTCTATTTAATTTGAATAATAAAGTCGGTATGAATTACGATATCAATAACGGTATTGTATATCATCTCCCAATACATTTACCGTATTTTAATGAAGGGTGGGGATTCTTGACAACCTTGATTATATATTTTTAAATAATTTCAAAATAATTTTTAAAAATAAAAAAAATTATGAAAATATTTTTTTAACTTATAGATTGATTGTGTTTCAATTTTCATATAATTTAAGAATCATTTGATATTTCATTAATAATCATTAAATTTAGACCGTCGTATATTTCATGTAATTTTGATCGTCTTTTTATGAAATAACAAATAACACTTGAATTGCATGAAATTTAAAATACAACTAATATATATATATGTTTATAATTATTTTACTATTTTTAAGATTTTTTGAACTTATTTAAAAAAAATATTATCAAAACCATCAAATTATCAATGATCCCTAATAACTTCCCCAAACTCGATATGATATGTACCATGCACTTTAATTCTTTGTCTGGTCAATTAAAAAAAAAAGTTATTTGAGTGGCATCATATAAATTACGAGTTATCGTAGAATTTCGTTTGGGACTCGTCCATCAATAAACATCACACGTTTGTGTTCACAAAATATTCAAAAAATATTGAGCAAAATAGACGAGATTGAAACGAATAAATATAATATTCAGACAAGCATTTATGAAGAGATTTAATACGAGACGCAATTAATTATCACTTGTGAGAGAGAACCTTTTAAGTTACGTTTGAGTGACGAAAATACACGTAATTAAAATAACTTCATCACTACAAACTTCTCTTCTTTGTATTAATATTAAATATTAATGTGCTTCGTTAGTGTATTAATTTGTCCTGTAGTGAAAGTGACAATATGACGCACCCCGTAAAACATGTTAATTAATGCAACCATCTCTTCATCAGGCTAATTGGAGATTAGAAAAGGGAGTTGATATATATATATATAATTATTGATACCATTATCATTATAAGTATTATTATATATATTAAATGAATTGTTATGTATATTAATGATTTTATTATATAAATTTATTTCGTACAGTAATATCATTATTTAACTTATATGAGTTATTATATATATTATTAGTGTTTAAGTTGAATAATAGAAGTAATGTATAAAATAAAATTATTAACATACATAATAATTCATTTAACGTGTATAATAAACATGATATTAATAATGATATATATAATAATAATATCTTCATAATATTTTTTATTAGGAAAACATTTAGCACTGCTATCCACGTAGATCATCACGCCAGAACTTTCTTATATTTATATATTATGGAAGAGTAAATTAGTTTGCTTTTAGTAGCTTAAAACCCTGTTTGCAACACGTATGTGTGGTTGAAATTGAAAACAAGTAACAAAAGAAATTTAACATGCTGTGTTGGATATTTCCACATAAGAGTTTGGTGCAACATTTTCTTTTTTTTTTTTTCTTTTTGGAGTAATTGTGTTAGGTTAATTAGGTCCAATCATTCAACCAATCTTTGCATGATTCCTACATAATTTAATCACAACTTGGCTTATATTATATCCTTTTTAAATAAGCAATAATTAAACGTTGCTTCGCCAAGCCTTGGTTTCCATCTAAGCAAAAATTTGACATCTCTTTCTATTTTGAAGTATTTTTACATGAAAAGGCTATGTGATTGTGAGCAGTTAGGAAATTTTATTTTTATTTGTCCATTGCTATTTTTCAAATGAGAGGAATAGAAAATTGTTCGAGTACGTTATTTTAGGAAAGATGTTTTGCACAGTGATTATTTTTTTTAACGTTTTTATTATTTTTTTTAAAATAAAATTACTCCGACGCAATTAAATTTATTTATAATTTATATTTACTAGCGAGCATTCGCGCTCGGATGCAATGTGTTTGTGTATATTTTTATTTTATATAAATATTTCTAGCGTACATTCAATATTTATGACACATATAATTAAAAAATATTATTCAAATTAAAAGTTAAAATTATAGATATGTTCTTAATTATTTGGATAGCAAAGTTAATTTGAAATTCCTCTAACATCCTATCAAACAATATACAATTTTAATTATAGAGTTTTAATAAATTTACGATGAATGACCAATTAAATTTTAAATCAACTCAAATTTGATACATAATCTAACTAAATAATTATGTACTCATCTACAAATATTTTTTTAATATAAATAATATTTCTCATATATATATATATATATATATATATATATATATACTTAAAATTAAAATAGATGTATTATAAAAAAATTAGATGTACTAAAACCTCAGCGCTCACATATACCTTGTGAACACACATATTGAGGTATGACATGTTCTTAGATGTTTTTTCTAATTCATGTGCTTAGAAACTTACACATTCAAACTTAAAAAAAGAAAGAGAGTACGTAATAAACAGCACACGTGTCGAAGCATGGATGTGACCATGTAAGTTCGGAAAATAGATATATGAGTTGAGATGTGTTTCTGTTTCTTCTTCTTCTTCTTCTTTTTTTTTTTAATTTAACAAAGAATGAACCGAGATGCATGTGTAATGTGTTGTGGTTCGTGCAAAAGCGTTGAGAGCATGTTTTGGATATGGTATTATTCAAAGATTCTGCCAGCTACACAATATATTAATTTTTGCAAAATGTTTGGAAGATATCGTTGTTGTTGGTGATATTATTATCGATACGAATTTTATTATTATTTATATTAAAGATTTTATTATGTAATTTATATGTATAATATTTTATTATTCGACTCAAATGCTGTTAATTTTGAATAATAACTCGCGTAAATTGAACAAAAAAAGTAATATATAAATAATTTATATAATAAAATCTTATATATATATATATATATATGTGTGCGCGCGCGCTCATTTATTTTAGTCCGAAACAAATATAAAGGGAAGGTAACAGTAAGAAAAATGTTATTATGGAATTACTATTCACCAACAACAATTTGTTTGTTGTAGTTGCCTCCAGCAGTGAGACAACTGACAACTGATTCACCGAGTTTGTGATTGAGATAAACGAGAGATAAAATTATTATTTTTTTATAAAAAATAATTTTATTTTCGAATTATTTTTAATTTATTTCGCTCTCAAACGGAGTGTAAAGAATTCATTGATTCCAACATCGGAGCTCTGCTATGTGGTGTGCATTTAGAGCCAATTTTGTCGCTAATAACAGATTTATTGAGGAGGAATTCAATGATCATAACAACATAATATTTCATCTCATCAGTTAATTTAAATCATTCATGAAGTAATTTATAGACATATTAGATTTAATGTTTTTTTTTCTTCTTTTCCTCTCAACATTTTCTTCGTTCTTTAATTCCTTTTCCTTTTCTAGCAAATAGACAAGCATGAACAAACCGGAACGTAGAGAGAGTCGGAGTGCTCCTCGTGCCGGCCTCCTCCTCCGACCCGATGATGGCTCGACGTGCTCTCTCCTATGTTTCAAATTATATATTGTACTCGAATTATGAGTGTTAAATTTTGTTCAATTAATTCCCATATTATGAATTAGTTACAGTACTAACTAACTACTTTGGTTTGATATTAGTTGAAAGCATCTAATGAAGTGAGACACTAAACTATGAATAATAATATTAAAAATTTGATAATTCTAGCATATATTTAATTTTTATGAGAAATATTATTTAAATTAAAAAAATTATTTAAGTTAAAAATTTAAAATTGCAGATGTATTCTAATTATTTAAATAGAATATTTATCAAGTTTAATTCAAACTGAAAGATGTTTCATCTATCATCAACTAATTTTAAATTTTTAATAGTACAACTTAAATGATTTTATAATTAATGATAAATTAAATTTTAAATTAACTCAAATTTAATATATATACTCTATCTAAATATGAGCTATCTGCCGATGCATTCATTGGTTGTGCATTTAATTATTCTCTCATTTATTAACAACAATTATATGTTTGTTATCTTCGTCAAAAGTCGTGACGAAAAGGGATATTATCCGTCCAAATTCACGTTTACACCTACACAAATATGGATAAGCACAATTGTTAAGTATCACAAATTAAATGCACATTTCAACACTTCACAGTCCTTTTAAAAACATATATAAATATGAATTTGAGACTTTCTAGAAACCTAGCTAAATTTTCAATTTGACACATGTTATGCATTTTATAAAGTTGTAATAGCATATGAAAGTTTGTTGTTTTTGTAATTGAGAAAGGAAAAAAAATATGTAATGTTCTAATATAATGCTCTCTATTTTTTTAACTATCATATACAAAAAAAATCACCTAAAAATATTAGAATGTGAGTGTGGGGTTCACTGCAGTGTTAGTGGGAAAAATAATAAAATAATATTGAAATATTATATTGGTGTCCATTGAAAAATTATTTTTATGAAAAATTGGGAATTGTGTAGTCTTTCATATTGATTATTTAAAAAAAAATATTTTTCTTCTTTCACTTTATCTTACTTTATGAACGTGACTTGCTCTTTACAAAGATGTCAAATTCATCATAATCTATATATTATTGAAATATAGCTCAAACTCGTTTCATAAGCATAAATAGTTTACCTTAAATAGTTTATCAAGTGAGAAGCATATGGATTTATTTGTAAAATGTATCTGATTTCTCGAACATATTTCATTTTTTTTTGTTTTCTTTTTCGGGAGAGAGAGAGAGAGAGAGAGAGAGAGAGAGATTTTACAAACAAAAGTACTTAGTCTAGTTTTATTAGATTTAATTACCTTAATGCATGGAGTAAAGGTTCTCATCCGTTATACACTAATTCAATTTTTTTTATGAGAGTTAAATTATTTAAAATATAAATATCCATAAAAAAATTTCATTCAAACTTCAAATTTACAACCTCTTACACAGATAATATTACATTTATCACTAGATCAAAAACTGATTCTTACATTAATTCACTCTTATGGTCCTTTTTATAAATTGTGATATTTGGGGGGTTTGTGGGGGAAAAAACCCCAATAATTTGAACTCTTGATTTATTTATTTTTTTAATCTTTTTCTCATTTTCCACCTCACCAATCTTTCCACGGAATCTCTAAACAAATTCGGAGTGCCTTTGGGAACCACAATCACCACGTGATAGAAAAGTGATCGACTCCGTTTAAGCCTATGACACTGATTCTCGCACGGTTTTCTGTGGCGGGGCACTGTAGTAATTTCTGTAGCGAAGTTTTTCCTGCGGGGTCTACGCCTTATTATTTATTTAATTAGAGAAATTATCCGTATATCCTATATTTTTTTATTTTTTTATCTATATATAATTTTTTTTATTAAATAGATAATTTATTTATGATTATATAAATTTATAAATATTTATAGTTAGTATAGAGAATATATTTTTTTTTCTTTTATTATTAAATGTAAATATTTTCTAAAAAGATAAATATATTTAAGATACAAATAAAAAATATAATTATGAAATATAATTATCTCTCTTTTATTTATTAAATCTGATAATGGAAATAGAATATTTGCTATTGGAGCTGCTTATTAAAGTTGAGGAATCCTTTTAAAAGATTTAGAAGAATTAAAAAAAGGGAAAATGGTGGGACCCACTGATAATCCAGCGGGCGAATTGAAATATAAACCGGTGGTTTCACATACGTGTCACTCTTTCATTGGCTGTTGTTCTCTTTACTTCATTGGTCATAATATCTGATCTGATGCTATGTTAATTTAGTTGTATTGAGCAAAATCATTAAAAAAAACACACACACACAAGAAAAAGAAGCCACGTAACCCACAAACTTCAATGTTGTCTACATCAAAATCTGTAAAGGTTGAAACTTTATTTTGATTAGGAAATTTAAAATTTATTTTTTATAAGAAATTCGAAACATCTAAGATCAAATAAGAAGTTACTTGCAGAAACTGACATCACTCAAATATCGGCATTTTAATAAATGATACCGAGTACCAACTAAAATCTTGTTTCATTTTAAGAACAAGGGCAGTGACGGATTTATCTAGAAGCAAATTCAGATCCGTGTCTGAATTTATATTTTAAAAATAATTTAATAATATAGTAATTTTTTTTAGATCGACAAAATTATAATCTAAAATTTTATTGTGCCTAGACTTAATTGAAAATTTGAACTAATTATATGTCTAACTATCTGATGTGCTCAAGTTTGCTTAGCATCTTGAATCTGTCCCTGAACAAGAGAGCTAATACACAGATATGATTGTTAATACCGTTGTTGATATGAGATTTATTATACATATTAAATGAATTATTATACATATTGATGATTTTATTATGTAAATTCATTTTGTGTAGCATTATCATTATTTAACTTAAATGAGTTATTATGCATATTAGTGGTTTTTTAGTTAAATAATAAAAGTACCGTATAAAATAAAGTCGTTGATTGATAAGCCAAAAATGATAGCGTATTTTAAAGGGTTTTATGATAAATTTGAACCAAATTAATTAGAATTTTAGTTTAAAAATTAAAAATAAGACTCGAGTATTGCCAAAGTTTATTAGTTTTTAAATTTAGGAAAATTGAGGAGTGTTAGACTATTTTGAGAGCCTAAAAGCCAAAAGTTTGAAGTACAAACCGCACAAACGGCATGCTTATGCCCTAGGTAGCACTGCCACGACCCGCAACAGTAGCACTGCCAGCCGTAGTAAGACTCCACGACGCACACCACCGATCAAGTGGCTGCGACCCAAGGCAAAAGTGTTGCCAACAGCAGTGCTCAGAGTTAAAACAAAGATAAATGCTCTTTATATCACTGTTGCGGCCCGTAACACATGAGGAGGTTGCGGTAGTTAGACGGTTTGTGCCAAATTTAGACAGACAGGCTTAACATGATCATGCACGCCTCCAACTGATTCCCCACTACTCCACTCAACCTCTACTCTGTTAGTATAGATTTAGATTGACTTTAAATAGTTAGGTTATGCTAGATTTTAGGGTATCAAAGTAGAAGTGTGAAGTGGAGAAGAATCAAGCCATCCGAGATAGAATTGAGGTGCTCTGCTTGCAAATTGAAAGCTAGAATTTTAAGGATTTTGTCTTTTTCTTTCAACTTGTATTTTATTTTATTATATTTTGGATAAGCTAGAATTTTATTTTTCTAGAGTTAGACTTTATATTTAATTAATATTTTATTCCCAATTATTATCTTTTCTTATTATTATTTTTATTTATTTTGTGCATGATTGATTTTCTATTTCTATACTTGTTATTATAGTTGGAATTGTTATAATTATTTAGGTAAACGTCACATCGAGATAATTACAACATAAAAAAATTAGGAATAATAAATATTTGAATCTTAGGTTTTAATATTTGAATAACACAAGAAAAATTTAGGGTTTAAATCATAGATCGAGAGATGAAGTGTCTAGGGGAACCCCAAAATCGTACTTAGGTATTTAGATGATAGATCGAGAGATGAAATCTAATTATTTAGGTTAAGTTTTGGCTAGTCATAGAATTTATTATAATTAGTTTAGGATAATATGACCATGAGATTGAGTATTTGAATAAATCAATTTATATATTAAGTCATGAAAATAAATAATGCTACTTTAGGACTATAAACTCTCAAAATAATAAGAAAGATAATAACCGTAAAGAGATTCATTAATTAGATATTGTATTGTGGTAAGTCGAACCCTTAGAAAATTCTAATTCATAACTTTTACTTAGATCTGTCTTAATTTAATTATAATTAAATTTAGTTTACTTTCTTACTTTAAGTCCTCCAAAACTATTTAAATTTAACTTAGATAATTGAAGAGGTTAGGATTAATACTTAAAACCTCATCCCTGTTAATTCGACATCCCTCTTTACTATTTTGTAAGGTTATACGTTTGCAACCGAATTTAGTATAAATTAAGATATTTTAATTAAAATTCTATCATTAATATATAATAACTCATTTAATATATATAATAAAATATATATTCATGATGATCAATGATAATATTTTCATAATATTTTTCTAAGAACAAATCCATAGGATAGGAAGTGAAATAAGATCATAAACAAATTAAAATTTGCCTATACTTTATCAAATAAAATACTTTTACAATTAAAATTTGCCTATACTTTTTCATCCCAACTGACAAAAATGCATTATACAAGATGTTAAATTCAACAACACATAATATTCAATCTCAAATCAAATAAACCTTATTAGAATTATTTGCACCCCAGTCCTCTCTTTTTAGTAAAATGCTAATAACTGATATATCGCTGGCTTGCAACTGCGTCGAGCCCTCTATTTTTTTCTCAATCATGATTGTACTTGTGTGTAATTAATGAGGTAACATTTTTTTTATGCCTTTGGAATCAACACGTACTCTAAACAATATGTATATATATATTTTTGTTGTTCCGTTCAAATTGTAACCTTTTGGTAGAATTCTAAAAACAAACTTATTCGGAGCCTTATGTAAGTTAAAATATTAGGTGATGCACAACAAATATTAAGACATACAAAGTAAATTTTCTCAAGTCACTCAGAGTTATTTTAGTTATTGGTTAGTATTATGTATGTATAATTCTAGGAAGTTACATATTAATTAAGCCGTACAAAATGAATTTAGGTAATATTTCTCTTGGAATTTACCTTGGATTTTATTTAGTACTCTTCTTATAAATTTTAGATTTTACCTTATTAGTGTGTAGCTTAGTGAAGCTATGTTTTTATGGGATTTTAAATTGTTATTGTTATTAATATTGTTAGAGGAGAATTTCAATATTTTCATTTTTTATGTCTTTAACTTTAAAGTTTTAATAACTCAAATTTTAAAACTAAAATATCAAAATAAAACCACTAAATGTGATTTATATCACTTTTTTTATACACAAGTAAATATTTCAACATTATTTTATTTGACATCATAAACTTATAAGAAATACACTGATGTAAATAATTTCTGAATTTTGATTTTTTTAATTTATTGATTATACAAAATAAAAGTTAAAAAACTCAATAAATTTTTATGTGCATTAATATATATATATATATATATCATATCTAATTATTTTATTTTAAAATTTTAGTTTTAAATTTTTTTATCATTAGAAAACTAAACAAATAAAAACACTACAAAAGAAAAACAAAATAAAAATATTTGAACCCTCATTTCATTAATATTACTATTATTATTACGCTTAAGAAAATATTTACCTAACAGCACCGAATGAAATTGACTCGCTACACCAATCCCCATTCCTCAATCACATTCAATGTCTTCGTTAGTTGAGCTGACGTCAGATTGGCAACTTGTATCTCGGATAACCTTTTTTGTATTCCCTCTTAATGCGACTTTAATGCCCCATTAGACCATTAAACCATTACATGTAAAAAATTCAAGCGAGGAATAGTAAAAAAGTTAAAAAAGGTTCACCGACTAAGATCCCAGAGTAAAAGAATCTTGCGCCGTGTGTATGGAATCAAACGAAAGGAAAAAAGAAAACAGAATCTTTTGCATATCCCCTTCTTTATTATGTGGTACAAGACATAAATGATAAACCAAGTAACTAACTAACAACGCTCTCATCTCTGTTCACACTTTACACTTTACCCCTCGGAAAATAAAGAATATTTTACACACCCTTTAGTGGCCCCTTAAATTCCAGTTTTGTACAATCTTTCACATTCTCAACACAAATACAATTAATTTAAATAATAAAAAATATAGATAGCGGATAACCTAACATTAATAAAACAAAACAACCATTAAGCTACAAAATAAAGTCAATAAACTGAATGATAAACTAATTAATTTGAAATATAAATATATTTTGAATCACAAAAAATACATCAATCGAATTGATATCAATAATGAATCTAATTTCATACTCGATTGATACTACATGTCAAATATCTCTAAACTTTTTTTTCTATAGATATAGGATATTTGTTCCAAATTGATATCTTTCAATTATTTAAAATAAGCAAAATAAAAAAATAATACTGACAAGTGTTGAGTGAAATGAATTTTTTTCTCATTCATCTAAATCAAGAAAAAGAACTGCACTATTGGTCATTTGCAAGACATCAATTAATAAAGATTTGAAAAAAAAACAACATTATTTACAAATAATATATCAATTAATTTGAATAATAAAGGAAATAACTTAGATAATAAAAAGCAAATCAATAAATTTGAACATTAAAAGCCAATAAACAAAAATTGATATTGTTAAACTCGGACAGATATAAAATTGCTACATGGATTGTTTATAGGGTATCTGATAACAATAATGTAAGAAAGGAACAAAATTAATATTATTAAATGAAATAAAAAATAAATAATTAATTTGAATAAGAAGTTGCATAATAAATCGATTAACTTAAATAATAAAGAAAACAATCTAATTAAAGGGATGTGATCCACATAAAATTTTTCTACTACTCAAATTCAAATATCTGGTGTGGCACACACATCGGCAGAAGAACCTAAACCAAATTGTTATAAATCATTAACAGAGAGTTGAAAAAGATTTTCAATTAATTAGTTAGAAAGACCAAACGAACCCATTTTAATAGCATTTCAAGATTTAGTTTATTAGAAAAATGTATGCAAATAAAAAAGAATGACTATTTCTTATGTTTTTCAATAAAAACAGAGAAGTATTTCTCGTATTTGACCTCAAGGGCTCCTGGTTTTGTGTTGCTTTGGTCACAAACCTGGGGGGACTTTAGAGGGTCAAAATGGGAAAGTCAGAATTTTTATTTAGCTAAGAGAGATTCCCTCAAAATTTTGATCAGGAACCAAGATGGAAAGAGAATGATAACTGGGGGCCAGAGACAGAGAGAACGACAGAGACAGAGACAGAGACAGAGACAGAGACGGAGAACGAGCGAGAGAGAGAGAGAGAGAGGCGGTGAGGCGCATCACACCAGGAAGAAGATCGAAAGGGAAAGGAACTCAAGCTCACTGTTCCATTGAAATTTGAAACCTGTTTCAATGAAACTGTTGCGTGGGGGTTTGAGCATACTGATTCTCCAGTGATTTCTCTCTCAAACTAGCCTTTGAAGAGAGAAAAATCTTTGTTCTGAACTGAAATTCTTCTTAGAAAGGTGAATTCATCCTTTATTATTTATTTATTTATTTATTTATTTTCGATTTATTTTTTGTTTGTACGGTGGGGTCTCTTGCTGTTTGTGCGGTGCTCGTTTACATGAATTGGTGGTGGCGGTTCTTTTGTGTTACTTTCTCTTTGTTGCCATTTTCCCTCTTCCTTTCTCTTCTTCCTTTTTGTTGCGTTCCTCCTCCCCTTGATTTTGATGTATCTACCGCTCAGAAAGAGAAAATAGTTGGATCCTTTTGGGGGGTTTTACATGGTGCACACTCTGTTGTTAGTGGTTCCTCTGACAGAAAAGCTGTGATTCAAATTCTATTGTCTCTCATGTTCAACAAGACTTGACATTCGTTTCCTTTTTGTCTCCCCTTCCATATACTGTCTGATTCTAATTCATGATTGTAACTTTTTTCATGATACTTTTGTTTCTGTTTCAGCTCTATTTTTTATAATGGAATGAATTGGCACCAGGATATTTATCCCTCAATGGAGAGCAGTTCGAGTGGGAGCGCAGGTACCGGTACCTCTCCATTTTCGATTAGTATACTGGCTGATATACCAGAAATCATGCCGGATTTTGACCCGTTGGATGAACTCATGTCTGGTTTTGATGGCCTAGACCCAAACTCATTTCCGCTTCCGAGCCTCTCTCCTGCCATTGAATTCCTTGATGACACTAAAAACAATCTCCATGAACAACCCAAAACCCCAACCCAATTAGCCTTTCCATGCCCGAGAGCTCAAATGTCAGGCCCGGTCACTACCATAAGAGATCGTCTGTCGTATGCTCTGAAATATATAATGGAATCACAGCCAGGCGACGAACTCCTGGTGCAAATTTGGGTGCCGACAACAATTGGTGACCAAAAAGTGCTCACAACTATTGGCCAGCCATACACACTTGACTCAAGCTCGTCACGGCTTGTGAAGTACCGTTCAGTTTCAAAGGACTACTATTTCTCAGCAGATGAGGGGTCAGAACAGGCGCTTGGATTACCCGGCCGGGTTTTTGTTGGGCGCATGCCTGAGTGGACCCCAGATGTGAGGTTGTTTAGAGAATTTGAATATCCTAGAGTTGGCCATGCTCGATCATATGATATAAAGGGGTCCGTTGCTCTGCCGATTTTTGCAAGGGGGAATAGGAATTGTTTGGGGGTAATTGAGCTTGTCACAACTGCACGTAAAATTAATTATGGTTCGGAGATTGAGAGCATCTGCAATGCTCTTCAGGTACATGTGATCATTTCTTTTTTATATGGATTTTGTTGTTGATTTTGTATTATATTTGATTTGGGCTATAAGCCCTTTCATTTCATTTAAGAAACTTATGAAATTTAGACTAACTTAGCCAATTACTCGAAAAATTAGCTAACAGTACTTGCAAGTATTCCAACCTTTTTTTGTGGAGGATCTTTATGTTTGTTTTTTAATTCTTTTCTTGTGTGAAATTGACAATTTCTTGTGATTGCATTAGTATAGTTACCAGATTCCTTAGGTTGCAAGCAGAAAGATTTACTGGAGAAATATTTTTTTCTTTTCTTTCTAGGAGAATATTAGTTGTTTGACTGACGTCTAAGAGAAACTTTTGGTACGTTACTTAAGATTATCTCGTAGATTCAAAGCAAGTTATCTGTGTAACATAAAGAGGAAATTTTTATTTCTGGCAAAGCTTTGCTACTTGTTTATTTAATCATATTGAAAGTATTAGCTTTTTCATCTTTTCAGCTGTGTATTTTTCTTTCCAAAATATTTTTATTCAGAGGAGATGGGGTGGGGGCTGGCTGGATTCAAATTTTTAAGTAGCTTTTTAGAATGTCAAGGTTTTTGCATTTGGTCAATAATTGATAGATTTTTTTCTTGGATTTTTTTATTGGAAGATTTTTATTATTGTCCAACCTTATCTTGTAATATTTAATTAATTTGAAAGGGGCTTGTGTTCTTGCTCTCTCTATACTATTCTTTATTAATGATCATATGTTCTTTTGTTAGTACAAAATATTAGTCATTGTGTGACCAGTTGTCTTCCGAGCATAAAGTCTTTTTTGGTTTATTTTAATCTTCAAATTCTAGATGGAGGTTCTTTTCTTAATTTACATACTTACAGTACAAGCTTCCATTATTTATAATTTTACTTTTTTCAATATCATTGTATTATTTTATGCAGGCAGTTGATCTCAGAAGCACTGAAGTTCAAACAGTCCCATGGTTACAGGTATCTTGGTACTGCACTTATTATTCAAAATTTTACCATACTGCCCTGTACTGGTACATTTGGTGCTGTTGCTATACTGCTTAATGCCTAATTTTGTTGCAATAACATTCCAGTGGATGCTCAATTGTGCGGAAAACTGAAAATAGTCAATCTTGCAATTGATTCCCAAATATGCTTCAATTAACCTCATACTGTTCAATCCACCCCAAAATTGAACCTGTATCGTGCATTTCAACTTAAATTAACTGCAATGAACCCTTAAATGTCATGAATCAAGCATAGAATGATCAACTAAAGGAAAAATTAACCAAATAAGTATTTGCTATAATTTCAGGTTTTTTCAATATCATCTTTAATTTCCCTTTTCAGTTAACCGACACCTCTTATCAGTTGGCCTTACCAGATATCCAAACTGTTTTAAGATCAGTTTGTGAAACTCACCACCTCCCCCTTGCTCAAACCTGGATCCCTTGCATGCAACAAGGCAAGTATGGGCCCCGCCACTCAGATGAGAATTACACCTGCTGCATCTCAACTGTTGATTTGGCATTCTATGTTCAAGATGAAGCCTTCCTCCCCTTTCACCAATCATGTTCTGACCACCACCTTTTAAAAGGAGAAGGCGTGGCAGGCCGTGCCTTTCTGTCCAACAAACCATGCTTCTCTCGTGATGTGACCTCCTATAGTAAAATTGAATACCCACTTGCACACTATGCAAAATTATTTAATCTACATGCTGCTGTCGCAGTTCGGCTGAGACACATCTGCACTGGTCAAGTAGATTTTGTGCTTGAGTTTTTCCTACCGGTCGATTGCATGGATCTTGAATTGCAGAGATCAATGCTTAATTCCCTTTCTCTGACAATCCAGCAAGCTTGCCATGGCTTGCGAGGCATCACACAAAAGGAGATGGAAGAAGAGGGTAACTGCGGTAACTATAGTGCCAGTTCTGATTCATTGAGAACAAGTGTAATGGAGGGTCCATTGAAGGATGGACAGGAGGTGTTTAGTGGTATGGCTGGTTGGGATTCATCTGGTTATAATATTAACTTCTCCGAGTTGGCTTTTGGTGGGGATCTGTCGGTAAAAGAGGAAGCGGATTTGGGGATCCAGTTTATAGGCGAGCCTGGATTCTTGAACAGTGATGGGGGGACAGAGAAGAAGCGTACAAAAGCAGAAAAGAGTGTAAGTTTAGAAGAGTTGAGGAAGCATTTTGCAGGAAGTTTGAAAGATGCTGCTAAGAACCTAGGAGGTGTAATTCTTTTATCAATTATCTTGCATTATCTAAATATAGCTCTCTCTATTTCATTTCCAGTTCCTAAATGAGAGGGTAAATGGAGGTTAAAAATGTTACTTTTATTAGGTTGAAATTGAATTAATTCATTGCTTAGGTATGATTTAATGATTGTAGAGATAACTCAGCAACATTTAACTGAATTGATGCTTAGTTTCTAAGTGAAGCTTTCTTGAGGATTGATTTTACAAGTTAATTTGTAACACAGTGCTAAATGCAATTATTTTTATCTTTTCCGAACATTGGCAATATCATTGTTGGTCATTCCTGTCATAACTACACCCGTAAGTAACAGATGAAATGCAAACCCTCTATTGTTATTAGATTTATGGTCAGCATAATGCAATGCTTCCATTAGTGAAATTAACTAAGGATCTCTCCATAATTCTGTTTCAGTGTGCCCGACAACACTGAAGAGAATCTGCCGGCAACACGGGATCACACGGTGGCCATCTCGAAAGATCAAGAAGGTCAGCCACTCCTTACAGAAGCTCCAGATGGTCATAGACTCGGTACATGGGCCAGAACGCGGAGTCCAGCTCAGCTCTCTGTATGACAACTTAACCAAATCTGTTTGGTCAGAAAAGGACTCAAAGGAAAGTACCTCCTCTTCTGCAGAGAAGCAAAAGGAAAACCTAGATGGGAATGTTACTTTCCACAACTCAGCCTCGAACTCATCATCCTCTTGTAGCCAGAACTCCACCTCCAGTCTCAGCTATCCAGCGTGCACAAACCCTCAAAACATCACAAATTTGGAAGAGAACAACCCACCCATTTTAAAACAGAAAATCTCTTTGGAAGGGAACATGAATTTGTCTACTCATACAAATTTGGTTGAAGATAATATGCCCACATTGAGACCCCAAATCCATGAAGTTTCAATTGAGAAACAGAATAAACATGATTCTCTTAAAGTGAAAGTGATTTATGGGGATGAGAAGGTGATTTTTCGCTTACACTCAAATATGGGGTTTGAAGGCCTGAAACAAGAGGTGGCTAAGCGGTTTGGGTTGGCAAACCTGGGTTTGTTTGACCTGAAGTACTTGGATGATGAGTCTGAGTGGGTCCTACTGACTTGTGATGCTGATTTGCATGAGTGCGTGGATGTGTACAAATCTTCTAGTGCGCATGCAATCAGAATTTCAGTATGCCCCAGTTCTTAATGTCAGGCATTCATGTCTGCTTCTTTTGATCACCTCAGGTCATCATGAGTGGAGAGCATTTCAAAATTTGCAATGGTTTTGAATTGAAAAACCCAAGTTTTGTATCATAGGTGGATTTTGTAGATATGTGATGATGTGGTTCATTTCAATGGACACGTTCAATCTAGTTACAAAGATGTAAATTCAATCTAGCTACAGAGTCTGATGTAAATGCTTGGAGAAAACAAAAAAGAATGCAACACACTGAAGATAAAGAAAGAAAGACTGCCCTTGTTTTTTTGGGCATTGGGAAACTTTTAAACAGTTTATTACTCTGAACTTCCCATTCCATGTACCTGTGATTTTAGAGAAATGCAGGAGGCAAAACCGTAAGTATCTTTTAATACAAACAAATCAATTCCTGCCACTGTATTAATGTGTTATTAACTTTCTGAAATATTTTGGATACAGATGGAGCAAGAGCAACACAAGAAACCCATTTTGCTCTCATTTGATCATGGTAGAATCTAAGGGGCTTATATTTAATGTATTGTGTACAAAGGAGGTTCCAGATTACTGTACAAGTTTAGCTTTCGAGGTCGGCAAGGTTCTTTAACTTGTTGTGTCTGTACAGAAGTGGAAACTGTTGACCACCTGTTTTTGCAATGTAGCTATAGTTTTCTGATATGGCAATGGTTTTGTAGACATTTAGGCAGTGATAAATTCCTCATACTTTAGAGGACTTGCTGGTCATATATGCTCAGTTGGAGATTCATAATAGATTTAGTTTTGTAATTATTTGTAGTGCTATTTTTTGGTCGTTATGGGTGGAACACAATCAGATGATTTTTCAGCACAACGATGCAAACCAACTAATGCTATAGCTGCTGAGATTAAGTCCTTAGTGATTTATTGGACAGGTATGATGAAGATGGTAGATAAAGATACTGTGCTAGATGCTTTTCCTGATCTCAGCAGGTGCCCATGCAGATTGATGAGGCACCTGCACATGCCAATCATCAGATGCCTCTTCTCGTTGCTGAATAGTTGTTTACAGGATAATCTGGTAGCCACTCACTGATATCAGATAGTTTGGGTTGGGTTGGTAGATAGGCTCTGAGATGATGCCTTTTTCTTGCTTTTGAGATAATAAAATAGTTTCTTTAGTTGGTGGTCGATTGCTATGACTGAGATTGATATTAGGATAATAAGATAGTCGAATGTGATGTTGATTTTGATTTGCTGTCTTTGGCTGTAATGATGTGCTTGGTCATTGCATGGTTAAGATTTGAGAATTATGGAGCTTCAATGGCAGTTGCACTGTGAAATAATTTCTTCTTACAATTATTTAAATGAAAATGAATATTATATATATATATATATATATATATATATATATATATATATATATATATATATATATATATTATCAGACTATAAAAATATATTGTAATCTTTCATACTGCAGTGATAAGTCAAAACTAAAATATCATTACAGATTATACAAGCACCTCAGACTTTTACAAATTACGAACAGCTTTCTTGAGGGAAAAATTAATGATCTAAAAATGAATATACGAAAATTATAAAAAAAATTATAAAAAAGGTGAAATCAAGACTTTCCTACAGGCACCACCTGAGGTCATCTTATCCTCGGAGATGGTTGACCTGGCCCCAAACCTGAACTCCCTCTATTGTTCCTCCTAGTTCCGGGTCCAGGGGATGCACTTCCTCCCTCCTTAGGCCGGGCTTTCATGCTTTCAACCTCCTCCAAAACTGCAAGTACCTCTTTCATAGACGGACGACTTCTGGGGTCACCCGACAGGCAACGAAGGGTGAGTTGTGCTGCTAGAGCTGCTCCTTTTGAAGGGTATCTACCCTCAAGGCGTGGATCCAGGAGGCGGGCCAGTTTTCGACTGTCAGAAAGGTATGGCTTGGCCCAGTCAACCAAGTTGTGCTGGTCGCTTGGCCGGCTTGGGTCGAGTGCACGGAGGCCTGTGAGCATCTCAAGCAGGACCACACCAAACCCATAAACGTCACTTTTCACATATAGATGTCCTGATATTTTGTGATAAGATTAGTATGTTGACTTTTGCAAGTGAAAAATATCAATTGTGTTAAGTCAGACTTGGGAACGGTTTGTAATGGTGCCTGGAAAATCATGCCAGTCACAACCAACCTGTACCCACACAAGTCACTACAGTTGAGTAAGTGGGAAAATATTAAACTATATTAGTTTATCAAATGGTTAAACATGGTAATCCACAACTCCAGAAAGGATAGCATTACACCTTGGGACTATTGTGGTATCTGCAAATACAGTCATCAGGAGCATTACCAGTATAGGTAGCTATCATTCTGCCTGCTAACTAGAATACCATACCTGTCGCAACATATTCTGGTGCAGCATATCCGTAGGTACCCATAACACGCGTGGTGACATGGGTGTTTCCAGCTGTTGGCCCAGGCTTTGCCAGACCAAAATCTGAGAGCTTCGCATGAAAATTCTACATACAAGAATGGCAAGAATTACTAAAAGAACACTACTCGAGAAGAAAAAAACTCAATAAGGACAAAGAATCCAAAGACCACAAGGGTAGAAAAGTCAATTGTCAGCATAATCTCCGTCATGCTTGGTAGGTGACCTGCATATGCATATGCAACAGTTTTGATCGAGTGCCTGTCCTTTGGTTTTCTTTTTATTTGGCTTAAATATCATTTGAGGCACAGTAGGACAGTCCAAGGGCTGTGTAGATCTAAAACTGGATTAAATTCAGGCTTAATTGCAAGTTTGCAACATTTTATCTTACAAATAGAGGGTTTATTTGGACTTGATTGAGGTTGATCAGAGAAAACTTAGCTGGGATTACTGAGGTATATCACACTCACAATAGTGGATTTCAGGTCTAACTTAAAGTTTCCACATAACTCCATTAGAGGACCAAAAAAGCTGGTACAGTTCCACGTAGCAGAGATATCTTTTGCTAGAGGGAGAATTTACAGAATCTAAAAGGATATTGGACGCCTTGAAATCACGATAAATGACATGCTTTTCGGCTGAATGCAAGAAAGCAAGGCCACGTGCTGCACCTATTGCTATCTTCATCCTTAGGCTCCATGACAGTGGCTGGAAGGCCCCACCTTCTGTTAATAGAAAAACAAAATTATTATAGCAATTGCCTGACAAGACGAGAGAAAAAATAAATAAACAACAAACAATAGAGGCATAATGCCATAAGCTGGTACACTGTTTCAGAGATAAAAAGGAAAAAAAACACTCAAGACATGTTGCTGAAAATGAGATCCAAGTGTTCCTGATTTGTTCAGGATACATCTTACAAAATGTAAACTTTACAAAAAGGAAAGGCTAGTGTTAAGGAACTTACTCCTAAAGAGGTGATTTTCTAAGCTTCCTTTTGACATGAATTCATAGACTAGAAGCAGCTCCTTGTCCTCCCAGCAATATCCCAACAATTTCACCAAATTTGGATGAGACAATCTTCCCAAGAAATTCACTTCAGACTGCAAAATTAACAGAATATAACAAAATTTATAAAAAAGTGGGGGAAGGAAAATCCAACTGGAAATCAAGCTAAAAGAAAATGCACACAAATTACTTGTATTTTATTCCACACTAAAAGCACCTGGCACAATAAAAAAACCCAACTCGAAAATTTTATTATACTTTGATGTTTCACAAGGGAACCATTGAAAATTTTCATAGTATTCGTGAAAGGTAATAAATATTTATCTTGTCTTTACATCTAAACCCAAGTAACGAAAATCAAGTAGAAGATATTGAGTACCATGATTTATCCTGTTATGATGCAAGGGAAATATCATCTTTATTTGATTTATCCCTGGTTTACAATTTAATGTCAGTTCCAAACAACCCCAGAATACTTAATGATAGTTTCAAAAGTGAAGTAAGATATTCTGGGTGTAGTTTATTAAGAGTAGTTTACACCAATGTGCCTTAAAATTAGCACCCTCTCGCTGTTCTACCCTTGAAATTTGAAGTTCTCATGGTGATCCGAACTCCTTAAATTATACCAGATTATTATTTCTTATTTAAAAGTTGGATGATTATCGAGTCATAGTTATAAAATGTACAAAAAAAACAAAGTTTCCACCTGAAATCAACTAATTGGTTTTTTCTAACATGATGAGAAGTCACAAATGAATGTTATTGTAAAATCTCAAAAAAGAAAGGTGAATAATTCAAGTTAGGTAGCTCATGTTTGTATTTTTCATTTGGCCAGTCACACTATCCTATCCCCCCCTTAACTTGTGTTTAGATGACATTACATCAAAAAGATAGAGATAGGAAATGATAGAACTTAGAATCTTATGTTATAATCTACAGCCAAACTATTAACTAGATCATGCAATTCTGAGTTATGAATAGTTCCCATGTCCAAACTTCTTATGAATACAAAATTTGTTTCTATATCCATACAAGCATGATGTGTGGAAATGATTGGTGGAGGTAGTAAATCTCCTGCTGACGCACAACATACCCGAGCCTATCATTTAATACTTTCAAGTAAGTTTTTGGAACACTACCCTTTTGGTCCTAAAGCATCATGATGGAAGAGACGGTTTGAGCCACAACCATGAACTGAAGTACCAAAGTGATTAAAAAAAAAGTACTGTATTGAACAAAACACCACATTTACAGTGTTGGTCAATTATGTTCTTTGCTGCGAAGATAAAGCAAAAGCAACCAAATAAACAATCTGCTAACCTGCCATTCCTGTAACCCCTGCATGCTCTCAGAATTCAACTTTTTAACTGCAACCACCATGCCGAGACCGCTCTTTGCTGGGTTTAGGGTTCTCTCATCAACCCACCCTTTATATACTCGGCCAAACCCACCCTCACCCAATATTGTATCAGGCTTGAAGTTTCTGGTTGCACTTTTTAGCTCCACAAATGTGAAAACTCTAAGATTTGGCGTCTCCAGAATTTTTCCATCACTGTATGAATAAGACCCTTCACTAGTACTGCTTCCTGTTAAAAGATGATATTGTTGTTCTTATCATTATAATTTCAGCTCTGTTTAGATTTTCTTATATATTCATAGAGCAGATAACATAATAAATACTAGCCACTTTAAATTCGATCCCATCAAAAAGGAAACAGTGATGGATTTAATATTATATTCCTAAACACTACCAATGGATTGGCCACAAGTAGAGCTGCTGTTACTGGTACTTGAGACTTTTCCGGTTGTTCCACTGCCTGGGCTCCTCGTGGAGGTTCCTGATATCAAAATTAGAGGTTATTTACAAGGTCTAGAATCAAATTAGTTTAGTGAATTAACACAGAGGGAATGGCCCCTCTGGAATGCTCTAACATCTTCTACAGTCACTGAACTTAATTGGTGCAAATTATTTTGAGTTCAAAATTACAAGAAAGGGGCTTGCTCATCATCCATCAGAAGGTAACCCAAAAAAGAAAAAAAAAAAGTACTACTGTAGAAAATGGTGCAGAATTGAATAACTGCAGAAGCACATGCAATTATTGTAATCTGTAGGAGATTTGATCTTTTATGGATTGATTAGATCAATACTTTGTGTAGTCCAACAGTAATTCTTATTAAGGTTTTTTGTATAATTTGAGTTGGAAGAATTGGGATACATATTCTTCCAAGTTTCACAAGAAGTGATTTTTTTTTTGCCTGCTGAGCTACTTGTGCTCTCAGTTTCCACTTGGAAAAACAAGATATCGGTCGTGTTTAACGGTATCCAGGGACAGAAGGGGAAGAAAGCAAGGAACTTTGGTAGAGAATTGTGGAGAATTTTGAGTGGAATTGGAAGATCATTACTTGGCCAATTGAGAGTTCAATTGAATTAATGTTTCAAGTGAAACTTGACAAAGCATCAAAGATGGCTAACCAAAAGGAAACCTGATACAAGTTAAATTGCACATCTCCAAATTAGATAGAAGAGGAAAGAAAATTAAGAGAGAAACTAATCTACAAAACCTTAATCAGAACTCCTCTAGAAGTACCTTGATTTGAAGAAGACTGGTAAGTGGGTATAGGTGGAGTTAGATACTTGTCATCTGAAGTCGAATCCAAGCAATTCCCCATCTCCCTCTCTCCTCTCACCTCCTTTTCTCGGAGTAAGGCCTCTCTGTCTCTGTCTCTCTCTCTCTCCCTCTTGGCTTTAGGTAGCCTTGTCAAAATCTAGGAAAACGAGTAGAAGCAACGAGGAAGAAACAAAGAGAGGTAAACGGAGCAGAAAGAAAGTGTATTAAGGCTTGAAGAGGAACTGGAATTTTATTTTATGTCTTCAAAGTTTGTTTCTTTTTCTTGCTTTGCTTCTCTTTCTTTTTGTTCCAATTTATTTGATTCTTTTTTTGTTTTTGTTTGGTTTGGTTTTAGAGCGACCTTCTCCCTCGTCTTTGTGCGTTGACTTTCTTGCTTAAATAATACTTTCAAGCTGAGGAAGCAACTTCTGTCACAACATCAAATAATAATAATTATAATAATAATGATGAGATTCTGATATAGCAATCCTTGTGGAAAATCTTGAATCGATTCTGCCAACATAAATGTAAATTTTAAGAATGAGTAAATCATATCAGTTGAAATTGTTGTTGGTCGTTAAATTTAAGAAATTCCATGCTATGTCGATGTTTATTAGTAAAAATGAGATAATTTTCAAGCATTATTGTCCAGATAATAAATTTAAGAATTAACAATGGGATTAAGTCTTATCCGTCAGCACTGACGGAGTCAAAAATATATTTAGATTCTAATTTTTTTATAAATCATTGAGATATTTGACAGTGGAATTTCATTTAAATTTAACGGTTTTATATCTTTAATCATTGTTTAGTTTTCATTTAACAGGGATAAAAATTTTTAGAAAATTCTAACGTTAGGAGATCCAAAAATTGCGTAACCGATTTAATCGCACATTTTATTGTATTTTCTAAAAGCTCGGAGACGACGGATCGGATCGGATGGTTATCAAAATTGCAAAATTAAAATGGATATATTTTTAATAGTTAAATAAGTTTATATATTAAATTTGATACAATTAAAAATTAAATTAATTATTCATCCAAATATTTGCAAATCATACAATTTTCAAATTGTCTCAAATTTAATATTACAATCTACCTATATTATAAAAAGAGGAGGGCTTCAAAATTCAATATATTTTTTTTAATCAGATGGATCAACCAAAAAGGAATGATCTAAAACTTGGCTCTAACTGAAATTTATCATGATATACTCCTCTATATTTAATGTGAAAATGCCTCCTTTCTTTTTATCCTAATTTTTTTTTTGAGAATTAATTCTTTACAGAGATAGAATTATTCGATGCATATAGAAGAAAACAGTGGTCAGGAGGGCCTCAATAAAGAAAAAGAAAAATAAAAAATGTATCATGCTGGTCTTCTCCAGTTTGTACGATACCGGAGTTGTCCTTTTGTCGATCTTACTTGTGTAATGTTTGATTAACTCTGATCCATAATCAGGTGACATTAGAAGATAAGTATAACTAGATTAATATGGTTTATTAGGTCAATTCAATTCTAAAAAAAATACAAATTCTAAGATTAAATTATTTAATTATATATTGAATTTTGTTAATATAAATTTTAGATACATATGTTATTAAAAAAAAAGTTATGTAAATGCAACCCCGAAGTTGTTTATTTATTTTTCTTAAATATAAATACAATTAGCAATATTATTATAGGAATAGTGTGATGTGTTGTTGTTTGAACTGTTTTTTTTTTCTAATTAAAACTTTCTCTAAGTTATTGTAATTTATATTTATATTTTTTTTCAATTATAATTTCTTGTTACTTGTGTTAAACGTGTCAAATTTACAAAACTTGTCAGTTTGAGTATTAATATTTTTTCTCAATTTTAATTTGTTACTTATGTTAGACCATCAAATTTACAAATTCAACCACTATATTAGAGTTCACATTGGAGAGTTTTCCTCAATTAGTTACAGACTGAAAATTCTGTCATGTTACTACAATCAATCGGATTAATAACCTAAATAAAATTCGACCAAACTTGACTCATTTACACTCCCTAAGTCACAGTCAAGCAACTAAACTAAACCCAGTTATTAATCTCCAATACAAACTAAAACCATCTTTATCTAAAAAGTAAAAAATCAAAGCCTGCCTAAAGAATAAATGGACGCCTCCATTGACCCAACTGGAGAGGACTATGGATTTTGTCAATAAAACGCGGAACAGAAACAGGACCGTGCTAGAAAATTTTCTGGGGTCAGCTCAAAAAAAAATAATAATAATAATAACAAAAAGAAAAAGAAAAGTTTTTTTTCCAAAAAAAAAAAATAGTTCTGGGGCCAAAGGTGATCATGTTTTAAAGACAAAAGAGCAAAAGATTTGTCCATTTTGTGAATGATTAATTTTGTTATTAGTTAGATTACAAAAAGAAAGGTACGATTAACCTTTCATTTTTTTAATATGAACTTTATTGTTAGTTAGAACATATTATTATTTTTTCATAACAAATGTTTTTAACACACAATTTATGGAATTTAAAGTCAAGCGCATGGCGTTGACATGATGACATGAAATAACAAAATTTGATTACTACCGTTCCCATTTAACTACTATCGAGTGGAGCTCCGTTTCAGACGCGCTTTTATATGGAATTTTATTTTCAGTTTTCCTCTGATGCAGAGCAGAAAAGAGTCTCTCCTTCAGAAGATTTCTAGATGTTTGCACTGTTTTGTTTTATCGTAATTTCCTGGATCCATCTTCCAACCAGCCAGGAATACAGCTAGAAATAAATAATGGGAGCTGATATATAGGTATTCTAGCAAATATTAATTTTATTATCATTGATGACGACATCAATGATGTAATGAATCTCTAAATAGTTTGTATAAATAATAACTACTGTCGTCAACCTGACAGTGACCCAACAAGTCAGCTCCCACTCTCAGGTCCCTTTTTAGGTTTAAAGTTTTAACAGAATTTCACTTTTCAGGGTCAACTACGTGGAATTTGGGTTTTGGGTCGGTCTGGTTTTCATTGTCGTTAGAGAAATTGAATTTAATTTCTTGGTTTGCAAAATGGTAGTTTACGTCTGAAGGCCCAATTTGAACTTGAGGCAGCTGTTCGATCTATCGATAAGAAAATGAGATTGCTCTAATTATAGGTCGACTAAAGTCCATATACTACCATGAAAATCTGACTAAATTTGCAATTCTAGCTTCAAGACCCCACGAATTTGCAATTGTAATTACGGGGTCAAAAGAATGCGCACAGTTCTCGCTATCTTTTTCTGAATTGATTTTTGAACTAATTAGGCTTATCCATGTTTTGGAAATCAGTAACAGTAACCAATAAATCGAGTTCTTTGATTCACTTTTGTAGAATTTAGCCTTCTTTAAATTCTACAAGTTCTCATCCATTCTACAAAAATTAACCACAAACTTATTGCCTTTCATGAGTGTAATCACTCGTTTCAAGTTACAGAAAACAAAATTGCGGAACTTGACTGTGACGAGAAAATGAAGCAAGGTCCAATTCAATCAAAGGAAAACAAAGCCGAAACGATCAAACTCATTCAATATATTCCAACGAACCTAATCACCCCTTTATTATATTTTCATACACAAATAGTATACTCGCATATCTGCCATGTCGGCTTCAAACTGCTTCAAAACCTTACTGTTTAAACAATTCCCAACAAGCCCGCTATTTCTGAAATGTATAGAACCACCCACGACATACTAACAACAACACGAAAAGCTTTACATATTCATAAATTTAAGCACCAACATAGCAGCTCTTGAGCCATATTATTTACAACACTTTGCTAACAATATCAGAAAGAGAATTTCCATGGCACCTTGACCACATCAGAAAGAGAGCTTGATGTCTCCAACTGTTAGAAGGTTCTGTCTGCCTCTCCGATCCTCAACTTTTGGTTCCTATCTGCCAGTACCCAAAACCTGATCCAAAAGCCAAAACGTACGACTATGATAGCATCTACAAGAACCATACCTAAACCTGATTGCCTGTTTCAAAAACAACTATTTCCAAGAGGCTCCTGTTATTGTCAGTCATAACGGGTACTTCAATGGTTTCAACACTATTGATAAAAAAATTAAAAACAAACTATATTTTAACTTCTCATTTACTAAAAATGTACGGGTCCTCTTCTGGCATTGCGTTTGCGCGAAGGAGTTGCAATCGGAGAAGCGGCCCAAGACGGTGAGTTGACAGCTGTACTAGACTCAGAAGAATAATGCTGGGACGCCACGTGGGTGAGAGCAACAACCACATCGGCGACAATTGGACGAACATGGGGTTGCTCTTGGAGGCACATTGTTGTAATCACAACCATCTGGTGGAAGGCACGATGCGGAAAGCGGCCCTGTAGAGAAGGGTCTGCCAGATTGTAGAATTTCCTCCGGTCATTGAGGTATGGGCGGGCCTGCATTATTTAAGGGGATCAAATAATTTTTTTATGAGTAAAATTTTGTAATTCTTCAAAAGAAAAAAAAAAAGATTTGTGCATGTACAGAAATTCAAAAAGGACCAAAAATGGCTCATATATTTAGAGGTTTAGATGGTGCACAGTCAGCAATTTCATTACCAATTTACCGTAATCTGATTCCACCGTGATAACATGGACTGAAATGTATTTATCTTACAAGAATCCGCCTATAGTCCTGAAACAACATAAATGAGACGCAATAAACAAACAGGACCCAGCAGGGTTTTTTTTTTTAAATAAAACTTTCCAATGAGTTTTAGTTAAACTAAAACATTTTTATAGCTAGCCTTACATACTAATTCAAGAAGTTAAATTTACACGTAACTAAACTGCGCTCATAGGATACCATCAAGCAAAAAGCAAGATGAGAGAAACCAAAACTAGAAGGATCGCATGTCATATCGCGGCCTAAAACTCAAGCCAAGATATTTAAATGACAAAAAATGCAAAATAGACAAATAACATAAACACATACCCATGACAATAAATTCTGCTCCTCACGAACCTTCTTTGAATCGTAAATTCTCCTCCCAGTGATCAACTCCAGTAAGAGAACGCCAAAACTATATATATCCGACTTGAATGTGAGTTTGCCACTAATAACGTAATCAGGTGCAGCATATCCGTAAGTACCCATGACCCGAGTTGAAATGTGGGTTCGGTCACCCACTGGTGCAACCTTCGCAAGCCCGAAATCAGAGAGCTTTGGGTTGAAGTCCTCATCAAGTAGAACATTTGCAGCTTTCATGTCCCGGTAGATCACAGGTGGATCTGCCACGTCATGGAGATAGGTCAGGCCTTTGGCTACGCCAACTGCTATCTTCATTCGGGTGTTCCAGTCCAGCGGTGGCTTCTCGGGGGTCAAATCTAATGCAATTGTACAAACATTTGGGCACAAGAATTAAAACATTAGATTCTGTTAGTACACTAAAAGATTTCTTTCAATTCAGGTTCAGAGGCGTTTTGAATTTGAATTGGAGCTTTTAGTTTGGGCTGGAGTGGGCTCTACTGAAGCTTTCTACTTGGCATAAATATGGATGAAACTTTGAGCCTTCTTCACTTGACCAAAAAATGTAAAATGGAGGAGCACAAAAGGATCTTGTTCTGAGCTTCAAGGTGAAAAGCCACTGAACTAATTCTGTCACAAAGGTCAGGTCTGTGCCAGTAGCTTCTAAAATGATACCCTTTTTTCCCGAGGGTGAATAAGGCACCTTTATATACATCTGGAAAAATATGGGTTATCTTGGTGGATCAGGCGTCTGGAATTACAGTAAAATCTTTAGATCTTTTCATGTTTATTTCACTAGAATAGAAAAAATGTTGTGAAATACAAAATCTTCAAAGCAGGCTAAATTACTAAATGCAGTCTTGCTTGGAAGCGTTGAAGGTTCAATTGGAATGGAATTGGTGAAAAGAAACTTAGGATTTGGGAAGTGAGGATACAAAACCATTAATTTGTCTAAATGAGGACAACTACCACAATACCCTTGGAAACCAAATGATACATTGTCAACATGGTGTTGAAAAATCAAACAAATCAATACAGCTTTCATACAAACAATCGAATACTTTTAAATTTTAAATTTATTATCAGGCCCACAGAACCTGTTAAACTTCACTCAGGCCATTGAAATTTTCAAATCAACATGGGTAAATAAAAAGTTTAACATATTTAAGTTCCTCCCCCCTGGTGAGATTGGAAAAATAATGAAGCAGCAGCATGGAACATGTAGCATGAAATTCATAACTCTTTGAAAAAGGAATTAAAAAAATGTAGTAAAGAAGTTACATATATAAAAAGAGAATTACCAAATAAATGATCTTCTAAGCTTCCCTTGGGCATGTATTCATAAACCAGGAGCCTCTCATCTCCTTCGGCACAATACCCAGTCAAGCTAACCAAATTCTCATGCCGCAACACTATTAGCATCAATATCTCCACAAGGAATTCCTTGCTCCCTTGCACTCCATCTCTATTCAGTTGCTTAATTGCCACCAGCTGCACATCAAAAACCTTCAGAAATTCAAAAAAAATGAAGGATGGAATACCATAAAAAATTCCCAAGTTTTACATGATTTAAGTTTCAAAAATCTAACTGATAAACATAATGTGACCAACATATATTTAAATCTTTTGGGTTCTCTCTGGCATCTAACAGAACCAAATTGGTACTGAAATAAGATAAAGATTCTAAATTTCCAGCAAATTATAAAGAGTCTGAATTACCTGTCCATTTTCAAGTCGGCCCTTGAACACGCGGCCGAAACCCCCTTCTCCAATCAAATTGGAGTTATTGAAATTTTGGGTTGCGACGGCCAGATCCCGAAATGTAAAGCTCTTTGCTGAAGGACTCCTCACCAGATTAATCGATGCTGATTTTCTCTTCTCCTCTGCAGAGAAAAAACCAACACATTATAGTTACTCGATCGTTGCACATTCCAGTTAGGAATTAAACATAAATGATCTGTACGAATTTCAATTACTTAACCTGGAGATTCAAGCATTATTGGGGCATTGGATCGAGCACCATTGCTGTCTTCGATCCTATTTTTGGACTCCTTCACACGAGGATTGAAGCATGAAAAGCATCCCATTTTTTTTATTATTTTCTTTCTATGCGCCACAAAAATTCTCAAATTGTCATCAAAGAAAACACAGGTCGGGACACAAAAGAGAGAAAACACCACCAGCTCAAAAGAAATTTCATCCAATGCAAAGAAAGAAGCGTTAATCTCGCCAGAAGAAGCTCACTCTAAACGACAAAGTCACAAAAGAAACGGCGCTCCAAAGTGTACCCAACAAATATCATACATTACACGAGATGATATATCACACAACCCGTGAAGGAGAGATTCCCAAGCCCACCGGAAAATAAAATAATTAATTGAATGAGAGCAAGAGCGAGAGCAAGAGCAAGAGCAACAGAGAGAGAGAGAGATCAGAAGTGAAACGAGTTAGGTTAAAAACATTCCATTCCAATTCCACTTCGACGCGGAGATGGCAATCTCTCCTCTCAGACTCCTCGATCTCTCTTTCTACAAACAACGCTGCGCATCCAAAATAGAAAAAAAAAAAAAAAAAAAGAAAAGAAAACGTGAGGTGTTTATTTTTAGTAGGCGGCGATCTCTCTCTCTCTCTCTCTCTCTCTCTCTCTCTCTCGCACCGTGTCGCTTTTCCAGATTTCTTTTTCCTGTCTCCTCTCTTTGCTACTTTTTTTATTTTTATCTGTTTGCTGTTAGGCGTTTTCCCTGGGACGTGGGAAGACACAGACAAGGAGCGCAAAAAGGCTGTACCTAGTTTTATTAGCAGAGGCAGCGAGAGGTCAAGCTCTCTGGCTTCTCTTTACTCCCTGAACTCGGCGCATGACCGTCGCTGCTGAGGCATTCAAAAAAAATGTATGCATGTATATTATATATGTATATTATATAGAGGCATTTCATATTATGTAGAATAAATGTTTGATATAATTAGTCATGTGGATGTTATATGGCGACACGCGTTGACGGTGAATTTAGAAATAAGAATTTATGGACATGATTGCTCGCGTTTTTATTTATATATAAAAATTATTCTTAATTATTCATATGATATGAAATCTGTATTTCTAATTTTAGTCCTTTGTTAAAAAAAGAACATTGAAAGTTAAAACGCATCACATAGACAAGAAATTAAGATATATTTCTAATTCTTAATGTAATTATTTATGTAGGTGTATATAGTAACACATGTCGTTCGTTGACGGATTAAAAATAAAATCTGATGTATGGCAGTTTCTATTAATATTTTTTATATGCATTTGCATTAAATATATTTAATTATAACAGTGTGAATTCTATATTCTGCTTGTGTTGTGTAATCAAATTAAATGTAAATATGAGATCATATAAATATGTCATGATCAAGTACTAAATGTTTGAGTTTTACCAAAATACGTCACGTGCATTTTGACCAAAATATTGATGGTCTTGATCATATTGTTTCATGTCTAAATAACTCATCTAAATCATTCGATTTGATCTACAAATTAAAAATCTCATAGAAATCTAAAATTTCATTACCTTTAAAATTCTTTACTACGTAATTAGACTTCTAACGGATAATCATTTTTTTAATATTCTAATGTCATATTTTCTAATAAAAAGGTAAAATATCCTAAAAATACTAAAAAACTCGGTTTGTCACTGGAATCAACTGTTCTAACATCGAAATAACATAATTTGGATTTTTCAGTTGATGCTCAAAACTTTGGTATTTTTACTGCTAATTATTTATCTCTAAATAAGTACTTTTTTGTCCGAATAGTCTCAAATTTTTATCACAATAGTTTTATTATCGGTCTTAAAAATGCATTATATTTTATCAATATGATCTTCATCCATTAACCAAAAAAATTTTGTAATGAATATTAACATATGTAAGAGTTCCTACATTCATATTAAGCATGACTGTCGGCTATAAATATATTATGTATACTAACTATTATGAATATTATACGTGACATATTTTTTTTATAAAATATAACTCATTCTAATTTTTTACACATAAATCTCAAGTACCGTAGTGCATGATGATATTTTTTTTAAATATAAATATATAAAATAAATGTGTGCAATAATGCCACCATATAATTACGAAAAAAAAAAAGCTTATATTTCATCACACTTTACTGTCATCGTCGGAAATTAATGCGCCAGGTGCAGCGACATTTTTATCTGCCTATCTTAGGTTCGGTGCATTGTATGTACGTCACTCGTCTACCAAAGAGTAGTCGCCTCAAAGATTTGGTTCCTTGTATGTAATGCATTATTAAATTTATCATATTAATAATTATCAGAATAAAATCTGATTGGTTTTCTGATGGTTTTTTCTTCGACAGTGCGATGGAGGAGTGGGGTATACAGAAGTGGGTCCCACTTCGGTGTTCCACGAAGAACACTCTTTTCGGTGCGGATTTCGTGTTTACATCCGAACACCGAAACACCGACCATTTTTTTTTTTTAATTTTAATCAAACTTTCCTCTACAGTGTTTCCGTCTAACTTATGAGTTTAATGATTATCTTACTCTTATGATTATAATTTTGGAATGTTTCTTGTTTTAATAATTTATTAAATTAGTGTTTTTTTTTGTCAAATGTCATGCCAACGTTGATGATTTTTTTTATAAGTGACGTGAACTGTGTTAATGAGTGGCATGAACAACTTCCATTTCTATAACTGTAAAAGATATTTTTACTGATTAAAAATATATCATGTCAATAAAATAGCAATTTAATATACACAAAAATATAAAATGAATGACATGAAAAATAGATTTAATTTAAATAATTTCAAAGATAAAGATATATTAATATACACAAAAATATAAAAGAAGAATTTTCTTTCTATATTTTCTTATCTGATCCATCGTTTTTACCTACCTAGAAAAAAAATATTTCATCCAAATTCTCAATAAAGAAAGAGAAAAGGCGTCGTAATATATCAATCCTTGCCAAATGATACAATTTTCTTAAAGAAAAAAAATTGTACTCCGTGTATGCAACAACAAAAAATACGTTCAAGAAATTAACGTGTACATATCATTTTACAGTCTCTTCCCAACAACCAGTAAAGAAATTCGCAAATCATTTGATGTTAACGACTGTATATATTGTACGATAACGAGTTAACGACCTTCTTATTGTTAATACTTAATATGCGTGCGAGGTATAACCAAAAATGAAAAAGGAAACAAGGGACTCCAGTTTCAACGCTGAACGGAATTTGCGGAGGGATTTGAGGCGTCAGAATTCAGTAGGCTTGGTGGAGCCGTGATGAGTGGGGAGTGGGGATGCACGCACAATAAACGAATTCACATTCAGAGTATTTCATTAAGTGAATTACTTACCTCATAAAATCCTCACTCTTTAAAATATTCCGTGCGAATTTCAACGCTATCATTATAGTAACTGCTATAGTACCGCTCGTTTTTTCTGCCCACTTCAGAGCAGAGATATTATATGCGAATTTCATCGTTATCATTACAGTACTGCTCGTTTTTTCTGCCCACTTCAGAGCAGAGATTTAATATGTGAATTTTAACGCCATCGTTACAGTAACTGTTACAATACCGTTCGTTTTTCCTGCTCGCTTTAGAGCAAAGGCTACGGACTCCATAACAAACAGGGACGAACAATGTTACAATGAACAGCGATGATTGCTGTTGTTGTTGTGTGTGTTGAGCATGTAGGAATGAACGTAGATCCAAAGCTCAGTTCTTCCATCCGTACCTTCCTTCTTCTTTTTGGCGATTGAGTTATATTCATCCATGCCGTGAATGTGATGACTGACGGCGAGACTGACGGGGTCCCTCCCTCTTCATTACTGACAGTGGTGGTGGTGGTGGTGGTGGTGGGGGGGGGGGGGGGGGGGTTGTCCATGTTATATATAATCAGTAAAGTGAATAAACTGGTCTGAATCAGAATCATCCATGTGCACGCGTAAGTATTTTAAAAATATATACGTTCCAGATAATTGATTGAATTCCTTACTGATGGGTAATTCAGAATAAGAGAAAATATTTTTGTCTCCGAGTCTTCTGCCTTTAATTTATCTTCTATGTAATTTTTACTTTAGTTGGTTCACATAAATTTTGTTATTTTCCTTTTTGAAAATTTATATTTTCAAATTAATTTTACTGTTCAATTATATGAATACTCGAGTTATATATATAAACACTTGAGTTATATATATAAACATCTAAGTAATGTATGTGACTTGTCCTTCATAAATTTTTGTTTTCCGAGACTTTAATTCTCTCTCTTCTCTCGCACGCTTTTGCTTTCCTAAGACTTTTTTTTCCTCTTATTATTTTTTTCTTTGTGATTTATTTAAATACCCGAGTCTTATATATAAACACATGAGTTTGAAATATAAACATCTGAAAACAAAATAAAATACAAACACCTGAGTCAAATATATAAACACCCGGGTCACTTATATAAATATCTGAATACATAATACAAATATTTAGATTCGTTGTACTTAAATACGTGAGAGCACATGAATGTATTTTTTGCCAAAAATAAAAAAGTTAATACACATAAATGTATTTTTTTTTTGTCAAGAATAGAAAATTAGTTAAGGAAATTTTATGAAAGATTTGATTTGAATATTATTACTTGCTTCCTAAAAACAAATGAATTTGCATACAAATCTTAAATATATAAATATATTTAATGGTTAATTTACATTTTATATATGGATTTAAAAATAACTTGACTTATCATCTATACAAGAGTTGATACGGATTGATAAGTACCGTATATAGCTACAAATGTGGATTGTTAAATTTGGTTAGTTTGAACCGCTCAGTTTGATCTATAAATCGAACTTTATAAGAAACCACATTTTATATATGTTTTTCCGAGTATTTATCTGACATGAAAAAAAGTAAAAAGTTGTTGCTTTAGAATAATTTTTAAATTGTTTGCATTTATAGTTTCTACTTGTCCACAAAAAAAAAAGACATCAATGGGTTGCTTTTGATCCATAGCAGTGTTGTAGAAAAATAAAATTGGCTCATCAAATAGAAATTTGTGGTTATATTCATAATTTTTTATTTTGAAAACGGTTATCATGGTTGAGAAATGGTTTGTTGTCATTTGTCAATATAATCTCCTTCATTTCATACATAAATACTGACGATAATCAATCATGAATATCAAATATCATAGAATAGGGACATAAATTAATATCTTTGGTCTTACAATTGGAAGTACATTGACCCATCTCCAATACTCTGCATCCGTAGCTCAAATTTTGAAACCGTCTTAGTTTTTTTTTCCTTTTCAGTAATTGCCCGTGGGAAAAAAAAACCTTGGTCTTGTACTGTTATTGATCTGCTTAGAAGAATTGAAAAATACTTGGGACTTTTTGGTAGGTCCTGACTTCGGACTTTATGTCCCTTTTTAAAAGATAAAAATTAGAAAAGGAAAGAAGGGAAAAATAAGAAGTGCACGCGGAAGTGGCACAATCTGACCCGATTTAATGAGTTTGTTTGAAATTTAAGTCGATTTGATTTAATTTTTTCATAAAATTAAATTGATTTGAATTTGATTTGAGACGATGAGAAATCTGATACTAACAAAAATCAGACGATTTGAAACCCGATCTGATTCGAATTCAAATGATCCGAAATACGAAATGATTTGGAGCCGAATGATTTGAAATCCGATTTGATCCAAACCTGAAAGATTTGAAACTGAGACGATTTGAAATCGTACAACTCGAAACTTAACCCGAATGATGTATCAACTCAAATGGTCCGGAACTTGAGACAAACTGAAAACCCGACCCGATCCGAACTTGAGATAATCTATTCTAAATTTACTCACTTAGGACCTGAAATATCTGTATCAAAATAATATATCATTAAATTTGTATTTCTTTTTTATATTTTTTTTAAAATTTCGTTCACGTGCAAGTATACAACAATTATTGTAGGGTTATGAACGGATTGAATATTATTTATTTTTATTCGGATCTGTGCACAGGACCAAAAACAAAACCCAAGCCTGCCTACATGTGAAAGAGAGCCCACAGAATTTTAAGCAAACTCTAACAGGCCTAAAACCTCGCTTTCAACCATAACCCAGTCCCATTGAACCCAACCTGTGAATCGGAGAGGTGAGGGGTCACATCTGGTCCGGCTGAGAACACCTTATCACATCGCACGTGATTCATGACATGCCATAGTTGGATTATTAGAAAAATCCACTTCCTGTGATCTCGGCCGTACAAACTGTGGATCATGGGATCGCAAACTCGCAACAACAAGCACAGTTTTGGTTTTGGCCGAGAGAAAAACTTCTCAGCCAGTAAGAAACGACCTCGCGGATCGCTGACGTGGAAATGAAAAAATTCAAGATTCCCGCCCAATCGTCGGTCTCTCGATTTCCCAAAAGACAAACCCATACATTCTTCCATGCTCCTGGATCTCGAACAAACCCGAAGATCTACGGGTACTGACATCCGCGACCCGCACGAATTTGGACAAGTCCGTACAAAGCCAGGTGCATAGCGATATATATCCTTTTCTAGAGTGTGTACAAGTCATAGTCACACCGTCGAAGCACACTATTGCCCTCTCCTATCTCTCTATCTCGATCTTTACCTTCTTCTCTCTCTCTCGAAGGAACCCTAGCTAATCTTAATCCAAAGGTAAAATTTTCTCTCCTATTTCGGATTTAGCTTTATTTTGCACGATTTATGGAGCGTGTTCGCTGATTAGTCTCCTTTTTACAGTTTAATTACCGATAAGCGATGAAGGAAACCAAGACGAAGGCTGAGGGAGCAAGCAGGGCCGATTCAAAGTAAGTTCTGTTTGATCCCCCCCCCCCTTTTTTTTTTTAATAAGATCTGTACCTTACTGTAAGATGTTTTACTGTTTATCGATTCAATTTTAGAGAAAATTCAGAAAATAGTTGCCATGTCTAGGTGGGGGAAGTAATCACGCTGAAACATAAATTTCTTCTTATCCCTGTGAAAAGAAGTCGGATTGCATGAGGATAATGATGTTTGAATAATAAGTTTCTGGACGCTTATAAATTCAGGTTTTCTTAGCAGTTCAGTGATTATTTATGTATTCTTTCTTTTATGGTTGATAGGCTTGGTGTTCAAAAAGGGAAGAATTCTGGTAAGGGTGCTAAGCTCAAGAGGCCTCCTTCTGCCTTCTTTGTTTTCATGTAAGCATTTATGAAATCTCATTAATTCATTATGACTCTGCATTTGTTAATCATTTTGGTTATCTGAAGTCTTATTTGAAGCTGATTGTAAAATTGATCTGCTTTTGAATGAAGGGAGAAGTTCAGGATCGAATACAAGGCAAACCATCCCAACAACAAGAGTGTTGCTGCTGTAAGATCTTTTGTTCACTAATGTTATGTTTCTTTTTGTTCACTTTATATTTATAATCCACTTTCCTCATAAACAAGTACAAATCTAAATGATATTTAGATCAGTTCAATTTATGTGAATATTAGGTGAGGACCTTATTGATCTGCATGTTAAATTTGTAACAGTGCTGCTTAATTCTTTCTAGAAACCATTTTTTTTGTTTGTAATGAATTTTCTTTATGAACCTTAATTCCATACATAATTGGGAGCTAATGTATATTTATTTGTGTTATGGTTAAGTTTTACCTATTTCCAGTCCAATTGTTTATTATTTATTTCCTTGTTGCTTCCAACAAATTTAAAATTGGCCTAATTAACATAGTGATGATATAACATAAGGATCTTTTTATTTAATATGAACCAGGTAGGCAAAGCTGCTGGAGCCAAATGGAAATCTATGTCGGATGAGGCAAGTTCCACTTATCATTGTATACGGTTGAAGTATAATTTTTTCTTGTTTGTTATATTGTATTCTCTTCATCTTTTTTTTTTTTCACACACATCCAGGAGAAGTCTCCTTATGTGGAAAAAGCAGCTAAGCTCAAGTCTGAACATGAGAAGCTGAAGACTCGGCAGGTATTTGTTAAAAAGAGGAAAAAATACTGACTTCTGATTTATTTTTTTCTGCTCTTCTTTTGTGACAGTTCTTCAATTTTTAAGATATTAGCTAATCTGTTATAATTTGGTACTTGTTGGGATTAGGCTGAGGAGGAAGCAGCTGATGCTATATCTGACAAGTCAAAGTCAGAGGTTGAAGAAGATAATGAGGTAGTGCTCTTACACATTGATCTGAAATTTTGTTATGTTGCTACTGATAACACATTCTTGAGTCAATTTATTGTGAATAACAAACATATAAAGTTTTCCAGTATTGGTACTAACTTGTGGTTTCTTGGCCTTTTTTTAGGATGAAGGTGAAGACTAAGCTTGGACTCAAGTTGCCAAGTAGCTAAATTGATTGGGATTAGAACTTTTATTTACGTGATATGAGCTGTTTTGTTAAATGGGGATGTGTTTGATATTATGAAAAATAACAATAGGCTAGTTTACTTTGGGATACTCAGTAGTAGGTTTTAGGGTGCTTGGTTTTAGTTGGGCAAACTTTGGGGCTTTATAGTTCTCTCTTTAACTATGTTATTCTAATCCCTAATCTCTTTGTTAACACGTACTTAACTTTTGCTAAAATGTTGATACCTGCGACTCTGATGTTGCACAAAAATCAAACTTTTCTTCTTTTCACCTGATATTTGTATGGTGTTTTGCAGAAATGTTACCAACAACTAACAAGTACTTGTGTGTATATCATTGATAAACAAAAGATTCCTTAGGATGGCCAAAGAAGCGCCTACGGGCTTCCCCTTAAATAAAAAAGAATGGCCATAGAATTAATGTATTGTTCACTAAACTTGTGATGGTACATTAGCACAGGACTAGATGTCACAGGGGAAAAAAAAACAAAAGTGCCGAGGTTCTATTTTAGTCGTATTATTGATTTCTAAATTTAGGCTGTTTTGGCTTGGAGTTCACAGATTCAAATAAGAATTCAAATAATAATAAACCCTCAGAACTGAATGTCGGACATAGGGTGGTTGTGCTTGTTCTGAAAGCAGAATTATTTATATTTTTTTATTTTTATGAATATGAATTTACGCTGCTTGTTCTGACTCGTGACTTGTGAGTATGCTGTCCGGCATATTTGCATCTGTTTTTCTTCTCGTGAGTTGATAGTATAAACAAACTTATGGAGGACTGGTTTAGGTTCTTCTTTTCCTCTTATCGGATAGACTCGCTCTGTGCTTCTGTTGCTTCAAGTGCTCAGTTTAGTGCTGTTTTTTTTTTTTTTATTTTTTTCGCTTTTGTGAATTTTTTTTCGAGTTTAAATCCCAAAAGAATTAAGAGGAAGAACATTGAAAGAGAGCTCTTGTAGCAGGCGCTTCAGCATAGAATGCATTGTATGCCGAAGGATACCATGAGGAAACAATTCTATCAACACACGGAGGAAACAATTCTATCAACACACGGAAGTCCCGTGAGATGTTTTCACTGAAAACTAAAAACATTCACATCAGATATCAGTTGGAAAGTAGAAAAATAAATTGATTATATTTCAAATTTTATACAATTTAAATATTATACAATATTTTATTAAAAATCATTAAATTTAGATTGTTATAAATTTTATATAATTTTGATTGTCTTTGATAGAAATAATATCAAATGATGTTTAAATCATATGAAATTTAAAACACACGATAATTTATAAATTTAAAAATATATTTATAAATTTTTTAGGAAAATATTATGAAAAATATAATTATTGATACTATCGTCAATACATGTTTTATTATATACATTAAATAAATTATTATGTATGTTAATAATTTTATTATTTAACTTAAATATTACTAATATGTATAATAATTCATTTAAATTATATAACGATAATACTGTATAAAATAAATTTACATAATAAAATCATTAATATACATGATAATGACTCATTTAAATTATATAATGGTAATATTATATAAAATGAATTTATAATAAAATCCCCGTCGAAAACGATATCATAACAAGCCCCTCATGTTTTATATTACCTGAACCCAAACTTCCAAAAATCGCAATGTCCAGTTTTTGTCCGATATGATCGTAGCCTTCGTCTCCCTCGTTGAATCCATTTCGGAAGGAAGCAGCTAACTCCTCGAAAGGCGGCGATGGCAACGGCTACAGCTGCAGCTCCGGCCAAATGCATCCTTGTCACTGGCCCACCTGTAAGTCAACTAAAAGAACTCGCTTCTTTCGCATTCTCATCCTCACCCTCGCGCTCGCGCTCGATTGAATCCTAATAAAGCCCCAGCAATCATTCTTGTCTCCTCTTTTACCAGGGAACGGGGAAGACGACTCTGGTGATGAGGGTTTTCGAAAGCCTGAGAGCATCTCAGCCTCACCTCAGCATCCGTGGCTTCTACACTAGTACTATAGACGACTCTCTACTGTTCATTTTCTCGTTTACATCCCTTCGCTCTTGATTAATTACATCTGATTTGAAGCTTGTTTTGTGGTGTAAGGGGAGGTTAGAGAGGGTTCTGAGAGGGTTGGGTTTGAAGTGGTTACGCTTGATGGTAGACACGGGACTCTTGCTTCTTCCAAAATCTCTAGGTAGGTTTTTTATTTTATTGTTTTAAATTTCTTCTTCGGAAAAGAAATTACAAAGTTTTAGAGGTTATTGCATAGTATCCCATTGAATTAGTTCCAGATAATACTATGAATCAAGGATGATTTTAGGAAATCTCAGTTCAGCTTGATAAAGCTATACCAGATCAATATGTAATTGGCGAAGGAGCGAGAGGCAGTAAGAAAGTGTGAAGTACTATAAATTTCACTAATAGCCTGTTTCATCTTACAAATATTCGACCTTTGAAGCTAATTAAGAAAGAAAACAAAGTTACATAAATGACCCTAACATCAGTATCAGAAATACATCCACCACCTCCTCATTAATCGTTACTATATCCCTGTTTTATAAACGCTCATCAAACAGCTCCAGTTAATCTTTTACGTCTCCATCTTCGGGTCCATTGTGGCAGAATTCCTAAACACCAAACACCAAATCCATGCTAAAGTACAAGTGTAACAGCTCATCAAACAGCTCCAGTTAACCGGAACTTTAACTCTTTAAGGATGCTTTATGATGTTATACAAGTGTAATTTTCTTGTGTTCTTTCTTAACATTTATTATTTATTGCAGTGCAGAGTCTCTCCGATGGCCAACTGTTGGAAAGTACAAGGTCGATGTGCAGTCCTTGGAATCATTGGCCTTGCCTGAGTTACAGGTGTGTAATAGTATACTACTGCATGCTGTTGTCCTAAAGAAACTGTAGCAACTGGATTTCTCAACATGACTAACTTGTTTGGCACACCCATTTTCAGAAAATTAGGTATTAATAAAGACAAGTATTGCAGAAAGAGAAAAAGTGGAATAACAACAATTGAATTGAACAAATCTCTGGTAGAAAGTGGAAATCATGATCCTAGCAACTGGATTTCTCATCATGGCTAACTTGTTTGGCACACACATTTTTCGAAAATTAGGTATTAAATAAAGAAATATTTGCAGAAAGAGCAAAAGTGAAATGATAGCAACTGAACTGAACAAATTTCTGGTATGAAATGGAATTCATGATCCCTGGATTCTAAATTTTATTTATTATGTCCATAAGCCGATCGTTGTTCTTCTGTCATGTCCTTTTGTTCATAGTTATCATCATTTGTATTTTCTTATGTGGCGGTTCAATTAATAATGCAGAACAATGGGCTTATTGATCTAAAATGGAGCCCATTTGGCAGTATTCTCTTCAGAAGTTAAACCAGTGATAATGTGAAAATTTGCTGTCTTCTAAGATGTGAACTTGGGCCACAGTTTCTCACTGCTTCAAACAATATCAATGCTACTAAGTAAAAAATAGATGCAGTTTGGACAAAATTAAAAAGTTTTGCCTCTACTGGCATGACTTGGTAGTTTTTAATGCTGCAATGGTCCTGATATCCGGTATTGAAATAGCAGATATACATTGTGTTCATTGGTTATGGCAAATAGATTCAGTTACCGAAAAAAATTGACTGTTGATGTTTTATTTATTTAGTACTATTTCTTTATAAATACGTTAATATCAGGTAACGGAGGGTACAGATCTTTTTGTAATTGACGAGGTGGGAAAGATGGAGCTATTCAGTTCAGCTTTCTTTCCAGCTGTAATGCGGGTCTTGGAGTCAAATATTCCAATTCTTGCAACCATTCCCATACCTAAATTTGGTCGTGATATCCCCGCAGGTGCAACTCTTTTTTTTAATTTGACTTTACTGAATTCTGTAGTGATACAGTTTGTTGGCATACTGGTTTAGAATTAGATTACTTGATGTTTGTTGAAAAATATGGTTGTGATAACACCTACCACAAGAGACAGGAAGATTCTTTCTAAGCACATTCAAATTTTAATGTCATCTAATTTTCTGACTTTGCTTAATTATACACAGGTGTATATTTCATATTCAATTTGATGATATATGTTTAAAAGGATTCTCATTCTTTCATATTTTATACAGAATCACATCAAAAGTCCTACTTAGAAGATCAAATATTTAAAATTTTTGAGTTAACTACACCAGGATTGATATAGCAATGCTTGTATCAAGGTTGTGTCAAGCACAATTAAACAAATTGTCGCCTTCCTTTTCCTATATTCCACTGGAAAACTGCTTAACCAAATAATAGTACATTTTGTATACACCTCCAAAGTTACTAGGCCTTAATCTTACTCCAATTTGGTCTTGGGTAAAGAAGGACAATAGAGGGCCAAATTTGTTAACACTAGAAGTATGTCTGTATTGGATTTGATATCAATTTAAGAAATCTCAAACAATACTGGGTGTTGGTAGTATATACAAGAATTGTTACCTTTTGTTTTTAAAAACAGTAAAATATTTAGTAGTTTACAATAGCTTACCGAAAGAATTGAAATTGTAAAAATTAGGCAAACATGCACACAAAAGAAGATGAAACCAATTGAAAATAGATAAATAGGATAGTTTTTTGTGATTTTGACTGGTTTTTCCTCACTGTTTTGAGCTTGTCTTTGCATGACATAATCATTTTCTTGCTTGTGATTTTCCTTCCCATAGAATTTGTAACGTTCTTGACCTCAATCAAGAAATTACAGGCTAGAATTAGGATAAAGAGAGAGTCTTGACAAGAGAAGATGAGAGAAAGAGAGATCGCCAATGGCGTAATTGAGAGAGAGAGAGAGAGAGAGAGAGAGAGAGGTGATTCAAAGAATTGCTCGACTAATTGATAAAATTGATTGTTTACAACTAATCTCCTATTTATAACGCTCCTAACACAAGAAATTCTACTCTAATCAGATAACTACATCCTTCTAATTAATGTTGTTATGACAACTCAGCAGCCACATCGGATACTTCAGATTATGTGGCCTATGATTCCTTCAACAGTCTCTTTTGATCTTCTCCAGTCTTCTCCATACTCATCTTCTTGAGTGATGACAATTAGGACCCATCTCTCAGCCTTTCATCTTCACTTGCGCCTGTTTATTAATCTCTTGACTGGGCCCCTTCGTCAGCGACTCTCTTTTAATTAATTTCTGACCACTACGCTTGTCCGCACTGCCCAACTTCTCGTTTCTCCCATTCATCTCTTTGACTAAGTAAAAAATGCTTACGGCTAACTCCGATTCAATTGCTGAGCTTGACAGAAACTTTGTATAAATTATATATGACTTTGCAGCTTGTCTTTTGCCCTTTTCTTTTTCTAAATAAAAGAAGCAACCGACCAAACACATATCAATTTTGTTGTTTCCCGCTCATTATATATGACATGGAACTGTTACTGATGCCTAGGACACTGGCTGGAATAGTATATCTTTCCTGCTAATAAATTTATACTCCCAACAAGAAACAACAAAATTGATGCAGGGTAACAGAAGCACAAATAAAATCACCTACCATTCTTCCATTGTGCATATGATGCATTTTCCCTTGGTATTTATGAGCAACACTACCTCTTAATTGACCCTAATTGTTTTTGTTTTTTTGTTCAGTGGCAAGACTGAGGAACCATCCTGGCGCAATATTGTTCACACTAAGTGCTTCAAACAGAGATACAATGAGAGAAAATGTATACAATCAATTAGTGAATATGTTATGTCAGAACTGATTTTAAGCTCGTTTTGAGTTTGGACTCCTGGAATGCACAACATAGTTTTTGTTTTGACTGCTATTTGTAACTTTTTCCTTTTTCTTTTAAAATTTAAATGAAAAAAACAATTGATTGTTGCCTCCTTAACCAAACCACATTTCATCACATGTTGTAGTAGTCATATATTGGGCTACTTCCAGCCTGAAGGAAATTATAGTCGGATCCAGTTTAAAACTGGCTCTTCAACTCTACTCTGGGAATTGAGGATATTTGCTGTGTAAGTGGAACTCTATATATGCACTAGCATTAGTTCCAATTCTTTTTTATTTTCCTGAAAGTTCCAAAACATGGCATGATGGTGGCCACAATTTAAACTAGTTTTATCTGTCTTATTGTTTATTTGGTATTTAAACTTGCAGCCACAGTATGGGAAAGGTTTTAATAAAACTCCTAACCATTTGATTTACGGATATTTTCATTTTGGAATTATTTATCACTTGTAACTTTCTAAAATTTACTATGACAACTTCTCTCTTTCAACCTCCGTTTACATACTCCTTGAGTTTTGACAAATAATAATGAATATGGTCGAAAATCATACTCCGACATGGTTTATTTTGCATGCTTTGTGACCTGAAATAGACGCTACTCGTTTTCTAAAAGAGGCATCCGGAAATAATTAATGATCATAAAGCTACTATATAAAGCTAGAGAGAATTGATTCCCTTTCCCTGCTCTACACAATTTCTTGACTGCTACAAAATTAATTAACTGTCATGAGATGGAATAGGGAAGAGGATAGATTCTTCCAAGGTTACTCTGTGCAGGTTGACTCTGTAGATGAACTCTATAATGGGTTGTACTTCACACATATATACTCTCTGTGTGGTAAGTGAAGTAAAATTAAAGCGGAATAAGTGTTAAATCACTTTAAAATATTGATGTTTGATAGTAATGAATTAAGTAGATGAAACAGTGAAGGTAAAAAAAAATAGTAAAAGTTATGAAGTTTAATAATTTAACTTTAGTTCATCTTTATAAGTGATTTAACTTATTTCATCTTAAATCATTTATGTTTGATGTATTAAAGTGATTTAAAACATTTAAATTATCTCTATTCCACTTGACAAACGGGAGGATAATTTTTCAAAACAATAACATACATGCTATTGCTCCAGAATTGCATTTTTTGAAATTCAGACTAACCATTGGACACATTCATTATTGCCTGAACATGAGTTTGTAATTTTCCGTACATTTCAGAACCAAATCTAATTAGGGATCTTTGTCATTTTATTTATTTATTTATTTTTGAAGTTGCTGATCAAAGCCGATTTAAATTGTCCTATCCAAGTTTGGAGTATCATCCAATAAATTCCATAGAACAAGGGAAAAACTGAAACATCAGAGAATGAGCAAACCTCTATGCCTATATAAATAATTGAAAAATTCAAGCTCACGTTCAAATTTTGTGTATAAATTCCATTTTAGCATATATTATATGGTTCGAATTTAAACTCACAAAAGTTAGTAACTTTTCATTTTTATTGAAGAAGAACTTATTTATGCCAGTTTACTTTAATAGTAGGTGGAACAAATATTTTTAATTAAATATAAATATGGAGATCAAATATTTAATTTGATATTATTAAGAAAAATACTTGTATGTTTTTTAAGAGTTGAGAATTACTATTCTAAAGTATGGTAACGCAATGCGTACATACAAAATTAAAATCCTTGTTAGAATTAGCTTTAATGATTATATATGAAATAAGTTAAGATTGCGATTTAATCTTCGTCCTGTTTTTCGAATCAAACATGAAACATTGTAGATGTTTTGTTCAGCATATAACTAGCTTGTAAAAATATGTATAATCTTAATATGTTTTGATAATAAATTAAGAGGTCGGATCAATTGACAATTTTTTTTTTCTTTTGATGAAAGATGGGGGTCTAAGTCATCTAATTTTTAAATGTCCATAGAAAACATTGTCTTTTATCATTAAACGAAAGACTAGTCCTCCACTTGATAATTTTTTATTTTGACAATCTTGATATTCTTAAAAAATAAAAATTTAAATTTGAATCCAACATTATGGTCATAATCTATATTATTTACATATCATGTTTATAAAATATATGATGATATTTGGTGTATGTTCATCATATATTTAGTGATTGAAAATTCAACGGTTAGAAATTAACAAATTTTGAAGCATCATCATATCTGCTTAATTGCATACAATTTGATTGTTATGCTATCCATGTGCCCTGTAAAATACTAATAAATTTCTTTTACAATTTTCAAATTATTTGAATTTATTATTAAAAATTCATTATTAAGATTGTCAAAATAATCATTGTCAAGTGTTTTCTCCTAAAAAAAATGAAAGGTTATTAACATACTACTAAAAATTTATGTTAAAACCATTCTATGAATTAAAAAAAAAGGAACACACCAAATTTTCAGCAATCTCGTGTGATGCATGACATTAAATTCAAAATATCAATTTATAATTCAACGGTAAATGAGGAGAATGTTGTAAGATTTATCATGACGAAGTGATTGTCAAATTAATTATACGAAAACCAACTTATTTTAATGAAACTTACCAGATACTTATCTTAAATAAGTTCCAATTTGAACTCAAACTAAGAGTACTTGAACAATCCTAGCAAAACATTGAATAAATTATTTCCAATTTTAAGCTTTTACTTATTACTTTTCTGTTGGGCATTCTTTCCATTAATATTATTTTACTTCTATAGTTTTGTTCTCTATTTAGGTGCATTCTTTTCTCCATTATAAAACTAATACTCAACATCAAAGGGGTCTCTTAATTAATTAAAATACTAAACCGCTTTGGTGTGAAACCTGGACCAACCTACCGGTACACAATTAATTGTGGTACCAATTATCCTTGAAGGAAACAGCCTTCACATGTCACATGTTCCTGTGGGGGCTTTTGCAAAGACGGCGAGAAAAAAAAAATGAGAAAAAAAATTTCAGACAAAAGAAAAAACCTCCTTCCTAATCTTCCAAACATAGCTTTCAAAGGGAAGCATGATATTAAAGTAGTAGGTTCTGTGCTAATAATAATGTAATCTAGCCACTGGCCTCTCTCTCCCTTTCGTTTAGATCTTGTTTTTTGAACAATTGGGGTTTGTTTGGGACCAACCTTGTCAAGCAACCATCAAGCATCCTTAATGTAAAGCGCACACCTTTAATACCTGTCATGATGCCCAAGTTGTGTTCTTTGATCTCCTTTCGGCTGTTATTCTGTGGTTATCTTGTTTGTGGGTTTTAGGTGGTCTCAGTGAAATGCATTGATATTTGTTTGGTATTTTTGAAAATACAAAATGTCATATTTCATCCATCATCTATGATGGATGAGATCTGTTATTGTTTGGAGGTTCAGGGTTTTAAGTGGTAGACGAAATAAATAATAGTACGTGAAGGATTATATCAATACTTGAAGTGAGTGAAATATAATTTATTACATTAATGTAGTTATCTGTGTGTTTTTCTTATCTTAATTAATTTATTCTTATTTTTTTCTTTCTTATATTTGAAATTCAGTGCAATTAAACACTTTTATTATAATTATGATATTATAATATAAATAAAATAACTTATTGAAGCTTATCTCATTCAACAATAAAATAAAAATACTTAAATTGGCTTGAATTTCTTAGAGGTCACTAAAAGTACCTAAATTTGTTTTCTTTCAAATTTGCATTTATTCAATTTTGATTATTTTACTTTAATGTTAGTCCAAATTTAATTATTATTCTATTCAACGCACAATAGATTTTGTTAATTTGTTTTACCCATTTTCTTTTTTCTCTCCCTTAAATTGCACTATTCTTTTTTCTCTTCGATCTTCTTTTCTGAGAAATTTGCTCTTTCTTTTCTCTCTCTCGTTTTATCTATTCACATAAATTGAGCTCGATGTAAAATTACCAAAACTTAAGAAACAAAACGAAGGGCATTTCAATCACTCCTGACTTCTAAATTTAATAAACAAGGCACTCTTACTATGGTCATTAAATGTGTTTACACAAGCTGAGTTAACCCACATAGATGCACAGGAGACCACACAGGCATAACCACAGCAAACCATATCATTTCACAACGTGGATTGAAGGAGGCCTCAGTTGCACTGATCTCGAGTGGGACCCACCATGTGATATCTTGATCCAGAGGGGCTAACCAGCACGAGCGAGTATTATGCTTCCATTATTTCGGATTTTGGGGCTAACCAGTTTGTAAGTGTAACAGTCTTTTTCTGATAAAAAAAGCTGATGCATGATGATCAGAAGGGCTCCATGCATGCATGTTGTTGGTGTTGATTGGTTGTTATCATAATTCATGACTAGGTATTAATTGAGCAGCCTTGGCGCTGTGTATACACAACCGAGCTTTATTATATAGATTAAATGAGTTATTATGCAAATTTATTTTATATAGTACTGCTATTATTTAACTTAAATGAGTTATTATATATATTAGTAATACTTAAATTGAGTAATAGAAGTACTGTATGACATAAAATCATTAATATATATAATAACTCATTTAACATATATAATAAAATATATATTGATAATAATACCAATAATCATATCTCCATACTATTTTTCTATACCAAAATATTGCTCCAACAATGCTTAAGGAATATTATTGTTTGTGTAAACTAGATGCATGTTAGACCACCATTAAAAAAAGTACAAGGAATAATGACAATTAATTACTAGTATTTTTTTTGGAGTTTTTTTTTGTGAAGTTATTAATTAAGAATTTCAATAGTTTAACCTTTTCACTATCAGTTTAAGAACTAAGATCCAAAATATTAAAGTCCAGAATCAATTATTTTTTATTTTAATACATATAAATAATGAATAATAAATTATCAATTTTATTAATGTTTCAAAAAACAAATCTGTATGAATTGAAACGGACAAACAAACTAAATCTGCACAGAATATTTCATACAACGGAGTAGATCACAACTCATGCTCCTTTATTTTTCCTTCTTTTAATTTCTCTCCAAAACTAATTAATTACAAGCAATGTTTTTTTTTAATAATCAAGAACTAACATACGAAATATATAATTTTTTTTCTTGTATTGAGAGCAACCACATGTGCATTGTTTGGTAAGCGGGACAGGTTCCAAACATCATGTCAATTTGACATTAATGTCATCCAACATCAAATTAAAGGAAGCCATGTGGCTTGGGATGCATAATTAATTGATTGATTAATCAATTAATTTCAGTTTGATTAATTAGTGATGCATGGAAATAGAAAGAATCAAGGACAAAGTCATACCTCGTTTCATGATATTTTCCTATAAATAATTAGTTGCAACATTAATTATTTATGTAGAACTTGATTTTCTTAAGAAAAAAAGGAAAACATGTATTGATTAGTAGTTAGTACAATTTGTACTCTTTAGGATTGCATTAATTAATTAATCAATAACTATCTGAAGATTATATAGCATAGATAATTTGATAAATGTGATACAACTCATCCACCTAAATATTCTCTTAGGCTATATTTAATATGAACATAACTGAGAAATAAAATTATCACAACTCTCACAAATAATAACTTTATTCTCTAATTATTTCTATTTATCTCCTCCAAAACATTGCCTTATATTTTAAACAAATTTCAGATTTTTCCGCATGTACTTTGTACCATTGTATGCAAGCACTCTGTTTTCTTTAAAAAAAAACAAACAAACCGTGAATGTGACCTCTCGTATCTAAAGAATTATTCTTGACACTATACTGAAGACTGATTATCTACTTATTTACACAATTAACATAACATATATTAAATTATAACTATTTGAACTCTATATTTATACCTATCAGGCGATTTATAGACTTCAGATGCATCAATTGGACATAGTTGTTAAGGCTACGAGTTTAAATATAAGCTAAAGAACATGTAATTAAAAGCTGATTGAATCATGACGAAGTTACTCGCATATTTGCCAATCTATCATAAAATAAAAGAGTAAAATATTTAACCCAATTATGACTAATGAAGAGCAAGGCATTAAGCACCCATGTGCACTGCCAGCAAGGATCCAAGCATCGTTGCAATTCTCTAATTTTCAATTGGCTCCTCTTTCTTTTTTGTGTGTATGGCCTCCTCATTGGTTTTGATTCCAGCTTTGCAAAAAAGGTTGTTTATTTTGTCTTTCTGTTAATATAAATTATATTAGGTTGCAAACAATGGCTGTTTAATTACTGCTGTAAACTTGCATATATAACCTTACTTGATAATTAATTTACAAGACACACCGCCAGAACTAAGAACAGTGAGGACATACAATTATTAGGCTTTGAGATTGTACAACATCCTTTTTTCTTAATAGAAGAGAAATTTTTTCATATTTTCTATTTGATAAAAGAACATTTACTCAGAAGTTTAAGAGGACAGTTTTCTATTTTCAATTAAAAATTATGCCCCTCGACGGTTTAAGCAAGCAAGCAAGCAAGCAACTCTGAGAGTAGTTCTTTCATAATAAACTAAAATTGAGGACATGAAAGCATTTTCAACAAATTCATTTTTTTTTAAATTTCCAATTTATATTTTTTTCAAAAAAAATATAAAATTTTCTACTAGCGGAAGGTATGAGTCGTAAGAAATGGCGCCAAGTCGCCAATGCAAGATATGAGAGAGAGAGAGAGAGAGAGAGAGAGAGAGAGCAGCAATAACCAACCAACATCCTCGCTTCATGAGCTGTCCTGAAAGCAAAAAAGAAAATCTTCTCTAAACAAAAAAAGGCTACATCATTCCTCTCTTCTTGTACCCTTTTCAACTGAGAAAGAAAGAAAAGAAAGCGCTGATCAGTAATCACTAAAGGCGCCTCCTTTTTCTGACGGCGGCGGGTAAAATAAGTGGAGAAAGCGAGATTGAGAGCGAAAGAGGATGGAATACTACTAACAAAAGAGAAAAGATTAATGCAAAGCTTGCTTTCGCCTTTCATGCGCCACTGTACTAAAAGCTTAGTTCTTCCTTCCATCCCTGTTCCGCTCCGTGGACGTGCTCTCTATCTCCTCCTCCGTTGGATGAGAAAGATTGAAGGTAGGTGTGGCCTCAAATTGTTATTGGAGGTGTTTTCTGAGACTATTGATTTTGTTGTTAGAATAACAAGATCTGGTCTTGGCTTAGAATGAGTGTGTGAATGTTGATTTCTTTTTTCCTCAACTAAGCGTGTCCTTTTGTTTATCTGTTGATTCTTTTGTGAAGGATTTTACCAAATGGATTAATTTGAACTTTGAATGCTGTTCTTGTACTGATTAATCCCTAATTTAATTCCATAATAGAAGTCTTCCTGATATGAATTGACTTAGAGGTGGTCGACAAAATGCAGGCAGAGAATAAGCCCCGGTGAAGAACTGTGTTGGTCTTTCTGCGGATCAATCCATGCAGTAATAGTTTTCATAAAACAAAAGCATGGCCGGGATATTACAATACTTGGATTTCAGTCAGGGAAATGCTATCTCATCTAGAAAATTGCCATATTTGCATAGAAGGAATTCTGACGGTATGCTATTTTGAGACACCATTTCATACTTTCTTGAGTAATTATTTCATACAGTTTACCAGATTCTGTTACAGCTTTGGTGATTGAGGTATCACTGATACTGACTGAAACTTTCAAACTCATACCTGTTAGTCCTAAATTTATTTTATTTGGTTGTTCTAATATCTAATTTGGTACCCAATTTCTTAGCTAATATTATATCAGCGAAATATCTCTCAAAGAACCCAAATTCGGTCTGAAACTGTACCCTTTGTTGGGGACCCATACAGCAATATACCATATTAAATTTCAGCATGTTGTCCATGAAAATTATTATAATTTTTAAACGTATTAGGTTTGTAATTTCTAATTTCTGTCCTCTGCTTCAGATAAATGTACTGGGATGTTTAATTCATATAGTTGACATCATATTTCAGGTCTAGAGGCTCCAAGGAATAGTGTTGAATTTGCTTCAGAATCATGTCAGAGCAACAATGTGGTTCATGATGATATACCAGTTAGTTATTGTTACCTTATATTTCATCTGTTAGTATTTTTCTATGGGTTTGGATCCACCGACTTGATGTACCAGTTAGTTACTGTTAACTTAAAATTAAGTACATCTAAAAAAAGGAGAACTTCTAAAAAAATGTCACCTTTTAAGTTCATAATAGTGACTAAAACAAGATAAGATTGGTTGAAGCTTGGGGCGCTGTTTAAAGATTCTGTAATTTCTTATTCCTAGGCAGCATATAACTTCGAGAAATAACCAAAATTCCATTCACTTATTTTTTCTGCATTTCTGGGATTTACTCTTTCTTATTCCAAGTGTGACAGAAGAAAGGGACCTAAGCAATCAAATTGATAATTGATAATTGTATAATGCTGTAACATATAAATTATAATCTATCTATTGCAGTATTCTTGCCATATGAGGCATTGCTCCAAATCGAGTTTCTGGGCAAACAACACACCTGTGAAGAAATTGATTGAAGAGGAGATTTCCAACAAAGCAAATGATGGTTTCAAAAGACCAAGTGTAGTAGCCCGATTAATGGGTATGGACCTGTTACCAAAAGAAATGAACAAGGAACCAATGCAAAACAAAGATCCAATTGAGGCCAGTGCTTCAACTTCTAAGAACAGAAGCAAGACGAGGCATGAATTATTCCCTTTAAAGCCTCACTCAAGAGAACACCCACAAGAAGAGGCCCTTCAGAAGTTCAAGAAGGAATTTGAGGCATGGCAAGCTAGTAAGCTTCTAGAACAGACCAGAAGCCTCGAGTTGGAAAATTTCAGCAAACAAAAGTTTGTTCAATCTCTTTCTTTCCATGAAACAAAGAAAGGAAAGGAGGCCTTTTCCGAGGAGAGGTTTTCATGTTCTAAACCAGGGTCCGATTTGATCCATTCACCAACTGGAGAGAGATCTCCTTCACCAACAAAGATTGTGATCCTTAAACCCTGTCCTGAGATGGCATTTGACATGGAGGAATCAACAATACCATCACCTGAGATAATGAAAAGGGAAAATAATATGATGGATTTTCTCGAGGAGGTAAAAAATAAACTTAAACTAGAAATAGAAGGAAAATCGAGAAAAGAAAAGGCTGACCCGAAGCTGATTGCGAGAAACATAGCAAACCAAATAAGGGAGACAGTAGTACAAGACTTGAATGGTACACTCACCCGGTCTGAGTCTGCCAGGTCATATCAAAATGGCGCCATTGGTTTGCAAGAGAATGGGGACACAAAGAGTTTGTTGTCAGAGAAAATAAAGAGTGTGCTGAAGAGGGAGATAGAAGCTGCTGCTCCTTTGAGGAGTACAAAACGAACATATGAGATTAAAAGGAGGGGAAGAAAGGTAAAAGACCGAGAAGAAGCAAAATCAGCAACCCAATCAGACACAAAATCTTTTGAAGAAGGGGAAGCATTACCAAGGAATCTTGTGAGATCATTTTCGGCACCGGTATTATTACTATCAGTGGCATTTTGGTAATTGTCACCAAGTCCCTTGAAATTTTGTCTAAATTCTGATCTGTAAAATTTTGTAACCGCAGGTATCAGGTACAGCTTTTGTGAAGCTCCTGTCAGAAGAGCCACATGTATCTGTGGGGGCCCCCTTGCGGACAAAGCATGAAGCAGGCTGTGAGCATGAAAGGAAAGCAAGGAAGGACCCCTTTGCCCCCAACAATAGAGTTGGTAATTTGACGCACAATCTTGGATTGAGGAGGTGGCTCTTTCGCAAGAGGATTCAATCAGCAGATGAGGAAACTATGGGGGGTTTTATGCCGGTACGGACTTTTGTGACAACACCATCAGTGGTCATGAATTCAGGATTCATGCAGGTTTGTTTTAGATGACAAGCCTTTTGCTTTGTGTTCATTTATTCATTTTTTCCTTCTTTATATAAGGTAGATGTGTGCTATAGCTGAACTAGATGGAATTGATACCAGTATGAAATGGTTGTTATTAAGATAAGTTTGCTGATACATATCCTTTGAATAAATGAATCCATACAGTATGAGGCTAATCCAAGGATTACATTCTAGAGTTTTATTACAATTATGGCCAGTTCTGATACTGACCGGCGTATACCACCCAGATCTGTAAATTAGCCTCTTTTTCCTTCATCTTTCCTCTGGTTTTCTCCCTGATTTTTAAGGCATTGCAAGACCTGGGGATCAATAATATTGTCAACACCAACCAAGTATTGAATAGCATGGCAATTTTTTTGCGTCTTTTACTTTCGTTTGATACCGCAAGGATATGCTATTATGTAATTGTGTTCTTTTGATATTATGAAATGGCGACAGGAAAACTTTACAGAGGTGCCGCCGAGTCCAGCATCCATATGCAATAGCCCCAGGGAAGAGATGTTCAGGGGTGGGTACCCAAGTCCTGTGTCCCCACTGGATGCTTCTTTCACTGATGAACAATTTTCGACAGTAGCAACAAAAGAGGTGTCACCAATCAGCCCCAGTAAGATTTTTTTTCTTTCTTTTCTCTGTAAATTTCTTTTCTTCCCATTTGTGTTTTTCTCCCTCCATTTTTGTTGGAGTGTGGATAGTTCACCAACAGGAGTCAGTCGGTACAATAGTATTTACTCTTTACATAATCTCAAAATGACGGAAGACACTAATTCTTGCTTCTTCATCTGTTACAGATCCAAGCTTGTTGCAGGATATAATTGAACTCAATAAACCTGATGAACCTCAAACTGAGAAAATTGTAACTGCTTCTGAGACCACCACACCAGAAAGCCATGAAAAGTCCTTTGTAAAGTCTATCCTTGTCAAGGCCGGATTGTATGAAATCCAGACACTGGATTCAGGTATTTCAAGGTGGGACATGCTCACCAAACCAATTCCAAAATGGGTTTTTGACAAAGTTGAGGAGATCGTCAGTGAAACCAATCCTGCAGAAATAGGACCTGCAGTAAGCCACAAAATGCTATTTGATTTAACCAATGAGGTGCTATTAAAAGTTTTGCCATTCAAAAAATGGTACATGGGTGTACCACATGGTAGGAGGTTACTGGACGAGTTGTGGCGCTGGATCGAAAGGTTGGTCCAGCCACGAGAGGGTGTACCACGTACTCTGGATGATCTGATCTGTGGAGATTTAAGAGAGACTACTTGGTGTAATGCATATAGCCAGGAATTGAATGAGCTAGAAACTGAAATCGGATTGGAGATAGCAGATGAGTTAATTGATGAGCTATTTTGGGATGTACTGATTAACATCGGTGAGATTACACACAAGTAGGGAACCAAGAATGTACATTTTTACTGTAGATGTTTTTGATTGGGCGAACTTGTTAGTTTCTCATAGTTGCTCGATTAATTCCGATTGTTGTTGTAAATTGTGTTGTACATTTATAGAAGGACAAAATTTTTTAATAACTTACACATATGGAAGTTTTCTTTTTCTGGGCTGAGCAAAACGCTGTTTCCTATCTGTTGCCATCTAAGACTTATTTTACAAAACATATACACAGCTAACTGTAGATTTAACCACCATGCTCCCTTGTTATCATAACACACTTTTTACGTAACATATACACACATAGATGATAGAACAACTCTTACTCTTAACCCAAGTCTTTTTCTTCAGTTCAAAAGAGAGGTGTGGTGGATAAAGATTACATCTGTTTGACAGTGCTCTAGGTTGTGCATGCCAGACAGGTGCAGGCTGGCCCGCATGTGCACGTAGCCCGACCCACTCCAGTTCCTGTCCCGACCCTCCCGCACGAGCAGGGATTACAGCTGCAGTGCTCCCCGCATGTGCATGTCATGTGGGCCCCGGCTGCAATGTTAGTTCGATCCGTCTTGCATCTGTCAAAAAATATGAGATTATAACCAGATATTACCACCACTTCCATAGATGAGATGTATCAATTGAGCATTCATGATGATTATATGATGATTATAATGGAGCAGAATGCAAATATGAGCCTAATTTTTGTAAGAAACAAATAAGAGGAGGCAAAAGAGAAGCTAATTATACTTCCATTTCAAATAGAAACCTGCACGCGATGCCACCCGAGCAGGGGACAGGACATCCACACCTGTCGTCGCACCGGCGATCAGCCATCTGTCTCGAGTGATGGTATGAAATGAAAGGCAAGAATTGAAGCGATTTTACTTCACTTTTAGGCTTTGCAAAGAACGATGAAAGAAATAGAAAGAAGTTTTGAGAGAACTTGTGCTGAGAGAAGTTCGTTTGTTTGAACTTTGAAGAAAAAAGCTTGATCTGTTTTCTACGTGTCTGGCTGCTTCCTTTGTAGCAGCGACACGTGGAAAAGAAGGTGCATTCGTACATCTATTGTGCAGCTCTTGTGCTATTCACACATCTTAGATCATATCAACGGTCTAGATATGTTGGGATTTCTAATTACTCCAATTTATGTGTCGACAGTCCGACATATTATAAATTGTCATAAAGATTAGCATAAATGGGTTAAATAATAATAACTATAAATAGTTATAGTTTTAAGAATAATAATTAGGAGAAAATGGCGAACATCTTTCATTCTCTTGAGATAGCGCTCGACCGATCATATAGTCGGAGTTTTTTTTTTCTTTTTTCTTTTGAAGATTGCATTATTTGAATCATTGTCTTATTTTTTTTAATTCTATGATACTTTATCAATTTTGTGTGGCGCTTCCAGAAAGAAGTATTTGTTTGTATCCAATTTAATTACTTCTTGATACAAAATTTAATTAATTTTTAATGTGTGAGTTAAATGGTCAATCATAATTTTGTATGATAGTATAAATTACAATGTCAATAAGTTATCGATTTATATTCCCTCGTCCAAAATTATTCTATTTTGCCTTCTTTTGCCGAACACCAAAACATTTGAAAAATCAATTGTTGTTTTAGATTTAGAACTTATGAAATGACATCAAATAGAATTGATTATTAGAACAGATAATATAGATCAATTATTGAATGGCAATTTTATGGGTTTGGAGTTTTCATCCGACTCACAAAATTATATATTCTATAAGGTGGTGCTTTGCGATCAAGACGAGGTCGAATTTTCCTTGTTTATATACTTTTGAGGTTTTATAAGGGTTCAAATGAGATTATTTTTCCAATTTTTTGAACCCGTCCTTTCATTTTCATCCAAATTCCCCTCCAAAATAAAAAAATTCGGTTCGTTATTATAAAAGGGGAAATCAAATGAAGCGCCTTGCATTCTCTTAATCTCAGCGCGCGCTCTCTTCTCGCATTCTAGCTACAAAATAGAGAGAAAGAGAGACCAGAGATGGAGAACAGTGCGCTTGTCCCTTGTGAAGAATCCGAATCAGAATCACCGATCTCCTCTCTCCTCATTGGTAATCTCCTAAAACATAAGCATCCGATTAGTTCTTATCACTATATCTGAATTTCTGATCAGAACTCCAGGAAAATTCTACAGATTATCTCTTTTTTTTCTTTGATTCTGAATCTGGAGACTTGAAGATCTGTTCAGTTCGTAGTTTAATATATAACTTTGGTAACGAGCTGAGTTATGTGATTAGATCAACTGAGATCTGCTTGCATATCTCTGAGTATCCATATTTCATACTTGATTGCTAATTTTTCTCTGATTATATGATTAATTTGCCGATAATGATGGATGAGATATTAGCACAACAGTGAAAAGAAGAACTATTGAAATCTTTGATTCTCCTCATTATTTTCCATTTTGAATCTATAATTTTGAATAATTGTTCTACTTGTAGCTTAATGTGGAACTTTGTAATCATCTGACTTGTGTGATTGAGAATCAAATGAGACCTGCTCATATAGCTATTAAGTATCTATATTTCGTACTCAATTGCTAATTGCGCTCAGATTATACAGCTAAATATTTGCGAACGTTCGTCGATGTGTTTGATTTCGCTTTGGGGCTTATCTATAGTTCCGAACTACTATTCTTGTTTTGTGTCTCAACATTGGAGTGTTGTAGGTACATGGCTAATTGATCCCTTCACTATCCTTTGTGATCTCAGGTCTCTTCAATGCAGGATTATTATTGAATGTCTTCAAATTGTAATATACTTTTTAAATTGAATCAAAGTCTTCTTTTACTTTTTATTTTGAATTATGAAGGTGAAATTTCTTATTGGCGTGCAGTTTCAAAATACAAATGTATTTTGTGATCAAAATCTGTCTCACTTATCTCCTACTTATTCATCATTATGATATTACTGAATCATATCAACTGCAATAGAGTACCTACTTTCTGACATCTATTGTCACTGAGCAGAAAAAACAAAGTAAAAGAAAAAAAAATTTAGAAATTGCTCATGTAAGTGCAGTAGCCATTGAGCATTTATCAGCTATCCGCATCTGTGGCTATTCTGTTGAATTTGGATTCTTTGAAAATAACCTATTAATAGAGTGATATTTATGGATTACTCTCTTATAAGCATATTTTGTATTCTTTCTAATGTGGTAAAACAGATATATCAAATCAGCTCCAGGGTGCAATGCAGAACATGCTCAAGATGACTAGGTTTGTTTTCATTCAGATCAAATTCTATATACACTTAATCAAAAAGATGTATTAAACTCTTCTCCTAAATTAGTGGCAATATATTAGTGACATATTAGAGATGTCCCTGGTAGTAGTTATTATTTTTACAGTTGTTGACAGGCTACTGGTGAATTCTGTTAAGTCTATCAGTATATCAGTATACATTGAATATTTTTTAATAATTGAACTGATTCTTTTGAGAAACGTATGAGCAGTGAAGTGGACCAAAGCATTGCAGAGATAGCAGCTGACATGGAGAAATGCAAAGAGAGTGTCTCTGAGAAAGGGAGAATATTAGAGGAGGACAGGGAGCGATTCCAGAAGGCTGCTTTGGCTGTGCTTGAGATGCTTAATGGAAGCGGCACTGTCTAACTTGGGAGGTTGTGTTGAGGTTTAGATAAATAGTCGGCGACATTCTAAATAAGACATGGGGTTTGACATCCCTTTGCTTTGCTTTGGTAGAGATTAGAGATTTTTCCTTAAGTGTAGGCATATGGATTTCTGAATATTATTTTGCCTTACTTTGATCGAGGTTTTTGGAGATGAATTGTATATCCATATTATCATAACATTTTTCACACAGTAAGTTGTAAATTACTATACTGGTTTCAGGTGATAAAACTTTTGCTTTCTTTCTGTTACTAGTTTATCTGGAGTGCTTAGTTGCAGAATGCATGTAATGATGTAAATGAGACTAAACTGGGTTAAGAGAGTAAATTGTGTTGGCAATTCCCAAATTGAAGATAAGCCGGTCCATTTAGAGATTAACTTTGTAGTGATGGTGTCATCACTGTGGCCTTTGACAGTTAATCTGCTGAATTCTTCTTGGAATATATGCCTAAATTTTTTTTAACTGATACTGTAAACTGTCTGCTAGTTTTACATCAGAAGTCTTATATTCAGTTGAAAAACCCTAAACCCTACCACATTAAAAAAAGGAAAATGGTGTGATGTAAGAAAGAAATCAACTCCAACCAAAGAAAAAGAAAAGAAAAGAAAAGATAATATATTGCAAAAGCCCCATGGTAAAAATTTTAAACTCATGACGTCTCAATATACTCAAAATAAAATCCAGAGAATATGCTCCATAGCAAAGATACAAATAATAATAAGATTTTAGAGTACGCAAGTTCCCGCTATTTAAAGTAATTATTACATAAAGAAAGAAAAAACTAAAGCTGTTTTCTTTACAACAACACCCAAGGAATAATTTTAACTCATTTTCAAACAGTTTTCAATAAAACAAAGAGCTGAAAAGAAGAAAGAATACAAGACGGAAGTCTCCTCGAGATACACAACCTATACTAACAACCAACCCTTCATTTCAGAAATGAGAAATCATATTAAGAGAAACATGACACAGCTTTACAAAAACCATCTTTTGTATATTCAATATTGCACTTGGCAGCGTTTGCTTCCCACAAACATAAGAATGAAAGAATGCTTCAGAAAACATATAGAAAATTTAGAGCCGTGGAGGGGATCCAGATGCCTTGAAGGGTCCAGTAGAGCCAAATGGGTCATTATCATCAAACGAATCAAATGTGCGCCTGTGACCAATATCTGTAGTGCTTCTCATAGAGTCGAAGCGAGACAGTGTGTCCCCCTTGGAGCTGGCCATCGAGTCAAACCTTGAAAAACGGTTGCTATCCTGTGGGAAGAACCCACTGTCTTCAGTCTTGAATGAATCAAACCTGCCGTAGTTGAAGGAGGTGTTATCATTGAACTTGGGTGAAAAACCAGCAGTGCTGAATGAAGGAGAGCTTGGAACAGAATCATCAAAGAATGTGCTCTTCTTCTTGCCATAAACAGTAGAAGCAGTTGGCGAGTCTGTGCGGATTGGATTCAGCCCGAAATCATCTCCTGAGGTGAAGAAAGAGTTTCTTTGGTTGTCCGTATCCTGCATTGGAAGGTACAAAGAAACCTAGTTAAACCCAAGCACCATATATTTACTCCCTTTTGATATCATTTTTATTTTGGGATGGTATAGTCAAGTTGGAAGGAGTGAACTTGCCATGGTATTGGTGCCCCACACCGACTCAGTATCTGTATCATCAAAATTCCATGAAGGTCCATCTGCAAACTTGTCTCCAAAGATGCTAGATTCAGCACCATCACGATCACTATTGGAATAATGAAAATAAGTCAGTGATGCCTCAGAGAGAAATGAGTAAACTAAAAAGGAGCTGGCTCAAACATTCTCCAACATTTTCTTGTACCAGGTACAGCACATGTCAGACCTGCTGCATCTATTTGAGGCTAATGCTGGGTAAAACTCTTGCCAGTGCCACTTAGGATATGAAAAGAGGCATGCTCAAACATTGATTATGCCCCCGATTCTCCTTTTGGATCTCCATCTCCACAAATATAAGATAAAAACAAATAGAAAAAGAAAACAAAAATAAGAGTTATAGAGGGTCCCAAGTGGCAGGCATTGGTACGGTGCTAAAATCAAAATAACAATCCTCTGTGCCAAGCAAAATAACTGCCATAAAAATACCTCTTAAGTTGCGACAACCTTAAAATACAGACTGAGTACACGTACCTGAGATCATCTTTTATTTGAGGGGAAGAGACAAATGGGCTTTCGAATGTGCTTCTTCCACCAGGGCTAGCCGAAGACTCTTCACTTTGATCATAGTTCAATTCAGAATCAGTCACACTGAAACTCCTGTTGTTATGATGGCCGTTTGAAGAGGATGCAGCTGGAGAAAAGCCGTCAACCAGTGACTCATCATCATTCCAAAGAGAAGTGGTCTTGTCCTCAGATGGAGCCACGTGCTCCACCTCTGTGGTGTTGGGCTTTACAACCATAAAACCTAGAATGTGCACAGAGAATTGTAATAATACTGCTTTTCTCTAGGCTATTTATATATCAATATTGATGCTAATGCCAGTATATTCTATAGTCATTAACATTAAAAGCCAACTAATTGACAATGTAAATGGAGGTCCAATATTTTTGTAAATCTTTCTGGGGTCTTTTAGACAATACCTAATTTATTGAAACTTGTTACCTAATAAAAAGTTAAGGTACAAACAAGTAATTGACTAATTTTCTTCAGCTTGGAGCCTTTTTCGAAGATGGTACTATCACTTTTACTGGGAATAGGGATGCCAAAATTTCGGGCTGGTTGAAGTTCAGGTTGGGTCATTGTTCTAATTTCTAAGTAGCCACCCACTATAGCTCCTTTTATGCTCAACCGTTAAGCTATAGATAAAAGACATATATTTTTTTATATGATAACATAGCATACTCGTGACGACGAACTTAGTGCTTGATAAAACAGTCCAATATTTGATTGAAGGAAAAAAATATAGGTTTTGAACTTAGATTTTCAGCAAAATGTTTTACAATTTGTTTCGACCAACTCATGATTCAGTTTCATACTCACTACAAAGATATAATAACATCTAATTCCCAGTTCCATCTCCTTATTATAGCCTCCCTATACCCACTCACTCTAATTGTGTGATTTGATGATATTACTAAGACTTGTAGTATTAAATAATGTTTTAAATACTATTAAGAAAACATTTTTAAGGTAAATGACCACGTGAATAGCTTCCACTAAAGCCTTGACTGACACCTCATGCTACAGACCACTAACGCCATCTGAAACATAGTCTTGGACCAACAAAATTTAAATAATACTTCAAAATAGGTAAGACCAGACCCAACTTGCACCTGATGGGCCCCAGGTCAATTCTACCTGATATATATATATATATATATATGTTCACCAAGTTTGTATGTTACTTGTTTAATTCACTACAATTTTACAATCATCACTTTTTACAAAGATCAGTGGTTAGCTGGTAGTTGCATTTGGTAGTTCTTTTCAATTTATCTTTCTTTTCCTTTTTCCAGCCTAACTAACTCAGATCGTGAGCCCAGAGCTCAGTGAGACAGATCAGATCCGGTTGGGTCATGATGTGTTGAACCAGACCTCACCCATAGAGGTCAGAGATGGTGGGAGTTGAACCAGACTCAACCCATTGGGTCAGGCTAGATCCATTGATTGCCGCCCTCTATGAAATACATTGCAGCACAACTTAAATTCAGCAAGAAATTTACAGAATAAAAATCACCTTCATCCTCAAATTTATCCCAATCTTCATCCCAGTCCATTGCACCCTCTGGGGCACCAGGTTCCCAGCCTAAAAAAAAAAAAGAAGAAACAACAAGCAAAAGTTATTTACAAGTACGTATTGATTATAAAAAAACAGAGAAGTAAAAGATTGTAATTGCAACATTATGCAGGTCAAGACTGCAGATAATACCAAAAGGCAGCTCAATTGACGCAGACTGATTTACACTCAGTCCAAAATGCTTGCACCGTTCAACCAGAGACCTCTCAAGCTCCTCCAGTTGATATTGGATTCGATCAGCACGAACCTATAATTATGACAAGAATAAGGAAACAATATTACAGTTATGCAAATGTAAAATTGTAATTATTGAACATCAGTTGGCCAGATTGTGTTTCAAAGAATTGAGGACAAAACATTAAGTTGTGGCAAAAATTACCCCTTAAATTCTCTCATAAAGCAGGTCTGATGACCCTGCAGCAGTACAATACTAGTCTGATCTGGCAGTAATACTAAATACAAAAGGGCAGTGTTTTACCTGAAGCAATCCATCAGCACTCCCACCTTGTTCCATTTTAACAATTGCATTTTGCAGCTCAGTTTTCCTTTCCTGTCAAGATAATCATGAAATCTAAGATGAGAGGAGAAGGGGGAGGGGTGATAAACTTCCTAGAGCAACTTGTTTCAGAGAGAAAATAACTAACATGAATGTCACGTATTGCAGCCTCCTCAACAGCCAGCTTAGATGCTATCTCCCCTACTTGCTTATATTTCTCTTCATACTTCTTCGCTAGTGATTCAACCTTAAGTCGGTACACAAGTCAGGTTAGAAAGAAACTTTGAACAAAAGGAATTTATAACAAAAACAGCTTTTCTGAACTGAAGATCTCACAACGGAATACCTTACTGGTTCAGTATGGGCCAGAACAATGACAAAACAAATTGTTACAAGTTCAAATTTTCATTGTTTATTTCGTTGGAAAAAATGCTGCTTTAAGTCCCAACTGAAATCCAATTTATTCATTGAAATGCCATTATATATCAATTAAAATTCTAACCAACTGCTTAACCTCATAGAAAAATACTAGGCAATTTTCCCAATAACCAATCTCAAATTAGGATATCCAAATCTTATATTTAGTTAAAAACTTTATAACCCAACAGGGACATTGCTCTTTCCATTTAACAAAACAATATACTAAAAGTTATGTTCCTTGAGAAATACGAAAGCACAACATTTACCTCACGTTTGTCTGAGGATGCTCTTTCAGTAATTTCATTGAGCCTGTTGTCGCAGCGACTTTTGTAAAGAACCTTCAGCAGAAATGGAAGAACCAGAATTATGTACACAAGCAAGAAACCAACAAAAATTTCCAACTTAAGATTCAATATGCAAATATATTTAGACATAAGAATATAAGATACAAACATAAGTGAAAAGGGTGCTTACAAGTTCTTGCATCTTGGTGCGGTAATACTCAATCTTCTCTTTGGAATCAAGGATTAGCTTTTCCCGAGCCTAAATTTAGCACCAAAAATATCATTGCATTTCGTTAAGAATGTTTAACATCACAAAAGCACCAAACACAAATGGAACCCTTATTTTGACTGTTAAAGGTCATGGATAAAGAAATATAATCACTTCAAGAAACTAATAAATTTGTGATAGTAGGATAATGCAAGTCAAGGTAACATTTGGGCATTTAGTTTTCATGTAGGATTTGGATTGGCAGGATGAAAATCCAGTAATGCCATATAGCAACTATAAAAGACTTTTGGTACTGGGATGTGAAAATGTCATATTCATCAGAGATTCTTACAGGATAGGTCCAAAACTTTCAGAATTGTTGTTTGATTTTTTTAATTGGGATACTACATTCAACTATTAAATTGCTTTATCAAGGTTAATATCCTTATACATGTTCCAACAAGCAAGTTATTACAGGTATTAGGTAATAGTTGTTCCTTTGTCATATAGCAGAGGTACTGTAGCACTCTTGGATCGTAGTCATCAAATAGCTAGTGAAAGAAAACATACCTTTTTATCAGCAGCAGCTGCCTCCTGAGATTCTGGTGCTATGGCAACAGGTGCATCCCTACTAACTGCGGTGTGATTATTATCCATGACTGGCGTGCTCAACTTTGTTTGGCCTGCTTTCATGTGAGGATGCATGTGCCCTGGAAGTGGGGGCCTCATGGTCCCCATACCCGGGACCACAACCGCTCCCGGCACTCTATTTGCCATTGCTAATCAGACAAGATAAATGAGTTAGATAGCTGTACTAAGACATGATTCTTGATTTAATGCTGGGTGTTTGGGATTCACAACTTAAAGTGGTCATATCTCAAAATTGCACATTTGTTTGCAAACAGTACAAGGATATTATTCCATACTACCACACCAGCAAGATCAATTTAACAGGTGATATTTTCATCATTTACTTTTTTTCACAAGTTAGAAGAGTACCAGGATTTTGCTGCCAAGTGGGGCCTGCATAAGCTGATGCAGGTAAGCCAGTGGCCTGAAGCAGTGCCTCATCATATCTAAGTGAATCAGGGAGTGATTTCGGTAAAGTAGACCCTTGCCGGTGTCTCTCCATCAGATAAAGTGCAATGCAAAACTCTCTCAGAGTAAGCATACCATCACTATCCTGGTCTGACAAGTCCCATACCTGCTTTAATATTTCTATCCATTCACAAAAAAGGTAAAATTAGAACAGAATGATCAATAAGGCATTTTGGCCTAGAGATACTCTCCCTAAATGACAGATTTCAGGTTTTCCTGATAAGCTCAATGTTCAGCCGTTTTTTGTTTGTAAGGTACTTCAGGTTAAAATATTGCAGTTAATTAAAAAAAGTCAACCAAGCCCCTCAACTAATTCTTGATTGTGCAATTGAAATTTAAGCCAAGCTGTTAAAATAAGCCTTCAGCCCACTTCTTCCTCTACTACTTCAAAAGTCAAAGTTTGGTAAGCCCCTACAACAGTACAAAATGAAGTGGACTTCACTATATCAGTTCTGAAATCCAAATTTAATTCTGGATCTAAACCAAGAAACCATATGATACTCGGCTAATTTATAAACTACAAAATGTTCAGAAAAAGGCTGCAGCATGGGATTTTAGAAACAGAATATGCATGATACACTAAGAAATTGTGCACCTCTAGGGAGATTCCAGCTAAGAAACAAATTGCGAGCTTCTATGCCAGTGATCCTCCCATCTCTGTCCTTGTCCACCTCATGAAACACCTTAGTGTACTTATTCACATCAGATTTAGTCATTTTTGGCCACTGGGGTTGTGGCTGTCCTGAACCCGAACCCAAAACTCCAGCTACAGGACTTGGTTGTGCCTGGGTCTGTTGAACCTGGTTATTACCGGTGCCACTCGACCGCAAAGGGTCAAGTTGAGCAAAATTAACTTGAGGAGATGAACTAGGTGTAGTTGTGGTTCCACTCAATGCACTTGACTTTTGCTGCACGGAGAATGAGTCATTCCCAAATCCTGAGGTAGACGAAGAGAGGCCATTTTGAGACAGAACCAACGCTTTCGAATCTAGAGCTGGTTGCGTTGGTTGTGTTAATGAAGACAAGAATGGGTCCTGCGGCTTTTGATGGATAGAAGAGGTTGGAGTTGGTTGTACTTGCGACCTTGGAGCTGTTCCCATTGTATTAGAAAGTGCAGATAGACCAAAGACATCTATGCTGCTAGTTGGTGGAGTAGCTGACCTCGGTTGGGCGCCCCCTGTTTTGTTACCAAGCCAATCCACTGATAGTTCCATGGTACCTGAGGTGACAGGCCGTGGGCCAGTCACTGTGCTCCCTCCAGTCAATCCTTGGGTGGCACCGAGAGCTTGAAGTGGGGAGGGAGAAGGACTTGCAGGATGAGGGCCCAAGCCTTGGGTGACACCAAGTGCTTGAAGTGGGGATGCAGAAGAACCCTGGGCAGGAGCAACCAATCCTGGCCTGAAACCTGCTGCCTGAAGTGGGGATGGAGAAGCACCATGCCCAGCAGCCAGTCCTGCATTGACACCTTGCACTTGAGGCGTTGATGGAGCCGCCTGAGGTGGTCTCATCAAACCGGTGCTTGACGGAAGCATCTGCTGATTCGGACCCAAATTTGGAGTTGTCACTTGTGGGGACCGTGCTCCTGTGTACTGGGGGGTTAATGCACCCATTTGACTAGAAGGTGGGAGGCCAGGGTTGGCACCTTGGGGTGTAGGGGAGGGGGCAGGGGTCGCTTGTGGTGGAGGTGCGGGCCCTGCAGACTTGATCTGTGGAGGAGGAATTTTGGCTGCCGCTGGGCCATAAAGAGCTGATTTTACAATCTCAGGTGTTAAGGTGCGCCCACTTTGTGCCACAGTAACCAGTCTCAGGGCATTGAAGAATTCTGGGCGACCAAGGAAGCCAATTTTGTTCTGATCAGCATACGACCAGATCTGTATATAAGAACATAATGTGGCATCAGTTATGTTGTAAGAACCAGGACCTATATATTGATTGAGTACTGCCTCAGTTATGTTTTTGTCTTTCACATTATACGGATTAAAACTAAACCTTACCTTCAAGCATGCATGGTCACTAGCGACGAGCAAAATTAACTGTTCCTTGCTCTGTGTGTGTGCGTGTGCGTGTTTTTTTTTTTTTTTTGGTTTGTGTTGAGTCCTTTTTTTTTTTTTTTTTGGGGGGGGGGGGGGGGTGGATTTTGAAGTGATCTTTCAAGTTGGCAAAAAGACCAATGCTGAAATCAGTTCTATCTGAGTGAGAACTAGCACTTGGAACTTTCCTTTAGACCCCCTTTACCCTTCTAATCTAAGTTTAATTATTCCCCTAAAAAATTCATCGCAAACCCTAATACTCGTCAAAGTTCAATCAGATCAATAAATACAAAACCAAAAAACCAAACAACCAAAGGCAATAACCTGCGCAAGCACTTGCTGGGGCAAACCGAATCCTTGAAAAAACGCAACAGCCTCGGATCCGCTGATCTTCCCATCCTGATTCAAATCTGCTTTCTTGAAGTAAATCTCGAAGGCTTCCATGCTCGAATTATTGAAAACACAGCAAAAAGATCGAGCAAAGATGTCGTCAAATCACGTCTACGAATCGATTCGTATCTGGATCTGAATCTGACGAGATCAGAGAAAGAGCATCTAAAGTGCGCTGATCCCGTTGCTGAGACGGGAGAGGTGGTTGGTACCACTGAGTCGATGCGAATGGGGGCAACGGAGAGAGCAACTAGACCAAAAATCCCAAATGGGAACCGCACCGGGTAAGTGGTAAATGCTTCTGTTTTCCACCTCGCTAGTTGCTAAGCCTTTTACCCCGTGTGGAACTTCTTTTCCAGTAATTTACTTTCTGTCATAACAGCGGGCCGATTGATACAGTAAGAAAATCGAGGAAATAACTTTGCCGGAAGTGATTTTCATACTTTAGCATGGTGCACTTGTCTTCTTCTAGAAAATTCTCTTCTGCTTGCTGTCCTGTGATTTTTTCTGCCTGTTCCGATATTGTAATTTTTAAATGAGTATCAATAATATTTTTTATTTTAAATATTTGTCAACTTTATGCTTATTGTTTTAATGTATGTGTTCACAGTAATGTTAAGATGCACATTTTTAAGACTTTTTATTCATTAATTTGTTGTGCTGGTGATGTTTCTATCTTTCATGAATTAGTGAAAATGAATCATTTTTCAGAAAAGTTCTTTTTGTTGTCTTAATATACACTTAGGCTTTGTTCGGAAATAATGACAAAAATACATATGAATTAATTTTATTAGAAAATAGTTGTATATAAATGATTTTAATATAAAGTTCTTGACCAAGAATTCTCGAGAAGAGAAATTTATTTTCAATGCAAGAGATATCATTTGCAATCTTCATTAATTTAAGAAAATTGCGACCATACCTTAAAAGTTAGAATTTAAGGTGGACCAAGAAGAAAAAACAAAGAAAAGTCTTGAGGAAACTATTATGTACGCTATTATAACTTGAGACGTTGAAAATTTATCATTTAATTTCCTTGCAATTGATAAAAAGGAGAGAACATGAAGGGTCTGAGCAAAAAACAAATTCTCATCAAAAATTTCTTTTGTTTTGGTTGGAATTTCAGAAAAGTCATACAAAATGAATTATTATTTTTTTCCCCTTTTCTTCTCCATCTTTGATCATATGTTGTCTCCAAAATCCATTTCTTTTTTTTGCATTGGACACTTTCGCTAAGTTTAATATACTTTTCTAATTAGCCAGAAAAAAAAGGAAGGTCATGATTATTTGTAATAAATTTCTTGTGAATTGTAGTAATCCCTGTAAGATCAAGTAAACGAAAATTCTCACAAGTAACATAGAGAATCATGATAGAACAAAAAATTGTGGCCTGTAACTTCGGCCTAGAGAAGTAAATTATTTGTATATCAAATATTGTCACTTTCAAGTTCGTAAAATTAGAAAAAAAAATAAAAAATCTGATATTTTATGAAATTTTGATAGATAGTATTTATTAAATGGGTTAAATGATTGTTTGTACACAACATAATAAAAATTTAGCCAATTACATATCGACACATTAACATTAATTGATACATTCCACTCATTGACTATCTATCTAAAACTTATAATATAATCATAAAATAATTAAGTAGATCAGCTGAAGTCACAAGACCTCAAATCTAGTTTACAATTTGGACTATTATAATTTGTTTTTTCTTTTTTCTATTTGTGATGGCAACACACTTTTTTGCCAAAATAAATTACTCACTTTTTCAAATAAAAAAATAAAACCATGTTATTCTGACATGAATCATTAAATCAAAACGAATAAATAAAATTCAACACCCTAAAATTTAAAACAAATCATCTTAATTTGTTCCTTTTAATCCAACAACTCGAATAAATAGTTTTGTCTCTGTTTCAACGTTGGATAGAGATAAATAGTTCTTGTTTGAGACACTTGTACCGCTAGGAGATGATACTGGTATTTGATAAGACTGAGCCAGCGGGAGAGTCTCAAGTCACAGTACAGCCTTAGCGCGTTTATATATCTCATTAATGTTTGTCATATATACCGTTGAACTTCCAATGTTTTGGATATGGATGCTCTACGGATTATGATTTGGAGGGTGCTGTACTAGATATTGCGCTGGTTCACACACACACACACACACACACACACACACACACACACACACACTTCTCAGCTAGCACTCGTTGTTGTCCCCAGCTGACCCTGTACCTGTGTAGGCTGTAGAAAGTCTCCACAAGTCAAAAACACATGCTCTCTTTCTTTCCACACTGTTTCCGACCTGCTTCCATTTGCGTTCCCACCTTACCCCGTCCCTTTCTTCTCTCGTCTCTCTCTCGTTGCCGCGCTCCGGTAGGTCTCCACTGGAGAGCATGACCTTGTCTCTCGCGCTATCAAGCGAACGCATCGTATCGCCGTAGATTCCGAGGGAGAGGAACGACGACTAATACAGATACAGGTGCGAGATTAATTTTGCTTGTACGTACGGCCTTTTTTAGGCGAATTCTTCTCAGATTTTTGCTCTGTTGCTCCTGGAAGTTTCGGTGATGTTCGTGCAATTTTCAATTGGGTGCGCCGCTTCCCCTTGTTGTTTGGTTTAGTTTACTCGAGAAAGTTAGGGTTAATTGATCTTTCAAGGGAGAAACAGGAGGCATCGTAAGAGGAGCATAGAAGCAGGTCCTTGCCTTTTTCAGTCGTACTATATAACTAAATTCATCAGCTCAATTGAGGAATTTTATGATTCGATGTTAGAAATTGAGTCTTGTTTTTAGAATTTTGCTTGTCTGCACCTTAAGAACTTCCTATTTGCATATGCTACTATGTGAAAAATTGTTTACTGCTTATTGAAAGTTATGGCTGGATACCAATTCCAGGGTATGATTGTAAAGGCAAAACTGGTAGGTCTTGTTCTTTATATAGAAATGCTGAGTGTGAAAATGAGATGTTGGTTTATGTTTCAATCCCTAAATAGAAGGGCAGTCATTTAGTTCAGAACCTTCGTAATTCTTGTTCTCTCCAAGTTTTTTTCAATTGCTTACATCTTCTCCAAATTTGTCTAATAGGGTTAATTAAAGACATATATGGCTGACTCAACTGATGGATACAACGACTCTTCGACCCACTCTACTGACTCGTACCATGAAACAATACACATCGAGCCATTATATGAGGCATTTCTCTGTCCACTCACGAGAAAAATCATGCACAACCCAGTTACCCTAGAGACTGGTCAGACCTTTGAGCGGGTGGCGATTGAGAAATGGTTAAGGGAATGTATTGTAAATGGGAAATCCCCTACATGTCCTGTCACAAGAAAAGTGTTAGTAAGCACCGAATTGAACCCCAGCATTGCCCTGCGGAATACAATTGAAGAATGGACACAGAGAAATGAGGCTGCACGGTTGGATGTGGCGAGGAAGTCACTTTATGTTGGGAGCTCTGAGGCTGATGCTTTACAGGCATTGGATTATGTAATAGACATATGTCATATGAACCGGGCCCATAAGAATTTTGTAAGAATCGGGGAGCTGATTCCTTCGATCGCTGACATGTTGAAGAGCACCAGTCGAAGAGTGCGATTGAAAGCATTGGAGACACATCGAATTCTTGCCGAAGAAGATGCTGATAACAAGGTTTCTTTTCCTTTTTTGTGGCTTTAATTTTTTCTCTTGGGGCGTTGGGTCTTTGCGGATATAGATAAGATCAGTGAACCAGTTATTTATTTGCAAAACATGGTGTCAGCTCTGGGGAAGAAAGCACAATAGAAAGAAAGAGGCCACACATCTATAGATCTATCTATTGTTGGTTTTTCTACCCTTACTCAGTGCTCAACTTTAATTTTGTATCCTGTGTTGAGCCTGGCCTTATCAAATTCTTTTGCCTAACATTTTGATCCAAGACCAGATTATTCAGCCCATTCCTATACATGCCAAAGTTGCTTGACCCATTTATGTGAGACTCAAGTGTGGGCCTCGAACACGTGCTACATGTAATCTAAAAGTTGAAATAAAACTGAAACAAACCAAATAAGTTTTGAAACACACTAAAATTAAAGCAAAGTAAAATTGAAGACATATGTAATCACTATGCTCTAAATGCATGTCCTGTCTCAGGTTGGTACTTGGTACAGTACTGCTGATAATGACATGTATTTAGTACACAACTCCGTTGTATCTTTTCAAGTACATATGATTATTTACCATGATAGTTTGAATATTTACTAGAGCAAGTGGTTCTTCAGGAAAATTTAGCAGCAGGGGATACCATCCGCACAATAGTGAAGTTCTTGTCACATGGGCACTCCCGGGAGAGGGAAGAAGCAGTATCCTTGTTATATGAGCTCTCAAAGAATGCATCTCTTTGTGAGAAGATTGGGGATGTAAGCGGAGCCATTCTCATCCTCGTTGGGATGTCGAGCAGCAAGTCAGAGAACGTGTTGACTGTAGAGAGAGCAGAGAAGACACTTGAGAACCTGGAGAGGTATGAAAAAAATGTTAGGCAAATGGCTGAGAATGGACGGCTCCGGCCCCTTCTTACACTTCTACTCCAAGGTACAGCTTATATCTCCAGTGATAATGTATTGCTGTAGTAGTAATTTCTATCAGCTTTGTGGAACCGATACATTTTTGGTACATATATCTACTGAGTTTTTTCAATTGAGGAGGGATCCCTTGACAATATAAACTCTGACAGTTTTGTCAATGAATATTCAAATAAAATTGAAAATTGAAAGCAACTTTATAGGTATGTCATTGGACATATAGATAGCCTAACAATTAAGATTTATGCAATTTAAGTATTGATAATGCATCAAGGACTGCTAATTTCGGACCATTGAAATTTTCAACTCATTTTTCACATACACCAAATCATATAATATAAATCATGTCTATAATGTTGGATTTTAAATTTAAACTTTATTATTTTTTATGATTGTCAAGATTGTCAAAATAAACCATTGTCAAGTGATCCTTCCTCTTTTAATTTTGCTTCTTTTGAGGTTTTTGGCAGGAGAAGTTCGGCAAATTTTAGCAGTATTGTTGAGGTTTGATTAAGTTTATGCCAAACAAACCGGTCTAATAACTAAAATAATGGCAGACCAAGATATACTGGCCTGTATGTACTGATACATGAGCGACTGATATTCATTGTTAATTGGTTCTAAGGGTTTTTGGGTTTAAATTTAATTATTCCATCTAATATTCATAAACTTCCAGGTTCACCTGACACACAACTCTCCATGGCTGCATATCTCGGCGAGCTAGTCTTGAGCAATGATGTAAAGGTCTTTGTGGCTGAGACAGCCGGCTCAGCACTGGTTAATGTGATGCGAAGCGGCAACAAGGAGGCGAGAGAGGCTGCCCTCAAGGCACTCAATCAGATCTCCTCTTATGAAACAAGTGCCAAGATTTTGATTGAAGCTGGTATCCTACCGCCACTAGTGAAGGATCTTTTCATGGTGGGTTCCAATCAGCTTCCCATGCGGCTTAAAGAGGTCTCCGCGACTATCCTTGCAAACTTGGTTGCATGTGGGGCCAATTTTGTGTCTATCCCACTTGATCAGAACCGACAGACACTGGTCTCTGAGGATATTGTGCATAATCTTTTGCATTTGATTAGTAACACTGGGCCTGCAATTGAGTGCAAGCTTCTCCAGGTAACATAATTAGTTAATGACCAAATGGTGGTCCACTAGCTTAGTATAATAGGAGAACAACATTGTGTGGTGTAGCTCCCACGAGTTTGGTTGCATAGTTGTTGTTGGTAGGTCTAGATTGTTTTACTAGGTATTTACTATTTACCAATAGTTCCTTTATTTTTATTCATTGAAAAGAGCCTTACCAAGGACTTCATATCAGTACAGTGGTAACAAAAACAATAGTTGCTCTTCGCCAATTCGATGTATCATATATTTGTTTTCTTTTTTCTATTATTTTTATGTGCCTCACCTTGATTTAAAAATAGGCCTATGTTACCAACTTACCATTCTAGTTTTGGTGTAACAAGTTATGAGAAACTGCCTTTATATTTGTGGCAATATTTGGGCTGATATGTCCGGGAAGAAATGTTCTTAAGCTCAGGTTATTGTATTAGGACTTATAAGTTGCAACTTCATTCTGGCTATCTATGCATATAAATTATTAACTTCAGATTGGGATATGGTATGTTGCAGGTGCTTGTCGGGCTTACAAGCAGTTCAACCACCGTCTCAAGTATTGTTGCAGCCATTAAGAGCTCTGGGGCCACCATCAGTCTGATCCAGTTTGTTGAAGCTCCTCAACGGGAAGTTCGAATGGCTGCTATTAAACTACTTAACAATATATCTCCCCACATGGGTCAAGATCTGGCCGACTCCTTCAGAGCTGCTGGCAGCCAGCTAAGCAGCCTAATCAGCGTCATGGCTGAAGACAATGGGATCTCTGATGAACAGGCAGCGGCAGCCGGTCTACTCGCAGACCTTCCTGAGAGAGATTCTGTTCTGACTCAGCGTCTTCTGGAAGAAAATGCCTTTATGATAATCATCTCCAAAGTCAGACGAATCCGCCAGGGCGAGATCCGCGGGGGCCGTTTTGCCACCCCCTTTCTTGAAGGACTGGTTAGGATTCTATACAGGGTAACTTACATGTTGGATGAGAATAGCTTCATTCTCCTTGCGCGGGAGCAAAATTTGGCAGCATTGTTCACTGAATTATTGCAGATGAGTGGCCTTGACAAAGTTCAGGCTGTCTCGGCTGCAGCACTGGAGAATCTCTCGCAGAAATCAAAGCATTTAACTCGAATTCCGGACCCACCTGAAACAGGTTTCTGCTGCTTCTGCCTTGGCAAGACAACACAGGATACAGCCGGTATATGTAGGGTCCACCATGGATTCTGCTCCATCAGAGACACCTTCTGCCTACTAGAGGGGAAAGCAGTTGAAAAACTAGTTGCATTGTTGGACCACACAAAAGATCAAGTGGTGGAGGCTGCTTTGGCTGCATTGTGCACTTTGCTAGAAGATGGAGTGGATATCGAAGAAGGGGTAATTGTCTTGTGTGAAGCTGACGGAATTAGGCCAATACTTGATGTTTTGTGCGAGAACCGAACTGAGGTATTGCGGCAACGTGCTGTGTGGGCTGTTGAAAGGATACTTAGACGCGAGGATATAGCTATCGAGATTTCAGGCGATCAGAATGTGGGGACTGCTCTTGTTGAGGCATTTAGAAATGGTGATTATAGGACCAGGCAGATTGCGGAACGAGCACTCAAGCATGTGGATAAGCTACCTAATTTTTCGGGGATTTTTACAAAGATGTCGACTTGATGGATTGTTAAGTGAATTGACATTTGTTGTCCCAAATGTTGTATGTAGTGAGCTAGTGATGTACATTTCTCTATACTTCACTATGGATCGTCTGTTTCTTTCTTGTTTTTTTTTCTTTTTTGTTTCCATTATTTGGCTGTACTTGTATTTATAATTTTTTAGAACTCGTGAGAAATTGTGGTTGCTTGGAAGTTAAAAAAAAAAATCAAGGTTTTGTAAGTTAAATAAAGACAGGAATTTTTATACGTTAGTTAAAAGGTGACAATGTTTTTTATCTAGTTTGTAAAGAGGCATGTTTTATTATTGCCATGTCATGTATATTTCAATCGCATTTTTCAATTTCATTAATGCACTTTTTAATGATCTCACCGCCATCATAGCTTCTGTTAGATCAATATTATTTCTCTGTAATCTCTTTGTATCAGACTATTTAAGTCGTTGGCAGGTTGGTCGTACCAGGGCATATAGTCTGGAATCAGATAATGTGGAAGAGATTTCTGAAAGAAGTAATCATGGTTTAAAATGCATTTGCTACGATATAATATAAAATTTGTCTTTTGTCTCAGTAGAGTCTTTCAGTGGCATGTTTCCGTCCTTTCCCCCATTACTTAGAAAAAGTTAGCCACCGGTTCTGTCAGGTACAAGATACTATCATTACCGCCTGGACAATTAGACATCCAACCCGTAATCGCAACAACCCAATTGCAAGAGCGGAGCTCTACCAACTGAGCTATATCCCCCCGAGTGGAGTATGCATGAAAGAGTCAGATGCTTCTTTTATTCTTTTCCCTGGCGCAGCTGGGCCATCCTGGATTTGAACCAGAAAGGTTTACAAATTGGTACCAAGAAATATTTAGAAAATTTTAAAAAAATAGAGCAAAAGAATAAAAAACAAAAAAGTAAAAAAAAAGAGAATATCTTTACCTTTCTAATTCTATCTTTCATCAACTCAAAAAGAAAGAAGACTTCTTCAAAAAATCTTTTCTATTTCTATTCCGAGGCTGTCAATACTGCTTTTTCGGGTTTAATACCGATATTTTAGCAACAAATCTAATAAATCAAATTGTAGTGATTGGTGTATTGGTTTTTTCTGGAAAGGGAGTGTGTGCGAGTTGTTTATTTCGAGAAAAAGTTGGATTCATCCGGCTTCACTTCCTTTTATTTTTTTTTCTTTTTTTTTTAAGGAAAGGGGTGTACGATCTCGACGAATTACTTCTGAATAAATTAAGAAATCATATGTAAGAACTATAGCATTTCGTTATTTATTGGTGAAATAACTTTGATTCTCTATCAAAACCAATCAAAATAAAAATCGTATATGCAAAACAAGTTGAATGTTTATAGAATTTTCCTCTTCCTAAGGTATTTGATTTTTTTTTAGTAGCATTCTTTTTATTTTTATACGGTATCCACCGTGGACGTGGAAATCTACTAAAAAGAAAATTTTTCTATTTGAATTTGAGGGATGGTTCAATTCAATGCAGGAATGAATCAGAATTTGAATCTAATAAAAAATCTTTACCATCCAGAAAGAAAGAAAAGTGGAATCGTCAAAAAAAAACAATAAAAAAACTATTCAAATAGAATAAAAAAACAAGGATTTTTCTAAATCTTTATTTCATATATCACATCACAGCGCAGATAAAATCATTGATTTTTAATGAATTTGGGGAGATGGCAGAGTGGACTAAAGCGGCGGATTGCTAATCCGTTGTACAAATTATTTGTACCGAGGGTTCGAATCCCTCTCTTTCCGCTCTCTCTTATGATTTAGTATTTTTGGATTCAGAGGAATTTTGATTCATATTATTGTATCATAAGAAAATTAATGAACTATAAATTAAAAAAAATGAAGAAAAAAAGAAAAAAACTAAGAATCTTTTGGTTTTCTTTTGTGAATTATATTATTGGTCTCTTGCTATTTCTGAATGAACAAGATGAGACTGAGATTTTTTTTATATATAAACTCTAACGGTGGAGCGGCACTATCAGCAATGGCCCTTTATGATACTATAGAATTTTTAGTTTCTGATGTGTGTACACTAACTCTAGGAATAGCTGCATCAATGGCATCTTTGATTCTGGCCGCAGGAACAATTTCCTAAACGGGTAGCATTCCCTAACGCTAGGATTATGATTCATCAACCAATCAATACGACCTCGCAGAGCAGCTTTTGCTAAAACTCGAGCGGTTTCTTGAAAACTTGCTTCAGATATGAAACTTTGAGTATTTAGAGAGGCTCTTGTCATTCCCAATAAGATTGCCCGATAAAAGATTGCTTCATCCAAAGCACGTCCTGCTCGTTCTGCTTGTAATAATTTCTAACCATATGAAAGAAAATAGAATAATAAGCTCATGTAGCCGGATCAAAATTGCTTCTTACAATACTATCATCAGTATCATCTCAGCGATCAAATAATTAGATCCATAACTGGAAAGATAAATAAACCCTCAAGACTGTATGTAATACAATAGAACACCTCAATTCCTCCATTCCTTTACTGATTCTTTTGGATTGTAAATGGTTAGTGGATTTCATAAGAACTTGGGATCAGGATTGCATTCCCCTGCTCGAAGGGACCGAGAGAAGCTCACCTCCATGAGCTCAATCGAATTTGAAGGAAGATGGAGAGCTGAATTGCAGTTCCTGACAAGAGCTGTTCAATCACCATGATTTGCAAATCTTTGAGGGAGAAAGTTCCTCTTTGGGAGGAATGGGGTAACTAAGGGCTGATATTCACAAAAAAGAAGATTTGTATCTGGCACAGAACACTTTAAAAAAGTTTTAACTTATAGACAACTTTGTAACTCCTTAATTATATATTCTATAGCTGCTATTATAGCAAGTTTCTTAACAACTTCAAGTTTTCTAATCTGTTGCTCTCTTTCCTCGAAAAGAATTGTTGAATTGAATCAAGAAATCATTCTATTCTATTTTCTCAGTTTTACCAGACCAAACACTTCTTCTATCTCAGAATTCTCTTAATTAATCCTTAAAGTAGCAAACTACTACTGCTGCTTTACTGAAGCCAAAACACACTTAAGAAGTTCTTCTTTGTGACATGCACATACCCCCCCCCTATATATTACATTTTACTATTACATTATTTTACTATACACTTAAGAAGTTCTTTGTGACATGCACACTCCCCCTATATATTACATTTTACTATTACATTATTTTACTATCTTAAGTTCTTCTTTGTGACATGCACACACTACCCTATATATTACATTTTACTATCTTAAAGAGAAACTTTCTAATTCAGGAGATCAAGAACTGAAAGATCCTCCTCATTCACTGATTCTTGCTATGCAGTTTCCACCATAAATTCGTCACTGTAGGCGATAGGATCCTCACAATATAGTTTGGACATAAAAAACACAGCATCAGCGACCGCCTTTTCTTGAGCAGTGCTTATACTGAACTTATCAAATCCAATGAACTCCCATACTTTGTAAGGATCATCACCTGATGACGTGCCGGGTATGTTGTTCCTTAAGCAAGGCTGCTCAAGGATGCACCAGATTGCTAAGAACGAACCCGAACCATTGCAAATCTCACCAAACTTGTACTGCCCATTGGGAACACCGTGCTTAGCACACAGGTATTTTAAGTATTTGAAAACATCCATTTTTTTCCGAGCAAAACAAAAGCCTGTACACAAAAAGAGGCAAAAAATCAGCATTAGCCAAGAGATCATGTTTCCAACCATAAACAAAGCAATGCACAAGTAGATGTCAGTGTATATAATGCAAGGGAGACACTTTTCAAGTTGATAATAGTACCATAATAAAGTTAAGACTGATTACTGGTATTATTTCCGGCTGGATATCAATTGTCAACAAGCTATCAGGACTTTGATGTTTTGTCAGGGTCGATTAGAAAGCTTGACTGATATTATATTTTATAATCCATGCACCAATCAATCTAAGAAAAACACTGATGATACTGGTGGTTAGCAACAGCTAGCTACTAAATGTGTTACACCAACTGCTGTTGCATTCTGTTTCTCAGTAACTTGAGTTTATATGGTCTGTAAAGTGTACCAGTCGCATGCACTACTTAGTCATGCTTTTTAGAAGTGAGTGCTAGTAATCTACAGGCTCAATTTAGGAGGTTATATTCTGTGCTCAGAGAGTTATATGTAGTGTGTACCTGTTGATTAGGATAATATTACCAGTAAGCAGATTGTATAATTGGGGCATTAATTGATGGTAAAGTTGGTTACTTTTGTAGCTAAATTGCATATCTAGGTTACCACTAAGCAGACCATAAAACTTGATTGTTGGTATAATAAATTGCACGAAGAGTCTGTAAAGGATCACCATGCTGACAAAAATTGATACTGGCTAAAAAACAGTTCAGTCCGAAAAGTTAAAACCATTGTACATATATCATGAGTTGTAAATATTTCCTGGAGGAAAAATAAAAAGGTACCTTCCATGCAGCCTTTCATGTGCAGGTGTTGCATTCCATGGGCAAAATAGGAAAAAAAAACAGTTTTCATTAATGAACATATGCAAAAGAAACAATTCAGAAAACTGTAGTAATATAAAACTTATTTGCAACAAACTTAGCTACCAATATTTTGCAAATTACAATAATTACGACATAGCTGTTAATTATTGCAATTTTTTTTGTCAGTTCTCTTCATCAAAGATAAATATAAACAAAAACTGAACACATATTTTACAAAACAGAACTAAACAAATTTAATAACCACACTCCACAAAGTACTGTAAAGCAGTTAATAAATTAACAGTTATATGAAAACCATACCTTATTGTTTTTGCCTTAGAACAGTTTAGAAACAAACCAGAGAAGCTAACTGAGATTGAGATGGTAATTTTTTCAGTACAGAAAGTGAAGGTCAATACACTGTATATATAGAGGAAACTTGGAGAGGTGCAGAGTGGTTAATATATATATATATATTTTTACGATAACTCACAGAAATTATCCAATTTTCTTGTAACGAATTAATCCCTACGTGTCAAACCCTGCATGTTAAGTTTGGTAAAAACGTTACACATATTATCCTATCTGTTAGGTAAATATTTTCCCTAAAACCCAGCGTAAAAATAATTTTACACAATAAGTGAAACAATGAAACTATAATCATAAATAGGGTTCATAAATAAAACACCCATAAGAAAAATAAAAGCAAAGATATGTAATGTTAATATACACTATATCATAGATAGGGAAGACAAAAATAACGGGAAAAAAGATAGTAAATCAAACAGGAAAAAATAAATGCGGGAAAAAAATATAAAATTTATTATCAACTCTCAGTGGCATACATAACAATTAATTAAGGAGGAAAAAATTTTAAAAATAATATTTTACTAAAAAAATTCAATACCCATTTGAAAAAAACAATGGGGATATTTTGTAATAAAGCAACCGAAAAGAAAGACAGGAAAAGAAAAAGAAAAAAAATAACGTAAACACTTGATACAATTTGAAATGAAAGAAGGGAAAAAAAAACGAAAAGAAAATACCATAACATGAGTAGCATAAAGTACAAAAGCATAAAAAAAATGAGAGATGAAACAAAATGTTATATGTAATGACAAATAATGACACAATTTATTATAAAACATATGAAAATACATCGAGCAGAATTAACAAAAAAAGATGACAACAACAACAAATACCAAAAAATAACGGAAAAAACAAGAGCTCACATAAAAAAATATTGACCGCGGAAAGACAAAGTAAAAAGAAAAAAGAAAAAAGAAATCGTAAATTAACTGAAACAGTTTAAAAAAAACTAAAACTTACTAAAAGAATATTTAAGCAATATGAGAAAAACAAAAAATTACGCCAACCTTACAGAAAACATTAATAAAAAAAATATAACATGTCACCTCGTTTAATAGCAAAAATACAACTACTGAAATAAGAAAATAACGAAAATAATAAATACCTAAAGCCAATAAAATAAAGGGAAAATCGGATATATATATCCCTAAAAAATTGTCTAAATATTTATCCCTCTAAATTTAAATTTGTATATTTACCTATGAAAATATTATCATTTAATATATTTGTCCAAATCAGTAAAATCTTAAATAAATGAAATACTAAAATTGATTAAAATCATATGACAATTATATTTTTCCCGCTATTTTGTCTCAATTCTACATAAGAGAACCTTTATCATCGGGTAATAAAAAAATTAAATTGGATATTTTTACAAGCATGCTCAATGGAGCCAAGTTCAAAAATGAAACTGGTGTCAATGATTTAAAATTAGAATTAAATTTTTTTTAATATTGTAAGAAGTATATATTTAAACCTTCATAGACGATTGAAGGACATTTTTATCATATTATAATTTGAAATAGTTTTAAATTTTAATTTTATGAAGATATAACCTCTGATGGGTGAATATCCAAGGTTTTGATATTTTCATGAGTAAATACACAAGGTTTTAATGTTTTTATGAGTAAATATTCAAATTTTAAGTTTAGAGGAATAAATATTAAATTAGATAATTTTTAAGGGTTATATATCCGATTTTCTCTAAAATAAAATCATATATAAAATAAGTATATTGAAGGGGAAAAAAATTAGAACTTCCCAAAAGCAAACATACAAAAATACAGGAGGGCAAAAAATTGCACCAACATTACAAAAAACAAGGGGAAAAATTTAGCAGAATGTAAAAGATATATCATGTAATTTAATCATAAAGAGTAAATCTGCATAAACACAATAACATCACAGAAAATAAAATTATACTTGAACTGATGACAGCACAACAATGTGTAGATAAATAATCTAGTAGCAAGCTACTTAAAAACCAAATTTTAATAACTGAATTACTTTACTATTTACTGGTGCAAGTGATGATAATAAAAAAAAAAGAGGATTGTTGCGCAAGTGATGTTATTATTTAGTTTTGTTGTCATATATACTGTTACAATCTTCTGCAAGTGATGTTGTTCCAGTGGAAAAAAGAATTGCATGACAGATTAGTGATGATAGTATAACTGATGCAATGTGTTGTCAGTTGTCACTGAAAAAAACACACATGACATATTAAAGTATACTCAAAAAAAGGATTGTTGCACAATTGATGTTGCTACAGTTAGAACATTTAGTTTTGTTGTTATATATACTGTTATAATCTGGTGCAACTTATGTTGTTCCAGTGAAAAAAAAGGATTCCATGATAGATTAGTGATGGCAGTGTAACTGGCGCAAATGTGTTGTAATTGAAACAAAACATGACAGATTAACAGTATATTCTACGAAAAAACTAAACGGAATAAAACGGTAGAGTTCACTGTCAACATATCCAATAATTCAATTTGCTTATGAACTGATAAAAATTTGTAGCACCGTTGGCAACTATAATGAACTCAGCATCGCTATCTCAATTTCTTTGGAGCCGAACCTGCCAAACAAGAACAGAAGAACTGCCTCAAGTACTAACTTTTTAATACATAATCGCCCGTCAGTAATGTTTCAAGTACTGGTAGCCTAAACTTTGATAACAAAATTCGATATTATGAGTTCTAAGTACCTATAACATAAAGTTATGATAACATATTTTGCTCTTAATGATGCCTTTCCTACATCATCTTTCATATTAAAAAAGAATTCAAATTATTACAATTTCATACAACAAATTAGATCTGCTTGAGATAAATAACACACTATGTAAGATCAAAATGGTCTTCTTCCCATTAAAACGAAAGAACAAAGTAAACCCGGGTAGCTGGATCAAAATTGCTTCTCACAAAATTATCAGCAAAATCGTCTCGCCAATCAAATAAATAGATTGGATCAACTGAAATGGAAAAGTAAAAGAAAAACCTCAAGGGCAGGATAACCCTCCTCGATCACTAGATCAGTTTGTCTTTATTTAAATGAATATTCCTATAGTAAAATATATCGCAAGCGGCATCATGCCGCTGCCAATTGTTTGTCTTCATGGTACTCATCAAGGCTGAGAATCTGAAGTAGCTTTGGCCATGACTCCAGGATTCCTCCTGGCAAATCAAATTCTAGAAGTTTCCCTTGTCCCCTATAGAACTCCTCAACTGGTTGGCTCTGTAAAAAGTAGATACCACCAAAATTTATTTCTCGTATAGAGTATAAGGTTGACCTCAAGTACATGCTGTTTTATCTAATTGACTTGTCCATTAAGCATAAACAGAATTGCTGAACATTTTCTTTCTCAGTAGGAATGCATGTGCACACATGCTACAAACACACAGAGCACCGGACTCATTGTACCAGTCCAAAATTGTCCTTCACAGTACAGTAACTAAACAGTACTGCAAATCTAAGTAAGACACTGGAGGAAAGGATTAAAAAGAAACAAAATCTCTTATAAGTTCAAAGAGCAATACCATGTCATTATAAATACGGAGGCGTGCCTTGACGACCTCTTCAGTGTCATCAGCCCGTGTGATGAGTTTAGGCATGCACTGGGAAGGCGGGAGGAGAGGCGGCATGTACATGCTAGGCAGACCGTTCTGCCCCTTGACATCGATGCAAGCAAGGTTGAAGTTCTTGCCGCACTGGCCACAGATGCGCCTTCCCAGGCACTTCTCCACCAGCACATCTTCTCTCAGCTTCAGGTTCACCACCAGATCAATATCCATTACTCCATCAATAATTTCCTATAAAGAATCAACAGTTAATTACTATTATTCTACACATGATTTTGCCAATTTCCCCAAGTCTGTTCATTATTATTAACTTTTTGCTCTTGTGAGTATATTGCATATGGAAGCAGATTATTTGAACAGATCAGAATTCTCAGAAAGCATCAAGCATCCTATTCGCAAATAACATCCGACTGTCAGGTCAATGAGACAGTAAGATATCCTCCATTAATATGGGCCAATTTACCCGTAGCTTCATAATCTAACACTGACCTAACTAAGATAAAACCAAGCAGATTCACACATGATGGGAATACACTGGGGACGAGAAAGTTTGAATCATCTTTCTAAGAAAATGAAGTTATGATGAAATTTCCCTATGATGGGGTTTTATTTGAACAAGGGCGCTTTAAAACATACTGGTCAGAAAAATGCTCCGGAAAATTTTTGTATTATTGACAAGAGGTTGAAAGTGCTTACTGCTTGTCTCACTGTGCGGGGGAAACCATCAAGAATGAACCCTGATTCACCCTTTTCTTCTCCTTTACTGAGTCGCTTGGTCAACAATTCAACAATAATTTCATCAGATACCAACTTGCCTTGGTTAACTATTTCAGTGAGCTGCAAAACAAAGAAATTCAATTATGAATTGGCTAATCAATTGTATTATTATTGAACAAAATGTTCCTTCAACATTTTATTTTTCTATTATCCTTGATGTCTTTTAGTTTCTTTCAATAGAAGTAGAAAATTCTCTAGAATTTCAAATGAGATAGCTCTACAATAACAATAAGCTTAAAAGAGCCAAATGTTTACTTCCAATTACAGAATTCACCTCAAATACAATAACAAACAAGATCCATTTTTCTCATCTACCAAAAGACGACAGCAGAAGCATTTTCTTTTTCCTCTTCCCTGATTGTTCTTTTTTTAGTTTCTTTCGATATCAGTAAAAGCTTCTCTCGAATTTAACATGAAATAAATCGAAACCGTTATAAGTTCGAAAGAGCCAAACTTTTACTGAATTTCACTGAAACAACACTAACAAACAAGATCCAGTTCTCTCGTGCATAATACAACGTCAGAACGAACTAATTTTAAAGGATCCATTCAAAATTCAATACGATTCCCACTAAAAAACAGCACAAAGACCCACAAAACCCTCGAAGATTCAACCTTTAACCCTTTACCTTCTGTGAGAGAGGCCCAGACGAGGCAAGCTCCTCTCGCACGAGATCACCAGTTGCAATGTGGGGTACGCCTAGCAGTTGTGACAAGCGACTGGCGTAGGTTCCTTTACCTACTCCAGGACAACCTAAGAAGACCCACTGTACATTCCTCTCCTCCCTTCCATTCCTCGCTGATGGCGGCGGCGCGGTTCCTGGCGCCAATCGCGCCGCCAGAGCCGCCGGAAACACAGTCTTAGGCTCGGATGAGAGCGTCGACAGCGAGATCCTGGGCGTTGATCCTGAGGTGGCGACAGATCTGAGGAGTTTAGTTAACGCTGCCATGAGAGTCGAGAGCGCGAGAGGAGAGGAGAGAAGATAGGCGTAAGGGAAGAGTAAAAGAAAGTTTACTTTTCTGGCAGCTGGAAATCAGATTTCGGCGGATAGTTCGGAGAAGGAAGAGTGTAGAGATCACATCGATATTTTTCAGTTGCTTTTCATAGATTGCAGGGTTTTGTAATCCAATTATAACCGTTAGATTTGATCCAAGATGTAGATTGGATTGTTTTGAACCGATAGATCCGATCCGGGTTTGATCGGACGGATTATATTGGAATAGCATGATTCTGTTATTATACGATAATATCAGTGGAACTGGACTCGACACTTTACAACAAGGGGGCTCGCTTATAGGATGAGATTTCTGTAACCTGTATAGAGTGTAATACTGTGTAGCATCTGACTGACCTGAGAATTAAATTTGTATTTAATTGGAAATTCATTGTCAGTTCAGTGACCCGCTACATGTGAGGTTACTCCTTTGACTTCTTTGCTGATGGCCTGATTGATCAGACCACTTCATATGGCATATACTAAGAAAGGAAGAATACATGGAACAGAATATTCTGTTCGATATTTTCACTACTAACACAAAATTGGAAACTCACTGATCCTCTGACGGAAAAGTGAAATGTCGGAAAGAAAAATTGCGGATAGCCCCTTGTGTTTGCAAAATATTCGAAGATCGTCGATTTTTCTTGTTTTGTTTATATGTTTCCGTTTGTATTTTATTTGGAATTTGTACTTAATTAAGAAAATTTATATTCAAAGACGTACTTGTAAATATGCAACAAGTTAAAGGTGACTTGTGAGTAACAGACACAGGCGCAAATGTAGGAACGATAGATTGCTTTTATTGAACTAAATTAATATGTACAATCTCGTAATAATTTCTGTCAATTTTAAATATTTTTTAACGAAATATATATGCCATAAATCAAGTAATTGATCTCATTCATTTGTGGAAAAAGATGGTAGATTGAAAATCCAACATTAATACTAAAGATATTGAAAATGTTGACTTCTATTACTTGCTTCCACTTAATAAGCATTTAAAATTATTAACAATTATATTATCAAAGCTTTAAAGTGCTTGATATGAAGTAGAGCTGGGACCAAGAGGTGTCACTTGCCATGTGCTAGGTCAAAAAATAATTTCAAAAATATACTTATAATTCAAAATAATTATAAAAATTATGTGATATTTTAAAATTTTATCCCATCTTCTGTTAGGTATAAACATAAAAATACATTGGTCTAAACTCTAAACTACTAGTTGTTTGTGAGAATTGTTATATTGTTATGTTGAATTATCATATCTTAATTATAAATATTATTTAAAAATATATATTCTATAATATTCATTTTTGTATGTATTGTTTATCCATAGCACGCCAAAAGATCCTTGCATGCTTAAAAAAATTCAAATCAACTAACAATTAACCATAACAAGCACAATTACACCTCCTTAAATCGATACATAATACAATATTAATAACTTTTATTACTCCTAAATTAAGTTGGTTCTAGTTCCACGTACCTGAAAGAACAAATGATAATAGAACCACCATAACTTATTCCTTTCAAGATTTCATAAATGTACCAAAATTAAAAAGATCACTTTATTCATTCATCACACACACACAAAAAAAGAAACCCATATGAAAATCGATGCTAGTTCACTTGATTAATCGATCACGGTGTAGTGTCGGTAGTGTCGGCATCAGTAGCGTCAGCCGCACAGTTCTTGGTGCAAAAGCACCGGTGACGGAAGCCACGACACTTGCCTCCATGGAAGCCTTCGGTCTTACAAACATTAGCGCAGTTGCTATGACGAACGCATGGTCCCTTAAACTTGTGGCTTTGAGATTCGCATGTTCTTGCCTCCACCATTGCTGGCCCCATCTCTATTGCACAACACACAAAAACATTATCATATGTTGTTAATTCTCTAGACAAATGTCAATATATATGTGCACCATTAATGTATATATATATCTTTTCAAAAATAGGGTATTTGTTAGAACTATACGATATGTGTTGGTGTTCTACTGAAGTGAAATTATCGTAGAAGATTTAATTAAATCTGTGTCATGCATGTGCTCTTCTAATCAAGTATCATAGCTAGTAGAATTCAAAGAAGAGAAAAAAAGAAAAAAAAGGAGAAGGATAAATTAATTAACCAGATGCAACAAGGAGCAGCAAGAGAAGAAAGACTGCTGGAAAGAGCCTTTGAGTTCGCTCCATTAGTAATAACCAGAAAAATCAATGATGCTAACTGAGAGATAGAAATTAATTGCTATTTGGGATGACGATGATACATATATGCTTCCTATGATCATGAATTTATAGTAGCAAGTTGTCACTAGCTAGAGAGTTCTAATTAAAGAGTAACCCCATATATGCCAGTTGTATGAAAAAGGAGCATGTAAAGTAATGTAACGCCATCGATCTGGAGAGGTACATGTGCCATAATATCCCTTTTGGACCCCTACGAAGATTGGATTCGTCATGCAATTGCAATACGTTTTCTATAAATAAATTAATGCCTTTTTTTATTGTCAACCTTATCTTTGTGCTTTATCTTTCCAAGGTTCTGAGAAAGTGAAAAAAAAATTGGGGGGAGAAGAATTTGCTAATTTGATTTATAGCTGAGAATATATTTGTTGTCGGCATCTCATCAAAAATATAAATATATATATTTTTATAAAGTTCTAGATTAAACTCTTATAGTACATATATTTAAAATATATTATTCAAATTAAAAATTAAATTGATTAGGCGTTTTTAATTATATAGATGGTGTGTATATTAAATTTCAGACAATTTGAAATCAAATTAATCATTCATTATAAATTCATTAAAACTCCATTATTAAAAAAATTAAATTATTTAATAGAAAGTTAAAGGTTTTTATTTTCAAATTAACTCAATTTTAATACACACCTTATCCTAATAATTGAAAATTTATCTATAATTTTATTTTTTTAATTTAAATAATATTTAAAAATATATACTATAAAAAATTAAATATATCATAAAATTAAATGTACATTAATATTATCTTTTTATTTTTCTTATTTTGACTTTCACCAGCGAACTGTGATTTATCCTTTCATCTTTCCTTCCCAACTAATCCGAGCTAGAAATTTGGAACAGATAGGACACCTTGCATGTCCCTTTTAAAATCGATGCACTAAACTACAAATTACATGGCTTAATTTAAACTCGAATATATGCTCGTTTCTGACCGAAACGTGGAAGGAAACTAAACACCAAGCTTTAAATTTTACTGAGAATCTCGATCTTTCCACCGACTACCAACAAATGCAACACGAGATCGATCTAAGAGCCGAAAGTTAAAGAGGTATGCTTTAATTTAGATTAGATTGATTGCTCTTTATTTAGAAACACAATTGTAAAGGGAACATTATTGCATAGATTATTTGAAGATGATGTGTATGTATGTACTCTTTCTGCATTTTATGATCAAATCCAACATACTGGCATGGCAATCTTTTCTCAGTCCTGTTTTTTTTTTGGTAAGTGGGTATCTTTTTTTTTTCTCTTTTTAGAGAAAAAGTAATCAAGTAGCTCAGATAAAGCAAACCGATTTGAAAAATTAAATTGAACGCATTTTGTGCACTTGAGAATCTCTCTGGAAGGTGTGAATGCTAATAATGATGCCCATTCATGCTATAGCTTTTTTTTTTTTTGGAAAAAAAAAGTGACATGCATCCATTTCATTAAAACTGAAAGAAAATCTTACACAATCATGCTATGGCTTTTTCATTGATTTGTTTTTTTTTAATTTTAAAAAGTAAGCAGCTCCTAGTGTTATTAATCTAATATGGCGGATCCAACAAAACTTATAAAGAGATAAAAAAAGATGATATGCTATAAAAAATTTAATTTAAATAACAAAAAGATCGCTATAATCCACATTTAATAACTGTCATCATTATTTGATTCTCTTTAGTAACTCGTGATGCCAATCCGAATGAAGTCAAAACATTGAAAATTTTTCTAGATGCATAAAAAATAATATATATATCACATATAATAGTTTCATTTTGATATTTGGATTTTACATTTTTAAGTTATTAAAGTTTAAAAAAAATCCTTCTCTTTTATAATACACTTATAACGCTCAATATCCAACATATCTACTAATTGTACATCAATGGAAAGAGAAGATATTTGTAACAATTTGATAGGATTGTTGGTTGTTAGTTTACAAATGGTTTTGTTAGAGGAGTGATAATTGAAAACTTTAACTGCACATCTTACTTGTAGCTTAAATATATTTATATTTTTTTCACAAAATATTTATATTTAATAATAAAATTTTTTATATCTTATAATACTAAAATTACAAGTTATGCAAAATATATTTTTACTTGTGTAATATAGTCTTTAACTTGAACTTTTCTATAATTATTTAGAAAAAAAATGATACATACCTTCTATATTAATTATAAATACTTACAAATTCAAATATAAAGAAATTATCTATTTAGTATCAATATTTTTTATGTGCAGATAATATATACAAAACGTAGGGTATAGGAATAATTATTTCTTTCTGTTGATGCAATTTTTTAAGATGTCTATATATAGGCATGTGAGGACCACAAAAATGAGATTTGTATTTCTTACTTTTTTGAATGAAAAAGTAATTTTGTATTATTTTAATTCGGATTGTTGGATTAAAACAAATGGATGTGAGTTGATTCGATTGAGAATTTAGGGAGTTGTTTCTAGATAAATCTAATCCGTTCATTTTAATCCAATTATCAAGATTAAGTTCTTATATTTATGAGGTTCAAATAAAGAATAATTCTGCTTGAGAGCAAATAACTGCTTCATCAATTCTGAATCCATAATAGATTATTAATAGAAACGTCGATAAAGCTCGACTTATCTCAACAAGTGCAATTTCTTTGAGGAGCAAAAAAGTTGGAAACATAATTTCTTTCTTGAATCTTCTTGATGGCTTCGCTCCCTTCACTTCCTGAAATCTGCGGGCTGGGCTGGGCTGGGCTGAGATGGGATGGGCTGGTCTGGGCTGGGCTGGGCTGGTAGAATATAATTCGTAAACGTGAGAGATTAGATATTTAGATGGAGACGAGGAGCGATGGAGCGATGGGGACCAACGATGCTGTCTTGTCAGCACTCAGTCGTCACCGATTTTGGTCCATGGGCCCTGACCCGGTCATAGTCCAGGCCCATTGACTAGCCCATTCCATGACTTGACAAGCTGGGGCTGGAGCTGCTTATGGTTTTATTCTCTTTTAATTTTATAAAAGAAAGTTCATTTTGCCCAAAAAAAGAAAAAGACAAAAAGCAAGTTCATTGTTGGTGTAAAAAATAATATTAAGTGCTAATAAGTTACTTCCTCTCCACTCCATCTTAATGATAGACAGTAAAATATTCATATTTTGATTAATGATGAGACTGAATGTTGAATGGTGAAGTTAATAAACATAGGTTAGAGAATTGCAATGAGATTGAAACATGTACAGTAGATTTTTGGAATAAGTTATTTTGATAATTTTGACAGTATATCTTAAATATTATCTAAATATCATGCAGTGATTCGTTAAGGGGCTTTTCAATTTAGACATTGAAAAGTTTATATGATTTGATCAATAATAAAACATCCAACAATTTTTGTGAATTTTTACAAGTACAATTTATATACACTATATAAATCAGGCATGCAATGTTGGATTTCTAATTACAACTTTATTCTCACAATAATCATGGCAGTCAAATTTAATAGTTATCAATATATAAATCCCAACTCTATAGATGATGTAATGTTAAAGTTCTGATAGGGGTTTCATAATGGCAATTATTTTCTTAATTCTTAGTCAAATTCTCCAAAAGTATTTTTTTTTTTACCAAAGTTACAAAAATGTGTACAGGAGAGAAGTTGAAAGCATGCCTTTCATATTCTCTTCTACATTAATATACTTATTAATGATTGTTATATGCGCTTGATCATCATCAAATAACCAAAATTTAATTTTATATAAAACATATGATACCCAACATATTCACCCAATCCAACCTTAAAAAAGTAAGAACTCTTCAAGTACACACAATCTTCAAAAATAGCCCACACCAGAAATTATACCCCCATAAATAATAGCGTCCACAAGACCACAAATTTTGTAACTGTGCTGTATATATGCCACAGAAGATCCCTAGCACACACCGGATATTTATACAGCTTCTAATTAAAATCTTCGCGGGCAAATTCGGCGGTTATGTGGTCCAAAAATGCTTTGGCGCCTTGGCGGTTATCATAGAACAGAGTTCCATTATCATATGGTAAATGTAGCGGGTCAATGTACATATGTCTTGAGAGGACAATGTATGACCCGGTACAGGAGTTCCTAAACAAAGATATTCACATTATACGTTGAACAAAACATAAAAGGACGAGGCGGTTAGAGAAAATGGAGTGGTGGGAGGCGTATTCTTCGGGAGGTTCGTTACCATCAGTGGATATAATTATATAATTAGCGAGTAAGTAATTAGCATGGCTATTTTGCATCTATGTCCTAGAAAGTTGCTAAATTGTACCCGAACCTCCCCAACTGGACCATTGTAAAAAGTGATCTGATGTTTTGTAATTATATTCTTTGAGGTCATTTCAGCGCACTTGTAGTTATTTAATTGCACAAGCAATTGTACAAAATTTTTGAAAAATAATTTGGATATGAATTTGATCTTTTTTTTTTGGCTTAGTTATTAAAAAAAAATTCAAAACAGATACGTGGAACACAACTTAATTGGATAAAAATAATTTTTTTTACTCCAATGATCACACTAAATATAATTGCTTTAAATCCATAAGAAGCACATTTTTTATTATATTGGTCATGATTTGATCTTTTAGATTTTATGGTATCATAGGAGCACACTCAAGAATATATTCTTTATGTGAAAGACATAGGTTAGAAATCAAATTGATAATTTATGGCTGATATTGAAAATAAAAAGGTCAAAACGAAACATTGATACTAATGATATGGAGAAAAAAAAATAATATGAAATAGCTGCAAGTTGATGTACACATTGTAATAAAATTGTATCAATAGACTACGTAGAAATTTCTAAGAAAAACATTTTACTACTATCAATTTGCGTCAATAGTTCAACATACTTGTATATAAGTTTTTTCATTGCAAGTGTAAACTAAACACTTAAAATAAATATTTGTCATTTCCATGGATATTTGACTTTGCTCATTGAAGCTACAAAATATCAATAAAGATAGTTTCAACTGACGTTACATACACTTACATAGTGTATAATAATCCTTTTTCTGATCTAAGAACATAGACAGACACAACGTAAATTCTAATATTTCAAAGGGGTAATATGCAAAAAGAGATGCTAATATGGAAAGTAGTATACACTACAGTTAATGAACTTCTAGAAGCCGATGAAGAATCAGCCGTTGATATGTCGGTTCCTCCATTTGGCATCTAGGATTGTCGCCACGTGTCACCACGATCACATCGTGTGCGGCGGTTTAAAAGGCAATGCCGCCAAGCGCAACACACTAATCCCTTCGTTAAGGTTTTCTCTCTCTCTCTCGTTTAAGTGTAATTAAGATAGAGAAGATAGATTAAAGAGAGAGATTAGATAACTGTTCAGCGAAGCAGCCTCTACTCTACTCTGGTCAAAAACGATACTAATTCTCTCTCCGAAAGGTAATGTCTCTTTCTCGCTCTCTTTCAGGCCATGCTTTACTCTGTTTTAGTTTCGCATTCCAGTCAACAGTTTAAAGTCGCTTGTACTTTGTTTGATTTATTCAAAAGTTTAAATCGCTTCGAATTGGTTTTAATCTTTGCTCTTTGATCTGAATTGTTTATCACTTTTAGTTCAATAATGAAGCTTCGATTAATTCAAGGTAACCTTTCCTCAAACAAAGGAATGTAGCGGTGCAGATGCAAAAAAGGTTCTATTTTTTTACAAAAATAGTCCTTTGTTTCTCCCGTTTTTGATATATCTTCGATTTCAGAATCTAAATTTGTTGTCGTAGATAACCCTATGAATTATCCTAATTAGTTCTTCCAAGTTTTAGGCAAATTATATCTTTTGAGGGAATTGGGATAGTAAAGCATCGACTTGTTAATTTCCTCCTTTTTATTTACTTTTGGTTATTCCTTCCAGGATCAAGATATTGTGAGTTGGCTTCAATGGCATTAAGCTACCACTCCAACAGCAGGGATCCATTATCGGGTTCATGTGATCCACAATTAGTATTAACGGATTCTCTAATTGGATTTGTATACGAGCAACTTCAGTCCCCCGATTTTGACATCGGTTCTTACTTAAATCCGGTACCAACAACCAATCACAATGCAGAGCCGATGCCAGAACAAGTACTGATGCTCAACTCATCACACCTCACAGCCCCTCACATGCCCTCTATGCCCCAAGATTTCTACTGCACAAATGCGCAAACTTCATGCCATCAAAATGTCCGATTTACCCCTAGCTCTTTTGTGAAGTATCACCAGACTTGCAACAACAACCAGTTCGGTACCACTTGCTTGACCAACCAAGTAAATTTCCCGTACCAGAACTCCGATTTTCCAGTCAGGCCTTATACCGGTAGAGTGCAGGGGATGGTGGTACCGGCATTCAAGTCTCCTACCGCACAAAGTGTTGCAGCGAGAGTAAGGAGAAAGAAAATAAGCGACAAAACTCAAGAACTGGCAAAACTGATTCCTGGTGGGACTCACATGAACACGGCTGAGATGCTTCTGGCCGCTTTTAAGTATGTCAAGTTTTTGCAAGCTCAGATCGGGATCCTTGCTATGATGGATTTGGAGGAGGTAATTCTGTTATTTTTTGTATTTTTAAGGGTTATATTGTCAGCTTTACTTTATTTCATATTACCTGTTATATGCATCACTTTTATGGCTTTATCATACCTTCTCATCTATTAGTGTACAATTTTCATGACTTGTTGTGAATTAGACAAAACTCAGTATTCGGCATTATACCAGAGTTTGTGTGGTACTAAATTCGCCGGAAGGCTTCTTTGGGGGCTATTTTTCAGTTGGAACTTACTGTCAAATGGTCAGTAGAAAACAATGAAGCTTAGAAAATCAAAATTTTATTATTCCTGGGTTTTAAAATCTTTAAGTTCCAAGATTTCATTATTGCTGAGGATTAAAATTTTTAAGAAAATCAAAATTTTAGGTAACAAAAAGAAAAGTGGGGGCATTGCTGGGGATTAAAATTTCTTTCCTTTATTTTTCTTAAATTAGGCAAGGGAGGTCCCGTTAATGGCCGAAGAGTATATGCGTGTGTTGCTGGGTTCAACCAATGTGCAAGAGTACTTGTCTGCCAATGGGAAGTGTCTGGTACCAAAAAAACTGGCCCTGAATTTGTCCAAGGAGATGAAGTCCAATGTCGTGGTGTCTAGAGATCTCAGTCGCTTTGTCAAATCGATCGTTAACTAGGAGTTCATACCGTCTCGATAAGTTTTAGTTGTGTGTTGTTTAGCTCTCTGTTAACATAATCTATCAAAAGATAGTTTAGTTTGTGATAGTGAGGAAATTCTTTAATTTGCTAACTTATACGTAGTAGGATGCTAAGTTGATCTTTACTTCTTTCTGTAGAGAGAGTCTAACTTGTTCTGACGGCACGGTATTTTGTCAGTCAGGGTATAAGTTCTCAGATCTCTAATTCTTTCAAGTTAATAGTGTCTGATAGGTTTCTTATCTTGATACCTATTTAACCGGTATCTGTAATTTATCAGTTTTATGACAATAACAGTTTTTTGTATCTACTTTTAATCGGTATTTGATACTTGCCTTTTCATTTTCTGGCTATTTTAGGAAGTTTCTAGTCTTGATTATGATCTGAAAAACACTATGGTCTCTCCCTGCTGAGGACAGCAATTTGGGATAATTTAATAGCAAATAGGGATAATTAAGGCAAGAAATGGATTAAACTACAATTAGTACGGAAGGTAAATCATTTCTGAAAATAGTATACAGATAAAAATAGTATAAAGGGTACATATCTAACAAAAATTAGAAGAACATTATTTTTAGGACAAATTGAGTCAATTGACACTCATTGTAACTTTCCTTTTTTATTTGCACTCCAGACGGAGAATTTAATATAAAAATTCAAAGTGACAAGACAGAATTTAGAAAAAGGGAGAAAATAAAGAAAAACAAGGGCACCAAAATTACACAATTGAAATGTCACTGGAACAATTGCATAGGTGTCATTAAATTTCATTAATCTAAAATTCAGTTTTCTCCAAGCTTTGTAGGAATGAATGTATGCACTGTGTGGCGGGTCGCTGAGACACCGACAAGTGCTACTTAAACATGCATCTCCTACCAGTAAGCCTTTCAGATTCTGAGCAACAATCACTCTTTTATTTTTCTGAATTTGAATAGGTTGCATACAATTGATACGGTCTCTTAAAATCCAATTGCAAATCACCATATAGCAATAAATAATAATAATAGTTTTCAGTTATCAGGCAAGCAATGACTAACATAATGGATCTAGACAATACAGGCTTGAGCGTTGAAAAAAGCCCATTATATTTGACAACTTAAATTGGGCCTAGGGCTTGATCTGGTACCCAAGCGCCGCCAGAGAGAGCCAGAGTTCTTCTCCGCCGTTAGATATTCCACGTGGGATCTGATCCACCCGTTGGAATTTCAAGCGGAAGCTAGGGTTTTGCTAACCCTCGTCTCCTTTTATCCTTTTATAAATAGAGCAGATGGCGGAGACAACAGCCATTGCGCCTCGCCGATTGCTCTTCGTTGGTTCGTTTGGAGACCTCTGTCTGGTTTGTTGAATTCTTTCGCTTCAAGCAGTTTATTTCTAGCTCGAAATTGGTGTGAAATTGATTCGTTGTTTGTAGTTTTGAATTGATTTGGCGGGAATTGGAAGTGAGGATGTTTTCCCCACATGATCGACTCTGATTATACTGAGCGCTTTACTAATTTCTCCTTCTTGGAGAAACCAAGCCAGAAATCTGATCCTTTTTCGCTTCAACACCGTTTATTTTTTCTTCTAAATTGATGTTAAAATTGATTCGTTGTTTGATAGTTTTGAATTGATTTTGGTGGGAATTGGATGTGAGGATGTTTTCCCCACATGATCGACTCTGATTACACTGAGCGCTTTACTAATTTCTCCTTTTGGAGAAACCAAGCCAGAAATCTGATCCTTTTTCCCTCTGTTTTGTTTTTAAATCTCAAATTACAAGTCTTTTTGAGCATAATTTTGAGATAGATTGAAATCAGGATCGATGCTTAACTATATGCATTGGGCCTATTTTGCAATTCTATAATAGATCGGTTGCACATTTTGCTAGGATTATCATGTCGATTCATATTTGTTTCATCAGTATTATGGTTTATGTATACACTTGGTAGATTGGAAATGAGGTTTCTTTTTCCCCACATGATCGACTCTGATATTATCGAGCGCTTTTGTTATTTTCTCTTTGGAGAAATCAAGCCAGAAATCTGATCCAATTTTCATATAGTGTTTTGTCTTCTTCAAATGCATCCAAGTTTTACGACTTCTTATTTATATTTTATCATGATATTGATTTGAAGTCTCAGTGATTTAATGCACATCCTAGTTTGTATTTCAAATGGTTAAAAGTATAAACGTAGTTAATTTAACATGTTTAAACGTAATTTTCTTGTATGTTCAATATTTTTGTTTCTTATGCTCGAATATTATTGTTTTGATGGTTTGTAATAATGCTAGTCATATTTGCCGATATATTTCAGTGACGCTGAATGTATAAGGTCAATTCGACGTTTAGCTTCTTATACAATGGCATTGTGCATCTTTAACTATATAAGAACAATTTATATCATCATCTATTACAATTGTACAATTGAATCATGACTTGTCAATATGTTCTTATTTAATTGTCGTATAGTCTTAAGATATAATTGAAATTGTTTCTCACTTTAAATTAATATTGTCGATTTATTAGTCATATGCACTATTGCCTGAGAAAGAACAAAAATTAAGATGAGTTTGTTAGCATTCATGTTCTGAACTATTTCTCAGTAAATTTGTATGTAGATAATAAAAAATGTTTATAATTGACTAAAAGGCTAAAGGCCTGTTACTCTTATCAGTTATCATGGTTTATTGAAGCCTCAAGTTTCATGTCGAGATCATTGTCGATACTGACAAGTACACATCGAGATCATTTAACAAATTTCAAATGAGACTTGTATTATCATTTTTAGTTGGTTAGTTCAAGAGTTTTTTCTTATATGCAAGAAATTTCTTGTGCAGAACAGCTGCTATCTCAATCTCTTCTCTGAGAGACCATTACGATTCCAGCAATGCTCTCCAGCATCATTTTTAGATGATTTGTAAGTTTAATAGATGAGATGATATAGTCTATGGGGGGTACCACAACTCACATGTGTTGCACATGAGTTTTAGGTTGATGTCAAAAGTTGTCAATGCTCATTATTATAAGGCAAAAATCGTCGGATCAAGAATGGACTATATTAGTCAATATGACAGTGGTGATTTCGTTCTTTCTTTCTTTCTTTCTTCCTTTCTTTTTTCTTGTTAAGGAATAAGCATTGTGTTTTGGTATGGACGAAAATGAGTGTTGCATCTGCCAACTTCTCAAAAATACAAAAGAAAAGAAAATGAGTGTTGCATCTGCCAACTTCTCAAAAATACAAAAGAAAAGAAAATGAGTGTTGCATCTGCCAACTTCTCAAAAATACAAAAGAAAAGAAAATGAGTGTTGCATCTGCCAACTTCTCAAAAATACAAAAGAAAAGAAAATGAGTGTTGCATCTGCCAACTTCTCAAAAATACAAAAGAAAAGAAAATGAGTGTTTGTCTATCGAAAATTTGTAATTTAGATAGTTTTCATCAAATTTGTAAAACTGAACGCTACCCATTTAGTACTAGAATTTTGGTGTTCTATGTGAATTGTTTAAAATTTCTTTCAAACTATATTGCATGAAATATCCCTCTTATGCATCAATTCTTCTCTATTTGGGCTAGCAAAACAATAAAAATTGAGAACACAATACCTCTGATCTTTGCGTTAACCGGAGAGAAACTGTTTATATTGTGATAGTTTTCATCATCATTAATTATTTGCTTCATAGAAGCGATCTAAGCTAACTAATTGATCATACGTATAAGTGTATATTTCAATTTATGAATCTCCACAAGAGAGTAAAAATGTGATGAAAGAAAAAGAGAATATATGTCATATGTGAACATGAACTTAGTGAAAGAAAAAGAGAACATGTCATATGTGAATATTCAAATTCTCAGAAAAATAAGGAGCTCTTGTAACATTTTGACCCAGAAAATATAACACAGTTCATTCGTCTCTTCACTTCTATTTTTCTTCTTCCCGTTATCCTAAAAATTTATTAGATACATTAATTACGCAAATATAATATAACTCTTAATTTCAGGTGAGTGTATCGTCAAATATAATATAAGTCTTAAAATGACAGCCTTGCTATTAGTTCGGATTGCACAATGGTACCGATTGGCCTTATTTTTTTTAAATTTATCTTCTAATAAACTGAATGGAAGCACCAACAAAAATTTGGCTTCTGGAACAACCAAATATTTTGCATCAGTGCGTCACCTTTTTTTTCGTATCGAAGAGCATATTCATATAGACTACTGTAGGAAAACCCTGAAATTTGTACCAATCACACATGTAAATAGTTAAATCACTAAAAAAAACAAAACACATAGGTAATTGTCAACTACTTTTTATGGGAAAAAAAAACCTTCAACTTGTAGCATTTTGCTTATGCCACGTGGCTATTCCTTATTTTCTTGAATTTGGATTGGTTTGCTATGTTGGCTGTTAGTATGGTCAAAGTCTCCTCCAACTTTGACAGTAAATTATTTATTTACTAATACTATTACGAATCCACATTTGTATCATGGAAAATAAAAGATTTGACCAGATAAATGATTGCTATTTATATAAATGTAATAATTGTCGAAATTTTGATCTATAATATAATTTTTTTAATTAATTAATTTTGTTTGGTTAGTGATATTCCTTCTGTGGAAAGCATTTCATCGAAAAAAAAATTCAAATTTAGTTAGATATGCTTCTTGGAGATGAATAGCAAACCTTACTGATAGTATAGTTTAGAAAAATTGAAAAAAAAATAAATAACAAAAACGTCGTCAATTCACAAAATGCACATCTAAATCTTTTTCAATCAACTCGGCCTCTATATATGTTGTAAATTTACTTTTCTTGCATCCAACAAAACAATAGGCCCGAAAGGCCCGATTCCAAATTCACATAGCCCATTAATCTAATAGCGACTCATACAGCCCAATAAGTTACAACGTCAAATCAATCAACGAAACCACATGATCCAACATCCATCACTTGCTCCATCGAATCGATCGACCAGAGGAAGAAAGCGAGAGACGAGCGGAGGTCGGAATTAGGTTCGTCAATGGCGGAGACTGAGATAGAGGGGGTCAAGCTCGGCTCCTCCAAGCCGATGATCGCCACTCAGGAGGAGATGGTGGAGAACCGCGTGCCCATCCCCTACAGAGACCAGTGCGCGCACCTCCTGATCCCGCTCAACAAGTGCCGCGTGGCCGAGTACTACCTCCCCTGGAAGTGCGAGAACGAGCGCCACGCCTACGAGAAGTGCGAGTACGAGCTCGTCATGGAGCGCATGCTTCAGATGCAGAAGATCCGCGCATTGCAAGAGGCAAAGAACAAGGGAACGCAGCCTGGATCCGTGCCTTTCCCTGCTCCTGCCAAGATTTAAGTCCAGGTAGGATTTCTCGATTTCGATTGTGTTACTGTTATATGATCTGTCGATGTGGATGCTTAATTGCCTGGTATCTTGATTAGAGAGCGTAATAGGATAGCACTGAGGAAATTAAATAGTAGTGTTACAGAGAAACTACATAAGAAGATCAGATGCTTATTTGTGAACTGCTATGTTGCACGGGTGTGGGTGCGGGTACTGTATCCGATATGATACGGTGTGGCGATACGACAATTCTAAAAAAATTTAGGATACGGATGTGGTGCTGAATAAAATTATAAAATAAGGAATATAATTAAATAATTTGTTTATATTGGGAAAATTTTAAAAAGATTCAAAAAGGAATAACAAATAAGATTAAACGCCTAAACAAGAATTTTCAGCGCTATAAATTTTTAGTTATGTTTGTTCTTTGTTTAGAGAGTCCCATGTTATTTCTTTTGAGTAACTGGCCCACAGCCCATAAGGCATTATTATCACAAGCAATCATGCAAAGAACAATAGATATATATGCAGTATTGTATTGCAGTGTCTTGACCGGATAAGAAATGAGATACTGCTTGGATAGTCCCACCATGCTAATTTGAGGTGCTTTGCTCCGCTCCGAGCCTTTATATGAAAGAGATTGCTTTGCCCTGGATTTGGCACACTCTTCTCAAGACACTGCATGAGGCCGCTTGATTGCGCCATTTCATGGGGCTGATACGCGTATCAAGGACATATCTTGACTGAATTTGCAGGTCAAACTAATATAAATTATCAGATATGCCATTTGGCGTATCAGATATGCACTACACACAAATCGTGTGAGAATTTGTATTGGATATGTATCTGATACGGGTACGGTGCCCTTGAGGATGTATTTGGGTAACATAGGTGAACTGTTAATGACTATCATGTCCAATGTGACCGGTTTATATATTCAGATAACCCTAGTCTTTGTAGGTAGTATGCTAACATGGAAAGCTAAGCTACAGCTGAATTGGGGAGTTTATGCTGCCCTTCTGGTTTAAAAATGTCGGGTGGAGTAATTGTGCCTAGAGCTGCTCCATTAGCTTAGTTATATTTCTGAGTTCTAACTAAAGTTTTTCCAACGGAGTCATATGCAATTCTGTTAATTTGACGGTCTTTAGTGAATATTTTGATAAAATAGGGAAGGAAGTTTTAAGTAGAGTTGGTCAAATACAGCTTCCCTGTACAAAAGTACTGCTAATACAGAAAGCGCAATGAAAAAAAATTAACCGTTGGATGAACAAAAGTGACTCTTAGTTTGATCGAGAGTAGTTATGATTAATGATTCTTGGCTTCAGTTGAATAAAAACAAGATAGCATGTCTTATTGCATGTTCACATTTTGCTTTACAATGTGCAAGGTTGCTGTTCTTTCTGCACATTAGCTGTTCGTTCTGTACATTGGGGGTGTCCTATACAAACTTATTTAGTTTATATGGTTAAAGATAAGGACTTTTAGAGCACTGTACATTGGGGGTAAAACTATTTTCTCAATTCCAGCTATAACTTTAGTTCTTGTAATCATTGTTATCCTGTAAAAGATTTGGTTTCTATGAAGTATTAAGGATGTGTGCCCCTTGGTTTCCCTATCCATATGTTATAAATGTAAAATTAACTCTTATTTTGTGATGGACATTTTAATAAAATTGCTTTAATCACCATAGTGTCTGTGATCCCTTTTTGGTTTTAATCAGAGACGCAGGGCACTAGCTGCCAGCTAACAGTAAGTCTGTGTTTTGTTAGTTATGTCAAGTTTAATTCAAATGTTGTCGATGGTTGATGCAGGAACAGTTACAAGCTTATATTTTTGAAACTTATCACTGAACTAGGGTTATTTTGCTACAAGTCCTTGATATGCCAGGGAACTTTTTTTCTTTCCTTTCTTTGACCTTCAACTACCATCAAAACTTTTAGCTTGATGACTGTCTTTTCTCTTTTGAAGTATAATTATTGAAACATGAATTAAATGGTGTTGAATCAGTTTTATATTTTTTTTTCTGGTACAACTAAAATCTGTAAATAATTCATAGTACAATTTAATATAATATTGGAGATTTGATTAAACAAGATTATAATAATGATATAACCCGAAGTTTGGCAATGTGTTTTTCAGTGGCTATTATCATACAAGAGGTGAATTTTTGGTATATTGTTGTATTTGAATCCTTAGAATGCAGGATTATCTTTAGGTCATGGCTACTGAACCCAAATATTTACTGTTCTTTCTGGTTATTATATTTCAAGATAGATTGATCCTTGTGTTCATTAGTATTCACACGATACATCTGAAATCATTAAAAAGTGTCCGACAATACTTTCCATTATGTTTTCATCATCAATTATTTATAATAAGTTGTTTATTCTTCATTTATTCTGCCTATTACAGTTGCCTGAATTTCTTCAAATGTTTCCTTCTACTGTTATGCCTAGAAATGGATGCATATGAAGAGTCTGTGTTGCTACCTAAATTGTCCTCTTTTGAAAAGGAATATATGTTCATTCTGTTCTCTGGTTTTTGTTTTGCTCTGGGCTGCTCTGGTTTCATGTTGTCCTAGGTCTCCCACATCTGGGTCTAGTCATAGGTCATTTTGGGCTTTCAATCAAATCAGATCAGAGGTCAATTCTTGTTTGGACTTGGGTCATTCCGACTAGATGTGTTCTCATGGTACTCTTTTGTGGGTTAAGTCACTTTTAAATCAGATTGATTTATGGTAGTAGATTCTTTTAGGTTATGAGCTTGGCGCTATCAGTTACTATGTCAGGTCATATCAAGTGTCCTCTGTCAGAGCCTTATTTTTTGTTGGCAGTTGTGGTTCTTTTTCACCCCTTAAACAATACTTGTTTTGAATTTGCCCCCCTGAGCAATCCTTGGGTCCTAATCACAGCTTATATTTTGTTATTATTGAAAACTTGATGTTCAATGTATCTGTGCTTTAACAATTTTTCATTGTTCTTGCAGGAGGAGATGAGGACTATGCTCTTAGCTTTGATTTGTTTCGTAATATGCAAGAACTATTCAGTTCTGTGACCAAACAAGAGGTTTGGATGAACTTGAGTAATTGGTTTTCTTCTCATTTATTTCACTTTCATGTGGATCTCAGCTTTCTGCTGTGTGGAATAAAGAACTTATTTAGTGTTCATATAGCGTGACAATAGTACTATTTGGATTTGTGCATTACCACATGGTCCCTTCTTGGTGTCTTTTTACTCGAGTTAGTGCAGTTGTTGTTTGGCTTATTGTCCAAGTGCTTGTCCGCATCATGCTAAACTGCAATAGTATTTATTAGCTGTCTCTTTCATATGGCCCTTCTAGTCATAGTAAAGTTGTTTTCCCAAACATTGCTCTACAGATTTGGATCCTATTATCATTATTCATCAAAAGGGTAACTCATTTCCCAATGAAAACTGTGTTGAGTTTTGCTTTTTTAGTTAAAATATTGATCGTCGGCAGGAGAGGGTGTTTGTGGTGTTTTTGTGTGTGTGTGTGTGTGTTGGGGGGGGGGGGGGGTTGAAGTAGGAAAATAACTGGAAATTAGATGCATTCACTACGTTTGTGGTATTTTATTTTATTGAGATAAAAAATGATGGATAAAAATTATTCAATTTTAAATGTTCATATCAAATTTTTCATAAAAGATGATGTACATCAATTTAGATTTTGAATGTTATACAGTATTTTCTATATCATTAGATTAAAAATTGATTTTAGATATTTTATTTGTTATGATACGTCATAGTTTATGAATCGTCTTCCTTATCTTTTTGTGAAGATTAAAATTATTTGGAATAGTTTACTGTTCTCAAGTTGGGATTTAGGTTTATCAAATACCTTCGTTGCACATGTGATGTACACTCTTGTTGCTTTGCCTTGTTAGAGGCGAATACAAACTGTTACACCCATACCCATATCCAAAATGGCTACGTCCTATCTGTGCTTTTAGAGGTTCTGCATAAGACCAACATCAGTTTTGCCTCTGCATCTTGTTGCGACTGAAAAACTTCATGCATAAGTACATTACTACTCTATCAAGGAGTCAAAAAGAATAAATACTAATGGTATTAAGGTGGACAGCTTAATCCAAGTAGAAAGAAATCATTTGAATCGGCTCCACAACATGTGGTTGGAACCCATGATATGATGTAAATGTATCAAGTGTTGGGAGGTTTGAAGAGAGCATCTAAGCATCTGGAGGGCAGAAAACTCCATAAACAAACTCACCCATGCCAAACACTGGGCTCCTTTCACTCTGAAAACTTCGTACTTCCATCAAACCATCCCAAATTTTTATGGTAAATCACCAAAGCACTAAAAACCATCCGCTTATGAAAATTTGTGGATATATGATTTCACATAGATAAAACTGATTCTTATTGTTAAATCATGTCAAATTTTCTCCACATAAAAGAACTAATTCCTTCTTTTCTGTGGAGATTTATGATAAAATTTGAGAAATTATTCTTACATTTCATATTATTTATTTTCTAATTGCATTTTAAGGATATTTATACTTATAATTTATTTCTAAAATTACAAGTATTTATATCTAATATTAAAGTGTTAGTTACTTCAAAATTTATTTTTAAGTATAAGTAAAAATTATAAATACTTCAAAATCTGATCTCCTAATTTTAAAATAGATTTGTGCAATTGATCATCATGCTCTTATCAAGGCCGAATTTATTTATTTTTTATAATTGACCTCATAATTTGAAATTTTGCCTTGCATATGGTATTCACAAATCACATTGATCCGGACAACAAAATTGAATGCAAGTTTTTACGGTGGGGTATAGAAGAGTTTGCATCCTCTGTAGTAATATTCTGAAATGAACAAAATTAATACCATTAAGTACAAATTTTAATGTTACCTGCACTATTGGAATTGTCCGATGAATAGCATCAAGCGGTCCGAATCGTTTGAACTATGTACTTCACGTTGTATTTTTTATGAGTATCCTATATTAGCAGAAATGTGATTAATATCCCTATTTGTTACCAACAACTACTCGGAGAATGTTTTTATCTCAAAAAAAAATATATATATTATTGAGAATGTGAACGTCATGAACAACATATTCGCGCAATTCAGGTACCATTCCAAACCATCACTATGGCTTACGTCAAGTTAGAATATTCCGAAACACATACATATAGCAAGGTAAATTTTGGTGAAATAATGTTCTTATTCTTCAGTTTTGTTAGGCACGATCATATATAATTGACAAATTGATGGAATATTGGGAACTTGGATATGTATGATAATTCGATGGTTTGCAAGGTTCCAATTTCCAGTTAGAATTTGATAATAAAGAGAGAAACAAAAAAGAGCAAGCGAGTTAAAAAAGTGCAAGGTGGAGATGGAGCCCTCCCATTAGGCAGTGATGAGTGGTAATTTGAAGAGAGCCAATGGATCCCCAAATGAGAAAGGTACGGATATACACATATATATACATATATCTATAATGATGAAACTGAAAGCCCAAAACCCCAGATTAATTGTCCTCTGTACTGTAAATATTCCCGTCCTTTCTGCCCCAATCCAGCGCAGTTGTTACCATTTTATTTTTACCAATAGACCAAAAAGAATGAACACGGAGAGCGATGGATGAGGGGACGGAGGAGAGCAAGAGAGCAATAGAGCATGGCATATTGGCATGGCAGCTTCAGAGTGAGCAGGCAGCTAGCGACCGAAGAGAGGGAGAGAGAGAGAGAGAAGAGGCGCAGACAGACAGAGGTCAGAGGGAGGGAGAATGAATGATGGCGTTGTACCTGCGACTATGCAAGCGAGGAAAACTCCATGGAAAGGCTCCAGCCTTTATCCCCCTTCGTGCGAAGAAAGGTGTGCGACACAATCATGGAGAGACAGACAGATGCTACGACTTTTTCTTCACATCCGCCTAACCCATCCATCTCCCTTCTATCTGCATCTGCATCTGCATCTGCATGCATCTCAGACTCATTTTGAAGTTCTGATCCATATCTGTATGATTAAAAATATAATTTAATGTCCCCACACCTCATGCCTTTATTTATTTAAAAAAAAACTTCAATATATAGTTATCAAAACTCTAACTAGAAACCCACAAATGAGATACCCATCTAACACGATGTATTAAATTCTAACATTAACTAAAGTCAATAGATAGTTGGGAGCCAAACTGTACATTATTGAAACTTTGCAGAACATGTAATTTTATATGATGAGACTTGTAACATTAATTCAACGCTAGATCGGAACATCTCGTCATCATTATGGAATCTTTTTTCAGTACTTGCGCTCGATATATTAATTAAGTACAATAAATTAAACTGGTTCTATGATTTTGATTATATATATATATATATCTGGAGAGGTTGCAAAAGCTCCAATTTGAATGCAACTTAAATTTGCATGGTGGGAATGTGCACAGAGGATCCGGAGACCTGGTGTCCATCTTAAATTTCCTTCTCTTCGGCCGGCCAACTTCTACTCCCAACCAACTTTTATGGGTCTCTTTTTCCCATCATTACTCTTGATCCTTTGAAACCAACCCAATCCCATGATGTTGTAACTCGTGGTTTAGTGGAATTTAATCTTCATATATTATATGTAATAGTTGTATTCTATACACATGAATAACAAAATAATAACAGATATTGCAAGTTTTACCCTTATTAATAAATTCACAATAGTATGTATGTATTGGAGGTCTTTGATGTAAATTCACGCTCATATCTTATGACGTCTGATTTATAAATAAAACCAACAAAATATCAACAATTTTTATCTTAAATTAAACCCGGAAAAATACAAAATTTGATGTCTAAACTCCAGATGAAAGGCGTACCTAATAGAAGGAAGCCAATTGAAGAACGATATATGCTGGAACTATTTCCCCCTGATAAAAGCCATCATTGCCCGTTTGATGCGCGAAATTGTCATGCATGCAATTACAATGTGGGCCCCACCTCTCCCCAGTCCCCTCACAGTTTAAGCATGCAAGAAACAGAGATATTCTCGCCGCTGTCGCGTGTATGTTGAGAATAACAAGACGATGATCGATCGATGCAATTCAATTTTGAGACGAATTTTTTATATATATGCATTTTGAATTTCAAGTTGGGTGTTTGCCATCGATCGATGGATGCGCTTAAATTCAGGGAATGCTGGAAACTGGTACAATGCTTCCGTGTTGCTACAGTTGATTGATATATATGTATATATATATATGTATATATATATATGCCGTGCAATCGTTGATATGAATATTTCTTAGATCGAACATTCAGATATGAGAAGGTACAGTTTTAATCATTTGTATTAGTTAAATGACAATCATTAGCCCCATAAATGAATCATTCAATATGGTAATTGGTCCGATCCGGGACCGGTCGTTAACTCCATAAATTCGGGCCTTAAGATAATTTTTCTTTTTTTTTTAAAAAAAACTTTTTCTTTTTTTAGTTGCCATCTTTGACAGAAAATGCGAATCGCCGAAGTAGGAGGCCTAATTGCGTACTTTGTTGCACTAACAACAATTTGAAGCAAGTAAATCAATTAGAAGAATTGGGCACGGTTTATGTTCTTCGTTACTTTAAAGAAGATTGTGGTATTCAATATTTTTCATTTGTGGAAATGGAGAAGAATTTATTGTTAGGAGATGTAAAGACTAATCTTCATACGTGATTAGTTGACGACAATCACGGCTTTCTCACGAAGATATGATCAGTTTGGTGTGCGAGTAGACACCTATTATATTTCTCGGGCACGACAAATGTATAAAGGGCACGAAAAGTGTGTGAAAACTCGTGCGAATCTTCTCGGGCACGAAGTTTGCATGAGAAGGAAGGAGGTTCTTGTTTAGTCTATTTATATCTCTTACGTAGTCTCATTTAGTAAGCAAGCAAGCGTGTGTAAGTGTGCAGGAGTGTGATTGTACACTGTAGCTTATATTCAGATAATTTCTCATTAATAATGTAATCTTAGACTGGTGATGAAGTGATTTTTACCTTCTCGTTGGGTTTCCACAAAATTAGTGTCTCTATTTGTCACTTTGTGTGTTGTATGTGTTGTGTTCGTTTTGTCTAGTCTAATCTTCACTGGTGGTGTCAAGACATTGTTTGTGCTTTAGTGTAATTTGTGTTAGAGTCAAGATTTGTGCCTCTGATTCCCTTAACATTTACTTCTTTTTTGTAAGCGTTAATATCTGCGAAGGTAAAAATATCTATATATAATGAGCATATAAATATATGCTCACTAGCCCACTATGCTTTTATTTTAAAACTTTGATAACTAAAAGTCCATTTTATAAATCAAAATAAAACAATCACATGTGATATATGTTGTCTATCCAGCACATAAAATTACGACATTTTCTATGCGAAGTGACAGCAACAGAAAATTCAAACTGGGGTCACCCCAAAAGGCTAGCTTGGCGAGGTGATCTCACAAGATGGAGGAGAAAATTGACGATCGAGAGCGTGATATATATAAGACAAAATACACAAAGCTGGGGAAATGCTCGGTGGAGAGGAGAATTGGGCACATCAGCACATGGAAGAGGATGTGAGATGGACAATCGAGGAGAAAGGGAAAAGATTTAATAAAAGATTGTAGAACAGTGAAATGGTTGTCAAAAGGTTAAGGCACAGTAGTCAAAGAGAGACGTTGAAATTTGAATGAAAGAAGAGGAGCAAGAGAAATTCGTCAAAGCGGCAGAGGAGTGCATGCGATGGAGGAGCTGAGCATCATGCTACATTTTGGTATCAATTTTGAATATAAAAAAGAGTCATCTTTAAAAAATTATTAAAAATATTTCAAAATTTTTAAAAATGATAAATTTTGGTATTCTAAAAGATTTTGATTGGTATTCTAAAATATTTTGATATGAAGAATTTACTGATCTACTTGGATCGACGTTTTGGACGTGAGATTTTAAAATTCGATCCGTAAGTATTTTGGGCCAAAATACTTATGAAAGTATTGTAGCTGGACTCTATATGAGTTTGACTAATATGCTTTCATAAATATTTCGGATCAAAACGTTTACCGGTTAAATTTCAAAAACCCATCGAATCGACTTTAAACGGAAAATCCAAGTTACTAAATAAAATTTTCATATCAAAATCTTGTAGGATACCGAAAATTTTTATTTTTAGGGTTTTCTAACTATTTTTTTTCAGATGTTTTAATATGACCTTAATAATAATAATAAAATAATTAATTTTTGCTTATAAAAGTAGGTCATTTTAAAAAAATATGAAACAAATAGTTAAAAAAGTCCAAAAAGAGAAAAAATTAGTCTCCTACAAGATTTTAATATAAATAATTTATTGAACAACTTAGTTTGTCATTTAAAATCGATTTGACGGATTTTGAATTAAGAGCACCGAAAAAATTCAATGCTCCTAAAAGCACGTTAGATTTACTCTATATAAAAGCACTTCACAAAGGCACTTCATTTTTTTTAGTCATAGTTTTTGCCATTAGATCCATTTTATACACATGTTTAAGATGCATACTCCTCGTTTGATGCACATTAAGTTTTGTTTAAAATAATCCAACAACTCAGTTTAATTAAATCGGTGTGCTATACATTTCATAGATCAAGTTTGAAGCTGACTTCATATCTTTTTACTGGCTAATTAATTTACCTATATATGGTGCACATAACATTTTCAGAATAAATTTATTTTTTATGTGAAGTGGAGATATAAATCGTGGTAAATTGACATTAAATTTTCTGTTTCTCCATCTTACCTCTTTTCTATTTTTTGTTCTCCCTTTTCAATATTTATAAAGCACTGTCATTTAGTTTGCATTAAAACATTTTCAGTGCGGAAGAAAAAATATGTAATTTTGTAAACTGAATGGGTCACATCTAATTGCTCTTTTCTGCTGATTCTCTAATGGTATAAACAAAGCCTTTTTTTTTTTATAATAAAGATATTATCAGTCTCTCAACTTCGAGTATTTAAAGAAAACGATTAATCAGATTTGAAAATTATAACATCCCACAAAATGATATTACTTCATTCACTAAATCAAAAAATGATTCTTGTTTGATTTATACTTTTGAATGTCTAGTAAAGAGAAGTAGAATGATTTGAGGAAGAAAGAGAGAGAAAAATGAAAATGAAAATTTTATTCTAATATTTTGAATTTCAATTTTTTCTGATGACAAAAATATTCTAATCGTCCTAATCAAATTTGAACCATCAACTTCAATGTTCTATATTGTAGGATTAAAATTTAGATAAATTTTTTTTTATAAACATTTAAATTTGAGTGAATGGACTCTCATTTTCATAAAAAAAATCATCAAATAAAATCCAGTAACTTGAACAGATCAATTCAATGTCTCTTCTCTTACGCCTCCTATATATAACCCAATTTGGAGAATTCAAATTTTCATCTTTTTTTTTCTTTCTATTGAGGTTTGAGAAGCATTTTTCAAAAATCTCCTCTTCCAAATTAAGTGGCATTATTGGTGGGCCATGTCAAACTTGAAGAAATTGACCGTTCTTTGTTAAAGTAATATATATATGAAAACCTAAACTTCTGCCTACCCTCCAACCAAATTTTCTTCTAGTATATAATATATTATCTCTTACAAACTTTGGCACATATGCATAGTAATATAGAATATATTCAACTTCTTTTGGTAGGACTTGGCCAACACTATTTTAGCTTGTCATGCTATAGTTATTTCTCTCACATTTTATTATATTATCCAGATTCTCCATCTATATATGCTTGCATCAACCATAACAGTGAATATCTCCGTGACTTGGTCCAAAAACTGAAATAATTTGTAGGGAAGAAATCTCCGAGCAATTCTCAGGTGCCAGCAACCCGTTACACCTCTAGAAGAGAGGTATGGTCACAGAAGATCCATTTTCTTTATAGCACGCTTGCAAAATTCTTGCTGAAAACACAGGAAGAATTTTCAGAGCTGGTCACCAGAAACAATAAAAAGAAGCGTTGAACATTTCACCATCACTACTTTTATTTATTGTCTCCTTGATGGTATTCTTTGTACCGTTTTTAAAAAAAATTATAAATAGTGTTGCAATATACAGAAAATAATTAAATCCCGATCGATTAAATATGTCCGGACAAAATTAGTAGTCAATAAAAAATGATTTATTTTCTGACTAAATGAATTAATGTCTGATCAGAAAATAAGTAATCATTTTGATTTAGTCATGACCAATATTGCTTAATCAATTCCTCATAATTAATTAAATTGTTATAATTAGATTCTCTTTTAGCCATTAGGGATCTAGAACAGGTTTAAAATAGACCAAACCTAGCTACATTTGCGCAGCCTACGGTTCGACCACAAAAATACACATTAGTACCTCTACAACCTACTGTACTACTCCCTTTGTGAGAAGATACTGAGAAGAAAAGGAGGATAATAAAAAGGCCCCCCACAGGTCTCAAAATACTATTATCACAAGAGCTGTTGGATTAAAATCGGCTGATCATGAGAAGACATCAGATCATCATCGGACGGTGTGAATTGAGTAATAGGGAATTGATGGTGTTGCATCAGTTGTAGGGGATGTAGTTGTGGAAGGAACTAAGGAGAGTAAGCAAAGAAATCCTGCGCTCAGAGATTCTATTCCTATTGTTGCCTCACCTCTATCTCTCTCTCACTGACTCTGCCATTATACTCTTTCAGCCGCTTGCTATTACTGCTTCTCTCTCTCTCTTCCTCTCTCTCTCTCTCTCTCTCAGTAGTCAAAATCTCTGCCAAACTGTAATAATTAGAAGGTCCTGCTGCTGTGGGAATTTTCTCCTTTTTCCAGTCCCCAGCAATAGGGTTTTTCTCAGCTGAAACTCAGCATTTCTCCTTGTCTCTTCTCCTTTGTCCCCCGCTCAAAAGAAAAAACCTTATTCATGAGCACCTAAAAAGGGTCTTTTCTTTTTGAGTGTGGTAGCTAGGCGCATGAAGATAGAGATGTACCTGATCAAGACTATATAGATAGATAGATATCAGAAGATAGATATATAGCTGTTTGATCAGTACAGATTTCTTTCTTCTTATGTTTTGAAAAAGAATATTCTGTGTATAAATGAAGTAGGGGAAGAGCTGAACTGGCAAGAAGACACAATTAGATAAGATCAGTTTGCTTATAACTGTTGTTCGTTATATGGCGAGAAAGGAGGTGAAAGGAGAGAGAGGAGGAGAAGGGGAGAATGGTACTGAGAAGAGTGAGAAAAATGGTGTTATAATGAGACCTTATCTCAGATCCAAGGTGCCTCGTTTGAGATGGACACCAGATCTCCACCGTTGCTTTGTTCAGGCCATTGATATGCTTGGTGGTGAAGAGAGTATGTTGTTCATCTGTTCTGTTTTTTTTTTTGTTTTTTTTTTGAAGTAGGAGTATATATGTTGACGTTTAGTTTCTTCAATATTGTTTTAGGTTTATTTTTCTTCTAATAAATCCTATATATCACACATGATGTATCTCTCATTTTAGGTTTTCTTTTGCTGAACTAGGGTGTTGAATTGGTAGAATGTGTGTGTGTGTGTGTGTGTATTTCGCCTTCTTTTGAATAGACTCAAGTTACTTAATTTCTTTTACAAAAAAATGGCACCAGTACTTAAAGCTTTAGCTTGGTTCATTTTCTTTTACCTTTTTTTTGTTATTTTTCCTTTGTACTAGTTATTAGAAACTACGTCAGATGGTGGGTATTTATATTGGCAAAAATAATATATCCTTTGTATTTTTCTTTTCTCCTTCACTAAAATTCATGTTGTTAATTTGCTATATATTTTTGCTTATGACAGGAGCTACACCTAAGCTCATTCTTCATCTCATGGATGTAAAAGGGATAACCATAGCACATGTGAAGAGCCATCTCCAGGTTTCTTCTTCGACTTGAAATATATATATGTTGTTTTGTTTTCCTTTTTTTCTTTCTGAAAAATATATTTTCTATGAAAATTTCTTTTGTTTTTATCTAATAAAATGTTTCTTGTTTATGATGCTTTGCAGTTGTACAGAAACATGAGAAATGACAACGTAAGGCAAGGTAGGTACCAACTTGTACTTTTTTGGTATTTAAAAAAATTCCTATTTTCCAAAAATGAGAAAAGTACGACTTTGACCCTCAAGAATTGCAGTATTTGCAATCTGGTTCTGAAATATTTTAGGTTCAGTGAACTCTTTGATTATACCCTGCATGTCAGAATATTGCTTATATTTGTCATGATATCATCTACAAAATGTATATATGAGATTTCTACAATTTATTGAGTTAAAGGGTTCTATTAGTTTGTTATAAAAAAATAAATAGAGGGCATGGTAAACTGATAATACAACAGAAAGAGAAATTTAAAAACATTTTTTTATTCTAAGCCTGTAGGCAAGAAATTCAATAACATTTTTTTTAATAACATTTTTTTTTCAAGAACTCTTCCAATGGCAGAGAAAAATTGCATCTTTGTACGTAGTATACAAGTGAACCAAATGCAATGGCTTCTGCCAGGACAAAATTAATTAATTAGACTCTGTTTTCAATGAAAATTTTGTGTTGTACGCCTTCTAAATAATTGAATTCGTACTAGATGCATAATTAATTAGGCTTGTCTTTTGCATGCAATGATGACAACTTAATAATTAGGTCATGTAAAGATAAAAGATACTAAGAATCATGCCACTCGTATACTATGATCAAACATGGAAAGATATACATAATGAAACCCTTTTTTCTTTCATCTCTCTCCATATATATTTATATATATATATGCGTACATGCAGGCGTTGTTCAAGAGAGAAAGAGCAGTGGGCCAATTGAGAACAATGATAGTGGTGGTGATGAGACGACTAAAAATGGGAATGATGATGGCGCCTTTGAGCTTTGTTCAAAGAAACCCACAAAGGAACCATCATCACTGACCCCTCTGAAAAGGTCCGGTAGCTTTGTCTCTCTCCAAATGTTTTCTTGTCACATCACAGAATATATATACACCTCACAACTCTTTTTTATAATTTTATCCATTGGTAAAGGGGGGGAAATTAGCAAACATCTGTTGGAGTTACAAAGGGTTGAAATAACTGGTTGTTTTACTATTTTTATTCAAGATTCATTTTCTTGCATTAGGTTTCTCTGTTCATTTAATTAGATTTTTTATTAGAAACAGAATGGTTATTAATTAAGAGTTATCAAGAGGTGCAAATAAAGTATTTCATGCGAGGGACAAGGTTTTATATGCCAATTAAAAGGCCGTATTGAAAATGATGAAAGCTCTTGATGATCTATAAATTAATAAACTCAATAAATACTCACACACCTATATTCATTAAAGATGAGAACTTGTTTCTTTTTGCCAAATGTTTTCTGCTACTGACATCCTTTTTCTCTTGCTTTTTTCTCACGTGACAAAAAATAGAACCAGGATAGAGACAAAGCTAATGCAGAAAAGCCTGTGGTTTGATGGATATAAACAAGCCATGGCGATGGAGAAGAGAATAAAGGAGGCAGGTTTATTGGGCGATGCCTGTGCTACCAATGCCTTCATGCGCAAGTGCTTTGAATGCTGTGAGATTAATCAAGTTTGCTTCCATCCTTTCAAGGTACTACTACTGTCTACTGGCACCAGTACTGCCAGTATTTGCCAGGTTATTTGTTGATGTGAGCATATATATAGTGTGTGCGTCTTTTCCTTTCTTCCCTTGTCAAACATAAAAAGAAGCCTTTGTTTGGTTCTCTTCTCTTCCCTTCTCTCTATTACACATCTTGTCAAGACTTTATCGTCCTTAATTCTATTCTTGGGTGTTGGGTCTCGGTTTCTTTTCAGCTGCCTCTTTGTGTCTAGCCACTTTAGCTACCTCTATACATAGCCTCTAGGTCTGGTTTAATTTGCGCGTATACCAATAATGATACAGGGAAGATTTCCTTTTTTATTTGGAATAAAAAAGAGAGAAGATTTAGTTACTTTCCCACTTTTTTGGTCACAAGATCATGTAAATTTCCCCCCCTATTTCTTGATAGCTAGTAGGGTAACATGAGACAATTTATGATTAGACTATCCATAGGCTTTTTTCTTTGGAGCTCTTATCTGCTGCTATGTGCAACGCTGTTATAGAACTATGCCACCTCTCCTACTTCGTTGGATAAAAATTCAATGAGTCAGATCAGATCAAGCCCCTTAGATTTAGTTTGATCTCTGTCAACTCATGAGCAGTGCAATAGTTTTATGGCAGTGTTTTCACTAGCAGCAGATGTGAAGTTGGTTAGCTACTCCCCAAATCACAATCGCAATTGGAGTGTAAATCTGAACCCCCCTCCATTGCAGATTGAACATTCTGATTTATTCACCAAAAAAGATGTATTTTCTGATTTGTGCATAATGTTTTTCCCCTAGAAATTAGGTCGTTTGGACAGCTCACACATGCTAATAGTCTAAATATGAAACGGATATTCCTAAATTTCACAGGATCCTCCAACTCTATTTCCTTACAATTAAACAGGGGCAACTACTTGATAATATGATCATATAAGATTGCCATTTATTGCCAGGGAAAATACATGTATTCTTTTCTCAACAAAATGTCTTTTTATTAAATAACAAGAAGGTAAAACTGTAATATTTGATCTACACTGAGTCCAACAGATATTATGTGGTTTATATATGACTAGCTTTTGATGCCTGATCATACAAATAATATGCTTTCATGAAATTTTCATACAAATAGTATGCAGTTTCAGATACCACGTGTTTTCCTAAACTTATGTCAAATTCAAAAAATAAATATAATAATTTGTAAATAAATAATTAACTTAATCATCACTCCGATAATTCTGTTCATGACAGGTACAAGGCCAAACCGGCACACTGTGCACACCAACGGAGGGACAAAGAGCGAGAGAAATAGATGCTAACATTAATATATGCTCCTTACAAAATTCAAGATCTTGCATGGAGGAGTACCTTGATCAGAGAAATGAAGCAGATGACGGTGATCACACACTGTCCCTCTCCTTATCTCTCAATCCGATCACAAGTCAGAACGAGAAACCAACAACGAGTGATAACAGCTGTATTGTTTCTTCATCAAACGGTGGTGGCGGCGGCACTATTAACTTGGATCTCGCCTTGTCCATTCCGGGCTTGTAGCTTGAGATAGATGTCTGACAGTTTTTCCTTTTGCGTCATTCTTTCTTTCTGTTCTTTTTTTTTTTAATTAAAGTGTCCTTTTTAGATTCTAGATGTTTGTCTCTCTCCCACCATAGTATACAACTATGCGAGTAGTATATATATACTATGGAAATATTGTAACTTGTTGTAACTAGCTTGCCTCCCATTAATGTAGTCCTCCAGTACAATGAAATTAATCTTTTTGTTTACAACAAAATGCTGATAAATTAGTTTGTGATCAGGAACAGCTCCATCCATATTTGTTTGAAATACTTTTGAAGCCTCTTTTGATGTTGGCCCAACATGTAGGCCTAATTAATTGTTTTATAAGAAACATCTGAAGTCGCTTAGATCATGATCAATCTGCGCAGTTGAATCAACTACATCTTCATGGAATTCTAATTTCTTGTCTATCATCTTCATTCTCCTAGTCTCCTCCCTCTCAACACACTCTATATATATATCTATTTCTCCCTCTTCCTTGACTCTCGCGTCTCGGCCTTCTCGATCTTTTCGATCTTGCCTCTCAACCTCTCAACCTCTCAATCTCGCATATTCACATTGATTCCTCTTGAAACTTTATTATTTCATACAACTGTTATTTTAAATGGTTCATAATATTTTATTATTAACTATTAAGTGAGAGTGTGAGACGTTAATGACGTAATAAATTAACATCTGAATTGATCAACGATCATGTTTTACAAATCATGAATATGAGATATTAAGTCAATCACATAAATACGTGCATTGCGGCGAACGTGATATTGGACAGACCCAAAATTATGAAATAATATATAGATTCTTATATAAGTGTCATCAATTGATTTGTTAAAATTATTACGTTTAATCCTTTGACATGAAGTTATCATTGTTTCCTACGAGGAATGTACATATTGATATTATCAAATAAATTAGCCCTAATAAAACAATTAGTACACACGGGTATGTTATAAATTATGCCAAGAAGTGTGGAGTCGAGATGGAATGTATATGTCCCTCTCATATAATAAGAGTATGATATTGATATTTCTGGATCCCTCGAGAAATATAGAACAATAAAGTGCAAGATTTTAATTATTTTATGGTTGAGAACCAACCATTTGAAAATCAGTCTAAATTCAAAATGAGAAATCAGATGTTAAACTATATATGTAAGGACAACATATTTTCTAAGTTCAATCAAGATAACAAGTGTCAAATTAAGTAATCAACATAAATCCATTGTGGATTATATTAGAATAGTATCATGCCGGTGCATCGCAACAGGACTATATCATATAAGAACAAATAAATTAAATTTTCATGTATATGACATATTTTTTCTTAAAAAAATCAACAAAAAAAATTAATCACTCAATAATGTCCATGAATGAAAATAAAGTAGATTGATTTTTAATTCAGATTATAAATAAAAATAAATAAATTATTATATTAAAGTCAAATGAAAAATAGCATCAACTCTGATTTTGTGCCATAGAAATAGAACTATATAAACTCAAATAACCTTCTGTCTCCAGGCTCTAATTGATCAATGAAGTGGTGGTATATCTGGCCATGAACACAAAAGCTATACACTCCATCAGAATTAAATTCCTCATTGTCCCATTTTTTCTAAATTTACGGTATCCTTTCCTTTTTCATAGAATAATTAATATCTCTTTAAATACAATTAACGTTTCTATATGAATGTTGATTAATTTTATATTTTATTCTATAAATATCTCTTCATGCCAATACAAAATATTAATATAAAAGAAAGTATTAAATACTATAAATTATAAATGATTAAGAATTGATAGATCCGAATTATAATTAAGGAGACGTAAATTTATGACAAAAATTTGTATAAGAATTTGTGTTGATGAGCAAAATTAAATGAGTAAATCTCAACCATCTAAGGATCAAGTCAATGCAATCAATAATTGAAATTAGCTTCAAAAATTAATAAATTAATTTTAACCGTTATATAATCAGAATAACTATATGCTTATGATTCAACTTTGTACGGACCCACCATTAAGTCACACACAAGAGTTAGGTACGTGGGAGCAGATTTATTTTAAAGGATCCGAATTACTAATTTATTTTACTCTATATAAAAATATGACATTATTGACCCATTTAATTAATGGATCATGATATTTAAATAAAAATTCTCTCTATGATTTTTTGAAAACTTGTTCATGATATTTAAATGGAGGCATGGATGGATTTTAAAAAAGAAGAAAACTCTGATCATCATTATCTATGACTATTGAGGAAAGGGAAAATTGTCTCTAAAACCCATAGAGGAGCAGATTCAAATTTCAATTGTTATGCGAATTTGACACTCGAGCCTTTACTGCACTGCTTTTCTGCATGCCCAATGATAATTAAATTTTATTTTGTATCTAATTAATTTGCACTTGAATCCAAAGTTAGAAGGTTGATAATTTTGAAATTTGGTACTTTTAAAACCTATCTAATTCCCAACATTCTCAATTTACATAGTTCAGTTCAGACATTAATTTGCCCCCACCTCTGCCTCTCTTTGCTTCTTCCCTCTTTTTAGCTTTGACCAACTCACCTCCTGATTCTAATTATACGACTAAAGTAATTAATGCTTCAATATGTTATATTCTAAATATAAAAAAAATATGTTATTAGTCTGAACACTATTGGCTGGTAATTTTTTTTGTCAACTGATTTTGTAAATAATTAATGCCTCAATATCTTATTTTCTAAATAATATTTTTAACTGGCTATCAAATTAATTTATACAATAAATACATTTTTAAATAATGTTTCTAAATTTTTATTTTCCAAGTATGAGAGAATGATTTCTAAAAAAAGGATTTCAGATAAATTCAGTAACTTCAAGAAAATTTATCTAAAAGTTAAAAGAGCAAAAGCTCTTAACATTGCATCAAACAAGGACCTTTTTTATTTTATTTTTATTTTTGACGTTTGGTCACTTGACACTGTTAAGAGTATGAATGAAGCATGAAGCTGAAGTAACGGTACAGTGTGCATAGTTATAGCGCTGTAACCGTATTTTGTTTGGATGCACTCATGCACATGCAATGCAATGCACATATATGATACAATTCTAGCAACGATCTCGGCACAGAGAAATGCACAACAAAAATTATTTCCAGTCGCCTTTACCCACGTCAAGTTTTTACTGTCTTTTACTTCTTTAAATTACTCCCATATATACATATAATCACAAGCATTTGCATAATTGCATTAAACCGCCACTAAATTTCTTCATTAATGCATGTAGCTCTAATTAATAACCGCCTCCGGTCGCTCCGGCAAACATTACGACGAAGGTGGCGGCACTCCCCATTTCCACCGCCTGGTAAATCCAATCCTCTTTCTGATCTCTATTACATTGCCATGCGCCGTATTCTATCAGGCAATTGCACCTGTGGCCCCCGCCGCTCAGTCAATCGGGATTTTACCCGCTGCTGATCATGATCCGACGGATCTTGCTCGTACGATGAGTTATGAGTTATATCTTTTGTATTAAAATTAACTAGGATTTAAGGACGAGGTTTTAGTTCCCATTAATTGCTCTGTTTCATACGACTGGCGACTAATCGAGGTTGAATATTATAATGAATAATATTATAGAGATATCATTATTGATATCATCATCGATACGAACTTATTTATATACATTAAATGAATTATTATGTATGTTAATGACTTTATTATATATAATATTTTTATTATTTAAATATCATTAATATGTATAATAATTCATTTAAGTTACATAATGATAATAATGTACAAAATAAATTTACATAATAAAACTATAAAACTATTAATGTGCATTATAATTCATTTAAGTTGCATAATAATAATATTATATAAAATAAGTTTACATAATGAAATCATTAATATACATAATAACTCATTTAATGTACATAATTAAGTCCGTATCAATGACGATATCAATAAGCATATTTATGTATCAGCTCCCTATTATAATATGGTGTTGAAAACTTGAAATGACAAGAGTGCCCTTGAATTTGTTCGTTCATTCTTAGTTTCTTACTGAAGGGCCCATTTGCAATATCGAATAGGATCTGGGGGAAAGCGAGCTATAAATTGGGCCTCGCATTGACGCTATGAATTTTGCAAATTTATTTTAGATTTGTTCGCTTATTCTTACAAATGAGCCCTTCACATTTTATTGAATAAAATTAAATGTGGGCCTGGTGTACATATTAAATTAAATGACGGATTAATCTTGGAACAAAACAACCTGTTTATTTCCATTCGGCTTCAAAGGACTGGGATCACAGTACAGATTGAATTCATGAGCTATTTTTCTGCTCGCAGATTCAAAACAGAGTGGCATCAGAGCTTCCCTTTTCTGCTCGTCCAGTGTTATTTTTCTTTTAATCTTTCCTTCGATTTTGTTCCTTAATAAGAGCAGCTGTTGGTGTAAGTTCAATACCTTATTATCAATATATTTTAAGGAGGTTGGATAGGAGACACTAAATGTATTTTTTGTGATGCAGAAAAAATAACAGACCATTTGTTTGTACAATGTCCTGTAGTTCAGTGTATAAGGCAATGAATTGTAACTCATAATAATTTCACAATATCCTATAGTTCAGTGTATATAGCAATGAATTGTAACTCATAATAATTTCATTTTTTAGGGCTCAGATTTAAATGATATATGGATTATAGATCATGAATTCCTTTTTAGGATAAGATTACAATAGAAAATGTTAGAGGAGCAGTTCTATGGACCATATGGCTAGAAATAAAAAATAGATGTTTCAATAATCATACTGGTACATGTAACAATTCTCTGGGTATGCAAATAATTAGTTTGGCAACATTCTGGTGTAAAAATAAAGGTAAAACAAATATTTTAAAAATATCATTAATATTACCACAGAATGTGAACAATCTTCCTTCCGAGATCACAAATATGGAAGAGGAGGAGGAAATGGAGGTACTGGCGTCGGCTTTCCACTCAATGGGTCTGACGTGGAGATGAAGAACTCTTAGTTTGAGAAAATGTTTTTTTATTCTAATCTGTGTTTGGATTGTTGGTTTTTCTTTGTAGGTTTTTTTAATTATTTTAAACCATAACCAAGATCTACTCCTATATAAAAAATTAAACTTGAAGCACAACGGAACTTACTTTTCATCTTCAAAAAATCTTCGTATGCTATCAATCAGACAGCTTTCAAAGCTCTAGGTTGATAAGTTCCTGATCTTGATTTGAGCGTCTAATCGTTTGACTTATTTTTGGCTCTCAAGTCCTTCTAAAAAATTGCAATCTTCTCTTTCTTTTCTCTGACTATCTGAACAATATGACAAAGTATCTATTCAAAATATAAACTTAATTAATGTTTTTTTGAAGTGTGTTGTCCAGCCAACAAAATTTAAGACTGATTCATGAGGGATTTTGACAGACTATCCAAACTTTGTTTTAAGCTATGGATTTAAATCTCTTTAAGTCTAGATTTTAATGGTTCAAATATTAAGTAGAATAGAGTTTTCTATAGAAAGTTATGACTGTTGTAATAGAGATAGGTCAGATTTGACTGGGCTGCTTAGTTTTATGTTTTTCTATTTATTACGAATTCTAGAGTTTTCTTTTGATGTTTTGTCTCTATAAAAGGAGTTGTAATTTGTTGCGTTGTAAGACAATATAAAACAGATAATATAATAGAGAATTATAAAGAATTTTTTAGAAAAGAACTTGTGTAAACATTATTTTAAACCTTATTTAATCCAAAAATATTACATGTATTTTAGTTAGATTAATTATAATTTGTCCATTAATAATTATAATTAATCAAATTTAATTCTATACGTTTTCGGTTCCAAACCCTAATTGAAATACGTATAATGTCATTCCTTAATTAATCACTTATTTTGACATTATTATTTGTGACAGTGTTAGACATATAATTATAATACACGCATGTCGAACTTAATTTATTGTATTTAGACGTCTCTAAATCCAACATGGATTTGATGAATTTTTAGGTTTATAAAACTTGTTATTAAGCAGTGATTTTGTTTAGGTAGCTTCAAATTTAGTTGATAGTTTTATGTTTGATGATAAACAAATAGGAGCGAGACTGGTACCAGATGGTTGGTGCTGTCACTGCTTGCTGGTATGTAAACATTATCTTTCAGTTTCAATGAAACTAGTGGAGTATTCCACTTTTATTAAAAAAAATGAATATATTTTAAGAGGAATCTGTAAATATGTATATAATCACTCCGTCCAAGAATTTAATTTTGAAATTCTACCTAAATTTTGGTTACCTTATTAAAGATTAATATATTTTTGAAGGTTGGCCAATCAAATCAAAGAATACAAATGAAGCATTGAAATTAAAGCTATAGTCACATGCTGCACTGATGATTTTAAAATGATCCTGAATAAAATATTAAATACATCACAGCCTGCATTGATGTCTAGGAGTAAATTTATTTGTTTTCTTTCTATTTTGTAATATTCATTTTTCCATACCAACACATCAGATGCTACTTCTTGTAGGATAGCGAGGATATCAGATTAGAGAGAGTCCTAAGGGAAGCTGCGAAGGACAACAAAACTATTATATATTGACCGCATTAAATGGCGCATGGTCATCTCCTGGCTCAGTGATTGACCTATATATGGCGAGCTTCCGTACCGGCGTTTGTCGATACATATACACCGCATTGCTTGACTAACAGAAGATGTCGACTTCTCGGAACAGAAGGATTAATTTCTTGTCTGATGGGCATCTGAAAATGATGTGGCAGAGAATCGATTTTCTGAGGGTTGTTCTTGAAAAAGGATATAGTTTCATTTTTTTGGTAATGTTTCGTTTAAACTTGAATTTAGTTTAGACCCAACAATGACTTCAGACCTACTTTAGTTAGAATCGTCACTGCTTGCTTGAACCTGGACCTGTATAACCTGAGATCTGAGCTTGTCAAAACTTAGATCCTGATGACATCCAACCTAACCGAGACCTCAAGGTCACCAACGGAGATGAACCCAAGCTTGAGGATGAATCCAAAACCTGAGAATGAGATTGTGACAAAACAACATATTGGAAGTTGCATATAATATTTCTAAATCTGTTCTTGCTTAATTGCAGGATGCAGATATTATGTGGTTCCAAAACCCATTTCCGCATTTTCACCAGGATGGCGATTTTCAAACAGCTTGCAATCATTTTACCAGGGATTTTCAAATGGTGGTTCAGTTATGTTAAATCAAACAATAAAACTATATATAGAATTTTGTAAGTTCCGGTACAACTCCCGTGAAAGGTACCCAGGATGCCATGACCAAGATGTGCTCAATTTCATTAAGCAGGACCCCTTTATTGCAGAAATTGGAATTAACATCAGGTTTTTGAGCACCAAGTATTTCGGCGGAATTTGCGAACCAAGCAGAGATTTTAGAGAAGTATGTACAATGCATGCGAACTGCTGCATTAGCCTTCCGAGCAAGGTACATGATCTAGGTGTCATGTTGGAGGATTGGAGGAAGTACATGTCTCTTCCACCAGAGGGAAAAGGTTAGATGACTACTCATGGCAGGTCCCACAAAACTGTAAGTAAGAGTTTTTGTTAGCTAGGTAAATAGAACAGTAATTTACATAATTTGCATTGTTACATTTCTTTCATTTTCCTTAGTTTGATTAATATATTAAGTGCAAAATTGTGCTAGTGCCAATGCATATTTGGGCATTGAAACCAGGATAGTAGGATCTGTCCAAAAAACCCAAAATAGCATCAGTACTAAATTTGTCAATCTAACTAGAGCTCATACTATTGTCTCCTGGTTCTGGTATACTTATTAACTGGTATCCTCATTTCTTTTTCCCGTGAAGTCTCGATGCACTAAACTCAAAAGACAGCACCAGGTAGTGATGTTAGCATAGAGGATGAATAAGGGATGATACAGACTCCAAGTGTTATGTTCCAAAATTGTATGTTTTAGTTATTTTAAGGGTGAGATTCATTGACAACTAATTGTTGACAACCTTGACAACTATAAAAAAAATTTATAAAAATCTAACAAGAAAAATATAATTTATACTTTATGCATATTACATATATAAAAAGTGAAGAAAATTTATGCAAGTTTTGTTGTTCGTCAAATGATATAAAATTTACAATAATTCATTTTTAACGACGTTGGATAAATGATACTTAAATTATATAAAAAAAACTTATATGCAACCAATGTAAAATTAATGAAATAAAAAAGTCTTATATTTTTTTCTATTTTTTATTTTTTTTAAATGTTTTGAGAAAAAACTGTCTAATTACATTGACAAAATAATTAGTTATCAAGATACCATCATCCTATTTATAGTGAGTCTTCAATACATCAAAAAAATATTGAATGGTTCAAATGGATTTAATCCAATGGCTAGAATTTAATTAAAAATCTTATCGTTCAAGGTAGGCAGGGTTAGTAGGCTAATTTTAAAGGATTTACTCTCTGAAGAATGTGCGGAATTAACGAAATTAACTTTACTGTCCCAATCATTTTCCTTTTTTGATCCTTGTAGAGATGGAAATTATTAATTACATTAATTACATGTTGAAATTCATTTGAAAATTTTCTGTTGCAACCTGCTCTCCGAAGAATGAAGTGTGTCAAAACATTATAATCCTAGATTGACACTTTTGATTAATCTTAAATGTTACGTATAACATTTGAAAATTTTCTAAGTTGTCATGTAGGGATGATGACATACTTCTTGGTCGTTTAATGTAAACACTAATTTTATGCGGTGCATTAATTTGATGATTTTCATAAATATTAGTTAGTATTTTGAGACAAGTTAAGTTCGTGCACAGCTTGTTAATTATTATTTTTTATGGTTTATCCTTCATTACATGTTCGATCTTTAACATTGTATATATTATATAGTTACAAAGATTTGATATTAAAATACTAATACAAATTAAATGTAGTTAGACTAACACGAATTTGGTAACAAATTTGTTACCAAAAGAAAACACAGTTGGCTGTATTACTTTTTCTCTTGTTGCTCATCCTTAATCTGATGGCTCAAGTTGTTTCTATTTTTTTTGGTAACCAAAAAATCACCATTTTTTGTGTCAAGTAGAGCAGTAAAATTGTTTAGTTAGTGAGAGCCTATTCAAAGGCCAAACAAGAAGAAACCCTCAGCATGCCAATTTGATTATACCTTCTAACAACACATGCCTTCAAATGAAATAAAAATATTACAATCGAGTAGTACTCAATCTTCAAAGCAGATAACTATCTGGCTTTTAGTATAACGCAGCTTGAACATTTTAATTTATAACACTATTTCATCAGTCGTCAGAATCTTCCAATACAAAATATCAACGTTATTTAATTTATGTTGATCTATCAAAATTATAGTCTTTTTTATTAGAAATAAAATACCAAACTAAACAAGGAAGAGGTGCTTCTACTTCTGGCCCTTTTAACTGTTACAAACCTAGAATGGAACTGCCATGGATATGGATATAGACCGTTACTCACATTTTTAGAATCATGAATTACACTTTGTAACAGACTGCTATGGTTGCTTGGGATCTAATTTCTCAGAATTGGTTCCAATTCATAATTGAATAATACAAATTAATCAGACACAGTACAGAAATCAGCCCAAAGACCTAAAAATATGAGAGTATATAATTAAGAGCTGTTTAATATATACTTAATACTGATAGTACAGCTTAGATGAAATTAATTTGGGTAGCTCTCGTTATTACTTCGTTGACAGTGGTCGGGAATGCAGATTCACAATGGAGAAAAGAATATATATATATATATATATATATATATATAATATATTGAAGTAGTAAGTATATTAAACGACCTACTAACAATTTCATTAAAATAAAGAAAGAAAGAAAAATATGTACAGTGAGCTTCTGTTAAAATGACAGGAACAATAACATTGACAATCCTAACAATTGGCATCCAAGCATCCCTATCTCTAATAATGACTTGAGTTCCAATATTTTTTGTGAAAAGAATAATGTTGGAGAGTTATCATGGGAAAAGAAAAACCTTTTGATAAAGGATCTTTTCGAGAGAGAAAAAAAAATGATATACACCGGGCACGTGGTATCCTAGCCCACATGTGATCGGTGATTGTTTATGCTTTATCCATTGAATTCAATCTTCTTTTCATTTATATTCTTCCTTTTTGCAAGGTAGGTCTTGCCATTGTATATATATGTATATATATTTTCCTCCGACATTGCACTTAAACTTATTAATTTACACGAGAAATTGCCGCTAGGAAACGAAAGCACTAATTTTAGCTGTAATAAAATAACGCCGATTTTTACACACACAAAAACAAAATGCATTTCCAGAGCTCATACCAAATATTAAAAGATCTACAACATCTGGCTAACTAGCACCAGCTTGTGCAGCCCGAAGCGATTAGCCATAGATTGACATGCATATTCGATTTTTAAGTTTGAGAAACAAAAACCTTACCATTAAACCGAATGCAATTGTTTAGCGGAAGGAATGGAAGAAGAAGTCAGAAGTGTAGCGGCAGGAATGGAAGGGGAAAGCACAGGAGTTCAAAGATTCTAATGCTACCTTAACATTTTTGCACTCCTCTGCATGCCCCTTCCACCTCTACTGATACCATCTTGTTTTGTTGTTCTCGCCTCTAACCATCACCAAAAAATTGAGCTCAGGTTGGTATACCAAGAAAGGTACATCCTTTATTAAATATTAGATGCATTTTGCAAACGAATATTATAAAATAAGAACGAGGAAATAACAACAAAAAGCTGAAATCTTTCGCTATCAATATAAAAAGAGAAGAAGTAGAACAAAAAAAGGAAAAAAAAAAAGGAAATTTTTGTTTGTTTGGCTTGCCTCTTTCAATCTTACATCTCCTCAATTTATAGGATGTTGGAAAATTCTTGGAATAGAGAGGGAGGCGGGAGCCCGTACTACACACAAGTGGTAGTAGTACAGAGGCAACGAAATAAAAATAAGTAGAAGTGGTACTTTTTGGAAGAGAATTAGCATTAGTACCAAAGTACCAACTGTACTGCGTGTTGCGGTCGTGCAACGTGTGGAATTTTCGCATACTCTAAATAGTCAAATCTACATCTACTATTATTTATTGGAATCAATCCAGTCGCTTTCAAAATTTATTAAGACTTTCAAATGATTGATTTGAAGGTCTTTTAACATTGGATAATATTTGATTATGGATCCACAATTAACTAACGACCGCATTCAACGGATTTACTAATAATATTATAAATAAACAGCATATATATTATTATTAGGTGGCAAATTTTAGTTCTTAAATATGCGTAATATCAGTGTAGTAACAATACTGTATTTGTATACTGCATATTTTCTCTGCATTTTCTGACAATTCGATTATGTTCATCATTTAATGCTCGGAAACCATAACCAGGATCGATCAACCACCCGACAAAACCAAACTTTGCAACTTGTTCAAACCAAAACCAAAAGCAAATTAAAACATAAATCCGACTCTTACCACAGACAGAAGTAATTTTGTCAGTACAATAATCTGAATCCCCAACCGAAAGGCATTATCATTTACCTGAACTTATCTACACAACAATTTTAGTAATCCACTGATGATATTAGTAAAATTTCGACAGACTTCAAGATTAGATAAACTTATAATTTATAAAGGTTCTGTCATTCTGTGTGGTTCAAAAGTATTGTGACTCCTACTCACAAAGCATATGATTAAAAAAATTTGGATGAAATGATATTTAATTTCTAAGTTTCGACAAACAAAAATCTTTCATCGAGCTACAAGTAAACTTTCTTTCTTTTAAAATCTGAAAAAAGAAAAAACAGTACGGCCCACGTCGGATGCAAAATCATGCCCATCTTCACCAACTAATTGAGGTGAATTAATAAATGTGACCCATTTCAATGCTCGATTCACTGGTGTGGCTCAACTTATACAACTAACACCTAATTGCAACATCTAGCATGTTGACACATTTGCGCACTTGACAGGAAACAACACCCAAGACGGTTCACTTGACACAGTTTCCACACTTGCCATGAGAGAAGTAGGGGAACGGTTAGCTCAACTGGTACCATACTGAAAGGAGTTGGAAGAGGTACAGCTAAAATACTGGACAGATATTGAATTTAACTGGTGTGATACTGACAACCACAACAGGAATGGTTAACTCAGTAGACAACCTTTAAATAAAATTTCATCTAGTAGAAACCAACTTTGCTGGTTCCCCTTAATTGAATTCTCAACCAAAGATAACCAGATAGCAGAATCAGGAATAACACCCCTTTCAACCATTTTAAGAACATAATTAAGTGCCTTCTCAACCTCCTGCTCACAAAGCGCACGAACCAAAGGTGCATAACTCGCTACATTTGGCACACAACCTCTCATAACCATCTCTTCCAATAATCTTGAAGCACTTACCCACTCACCTTCCTTGCAAAATGCACAAATTAATGGATTAAATGTGGATGCCATGGGAAATAGACCCCTTTGCATCATCTCATTGGTCAAATTCAATGCTTCTTTGATGTTGTTCTTCTTGCACATTGCTTCGATTAATGCTGCATAGACCAATGCACTGGGAATGCCACCTTCCTTCACCATTTGGTCAAACACCAACTTCGCCTCTTCAATTTCACCGTCATTGCATAAAGCAATGATTCTCACAGTTTTATCAATTGCTCTTGGAAAATTACTTTCCATCCTCTTGAAGAATTCTATTGCTTCTTCCGTTTTCCCTCCCTTGTAAAATCCATAAATTATACTATTATAAGGACTAATTCTATGCCTATAGTCTTCCCTGAATTCTTCCATCCAATCCAAAATCTCTAAACCCTTTTTAACTCTCCCTCTCAAGCAAAACCCATGAATCAAAATATCAAAAGTATCAAAATTTGGTTCAACCCCATCTGTTCTCATCTCTTGGTATAATTCAAAAGCATCATCAACCTTACCAACAACACAAAAACCAGAAATCAGAATATTAAAACTACGCACATTTGGTAAAACCCCTTTCCTCTCCATCTCCTTTAATACCCTTCTCCCCACCTGCGGCTTTTTAGCTTCACAGAACCCTTTAATCAAGGTATTATATGCAACACAATCGACCATCCCGCCTTTTGCCTCATACCTCTCCAGAAGCTCAACAGCCTCCATTAAGCGCTTCTCTCTACACATCAAATCCACAATCTTTGTTACAGAAATGGCATCAGGAACAAGAACAAGATCGAAACTTTTCTCCAACATCACCAGGGCCTTGACCAGTTGACCCTCTGCACAGTAAGCAGATATGAGTATATTAAAGGTGACGTCACTAGGAGGGGTCCGCATCGACTCCATGAGGCTCCTTGCACGACCGAGACTACCATTTCGACACAGTGCGTGGATGAGAGTGTTATAGATGACATGATTGGGCTTCAATCTAGACGATTTGATCAGAGATAGAAGCTTAAATGCCTCGTCAATGCGGTTTGTTCTACAAAGACCTTTGATCAGGATGGAGAAGGTGTAGAGATTTGGTCGGAGGCGGGAATCAGAGGAGAAGAATCGAGTTCTGAAAAAGTCGCGAGCTTGGTCGATGTCGAGCGATACCAGGCGGTTGAGGGTTGAATTGAGGTCGCGGATGGAGAGAGGCGAGGAGGTGGCGGTGGAGGAAGAAGAGAGGTAGCGGAAGGTCCGTACCTGTACCAGGCGAGCGGCACCAGTACGGTGAAGGAAGAAGAAGGTTTTGGCAGGGTTAAAGAGGTTAGCAGGCATAGGTTATCACTTGTCAAAGACTGGAACCGGAGAGAAGCAACTGGCGACCTTTTCTTCCTGGCATCTGCTCTCGGATATCCACTACTCTGAGCTGCTCGATCTCAATCGGACGGCGCAGATTAAAACGGTGCAGAACCGTCTAATTTCGGCCGGACGGTTTTAAATTGCATTTAAAACCATCTAATCATTAACACTCGGGTAATTGAATGGCGTAAGCTGGTCCAAAAACCAAAAGAGTACCTGTACTGCTGTGCATAGAAGAAAAATGTTTTCACAAATCGGGTTACAATTTAGCCAAACATCAGGAGTTTGTATTAAGATTTGCAACATAAAATTTGCCTAGACATCGGCCATGGAACGTTCGGATTTTTGTTTGCTATGTTCTTTTTCGTAACGCTGCACATTATTTAATGGTTTCTTACGTTGTTCTTTACATTCATATGGGATTTAAATAAAAGTAGAACCAGAACAACAATGGTTCAGGTTTTAGAGTCAAGTTTGTGCTTTATTATCCAGGATTCAGTCAAGCAATTTTCAGTGCTTTAGGTTCTCCAGCAAGGATCTTTAATTTCTTTCGCCCTTTCATGAGAAATGAAACTATTACCTCCAAATTTAAATTGCTAATTTGTAAACGGTACTTGCAAGAGTATAGGTTAATGACAAAAAAATGGTCAGGTGACTAATATCTCTTTTGCCTGGATGAGGCCATGAGAGACCATCGGTTAGGATCTACACTAACACGTTCATCTAGGATACTTTTCATGACCTTCAAGCCAACTCAAGCAAACATTATCTTTCTTTAGAAACTTTGCATTTTCGTATCTAGCACTGAAAAATAACAATTGGGAATTGCTGTTCCCTTTGCATTTGCAACGATGAAAAAGATGGCAAATTACAACACTCAACTAACTTGTGAGTACCTAAACAAAAAAGGCAACTCGACCTGTTAACTTTACAACCTAACAGCTGAGTCTAAACATTACATTACAACATACTTGAGAGAAAACTCTCCCGAGGTTAAATTACTAGTCTGTGTGAATAAAGGAAAGTAGAACTGTATTCCGCAGGCGGCCACAATCACCATTATAAGTTTGTAGAGAGAGTGACAGCATGGCATTCCAGGTTTCTAAGATTAAGCTGCATAAATACAACTATAAGAAGAGAGAGACCGAAAAGAATCAGAGAGAGAAAGAGTGAGGGATTGTCAGTTTACCATGACAGCAACTCCAGTCTCGCAAAATCTTGGAATTGAGATGAGTCTTACTGATTGCTTATCTGGTCCTAATTCATACAAATAAAAAAAACATTTTTAAGTTCATAAATTGCTTATTCCAAAAAAAAAGCTTTTTATAATAAATAATGGAGTAAATTACATAAATGATTTATCATTTTGGTCCTTACAGTTTCAAATTATCAATTTGGTCCATAAAGTATCACTTAGTTATCATTTTGGTATCAATTTAATCCTTCAAGTTTTTAATTTGTACCAAATCAGTCCTACATTTAATATCCATTGAAAAAAATAAGTATACTTATCATAATGTTTTCTTTTTGCATTAAGACTAGTTTTGATATAACTATCAAACAATACAAAACAATACAAATAATATGAAAAGAAATATAATTATTCACGAATCCAAATATCAAATTAATACTAACATTCATGTTTGTGATAAGTGGATTACTTGGATACAAAATATAATGAATTGTAGCAAAACTTGTATTAATTTTAATGGAAAATTAGGTTAGTATTTTAATAGCAAACAAGGGGTAAGACAAGGGGACCCACTGTCCCCTTTTTTATTTGACATTGTAGCTGATATTCTAAACAGAATTTTACAAAAAGCACAGCAGTCTGATTTTTTAAAAAGATTGGGACAATTTGGTACTTTGGAACCTATTTTAAACCTACACTTTGCAGATGATACTTTGCTTTTTTTAGAAGCCAGTTATGAGAATATTGAGGCTTTAAAATGGATTTTATTAGGATATGAAGACCTATCTGGTATGAAAATAAATTATTCTAAGGGTTCGTTTGATGTGTAAGAATACGAGGAATTTTAGAAAAATACAAGAAATTGAGTTTCTTTCGTCAAAATTTCTTATGATTTCAATTTCTAGTTGATATTTTTGATGTAACGGAAAAGTGTTGAGGGGAAACAAGAGAGTATTATTATTTTAATGTTTTTTGAGCAACTTTTAGATAGGAATATTTTTTATTTATTTATCACAATTGTCTATTTGTCCGTAGAACGGGTCAAAGTATTCAATAATAATGGCCCATTGCATAGATATAGATATTGGGTAGTAATTGAGGATAAAAGGCTGGTGCTTCTTATTTTCACGTGGATTGTGGCCCCACAAATGAGGAGAGGTCCTCTATTTTCTGCTCAGAGCGTGAGGAATGAATGAAAATTTTGTGTTTTCCGATAAAAATTTGGAGAAAACAAAAAGAAGGAAAAGAGGGGTGCAGGCTGCCGACAAGAATTATATTTGCAGGAATATTTTGTAATCAAACAACTTGAAGAAAAGAAGAAACCTCAAAAATCTCACTTTTCCTCCATTTTCCTGTACATCAAACAGGCCCTAAAAGTGAGTTAATTCCTTTAAATATTTCATCTGAATATGGGGGCCAATTAGTACAAAGTTTAGGCTGTAAATTAGGTTCACTCCCTATTACATATTTAGGAGTACCATTGCACTGGAAAAAATTAACTTCTGAGCAATGGAATTTTCTTATTGAAAAATTGAGAATAAGCTACAGGGATGGAAGAGTAAATTATCATCACTTGAAGGTAGAGGTGTTTTACTTAATTCTATAATTTCTATCTTGCCATTGTATTGGATGTCTATTTATAGACTTCCTGTTAATGTAAGAAATAGGATAGATAAAATTAGAAAACGTTTCCTTTGGTATGGGAGCAATTCAGTCAAGAAAAAATATACTTTGGTTTCATGGCATATAGTTTGTAGGAAAAAAAAAATCAAGGGGGTTTAGGTGTCATTGATTTAGAAATTATGAATAAAGCCCTTTTGGATAAATGGATAATTAGATTAAAAGATCCTTCAGTCCGAGGAATATGGAAGCAAATTTTATTGTTTAAACACAGCAACACGACTAATAGAATTTTATACTCTCCCTTTTGGAGAGGCATTGTTTTAGATTTAGATATGATAGAACTTAGTCTAAATAATATTGTTGGAAATGGAGAATCTGTCAGATTTTGGTTAGATAGATGGATAGGAGAAAATGCATTTTTCCATGAATTTTCATTTTTGTTTTCAATAGTTCAAAATCCAACTATTACAGTACCTAAAGCTTTTCATAACAATGAACTTTGTATTACCTTTAACAGACGGTTGGTTGATGTATATCTTAGAGAATTCCATGCTTTAAAACAACTTTTGTCACACTTTACAATTCAACCCCTAGTGTTAAACAAAATTATATGGAGATGGCATTCTTCATGGACTTTTACAGTTCAATCCTTTTATTCTTGGTTAGATTTTGGTGGCATTATTAATACTGAATATAATACTACTTGGCAAACAAAAATGTCCTTAAAAATTAAAAAAATTCTATGGTTAAAAGAAATAGAATTTTGACTAAAGAAAATTTGATTAAAAGAGGTTGGCAGGGAGATAATGCATATGTATTTTGTGGTGACTTTGAATCAATACATCATCTCTTTGTCACCTGCCCAGTAGCTAGACAGATACGGAATTGAGCACAACATAATAATTTTCTTTTTCAAGGGAATACAAGAAAATATATGGGATTTGGATGCTTGTATAGCATTAAAAGATGTTGTGCTGATAGAGTGAGTTAGAGGAGCTATATTATGGTCTATATGGTTGGAAAGAAACAAATTATGTTTTCAGGATTATAAAGGAAAATCTCTTAGAGCTTTAGGAATGCGACCCGTTGCCTTAGTTTCTTTTTGGTGTGAACCGCAGACCTAGCACAATGGTGTTAGGTCTCACCTCTCTACGGAGAGACGCAGGTTCAAATCCCGCATAAGACATTTGAAAAGGAATAAATGTCGAGGTTAACGGGAGCACTTATAAAAAAAAAAAGTTTCCTTTTGGTGCAAATCTAAAAATGAGAAATTATTTCTCAAACTTACTCTAGTATTGCCATAGGACATAGACAGTATCCCTATGCAGATCACACAAGTTTTGGAAGAGGACATGGTAGAAACACATGGGTCTGGAAGCGAGAATACCCTCTCTCTGATACTGATAGATAAAGACACAAGTTGAAAAGTTGCTGCAACCTTCAATTGTCTTGCATTTTCAATATTTCTTTTTGGGGGTTTTAAAAAAAAACTGTTCTTATTTTCTGCTTTGTTTTGTGTTGTTGCTGAACCAGTTTATGTTTTGCATCTGTTTAGACTGATTAAGTAGTTTAGTTCTCTCTAGGTTTGTAATTGAACATAACTTGTGTTTGGTACCAGCTGTCTGGTACCCTCACATTGTATCTTTTATGTTATTTCAATGAAACAGGTGGAGTTATCCAAAAAAAAAAAAAACATTCATGTTTGTGCCATCATAATTTAATTAAAATAAAATTTACATATTTTTTGCTAAATATAAAAAAATATATCATGATGGTATGCATGCGAAGATTATAAATAAAAAATGTAGAATTTTTATTTAATTTTTTTGACTGATAATAATGGTAGAATTAAAATATTATAAATAAAAAATTTTGAGGATAAAAAATGATAAATTAGTAATAGTTTTAAGGACTAAATTGGTATCTTTAAAACTTTAAGGACCAAAATGATAACCAAATGATACTTTAATGATCAAATTGATATTTTTTAAACTTTAAGGACCAAAATAATAAAGTTGTAATACTTTAGGAATCATTATTGTAATTTACTCTAAATAATGCAAGCAAAAGGTACCTTGTAAGAAACTAGTTTCGTATTTCTCTTGATTACCAGCAAAATAAACATGTGGACAGCTTTCGATGAGAAAAGGGTCCTTGTCAGTGTAAGGATAGCACCCTGAAAATAGAGATTTTCATTGAGAACAAAAATAAATTAAATTAACTAAAAAAAGTAATATAATAAAAAAATGTTATTTTCACATGTCAGTTGAACGAACAAAATTGCTGGCACGAAAGGCCAGGTTCTGTAGCTCAACTGGAGACCAATACAGAACTAAATTCAGACAAAATACAAAACATGACCAAAAGAAATTAAACATACCCAAATTTGATACAAAAATTTACCATTAACTTACAGTCACAGTTGTATACCAGTATTTATGTACTCTAACGGTCTGAAATCTCAAAAATCAACTCATATTGCAAGACTTGGTTATATTTCAGCCATTGCCTATTGGATATTCAAAAGAGAAATATATTTAGTAGCAAACTATTACCAAGGGTATTTGGAGCTGTTGGTGCTAAGTGCCTCCATCTAAGCGTTCTCTCCATGAACTGAATCTTGTCTTTGGCATCGGAGTACTTGTATAAATCATCAATGTTCTGACCAGATGTCCCAACAAATCTTAAAAAAAATTGTTATTTGTTAATTTTTAAAATAGATAATAATCAAAGATAAACTGTGAATGAGATGCTACTTACTGGACATTGTCAAGCTCAAACTGATGCGGATTTGTACACGACATGAAGGTATTATATGCAGATGCTCCAGGAAAAAGACATCTATTTAAAGGCTAAACAAATAAAAGAGAGAATGAGCACTTGTTCAAAAAATGGATATCAGGTGTAATTTAGCAAAAATATTGTACAATTTACCTGCTGAGGTAGAGAATAATTTGCAGGATCATTACATCCCGGCATTATGTCAACAGGCAGAGCTGCAACGAGCTATGCATGAAGAGAAAGATATGTCAAAACCCAAATATCCGTCCATAGAATATAAGAAAAGAAAAGGCAAGAAACGGTTGCCTAGGTTACCTGGGTCAAGAATATATCTAGTTCCCTAATCGGTTCTGTTAGCTTTGCGTGATCCTTTGATGCAACACTCTGTGATGCGTACATGGAAACAAAAAATACACATCATATCCACCAATCCAATTTAATCACAGACCAGTGCAAGAGACTTAACTAGGACATAATTATTTAATTATTGGAAGTTTAAAACAACAAATCATATATTATGAGTACATCATGACCAGCAGAAACAGTATCGACCAAGGCAGCTATGGTATTATAATCCATGTTCACGGTTGGAGACAGAAATACCACAAGGTGAGGAATAACATAACCTTACAATTATTCTAAAAAATAAGCACTTTTTTACGACTTTTTTTTTTCAAAAGACCATAGGAAAACTAGGAACATTTTTTTTATTTATTGAGTTGGGTGTTGGCAAGTTTCATTTTTTTTTCCCTCCATCACTTCAACATGTACGAAAATAATATTCTTCCATTTCATTTTGTACAGGGATATCTCATACAGCAGCCTTGTACAATGGATTATTTTTTGATATTACGTAATGGATGATTCCATTCTCCCTTGCGGCACTCTCCCTCTGCCACTGTCCATTAAAATAAATAAAAGAAGTAACACATACCTGACCAGAGAAGAAGCCCTGTGAAATATGCATAGAGTTTCCAGCAATTACAAGTCGAACTATCTGGGACGAGATTCTTTGTTCCTAATAAATTAAATTTAGTTAGCAAATAAACACAAGAGAAAGATAAATGGAACAATATGAAGTAGAGATGTGCACATTCTCATCACCCAGGTGACCCGTTATATGGTCAACCAAAAGCTGAAACTGGAGAGGATTGAATGCAATACTCCCAACACTCAATCCTGATACAAAGGCAACATACTTGTCTTCTCCTGCATATATTAATGGTTGTAGAATTAAATCACCATGGATCATAAGACTATGAGTAATTGAGTTTTAGAGAAGATGCCAACTTAACATATGCTTGTCAGTTAATGCCTCACAAGGACGAGTTAAAAGCTAAACAGTATTTCAGATATTTTTGTTTTTTGCCAGCACCTCCTTGTTATATGAAAGAACGTAAAAAGTATGATAATTCACAGATACTGATGTAAAACTTTACTCAAGTCAAGTGGTCTATCAACTTGAGGTGCTAAACCAGCTTCTAGGAAATCTTCAACAAAAAAATTCCCTTCACTAGTTTCCTTTCCATGAACAGCAACTACAATCCCTGCAGAAAAGAAATGTTAAAGTATAAAATATCATAACATCTTCCAAATCAAAACCTCAATTATCTCCAACTGATGCCCAATATTTCTAATATTTACAAGTAACCAAATAAATTATCATGTAGTCAAATAATAGCAACCAGTTAGGTTACTACAGAAAATAATAGAACCATTAATACTGTTGTATCCCATAGTTTACAATTGACACCCAAAAATCTTCTGGAAAAATCAATTTGGAGAGTAAATCTTTTGACTAAACAACTAGGTCATTAACACTAACAAAAAAAAAAGTGCCCCTCCATCAGTAAACTATTATAAAAAGTAATTAATTCATTCATTGCATTAATTTGAGCTCACAAGATTTATTTGTAAGCGATGTAAAATTTTGGTGCGTTGCCAAAAGAAATTTCATTGAGTTTCCAATATTTATAACCTGTCACAAAGGCTGAAGGGGCAAGCATGGGTCCAGCAAGTTTGACTCTTCCACTCTCATCTTCTAAAATAAGATGGTCATCAGTAGACATGAAATTGTGCGGTTTAACAAGCGGTATAGCTGACCTCTGCAAGTAAAATTATAGTCTTAATAGTTATAATTCATTTGCAAATTACAATCATAATACATATATCCAAGATAGGTAATTTAGAAAATATATAATTCCTATATTTTACAAAATGAAGAAAGTCCCACCATTATTTCTCTTTGCAAATGCATTCTTATTTTGTTAAGAACCTAAAGGTTTCTTAATTCAGGAAATCAATAAAATGGTTTTAATTTCACGTAGAAGTTTACAAGAGAAGTCCTGACAGAAATTAAAGCACCTTGCATTAGTTCTCTTAGAATTTTAGTAAAAGCCTGGTGATAATCATTTTTAACTAAGATTACTGTGTGATCCCATCCAACCAAACTCTTATATATACACAAATTCTACACTTAGTTTAAAAATTGCTTGATAATTTAAGGACCAGTTGCCAAAAGGGTATTCTTTTTCTGCAATTTCAATTAAAAGGGTTTTTCCAAAATTACCATTGTTAATACAATAATACCTCTTTAGAGTATTCATCAAGAATGGAAGGTTTGAGTTTCATGTGCTTGTATAAGGTTCCAACTATGATACACTCTTTTCCGTCTTCAAGACCCAAAACTGAGTTAACTGCAATCTTAAAATAAAACACATCTTAGACAATGGATGTCATTGGAAGAGTAAATATACCAGGTCGTGAAGTACCATCCATTTCCCGTTTTGGTTTGTAAAATTCAAAGTTCAAACTTCTCATTTTGGTCTCCAGTATCCATTTTATTAGCTGGTAATTTCCGTTTCAATCCCTATTGTTTTTTGTCTTCACTTTCTAGTCAGAAACATTGGCAAATATCATAGTTAGCCCACATGGAATAAGTCATTTGGTCAGGTATGTTGCAGTCCTGAAAGGGCTCATTCCATGTCAATCAACTAACACTTCTTTCCATCGTTGACTAAAAGATGAGGCTCGTGACAGAATCTTTACAATTCGGGGGGCCCGTGGGGCAAAGTGCAAAGATTACAAGTCTAGGGGGCCAAAACAAAAATTAAGGATAATTCATAGATCCTTTGAATAAGTTACTTCTAGTGTATAATTTTATTATGAATCAGCAAGACAGGATTCAGGCTTTTTCTTTCTTTTTAACGTACTGTCTAACGAGAGTGAGCAAGTATATGTCTGTGTATGAGTACATTGCTCAAAACCCTAGCTTCTACGACTGAGAGCTTCAAATTAAGCCAGTCAATAACCAATATCTCAATCAAATTGAGCAAAAGCTTCGACATATCCATGAACTGATAGCTCGGACATTGGAAACCCGAATCTCAGGCAGTCAACTGCACAGAATCACCAAATAGCAGAAATTGAATGTCAAATTACCCGGAATGTGAGGTTTCCACTTGGGAATGAGCGATTGAAGCAAACTCCTCAGGTGATGCAGTCGCACGAAGTAGATGTGGCTGTACTGCTGACCCTTGTACTTCTCTCCGTGTACCTCGAACCTCTCATCCTTCAATAATCAATCAAGTGCAAAGAAAAATCAAAAGAGCGAAAAACGACAGATCGGAGAGAAAGGAAATGGAGTAAGAAGGAGGAGGAGGAGGAGGAGTAGCGACGCTACCAGGTTGCGATAGACGGCTTGCTTCCTCTCCAGCATCGCCTCTCCCATCTCGCTGTCGGCCATGGCGGGAAATGCCGAATTTTCCCTCTCGCGGAAGAATTGCAACTTGACCTGAGAAGGAGATTTCAAGAGCAAATTAAGTGGAAAGGCCCACGTTAGCCCATAACATAGAACAAGCAGAAACACGGCCCGTTAAACATCAAATACAAGTATTCGTTATTTTTATAATTATTTTATATTATAAACATACTACTGTAATTTTTTTTCCAAAATGCAGAATCATAAACATTTTTTACATTCTTTCATTGCTTGATTCCGCCTCTAAAAACAAGTTGAAACACTGACCCAAAACTTAGAAGGGCCCCGATGTAAAAAGTTGGAAATATCAAGTGTGCTTTTGCAAAATTATTGCACCAGAAGCAGTAGTAATTAACTTAACTAATATTGATAACAACAATAATATTTTATGATGTCGCTCAGAGATAAAAAAATGAGAAGAATGTCGTCGACGTTATTATTTTTTAATTTTGATGGGCTGAATTTAAGCATATATATATAACCTTACATTTCAGGTCAATATTATTGGAATTTAAAGACGTCTAAATTATAATTATATATTATATACTGTCATGATAATATGTTCAAATAAGTGATCAAATTCGGTAATCGAGCATTATATGTATTTTAAATAAGAATATGGATCGAAGATGTGTAGAAATAATAATCGTAATTAATTCTAATTATTGATGGACTGATTAGAATTATTATAAATTTGGACTCGTAATGATTAGATCTACTAAATAAGAAAATATGTTCTAGAAATTCAGAATTTAAAAGTCTAATTTCAAAAGAGACATGGCTGAATTATTTTGCCAAGTTCGGCATCCATGATCTTCATTATTTCGCTATCCATAATATCCATGATTTCGCTATTTTGGTCAGATATTGCGGGTATAAAAAATAGGGTATCTATAGCAACAACATCATTATAATTACAATATGCTCCATTAAAGATATAACTCGAGTTTCGAAAAGAAAGTTTGAATACGAAATTCGTGAAACCGGTGCCGCAAGCTGTGGAATGACTCAATTGCCAATTCGACAAGTCAAAGACATGCACTTTGAAACCATAAACTCTGAAACCGATTGAGTGCCGAATAGAAGATCTTAAGAGATGAATAATAAGTTCTCTACTATATTTATTTTGTATTTCTGCATAGATAAATTTAGAAATAATATAAGTAACTGCATCAAAAACACACAACAAATATATCATTGGCATTGCCCTTACTTAACAATTTCATTTTTTTTTTCTCAATCAAATGAGAACTTCATTTCCTTTTTCGTATAGGTTAATATTTGCTTGGCCTTTTTTATGGAATTTCGACTTTTGCATGATTTACGCAGACTAAGGGGCGGAATCATGTGCTAAAGTAAGGTAACTCCTTGTTTAAACAAGTATTCAAAAATATGTTTATATTATTATGTTTTTTCTAATAGTTATATATTTATATCTCACCATATCTTTACCATATCTTTCTGATGTGACCCTGTATAATATGTCGTACGGTCTTATAAACAAATTAGTTGTAAAGAGGGATTTAATGTCAGATTGTCAATATTTATTCGTGTCTATCCGACAGTATCAATTTTTCTATTTTTTATTTAAATTTATAAATTCGAATTATTATATGTGATTGACATTATTTTAATTATATATATATATATAAAAAATCAAAGGAGTTTGATTTCACTTCAGTAACCGTTCAGATAAGAAATAAGTTGTCAAAAGTTGAATCATTAATTAATTTTGATAGGTCTTAATGCATCAAGCTAGACTGATATCATTTTTGTATGTGCATAGTGTATAGTACATATAATCTATTTAATTAATTGCTTTTGTCTTTTTATCAAAAAAATTAATTACTTTTACTATTTAAAATTTAAATAAATAATTATTTAAAATTTAATTTTATTAGCACGGATTTGAAACTAGAATCTTCGGCACTATATCTCTCCTCATTAATTATTGGTATTAAGGGGCTAATATTTGAGAGTTACATGTAATAACAACAATTAACAATATTAAGCAATTACGAAAATATAGATTTTAATAGTCAACTATTTTGACAATTCCTATAGCTAATATTTAATTTGTTGAAATCAACTGCTAAAATTGCATGTGATTGTTCTTAGTTCTTAATCAAAATCGATAAGTATTCAAATACTTCCGCTTGTTTAAAACTTTATTTTCAAAATTTTAAGAATTTAATATTCAGATCTTAAATATCAAAATAACATTATAAAAATGTTTTGTAATATTTTCCCGAAAATTTTTATTAGCTTTTGATGATTCTATTTTATTACTTAAATTACTAAATCGGGGATTGAAACAAAAATGAAGATAATTAGAGACGTTTAAATATTTTAATCAAAATCAAATGTTTCATCTCTTTAATTAAGAAGTGTCAAAGCTGAAAAGGCAGCAGAGTTACATTTTACCACAACTTCATAACAGTTATTTTAATTAATCCATTTCCATCAGTCTTGCCCCCCACCATGCCAGTCAAAACCTGATTAAAAATGCATTGTTTCTCTCAAATCTCAATTAGAAAACTCGTAATTATCAATTAATAATCCTTGACAGAAAGAAGAATTCTCATCAGAGAGAAACCCAACTACCTCCTCACATTTGCGTAATTCTGGCACCAACAGCTTTCCAACAAAAGTTTCCTAATTGAAAAAGCATCAAGTTGGTAAGCTTTAAATTAGGCAGAGAAAACATTTTTCTTATGTGGGGCCCACCTTCATTTATAAATCATATATAACGTGCATGATGAGGTCATATGTAAGTCATGCCTCACCTCATGCTTTTATTAATTGTATGACCAAAATTATATTAAACTTTGGATTATAGATAAAATTGTGTTTTTTGGAAACTATTTGAAATAAATGAAGAATTGCTCCTTTTCCCTCCATTTTTCTTCTCCTTTTCTTCCCCTCTCTCTCTCTCTATCTGTGTGTTCTATACGTGTCTATTGGATTGATGCAAAATTGCTGACACGTTTGACATAACCTAATCATGGTTATGAAAAAGAAAATTAGAGTTTCTGTTTGTGGAAAAGTAGTAGTGGAGAAACGGGTCCACTTGATCCACTATAGAGCATAGAACATGAGAAAGAAAAAAAGCAAAAGAAAAGGAAAAGGAAAACAGCATTGCATCTGTACCAGTCGTCTAACACAAGTTGCAAAAACAAAGAATCTCTCTATCTTTTAAAGTTTAAACTTAAAAAAACACACTTGGATGCGTGTGTTGCAACGGTACCAGTATTTGGTGCGTGATTTTTAACGTTAACGATGGCCTTCGCTGGATTATAAGAGAGTCTTAATTTCTATAATTATAAAAATTAAACTTACTTATCATATCATAAATTTAGTATTTTTTTTTATATATTAGTTTCATGATGTAAATTCGTGCCTATAATTATTAATTGATCGATGAGTTTGTTTGGCAACATTATTGCGAAGCGGAATAGTGAAATAGGGTTTTATTCTGCTTGAAACAGCGTGTCAAACACAAAACAACAGATCGAAATAGCAGTTTAAATAGACTATTCTGCTATTCGGCTATATGATTGAAATAGCAGAATTATTTTCAATTATATCGATTGGAATAGCACTAATTATATATTATTTCAACTAATATTTTGTCAAACATATTTTCATTTTTCTAAATAATATGAAAATAACACTCTTCGGTATACTATTTGAATAGCATTATTTTTCTACTATTCTAAAAATATTATTGCCAAATGGATGCAAGATAATAATTTGTAATTGATATAGAAAAAAAAAATCTTATGCAACTTAAATGAAGATATTTTCATAGTACTTGCAAATAAATTATAAATACTAATATGACATTTTAAAAAATAACAATTTAAAAAATTTATTAAATTAGCAACTGCTCTACATCCTTAAAATTATAATTGCAAATGTGATGTCAGCATTAGCAAATCATTTGCAAATGGGCTGAATATGTTCTAAAATTTCAATTATTAACAGTTGTATTGATTACGATTAATAACCACCATCACAATTAAGTAATAATTTTAAGCAAACTCGATCTGATTTTCTGTAATTAAATTGACTAATTCTATCGGTCATTTTCTTTCCACGACACGAATAAAATTTTTTAAATGAAATGAGTTGCACACACATAGATAACGTTTTCTTTTTTCCCAAGGAAACAATCCTCTCTGGATAAACATATATTATTGTGGATAAATCGTCGTTATTAATCGATTTATTGGTATCCATCATATATTAATATTAGATAGACACATGACACCTAATATTAATAGATAATCGTAATAAATAATGGAATTAATAGTTTATTGAATGAGGGATCCATTATTGTGTCAACGAAGCTTAATGGTAGGCGATTAACCTTAAAAGATTTGGAACAGGTCAATTTCATGCCTTTAAATTTTTTTAAAAAAGAATCATCCAATTGTTTGTTCTATTTGACAAAAAATCATAATTTAAAGAACACAAATTGCACAAGTGGGTTTTTTTTTTTTCAGAGTTGTGTGTTATCAGCAAAACCACTAAAAAAGGTAGACCTAATTGCAACAGCAAAAATGTACGAGCATCTCTATTCCATTTGTAAATTAATTATAAATATTTATATGGTATTTGCAATGTTAGTTGTAGAAATGTAAAATGTGTGCTAATTTAATAAGTTATTTAAAAAATATCACATAGTGATTTTCAAATAATATGAGTATTTTCATTTCTGCAATCGTAAAAGATTTTTTCTTTGATAAATTTGAAAATTAACTAATATTTTTCAGCCAGCAAAATTGAAATTGTAGGAATAAAAAAATTCTAAAATTACTTTGAAATAAATTACTAATTTTTTTATTGATGATAAAAAAAATAAATTTTTACAATTACAAAATTAAAGACGGTTTTATCTTGAAATACATGCTAAAATATTGGGTGTTTTCTTCAAAATAACAGAAAAATAATTGGATTTAAACTGTCGCGATCTACTTAAAAAACTTTTCGTCTATAACGAGCTAATTGGCATAATAATGGTTTGCTCAGTCAATGAAGTATTAATTTGATTACAATTATTTATCGATTAGTAGGTATAATACGCGAATGCAGTATAAATGTGATGGATACGCCTTCTCTATTATTGGCATGCTAATAAATCGATCAATAATGACAAATTATCCAACTCCCAAAAAATATTTCTAAAATTGCCTTTTTGGATAATTCTGACATATATCAAATTTTATGTACATTCATGATAAATAGATTTAAAAAATATATTTTTTAAAGTAAATGAATAAAATTATAGATATGCTCTCGTTTATCTAGACATAACATGCATAAAATTTGAGTTGAATTTTCATCAAACAACTTAAAAAGTTTTAATGGTAGAATTCTAATGTCTTTGTGATGAGTAGGCAATTACAATTTGGATAATTCTAACCTATACTCAATTTTTATAGTGCATCTTTTTGAAAAATATAGTTTAAATTAAATAATTAAAATTTTAGATGTATTTCTCATTACTTAGATAGAACGTATATCAATTTTGAGTCAATTTATAATTCGATCGGTCGTTCATTATAAAGTCATTAAAACTCCATCATTAGAATTTAGAATTATTTGATGGAAGACAAAATCTCTTTTAAATTGACCCAAAGTTGATATATATATTATCTAAAAAAGTAGGGACACATCTATATTTTTAGTTTTTTAATTTCAACAATATTTTAAAAATATATATTATAAGAATTGAATATACTATCACAATTGAATTTATACTAGAATTATTCTTAAAATTTAAACTCAAATCGTCGTTGTATCTTTGATGAAAGGATAAATGTCAATAAAACTTGACCGCTGTATTTACAATTATAATTTTTTTAATTTTAATGGTATTTTTTAAAAGTGAAATGATAACTGCACCCCTTAATCACATTATTTATTTGCACCCCAAATATATTTTTATATATTTTTAAAAATATTTATACCTAATGACAAAAATATTTATATTTTATATTACTAGAATTAAAAGTTTTGCAAATTTTATTTTTACTTATGCAATAAAAATTTTAACTTAAAATTTTTCATATCATTAAAGAATGAAAATTGATAAATATTTTTCTATACTAACTATTAATATTTATAAAAAAAAATAAATATAAATTATTAATTTATTTAGTATAAATATTTATAGTGTGCGGATAAGAATGCAAAATATATGATACAAAAATATTTTCTTTTTTTTAAATATACATATTGTAAGAGTTAGATACATATGATATAAGTTCCATTATTAATTGTTTAATCTCTCACGTTAGATTGCTTGCAACCGTAAGAAATTAACAAATAAGGAGGCAGAATAGGAAAATTCGGTTAGGCCGTACCTACGCGTGCGTTAGACGTACCGTGTCATTCATGCTAGTAACAGATGATACAATACATTTCATTAAACGAAATTAATAATACCGATATACCGTCCATACTAGAAAAGAAAACAAAACAAAACAAAACAAAACAAAACAAACAAGAAGCAGCATATATAGAGAGACCAAACAGAAATACAATCACACTTAATCGGTAACATAAGATCCAAAATTTAGCTTTGATAACATCATTAATACATATATATACGTTGAATCCCGTTGTGTGTTGTCGGCATGAACTGGATAATAGTGTGCTACGAACACGATACTGGTTGTATTTGCATTCTTCCTTTGGATAAGAGATTCCCAGGAGAGACTGTTCTGGTCACAGCCAGTCTTGCTTTATTATTATTGTTATATATATATATATTACAGCATCCAATTCTGAATTCTCTCCTGTTCGTAATTCCATATCTTATATAGTTCTGACCAGAAAAATTCCATATCTTATATAGTTCTGATCAGAAAAATACCATATCTTATAGTTCCGACCAGAAAAATTCCATATCTTATATAGTTCTGATCAGAAAAATACCATATCTTATAGTTCCGACCAGAAAAATTCCATATCTTATATAGTTCTGATCAGAAAAATACCATATCTTATAGTTCCGACCAGAAAAATTCCATATCTTATATAGTTCTGATCAGAAAAATACCATATCTTATAGTTCCGACCAGAAAAATTCCATATCTTATATAGTTCTGATCAGAAAAATTCCAAATCAAACAGCTGATGCTGCAGTACGTGCCTTTTACCAGTCTTTCCAGTTCGGAACAGTCGTCAACATTGAACGACGCAGCACGTGCTGGAGCAGAACGGTACGCGTCGGTACCCACGGTATTGCCTCTGAGCATTCTGGTAAAAAGATGCAGCGGCCACTCACAGTCGCCGCAGCTTCGGTTTCTCTCTAGAAGCATCCATCATAAAACAATAAAAAAAAAGGAACCGCTGGGGACTCGACACGACCATAAACTGTACATACAGATTGTGGCATATATATTTTGGATAAAATAAAAAGACTGCCGAACCCTCCCTGTTTGGCTCTCTGTGGCCAGAGTCATGTGGCGTGACGAAAGCGACAGTATCCTCTTCGATGGATTTGTACGAGGTCAGTGACTCGCTACGGCGTGGATATAAAAGCGCCGCCGCATGGAAGCGGAGCACAAACGGTGTAGCCCCACCGACACTCGTGATTTCCGTGCGCAGCTGGGGACAGCAAGACAAGGTGGTCCCACCAAATTTTCAAAATATCTCTTTCGTATCACCACCGCTCTACCACCGTACGTGATAATAATGGTTATTTATTCATAATTTCTGTATTATTTTTTAATTATCCTTTTTTTTAAAAAAAAAACATCTTCAAATTATTTTTTATTTAATATAGTATTAATAACACAATATTTATTTTCTATTATATTTCTAAATCCACATTTCAAGCGTGAAAACATAATATTTTAATTAATACATTAGAAAGACTTTTATATCTGAAGTGTAGCATTTTAACGCAATTTCAAATTACTTTTAAATTTAAATAATTATATAAACAACAATATTATTTTATCGACGAATTGTACGCCGTTTTCTATCTTTTCTTACGAATTCAATATTTCGAAAATACGGATTAGAGATGGATTTATAAAAACTCACCGAAGTTTCAACGTTCCCGGACAAAAAAAAAGAAAAGAAAAACGGACGGTGGTGATGAAAAGGAGAAAAATGATAATGCACGGTGGAGAAGTAATTAAACATCAGTTCATCAATTGATAAGAAATATTTGTTGGTGTTGGTAGGTTGTTAAATCAATAGTAACGGACATGAAAATTTTCATAAATCACGACAACGACTTAGCGATGATTTTTCACGGTACAAGTTATGCGAATTAATAATCTATCGAGTTAACAAAAAAAAAATCATGCATGTCTATTCAGGATTGTAAATATCATGTTTTATCTCTCTCTACAAATAAAAGTCATGTACTTTTCCTTTAAAATTTGAAGTTATGTATTTTTTAAATGGGAGTTGATATGGATACTGAATTTATTATTCAGGTTAAATGAGTTATTATTCATATTGATGATTTTATTATGCAACTTACAATACTTTTGTTATTCAGCTTAAGTGAGTTATTATTTGTGGTATTTTAGTTGAATAATAAAAATACTATTTGTATAATAAAGTAATTAATATAAATAATAACTCATGTAATATGAATAACAAAATCCGTCAAACATTTTCCTTTTTAAAGTTCTCTAGCAAAATCAAGTCTTCAAAATAATTAATTGGATTATTTCAAAAGAAGTGTAATGAATAACTTAATAATGTGACAGCCTAATGCAAATAAGATTTAAGGACTAATTTGTTTCTTTTAAAATAAAAATAATTACAGTATTGTTAATGTATTAATGTTACCATATCGATCGATATGTTAATGGGTCAAATTTTTATGTTTTCATATTTGAAATGTCAATTTAGATAGCTTATACAAATATTCTTTATTTCTGATTATTTTTTAGCCAAATATGATTATCTTTGAAAATTCTAAAAAAAATAGTTAAAAGTTTTAAAAACGATAAATTTTGCTATTCTATAAAATTTTAATATAAAAAAATTTATTGAGCTATCTAAAATCAACATTTCAAATATGAGAACATAAAATTTGACCCGTTAGCATATCATTCGATATGCTGATATTAGTACATTGGCAAGATTCTTGTATCTGAATTATACCATTTTTAACACAGCTTCAAATTTCTTTTAAATTTAAATAAATTATATAAACAACAATACTTATCTTATTGACGAATTGTACGCCATTTTCTATTTTTTTGTACAAATTCAATGTTTTGAACATTTATTTTGATATACAGATTAGAAATACTAATTAGAGATGGATTTTTAAAAAAAATCACCGAAGTTTCAACCTTCCCGGATCCAAAAAAAAAAAAGGACGATGGTGATGAAAATGCGAAAAATAATAATGTACCAAGGAGAAGTAATTAAACATCACCTCATCGAATGATAAGAAGTATTTGTTGGTGTTGGTAGATTGTTAAGTCAATAGTAATGCACATGAAAAACAATTATGACGACGACTTTAGTGATGATTTTTCACGGTTCAAATTATGCGAATTAGTAATCTACCGAGTTAAAAAATTATGCATGTCTATTCAGGATTGTAAATATCATATATGTTTTTTTTTTTTTTTATCTCTCTACAAATGAAGTCATGTATTTTTTCAATCTGTCCAGGGAAATCAACGTTGGAATTAATTCCTATTAATTACAACATATATAGAATTATATGTAATATAAATATATATTGAATAATAAATTATTAAATATTTAATTAGACTCGTTATGAAGTGATCGAATTAAAAATTTTTTATCGGATTCAATACGTGTCATGAGAAGTGGGGTCTTTAATGTGTAAAATGCGTATTAATAACTTTATGATTCATTGATGATCTAAATTATATAAAGTTTGATAATAATACAATTACATAATTGGTCTCTGGAGAACACACCTAATAGGTATTTTTTTGATTATGAAAGTAAACCTGATAAGAGAAGAATTGAATCTGATATGGATCCGCTAAGGCATAACTGATTATGAAAGATCACCGTGAAGGCTTAAGAAATTCGGTGATCAATGAAATTGTGTCTCTCTGAAAGACTGATGATATAAATCAATATAATTTTAATTTAAATTAAAAATTCAGTAGAGGACGGTGGTTAATTCTATCAATCAAGCCTTGGTAGTCCTCAAAATAACTAATTGGATTCTTTCAAAAAAAAATTAATAACTTAATGTCTAATGATGTGGCGGCCTCGTGTAAATAAGATTAAAGGACGACTAACTTGATTTTTAAAAAATAATAGAGAAGTAATAATTGCATGATTATGATTATGTACGCTTAATGTATTAATGTATTTTTTTTAAATATTATATTGAATAATAAAAATATTTAAATATAATAGGATTAAAATTTTTTAAATTGTTCAATACAATTTTTAACTTTAATTTTTACATGGTGATTCAGAAAATGAAAAGGTAACAAATAATTTATATATTAGATATAAATATTTTCGATAATAAATATGAATAATAGTTCTATTAAGTATAAATATTTTTGGAGTATAAATAAGATATACCGAACTTGAGATGCGAAAATAATTTCTCAAAAAAATAATAATAATAGTTAACAAAACTTAAATCATTTCAATGTAAATGAGAATTTTAAAATTAATAAACATAAAATATCGTTTTACGAAACTTAAATTATTTCAAGTGTAAATGAGAATTTTAAAAATTAATTTGATTTTCTACCGAATACTAAAACCAAAAATTAGAATTTTATGTATCTAAGAAGCAGACATAAAAGCAGATTTGATAGGCTTCCTCAGGTTACATCAATGGAGAACCAGCGGATGAAGAAATAGAAAACAAGGGGTCAGATCTCCATGGCTTCACAGCCACACGTTTCAGACCTTCCCATGCTCCTTGGGGGCCCCATCTGATGTGGCGCCGTGTAGACACACGTCTTCGGATAAACGGAGACACTCAAATGAAAATGGCATAAACAGTGGCATATTCTCCCCCCCTCCCTTTTCTCCGCCTCCTCTTTTCCGACCCCCACCGACTCGGTAAAGCATTGACCTGACCCCACTCTTCCATTACACAGGGAACGCATTTGATGTAAAATAACTTGGCCTACAGCTCAGCTCATCACACGCCTGATGCGTGACGACGATGATTTCTGCTGCACCGGGTGCAGAGAGAAAGATATCGAATGTAAACAAATCTTGCCACAGGGAAAATAAAGCGAAAGACCATCCGCTTTATGTAACTTGTAAGCCTGTAGATACTCTAGTGTAGAACACCCTGCGCCGAGTCGATTTCCTTTTGAGGTTACCCGCTACATACGATATATAATGCAAGTGAGGTACGGTGTAAAACCCACGACGCTTAAATCGTGGATTTAGACTGCACATTCTTTGTTTTTGTTGCTCATTTTCCCCGTGAAATTGGCTTTCTCTTTCATCCAACGCAATTGACAGGTGGCGAAGAAAAGTCCACCTCGCCGTCCAAGAAACGGAGGAAATGCAAATAGGACCCGATTTCCACGTCAGAAAAGACCTAAAGTTTCCGACAGTTGGTCCCACAGGTAGTGGACGGTCAAAATGATAGTGTGGACCCACTGAATCATGCGAAACAAGCCTTCTTTTGCGTCACGGCCACATCTGAGGTGGTATTCCTGGTGTATCCAGCTATTTGCCACCACCGTCAAGTCTACCTTCCTTGCTCTTTATATTCACCTCCTCTTCGACCTTTCCTCCTCTCCCCCATCTCGCTTCAGATCTGCGTTTCCTGTAAGTCCGCTTTAATATTTAAGCCTCCTTTCTCTTTTAGTCTGTCAATCCAAACCTAGTTCTGCTTGTTTTTCCTCTTCTTCCTCCTCTCTTGCTTAAATCCCCCTGTCCGAACTGCTAATATTTGGTAGACTTACAATTTCCTACCTCCATTTAGCCGATCTTCCTCTCTTCCAATCAACCAACCATTCTTGCTATCGGTTGATCGATCTCCCAATTTCAAGGAGGTCGATTAACCACAGAGATTTCTTCGGAAAAAAGGTGAAAAGAAAAAAAACGTTAAGACCTCGCTCCCCGCCTGAAGCTATACCTAAATGGGGAACCAATGCGGGGGACCTGTGCACGCACAGTACGGCTACCCGACGTCTGAGAGAATCTATGCTGATCGGTGCTTTGACCTAGAGCCAAGAACCACTGTCACTGGCTCGTTAATCAGGCGCGGTCTCGATCCTATCTCTAGTCAAGTTTTGAACCATAAAACCCCTAATATTCGGGATTTGTTTGAGTTCGGTCTAGTTCTAGGTCAAGGCGAATTCGGCATAATCTATAGCTGTACTGAGATCTCAACAGGGATTCAATATGCATGCAAAACAATTTCCAAAAGCAAATTGATCTCCAGACAAGACATGGAGGACGCGAGGCGGGAGATACATATCATGCATCACTTGGCTAGCCTTGAAAATGTGGTTAAGATCAAAGATGTCTATGAGGATTCTAATGCTTTGCATATTGTGATGGAGCTCTGTAAAGGAGGAGATTTGTTTGATAGAGTTACTAATGGGGGGTGTTTTAGTGAGAAGAGAGCGGCTGAATTGATGAGAATCATAGTCAGATTTATTCAATCTTGCCATTCGCTTGGTGTTATGCATCGTGATCTTAAGTTGGAGAACTTCATGCTGGCAGATAAAGATGATGACTTCTCAATTAAGGCTATTGATTTTGGCCTTTCTGTCTTCTTCAAGCCAGGTAAAAATTCAATAGCAACTCTGCTTTGCCATTTATCTTTGACTTGAACACCGTGTTAGTTGGCTTGTTAGGTCGGCTTCTTTTCTGTTCATTTTATTATTAATTAATTATAAAAATTCCGGAATCTGTCTAATTTTGATTGATGTTCTTTCTAAAGACATTGGGGGTTGGTAAAACTTATTTTGGCCACTTTAAATTCTATTTTGAGAGTCATCACGTTGACCAAGTTTTTTATTCCTTCCAACCCAGTCGAAGAAAGTTATTTATTATAATTAAATTTCTGATTGATTGTTGAGATGATTAAATTGAGATTATGAATATAGCACAAATTGTATATGTTTGACTTTATATTTGATCTTGGTGTCCTTTTAGATGATGGTGAAGTTAGAAAGAAACTTGATTTGGTCAGTTCCAAAAATCTGATGGTCGACTTTCTTATTGGGATGTTGGTGTTATGCTTGGTTTAGACAGCACTTAATCCATGGTCCAATTTGTGTCAATTTATGATTGTTTGGCTCATTGAAATTCACAAATTTCATTTGTCATCCTCAAGTATAAGACTGAATCGACCACGCCTGATGTTTTACTTGTACTCCTATATTTTGTTATATGTGTGTGCCTTCTTGTAAAAAAGTGTGCCTTAATTGGAAAGAGATCTTAGCTCTGGGAACCAAAGGGGGTGTTAATAATAATAATAATTAAAATAAAGGTCAGCTACCGGCATTATAAAACCTGTTTTGGGGATTGCAACTTTGAGTGATTTATAATTAAGGGAGTTGTTGGTTCAAGCTTGGTAAATGTAACACATGTATGAGCTAATAACCTTTAGGAAGCAAACAATAATTTATTTCTTCTTCTGTTCTTTTTTTTTTGTTTTTCAGGTGACGGATGACTATATGCAGGTGGTACTGCCTAAGTATCCACCAGATATTGCGTATGTCTTCGTGTCACCGCAAATATCATTTCCTTACTCCTTGCTTGCTATCAAATCGTTTATCCCTTCACATCTGTTGTGCCTCTGAAAGAGTTCCTTAGCTACTTGAACATCAATTTCTAATGCTTTTGCGTTAAGGTCTGTATCAATGAAAAGGGCAGTCCAGTGTCATGAGGTTTATTTCATTTTAAGTTCTCAGGGGATGATATGTATGTGCTCTCACTTCCCTCTTAAGAGAGACTTTTTCTTTGGGCCCAATCCCATGAAATAGTTTTTCTAAGGATGGAGGTGAGACCTTGATCATCCCGTGACCTTAAAATGGAAGAAGCCTCTTGGCACTGGGCTGCCCTTTTTTCATTTTGGTACGTTCTGTTTCTTGTGAATCATAATTTATTTGTACTGGATAGAAGAATTCAGTAAAACTAATGTAGTCACCTTTCTCCAACTATTGGGGCATCTGCCTTATATGAAGATTAATTTTAGGTGATCTATGATTTTTTTTTCCTGAAGATTTTAACTTTTCGCAAGTGTGCTTGATTTAGTGATTAGATAGATGATTGCTCCTATATATGCCTTTTCCTTTACACTACATCTAAGAATTCTTGTCTCAGTTTCTTATCAGTTTGTGTTTACCTGTTTTCCTTTCATAACTCTACATTGTATATGAGTGCAGTCAATCAAAAACAGTGCAATTTCTCATCATCCATACACTTTCCCTATTTATTCTGACTTGGACATAATTGCTTTTTTATTTTAAATGTTTTACTTTGTGTTTCTGTTTCATTAAGAATGAGTGTCACTATCAGTTATAAATATCACTTGTTCTGCTAAGAAATCTCTTGAACACTACATCCTGATATGTGTTATTTGTATTTCTCCAGGCCAAGTTTTCAATGATATTGTTGGAAGCCCATATTATCTTGCACCTGAAGTGCTGAACAGACGTTCTGGACCTGAAGCTGATATCTTCAGTGCTGGTGTTATGTTGTACATAATGTTGAGCGGTGTACCTCCATTTTGGGCAGGTACTGATAAATAAATCTTTTGGAAAACAGTGTAAACTTTGCAGCCAACAATAATTGTGTTGTTAATTTTAACCTTTCTTGCTTTTGTATCTTTATTCAGACAATCAGCAAGGGATATATGAGGCGATTAAGAAGGGACATATAGATTTTGAATCACAAAAGTGGGCTCTAATATCTGATGGCGCAAAGGATCTTATAACTAAAATGCTCTGTCCTTGTCCCTCAGAGCGGTTGAAGGCTCATGAAGTGCTAAGTGAGTAACTAAATTATTTTCTATATTTACTGTTTAAGTTGACGATTTCAAATAATTTGGGTTTACAGTTGATGATCTCTAATATTTGTACTTGAGCAGGTCATCCTTGGATTTGTGAGAATGCAGCTGCTTCTGATGATACTCAAGATCCAGCTGTTGTCTCTCGCTTGAAGCAGTTCTCTGAAATGAATTTGTTGAAGAGACTGGCCTTTCAAGTGAGTAAATCTTTTTCCTTCATTTTAGCTTTACATTATCAAGCTGTTCATTAAGAAAAGCAACTGATAACCATTTCTTTCATTTTTCTTATTCATTACTAGGTAATAGCAGAGAACCTCTCTGAAGAGGAGACCGGTGGGATCAGAGCAATATTCAATGGATTGGTTACTGACAACAGTGAGGTTATTACATTTGAGAAGCTTAAAGAAGGCCTCAACAAATATGAATCTCTCGAGGATTCAGAGATACAGCAACTCATGGATGCAGTAAGTCCATTTAATGGCTCTTGTGCAGTTAATGTTCTAGAAGCACCAAAATGTTTATAGAGCATGAAAGAATAACCCTTAAATTTATTAAAATTCTTGTAGGTTGATCTTAACAGCAACGGTTCAATAGAGTTAGTAGAGTTTATGGCGGCAACAGTTCCTCTCAGCAAATTGGAGCAAGAACACCACCTTGTAACTGCGTTCTCATTTTTTGACAAGGATGGGAATGGTCATATTGCAAGGGACGAACTAGAACTAGCTTTCGAGGGTTACAACATGGAGGGTTCTCTCCTTCAAGGAATAATTGAAGCTGTAGATCAGAACCAGGTAAAGCTACTTTTGCGTCAAGAATGCTTGCACTATTGCAAATTTGCAATATACTGTCTGACATTTTGGCATCATAGTACAAAGCCCCTGTCGTTAAGAGGTGATCAATGGTCTGAAGGAGGAGATATTCATTGGATATTTCTCTTTGACCAATTGGCCCTCTTAATGACAGGGGCTTTTTTTTTTTTCTCTCCCTCAGTCCATTGCAATCTTGTCCTGTTTTTTCAATGGATAAAGCAAATGATGTTTTACACAAAGAAAAGCCCCTGTCGTTAAGATGTCCCAAAAGATGAAGTAATATTCTGAGAATATTTCTTATCTCTTTGGGTCTCTTAACGGCAGGGGCTTTTTTTTTTTTTGTTTTTGAAAAAATCAAACTGGTATGTTCTATCAGATAGAATCAAATAATTTCGATACCATATCTAGAGAGCCCCTGTCATTAAGATTTCCAAATTTTCAAGCAAATGTTCTATTATGAATATTTCTTGATATTTTGGTCTTCTTAATGGCAGGGGCATTTTTATTTTTTTTGAAATTTGAACAAAACTTAAAGTTGGTTTCTTCTTGTATGCTAATCAGAGATTCCATTTACTTCTCATTTGCTACCTACCTGTGGCCTAATAGTCATTACCTACCCATTTCCATGTGGACTTATTATTTCTGGCATTATTTGATAGACCCAGTTTATTAGAATTCAGGGGAGTGAACTCCAAAGAGTCTCTGTCTACATTTGTCACATGCAAACCTTCATAATTGGATCTTGGCATTGCATTCAAATATCTAAGCTTTATTTATTATAGTGATTGTTGTTAGGTGAACTAACAGCTATTGCTTTGCTTGATATTCTTTTCAGGATGGTTTAATCGACTACAGCGAGTTTGTTGCTATGATGAAGAACAGCCTGTTCAAATCGCACAGGAGCCCATGTTGAGAAACAGCTTTGAGATAGGCGTTGTAGAGGATCTCGAGCCGCGTTAGCTTGTATGAAAGTTAATAAAATTCGGTGAGGCATTGTTGTTAATTTGATTTATATCTTTGTTGTTGTGTTTTAGCTGTATGCCAGACTGGAACTCGTGCTATAAAATGTAATATTATTGGTGTTATTTATTAATTCATGTCTGGTTTGCCTATTTCTTTTTTTTTCTTATCACTTAGTAAATTAGCCACAAGCTATATTCCTTTAATCTGTCCTAAGCCAAGCAATCATAAAAAATAAGGGAGATATCTTGATTGATATTGTAATTGATATTGATTTTATTATTTTTATAAAATGAATTATTATTCATATTAGTAATTTTATTATACAATTTATTTTCTTTAAAATAAATTATTATTTATATTAGTAATTTTATTATATAATTTATTTTCTTTAGTATTTTTATTATTTAACTTAATATCATTAATTTGAATAATAGTTTATTTAAGTTGAATAATAGATGTATTATATAAAAAAAAATATATAATAAAATTATATAATAAATTATTAATATAAATAATAAAATTAATATTAATGATGGTATCAATTACATATATCAGTTCTCAAAAAATTAAATGAGAAGTTGAATGCTTTGGCAAATGAAGGGCATTTTTCGGTTACAAATGTCGGCTTTGCATAAAATAAAACCAGAACACGTCATGTTGTCCATCAAAATATGCAAATGTCAACTCTACACAATCACATCACCTTTATAAAACAGTAATTGAGTATATTCGTATAAAGTTCATGGTTAATGACACATCTACTTTGTAGTTCTTATCAAATTAATATCCAGTCGACAATTGTTTGTATTTACATTTTATTTTAATTTTAGTGGGGCTAAACACTTGTTGGCCTTGTCGGAGACGACACAGCTTATAATTGTTAACACTTTATTAGAAGACACTTTATATTTTTCATGTCTTATCTACATACTAAAAATATTTATATTAAAAAAATAATTTATATTTAAATTTATAAATATTTATAATAAGTATAGAAAGTGTTGTTATTTTTTTTCTAAATAATTATAGAAATATTAAAGTTACAAATTTTATTACAAGTATAAATGTAACTCTTATAATTTTAATTATAATAATAAAAGGTATAGATATTTTATAATTAGATATAAAATAAGGAATGTAATTATCGCTCCTTATATTTTTATAATGCATCAAATAAAAAATATCAAATGAAATTGTATAAGAAAAATTCACATCATAGCCAAATTTTTCCCAAAAAAAAATCAGGTTAATCTTTAAGGGTTGATTTGCATTATTTTAATCCTCGTACTTCTATGAAGAAATCGAATTAGTTCCTTTTACTTTGCAAAAGAAATTAAATTTATCCTTCCATCAATTTTTTGATGCCATGGAAGTTGAACGACTAACTTCATTTTTTTAGAAACGTTCGACGACTAAAATTTTGATCTTATGATACATATGTCACATCCATACTAAAAATAATGAGATTCCCATTCATAAAAAAATCAAGCTTCTCAACAGTCATGTCTGATGTATTTAACAATAATTGTGCAAAAATTAATAGATAGTCTATTCATATATCCAATAGTGCACTCGCAAACTTGTTTTTTATTTTCAAATACTTCTATATTGATTTGAAAGGAAACTCAAGATGTATTCTATCATTGGGGAATCCTATCACAAAATAATACATCCAAGAATATAACTCAGTCCATATATACATTTGCTTGTGCAAGGATTGAATTTCTACACTATCCTTTCCAACATTAAGATCTGGTACGCAAGCTATTTAACCGAGTTCCGTGAAGTTAGACATCTTGCAGCAAATTCTCGAATGAAATCGTCGCCTCCTGCAAACATAAGCACAAGACTACTGTGAGAACTTCATAACAGAGTTCATCTCATTATGGTTTTAACAAACTATGGTTCCATATCACAAAAAACTAGGTTCAGACGAACTACAAATACTTAAAAAATACTTAACTGAAGGGAAAGATTCACCATAAATCCCCGATGCCATACTTCCAAGGCATGTTTTTTTATTTTATTTTATCTTTACAATTTGAAGGGAAAGATTCACCACAAACTTACCTTTAATATTCCTGTATTGAACAGAATACATCTCGAGGTAATTGCAGAATTATCACTGAGCAACCATCCGACCTCACATAACATTTCACCATTGTCTAGCCCCTTGAATACACTCCATAATTGCTTAGGTAATGTCACAAGCCCAATCTCATCTCGGACTATGTTTTGAGGCTCCTCTGCTGAGAACTGGCACACAACCTCCTATTGACCAAAAAAATGAAACAAACACTCTTAGGTTGCATTTGGACCTTCAGTGTCAGTTTTATAGAATTTTAGCCTGTTTTTCTATTTTTGGGGATGTGAAATTTTTAATTCTACACTGAAAAGCATAAGAAACACATGAGAAGTATATTGCTGGTAATGAAGTTACTATGTAGCTCATTACATAAGTTTTGTTTGTCAACCGTACCAAGAAATGCACAACTATACTTGCTAAAGATGGAATGCTGTAAGCAAGGTACAGAACCATGGACCAGATTCACAAAAATTGATGACTTGAACAAAGAATCAAGACCGGTTAATTTTTCACACAAACTCTAACAACATTAAAAGAGAAAAGAAAGGCTAAATAAAGTATTGGAAGACAGGAGGACAAAAGAGTAAAAGACCAAAGTTGATAAATTCTTACCGAACCACCGAATCTAACTACTGAAGCACTTTTGCTCTTCCACACCCCCATGACTTTTGATGCCTCAAGTGCACTTGTTGAGGCGAACCCTGTCTCACGAACTGAACATGCGCCAAGCTGCTCTCCATCACAGAATGGGCCATACCACTGTTCAGAGAAAACTCTCACTCCATCCAAACCCAAACCTGCTTCGTCATTCAACCGAGCCACCTGAATCACCCGTACCCTGATTTCTTTATTAGCAGGGTTCACTAGGCAGTGTTCAATTTCCAAGTTTTCCCTCCCATATTGGTCCTTGAGGGGCCAGGAGGCAATGTAAGAGCCGCTCGGGTCGTAACCCAAAGCGGAGGCAGTGTTCTTTGTACCGCCAGCAAATCTTTGCACAACACTGTGTCTTGTGGCAGCATCAGCCTCGCACCCAACAGTTGGATAAAATTTTATTAGCTTGTAGTAGAGGATGGGGTCGCCCGTTTCTTCAGCCAGGGTTGGGCATTGGATTTGCCAGTCAAACACCTAGATTTGGGATAGAACAGTTGTGGATGAGTATCCGGATTTCGGTTGAAATTTTGGCCATTACATGCTTGTACTAGATAACTTGACCTAACTAATATGATATCCATGCTTTTTCTTTCATTGTTATTATTTGGTTAAATCTTGATGGTTTCTGCCAACTACAGTTTAGTTTAGAATACATTTAAGAAAGGTGAATTAGATGACAAAAAAACAAGTGAATTAGATGAAAAAAAAATGAAAAAAAGCAAAATAAGACTGATTATCAAATAATTCTTTATTTATTGTTGCCAACTAGGACCTCAAGAGTTATATACCTCTTCCAGATAGGATCAGAAGAATAGAATATCATCCAAAGTTCAAAGCTACTCCAGTTTTCAATAGGCTGGGGTAACGAAAGATGCATGGTAAAGATGCCTAGAATACCTTAAAAGAAATGAATAAAAAAAGGCTTTGTACTTGGAGGGCTTCAGCTTAGAAGCACGGGCAGAACTATTAGGAAATTGCATTAATAGTTCTGCACCTCTCGTACCACAGAACAAAGATAGCAATCAGCAGCACACTTGGGAATTGGAAATGAAGTATTTATAATAGCCTGCAAGGCTGATAAGCCATCATAGAAATCCAAGTACAGTGATGGGAGTACTGAAGGGCATGTGATAACTGGTAGAAGCATGAGATGGAGAAGAAGCAATTATTGAATAGATGTTCAACCGTTTCTGTATCCCATTTGCCTAGATAACAAATTTACGAGAGCTGCCACCCAGGCTTGAGTAGATTGCATTTGGTTCATGCTTTATTTAGAGGATTTCTGGGAATATGGTGGAACTGATATTTGATTCCTTGCTTGGCTTCAGAACTTAGTAGTTTACAAGTTCATCAAATTGCTATAAGTTGGCAGTCCTGGTAGCTAGGCTGATACATAGTTTTTGTAATTCCTGTGATTGCAATTCAAAAGGGCGGTGCAAATCAATTATCTATGCCTTTTTTGAGTCATCAAATTACCACACAACTGCCATACCTAATCACTTTGTTACTATTTGTTTGCTATTTGTTGTTCTTTTAACTTTTTTTTTTTTTGGCTTTCCTCCTTTCTCCTCTTTTGCACCGTTCTTGTATCTCCATCTTGCAAATCTCCTACCCATCCTGCCGCCTAATCTACTCAATCAGTATATTTTAACTGTACCTCAACCCATTTAACTTGAAAATTACCTACAATAAAAAAAAAGGGTCTGATCTTTATATCTTGTCACCTTCTATCCAACATGGAAGCTACTAGCAATCTAGTAAAACTGGTGAATGATTTCTCATGAGGGAAAAGAAGGAACTTTTAGTGACAAAAAACAGAAAGAAAAGGGTAAAACTCTGGATTGGATGGTAGGTTTCAAACTAAAATGCTGTTAAGATCGTGATTTTAACTGCTTGAAGTAATTTTTTTCAAGAAGGCTTTTAAAATTGATAGTAGATCCTCTTTTTTTTTTGTGCAAAACTAGATGAACATGGGTGAATCTAAAATAAATACCCCACGGAGGACCTTTTAAATTAATCAGGCATGTTACAAAACATACCAATATGACCTTCGTTACCATGGGGAACCAAACATGGGATCCTTTGATAGTCTAGCATTTCCCTATATCTTTATTTCTGGGTATGAGGTTTCTGGGAATGCAAGAACATCTTGGATTCTTAATAGCTCCAACCAAACAATCTCTACAGGAAATAAAAGCCTCCAAACTACACTCCATAAAATGTTACAATTTCTGTCATAACAGAATGACAAAACCCCCACACATTATTTTCTTTCAAGCTATGTGCTGGCCAAAATTTAAGCAGATACTGGTTAATGTAGCTTTATCCTAATTGGATATAATTGCTTAATTCAGGCATAATTGAAGTCAAATTATAAATTAACTAAACCACAATCTGGCAAAGAATACCTGAACACCCCATTCCCGATATGCCTCCGGTACGACCAGCTCAGGGAGCTCTACCGGCTTTCCGTCTAGGGTGAAATCAGCACCATATCCATCCCACTCACCAGATGCTCTCTTCGCAAATTCAACCCAATCTGCATTAATCATGGAAAATATTATATTCATGAATGATGAATCAAGGGAAGAGAAAATCTCTGGTGGAACAGTAACTGGAACTGGAGCCAGCGATAGTTTCGGCTGCTTCTAAGGTGCTTGGAGTCGTCGAAGAAGAAGAAGTAGAAGAAACAGTCATGGTTGAAGAAGCTGCTTTGGGTTGTTTTGAGGAAGTGAGATAAAGGAGCCGTCTTGGGTTTGTGGGGAGGTTGATTGGGAGGAGGGGTATAAAGGTCTTTTGGGAGGAGAATACATTAGCTGAGACAGAGAGAAGAGGCATCTGATCTGTGTATGCAACTGTGTATATCAGTATATCTTTCCTCTCGCTTGAATGGCGAATGGAGAGAGAGGGATGAAGCCAGCTAGGTTGTGTATGGTGGCTACGTGGCCAGTAGAAAATCGGAGGAAATTAGGAAAAAAATACATGGCATGAAATTTTAAATTTGGGTTTTTTTAGTTGTTGGATCAATTCCATTTCCATGTAGTGACATCCGGCCTTCAATTAAAACCTCATTTGGGCCATACATGAATTCCAAGGAATTAACTTGTTATTTTGATTTATAGGTTGACCAGTTCTTTTAAATTCTGGGTTCCCGATTTAAATAGATATATCAAGTGTGTTCAAGTAAAAAAGTAGTTAATTCTCTGCTAACTTAAGTTTGTTTCTTCTTCCTACATTCTTTCTTTGTTTTTTTTTTCCAATGGAATAATTGTCAAATTTAAAAGACGATTTGACTGGGTACTTTACTTTGGCAATTAAATATAAGTTGCCTTTGCGGTGCATATTAAGTGGAAAAATATTGGAAGCAGCACACTGAATTGAGATAACAAAATTTTAAATGTAGTCTGTTGCATAAGGAACTCTTTTTTTTTCCCCTTTAATTTTGTTACAATAGAAGCATGCCTTGAGCTGAAAAAAAAAGGAGTTGTGTCATAAAATAGAGCAATATATATATATATATATATATAGGATGTAATGTAATTTTATAATTATTTTGAATTACAACTATAATGTCACAAATTCTTTTATAATGAATAATTCTAGATTGAAAAATATTGTTCAAATTGAAAATTAAAATTATAGATATATTTTCAATTATGTAGATAGAGTGTGTATCAAATTTGAGTTAATTTGAAATATGTTTACCCTTCCACCTTCAAAAGAAAAGCAAAGAAAAGAAAAACGTTTATCCTTCCATCAAATAATTTTAATTTTTTTACAATCGGATTTTAATGATTGTATGATGAATGAATAATTAAAAATCTAATTTAATTCAAATGTCTAAATAATTAAAAATATATTTATAATTTCAATGTTTTAAATTTGTACAATGCTTATTAAATATATATATTATAAACATTGTATCATAACTAAAAGTTTGCTATAAATTGAAATTATTCTTTTGAAAAATCATAATAGAAAAATATATATTTAAACTTTTCTTGACTCTGTACTTGATAGAGACTTCACATCCTTTCCCATTTATCCTAAAATACAAGCATCATTAGAGAACCGTTTCTCTTCAAATCAATAATTAATTAAAATCAGATAAAAATTCTCACTCTCCATTTGATATCATTATATAAACATCGGATGAATTTCTCATTCCCATCTGATATTGTCTGCATCGAATAATTAATTCTGTCAAAAACTTTTAAAAAATTTGAGCCCGATGCTTTTTATAGAAAAACGAAATCTGTATTAAATCTGCGGTTTTGAATTAAGTAGTAACGTGTTTACTTGTGCCTCTTTCATGTTTTGTTCCTTCCAAATTAATAAATAACAAACCAAAGCATCCCCTCAATGAACTTTCAGTATTTTAATTGTGAAAGGACATTAAATAGCTCATTAACTGCCAGCAAAGAAACCATCCTGGGAACGACATCTTGATTTGATCTCGTATTTTCTCAAGCTTTAATTTCCCCTTGATGAAGTCATGGCATGTGGCGGTACAAAATTACACGTATTCAAACGCACGCCTCTAATCTAATCTAAGATACCCAAAATTTCTAATATAATACAAGTTTTGGTAAAATTAGACGGTATCTTTTAGTTTAATTTCATTTAAAAAATATCAACATTCGTTAAACATCTCTATCTTAAATTTATTGAGCATTTAGTCATTTACGTTTTCATGATACCTCTCGTGATCATTTATTGCACCTAATCGTGACTTCTTTTTTTCCTTTTTGGAGTTAGGAGGTCGTCCCAAAAATTATTTCGTGTAAAGACAAGAACCAGATAACATCAGAGCAAATCTCAGCCGTTTATTTCAATTAAACGTAGTCGCTACTATCAAAATTATTAATTATTAATAGATCCTCACCCACTCTTTAATTTATAAATATGTACAGCCACAAACATACATCTGCACTCCATTAATTATATTCTACCATCCATCAAATATATTCATTTCTACTTAAAGTTGAGAACTACAACACCATATGACTATGAGTACACTATGTGAATGTCCAGAAATTTGTACCTCTGAATCAAACAAAATCGAAATATCATTTAATAGATAAGAAAAATGAAAACACGTGCAATTATAAGTATTGTCGAACAGATAAATGAAAATACAGTTGCTATTCATTTGAAGACTGAAATAGGAAAAGAATATATAAATCAAACCTGAAGAGAGTTGGTATATGAATCAAATCTTTTAGACATATTTTTCAACGGAGTTGGGTTACTTGGGTAGAACGGTGCAACCAAACAAAAACTAACTTGCTTTCACTATGCACCATGGCGCATGGGAGAAGTCTGTTTCAATTTTTTGTATAATTTCTGTGTACCGAGTCATGTCATATAGAAAACCCTCACGAAATGGGATTAAAAAGCTTACATCTCAATAACTCGTTACAACGATCAATTACAAAAGATCAACTGAAGAAAATATTGATTTCTTCAACGGCTTGTGATCAGCGAATATATAAATGTAAAATCCAAATACCGTTAGCCAATTCCATTATATCAAAAGAGCTGCTTATCCGAAAAAGAACTAAATTTCCTTTTCTCAGCACAGACAAAAATGGCTGAGAGCTCAAACTCGAATCAATCTCTAGATCGGCAACCAATCACCGCCACCCGCCGCCAGACTACATCGCTAGTCCTTCCACGATCGCGCCACCAGATAACCATCCCAGATAGCAGCGGCGGGTCCCAAATCACTGATGCATCTGTTCTTGCTCGACCAACTTTCAGCTCCTCTTTCTCCATGTGGCGGCCTCGACATAAGACACAGCAGTCAGATTCTGATGACAACCAGGCCGAGAACGAATTTGGAAATAAACTAATGAGAAAGCAGCATGGAGTGAAGAACTGGAAGCCACTGCGGGCCATCTCACATATTATGATGCGCCACATCAGTTGCCTTTTCTCAGTAGAAGCCGTGGCTATATGTGGCCTACCAGCTTCTACAAACGGGCTTCGTCTGGCAGTCACGGTAAAAAAAGAGGGCTCAAAGGACGGTGCTGTTCAAACCTTACCATCCTGCGTGCTCAACGGGCATGCGGATTTCTACGAGACACTGTTTGTTAGGTGCCACCTCTACTTCACCGGAGGCACTGGCACTGGTAAGCCTGTCAAGTTTGAGTCCAAGTCGTTTGTTATATCTGTAGTGGTAGTCGATGCACCTCAACTTAATTTCGGGAAGGGTACGGTGAACTTGAGCTCCCTCGTGCTTGAGTCAGTCGAGAGCAGTTTGCGAGGTAATCGGGTTCGGCAGTGGGAGAAGGTGTTTAAACTGCACGGGAAAGCGACTGGAGGTGAATTGGTGGTTAAATTGGGTTATCAGATCATGCAAGGCGGGGTCGGTCTAGGTATTTACAGCAATGATAGTTATGAAGACAGTGCCTTACCTAGGAAACAAACCAAATATTCTTTTAGTGTAACAGGCCCAAGAGTCGGTAGATCAGAATCCGACTTGACTCATTCAAGGCGTGATTCGCCTAGACTTACTAAACCCGAAAGTAATACAATCATGGAGGATTTTTGCTTCCCAGAATTTGAAGTTCTCTCAAAGGGAATCGAGACCACTAATGAAGAAGAAGAGGTGCAATCAAAAAGTTCCCTGGTTGGTTCCTCGGCATCGTCAAGTGAGGTTGTGAAAGAGGTGGTCAATTACCGGGCTCGTAACGATATGTTATTGGAGCTGGACTTGATTGATAAGGAGATCAAAGCACTAGAATCAAAGATGCTTGGCCATAATCCAGAGCCGATTAAAGTACCAAAGAAAAATTATCAGATGGATGAGCTATACTCCGAGGAGGATACTTTGACAAACGAATTTCTCAAGATGCTCCAGCAAAAGAACGAGCTTCTTACACCGAGAAAGGCAAAGATAGAAAGCGAGAGAAAGGTTCTAATTCCTGACTTGGGTAAGGGTTTAGGCCCAGTAATTCAAACTCGGGATGGAGGATTTTTAATTTCCATGAACCCGTTCAATACAGAGGTGGTACGAGGAGAGGCACCGAAGCTTGTAATGCAGGTATCGGGGCCATTTATTCTGAAAACCGAGAAAATTTCAAGCGGGTTTGAAGTGTTTCAAAGAATGGCTGCGATTGGATTGAAAGAATTGGAATCAAAGTTTTTGTCATGGGCAGAAATGGATGATTTAATGGGGAAATCTGCCGAGCAAGTTGCGTATGAAGGCATTGCTTCGTTTATAATCAAGGGGAGAAATAAGGAAGCCGGGGCAAATTCAAGTGCGACTCAATCGATACAAATTGTAAAAAAGATAGCTAAATCTATGGTTGAAGGGAGAAAGCAAAGGATTCTGACAGGGATTTGGAATGTGGCCGAAAAGGATCCGTCGGACATAGAAGAGATATTAACCTTCTCTATACAAAAGATGGAAGCCGTGGCTATTGAAGCTCTGAAAATTCAAGCCAAAGTATCCGAAGAAGATGCTCCATTTGGTATATCTCGTCTCATCGAAAACAACGGGACTAATTGCATATTCGATGCACTTGTACCGGCTGACAACTATTTGAGCTCTTGTGATGATGAAAGTCGCTTTTCGGTGTTGTACGGCATCATATTGAGAGATCCGTCGAGAGGGTACGAAATGGTGGGAGCACCGATGATTGCCGCGGTTCAAGCAGTGAAAGCAAACGAGGGCGATGATAGCTGTAGCTTTAGAGTAACAAATTTGCATATGGGGGGTTTGCAATCTAGATTGGCTGGAGAGAAACAAAGGCTTACAGCCTTGCAATGGCTTGTTGCACATGGTTTGGTAAGGAAGAGAATCGAGAGGCAATTGCCGGTGAAAGGTGGAGAGAGCTCGGTTTGGAGCGTGTCAACACGAGTCATGGCAGATATGTGGCTCAAGATGCTGCGAAACCCTGATGTGAAAGTTCTTAACTAATTAGATAGAGAAGATTAGGTGTGTGATTTTTGTTGTTTGTAGATATATACATGTTTGTTTGTTTGAATAAAAGTAGTAAATTAAGCTTGGTTTATGATAAACTATGTTCCATTTAGTGTAGGTATGATATATATAACCAAGCACTTCTGGTAAAATATTAGTTCTTTTAGTACTTTGTGGAATATTGAATTCTTATATATAGTTCTCTAGTTTCGAGCTTGATACCTCCGTGTGAAATTTAAATTTAAATCAATATAACAATTCAAATCCCCTGATAGTTTCAAAGCGAATTGCAAATTAATTAAATGTATGTCAACCTCCAAATCGTTTGAAAGTCCTTAATAAATTGTTGATCTAGACAAAGTCGAAATGTTAATCGATACTCCAGTTGCATGTGAACTAATTAATTAATTAATGGAAACAATGGAATTTGTGTATTGTTAGACCTCAAATTGCTAACTTATTTGTATGTACATATCTAAACTTGATAAATATAGGCCAACTGTCTATCCATCTGAGAGGAAAAACAGGAACTCTATTATTGAAATCGGATAATTATAGCAAAAATAAATAAGAATAAATGGGGATCGAGAATTCTACAGGGGAGATTGTAAAGTGTATAGAGATGATATCTAACCTAAATTTTCCATGTTAGTTACTTAAATGGCAACAAGGCAAAATAATAAAGAAAAGAAAGAATATATTAGCAATGAAAACTCTGTGGTGAAACTGCTCTGCTTTTGTCAATGTTAGCCTCAATTTCTAAGTAATATAATAATATATGCAGATGCCGATCTATATTTTCATGCTTCTGAACTTGAATATATAAAATTAAGCCCATTTTTGAGAATAAACCCCTCTTCCTTACTAAAAAAAATACAAGAGGAAAATAGGCTTAGAATTGGGAATGTGGTGCCTATTTGCTCTGAGCAGTTCTGGTAAAGCTCTGTAGATATTGGGCCGGATCCAAATTCCAAACTACTGTCAGGTACTGGTAACTGGTACGATTTGGACTTCACATTACAAATAAATGACCCTGATTAATATAGATAATACTTATTAATTATGAGATTTCTAAATGACAGCTGAAGAAAGGATTAAAATAAGCTGTCCACCTCCTGGTGGGGCCCACTGTGACGTGGAAGAAGGCAAGAAGCTAAGTGGGCCCATGTAAAAACAATTATATTAGGCCTGATAACAATTGAGGGCCCATCTTTTGTAGAAGAAGAAAACCTATTTTCTTGTCAATGTCACATCCTCTAACTATTGAAGAAAAAATTGTAACAAGGGCCCACTTGTAAATCTAATCAACTGGCACAGGAGGGAGTCATGATGGGCCCACAAGCCCATGAAAAAATAATTTATTATTTCTTCATCGCCAATAATTTATTTGCAATTTTTTGTGATGGAATTTATTTTATTTTTTTTTGGGTAAAAATGAAATTCTCTTCAAAGAAAAAGATGAAAAAAAAAGGGGAGTACTGATTTGTGAAATTGTTCTTTATAATTAAAATTTTCATTTAACGATCCTTGAAAATATACAGATCGATATAATATATCGGGCCACAACTGGTGGCAAGTTGGGGAGAAATAATTGGTTTAATCTCATATAACAAAAAAGGTGATCACACACTTGTGATTGATTAATGCAATGACAAAACATAATAATTGAAGTTTAGTGGATATCGTAATCAAATGTCCCTCTCGCTCTTGCGCACAATAATAGATTAATATAGAAAGTGACAACATGGACTGACAAGTAGATTATTATTTAAAATCAAAAGTAGAATAATTTGGCATTATGTGGTGGAGATATACCTTGCTAGAGGTGCATCGAGCAACTGACATATGGGCCCACAAAATTTATGTACAAACCGATGTGCTTTCATTATTATTTCTTTCGTAGGGTTTAGTTGTCATGGATAAAAAACACAGTTTACAAATCTGTATCCGCCACAATGAATCCCAAGCATTTTCTCAGGACAAAATTGCAGCATCCTCGAGCAATAATTTATAGTTGCAAGTGTATATCTTACGAGGAGATAATATTCCCTTGGTAGAGATATGGTTATTAACTTATGGAAAATGATATATAGATATTATTATTAATATTTATTTTATTATTTATATTATATGAATTATTTTTTATGTTAATAATTTTATTATGTAATTTATTTTATATAATATTTTTATTATTCAATTGAACTGAATTATTATTCTTATTAGTGATATTTAAGTTGAATAATAAAAATATTGCATTAAATAAATTCTATAATAAAATCATTAATATGAATAATAACTTATTTAATATGAGTAATAAAGTCTGTATTAATGATATTATCAATAAGAGTTTCTCCCTAACATTTTTTTTATTGAATTATACATAATTGATACATGGTTCGATGAAAATGATGAACAAGTTTGGAATGTATTTTCCTTAAAAATTGTGATAAGCATGCTTCTTAACTTACATTTTTTTTTCCACATCGGAATGCAATTTTGACAGTAGGCTCAATAGCTTTTTCTCACTTTTCAATCAATTTAATAATTCTTTTAAATAAAAGAATACACGTATTATTTGCGAATGAGAATTAATTTTTGATTTAGTGATTAATTGTTAAGGCAACGTTTTTATATGGAAATCACGTATTCGAGACCCGACTAAAAAGTATTTTGTAGATATTTAAGAACTCTAGCTTTCATCTTTATCTTAAAAGAAGAAAAATATTATCCAGCAATGGTTTTAAGCATCGTACAATTTATTTGTAAACTCTATTTTTTTTTGGAGAAGCTTTTAAAATAAATAACAATAACAACAACAACAACAACAATAATAATAATAGAATAAAGCTAATACATAAGACATTTTCAAAACCTTGTTATGATAGTACATAAGGCATTTTAATTATATTTCCAAAATTCTTCCCATTTGAATATTCTTTCTTTTCATAGTCATGGTTTACTTTCTATTTGTAAACATCATAACAAATAACATTACTAAACAAAAAGTATGAAGGAACATTGTTGCAATTAACAAAAAATAAAAAAAAATGAATGTTCCAATTAACAAAAAACCTTTATTTAAAAAAGGAAAATAAGCATAACATCTTTATGAAATTTATTTAAAATTAGTACGCCTTTTTTGAGATTCAAACAGTAGATTATTTCCAAAGCTTATATATATTTTATATATATTTGGATGAGGTTGAGAATAGTGTTAATCCGGATTAGTAATTATTTCAAATTACTATTTCGTATCTGGACGGATAAACAGCTATATCAATCATTCTACTATTCAAATAAAAAATTGGATTAATTACTATTCCAAATTATTGAAATAACCACTAATCTCACTAACCCACTAATTCCAAATCATTGGAAAATATTCGTGGATTTAGTGCTAAATGCTTTGAACAAAACCAAACGATATCTTCTAATTAAAGTAAGGTTGAGGCTTGGTGTTTAAAGATTTTTTAAGCCGCTTTTAAATTGATAAATGACTAGTGGCAAATCTGTTACAACTGTAGGTTATAATATATGGAAAGATAGTTTTTTTTTATTTCTTAAAAGATATGCTGTCGTCTTACAAAATATATTGAAGCATATAAAAATTTATATTTACTATTCTTTTTATTTCAATTATTTTTTGACAAGTTGCCGAAGCTGTCAAATAAAGATAATATCAATCAAATTCTCTCATATAATTATATAATTGAGCAGTAAAATGCATCATCACTTCTTTATTATAGGCCCGTGTATGAAAATACTATTGTTAGAAAACACTAATTGTGACAATTTTTGTAAGCAGAGTACATTTAATAATAAGAGAGTATTATTAATAAATAAGAAAAGCAACTACGGAAGTAATAATGAGTTTTTGCTGCATACAATTTATCTTCATTTGTCTGGCTTCATTTTGTTCCTCAAATTTAGAAAAAAAAACTGTTTAAAAATAGAGTAAATATTTCAGAGATCATCAAACTTAAATTAGGTCACTGCCATATAAAAAATAAAATTACAGTATGATGGTGTAGAGATAATGTATAATAATCAGCTGACATAGAAATTTTTTGTTTGATATGGATGCGATTCTGTGCTGATTTGCTCCATGAATTAATTTATTAAAAAAAGATAACCAAGTGATTACTAGAACAGAATAACTGGAAAAATAATTTTAACCGAAGGAATCAACGAGTCCGGAGAAAGTTACCCGTCGAAAAGAGTGTCAGCTTTGAGTCTTTTTTTATGCCTGAAGCGACAACGGGATCCATTGCATCCAGATTTAATATGTACACCAAATTCATACATTTGTGCTGCCTCTCATAGAAAAAGAGAAGAGGAGGGGATCAGGCAGGGGAGCGTCGTGTAGCGAGTGAGTACATGTGAAGCTTTTTTACTCGATTCTGATCGTGATTTGTTGGTTTTCTATTCGGTGGGTGCCGAAACACTGAAACAGCACAGCGCAGCCACCTTTCGACCGTTTTAACTTTTTTACCAGAGACGAAAGCTCCAATCCAGAGAGAGAGAGAGAGAGAGAGAGAGCGAGACAGGAGGATAGCGTCAGTCAGCTTCTAGGGTTTCTACGATCTTGTACAGATATCTCTCGATAATTCCCTCCTATCTAGCCATGGTTCGTTTGGATTCTCACTGAGATTGCGAGCTAGTGCGAGTTTGGATTGCTAGATATCCCATCCTCGGATTTGTGATTTTGAGTACTCTGATCAGAGCGACTTTGATTTGAAGTTACTGTGATATTAGGCGCAATCTGATTTTGTCCGAGAAAGATGGCCGGATCTGTTCTGGTTGCAATTGCTGCCTCAATCGGTAATTTGCTACAAGGTTGGGATAATGCTACAATAGCAGGTAAATTTATAACTCCTTGTTTAAAAGTTTCTATTTTCAATTTCATTTATGGATTGGTAGCTGTGCTCTTGTAAGGATTGTGTGTGAATTCTATATATGGCTCATGCAATTGCAGATCTTCATAAGAATTGCATCAGGAACTCCACCTCGTGACCTGTTAATTTAACCAATTGTACATACAGGTTTCTACTCAAAAAAAAAAAGAAAAAAGAAAAAAATTAACCAATTGTAGAAGCACTTTTTCCTGTTGATTCAATACTAATCTACAAGTACTTAATATCAAATTATTCTGTTTCAGGGGCTGTACTCTACATAAAGAAGGAATTTAATCTAGAAAGTGAGCCCATGATTGAGGGCTTGATTGTCGCCACGTCACTAATTGGCGCCACAATAATCACTACCTTCTCTGGAGCTGTCTCTGATTGGGCTGGCCGCCGCCCGATGCTAATTGCCTCATCTGTTCTCTATTTCATCAGCGGCCTTATCATGTTATGGTCTCCTAATGTGTACATCTTACTTCTAGCAAGATTAATAGATGGGTTTGGCATTGGCTTAGCTGTTACCCTAGTGCCGGTGTACATTTCAGAAACTGCTCCTGCTGAGATTAGGGGTTTGCTCAACACACTGCCCCAATTCAGCGGCTCAGTAGGGATGTTTCTGTCCTATTGCATGGTGTTTGGTGTGTCTCTAATGCCTAGGCCAGAGTGGAGAACTATGCTTGGAGTTCTGGTCATTCCTTCCCTGCTGTATTTTGCTCTGACAATTTTCTACCTGCCAGAGTCGCCTAGGTGGCTCGTCAGTAAAGGGAAGATGACCGAGGCTAAGAGGGTTTTGCAAGGGCTTCGTGGAAGGGAAGATGTGTCAGGTACTGTCAAGAGTAATTTTGAACAGTTTCAAATAACCTAAATACAAGGAAGAGAACAAAGAAAAAGAAAGCATGCTTTGTTTCTCATATTGCAACTCAAAAGCAGAATCTTTTTAGGTTATTTGAAAATGACTAAAATTTACGGACACTTTCATCTTGGCTCAATCAGGTTGCTTCTAATAGTCATTAAAACCTCATAATATATTTTTAGGTTTAGGGACAATTAAGGATGGCTATGGTACTGACATCAGTACCAAAAGTTCTTTACTAACACCCCAAAACCTCAAGTTCTTTTTATTTGCATTATACTATGAGTCCTGATGAAAGAGATAACAGGCTATATTGTCAAAAGACAGCTAAAAACATCAATATCAAGGTAGTGGTCATACAGAAAAGTTTTGCCAATTTTGTCATATATTGTTTCTTGGATACACTTTGCACGCAAAAATGATTACAATCGTTGAAATGCTAATTACCAGAGTAGTTGTCCGGCATCATAAAATAATTTGAGTATGGCGACCAAATCAAACTTGAATAATCTACGATTAAACTTTCCTTTTTTTTATAGTTTACGAATCTATCACGTTTACTTGAATCTGAGAGCGAAATTTAGCACTTAATTGTACCATATGGCTTTCCTTTAATTTGGAGATGCAATGGTGATTATATAAATTAAAAAGTTTCTTTTCTTTTCCTTTAATTTCCTCTTGAAAGGAGATCAAATATAATTATTCCAGTTAGAGAAATCTATATTTTAGATTGCTACTTTTTAACTGTAACTAAATAAAAGACTAGTTTGTACTTAATTATGAGCCAAAATACATAAGTCAGCCAATTAGCCTCATTCTTTCAAAAACAAAAAAAATATTTAATCATGACCAAAATAAAAAAATAAAAAAAACCTTCTATAGTTAGAAAAAAGAACTCATCAATGTTTGTAAAATTTAATTTATGTCAATTCTGTTGCTGAAAACTTTGAAAAATAGTTAGAATATAAAAGGAAATAAATTTCTTGTGATATAGATGGAACAAAAAGAAAGAAGTTACAAAAACAATAAATCAATACTTCATTTGAGTAAGATGTGTCCTCATAACTTAATATTAGGTTTTCCACAAATAGTATGAACCAAGGTACTTCCATAACATCAATAAACAAACAAATCCTAGTCACTACCCTTATAATTGTTTCTGAAGCATAGGTACTGTTATAAAAAAAAAGAGAACTACCAATAATTGATTAGTAATTAATTAAGGTGAAATAATTAATTAACTAACAAGTCTTCAATGCCTTTGATAGAAACTGTGTTAAAGTCTCCTTAGCCAGGAACAAGAGTCTGAAATTGTAAAGTTATTAGGGGTTAACATGTAAATTCCCATGCACTGATGAAAGATTTGAGTTTTTATTATGATAGTTTACTTGGATTGTTTGCATCGCTGAGTGGGCTCTCAGGGTTTTTGCATTGCCAACTCGATGTGTGTATCATTTGTGATGGACGCCTCCATGTAAGAGGAAATCTGTTGACACATGTATGCATTTTCACATATATATTGGGAGACCTTCTTTTGAGTGTGCCCATAGTGTTAATTTCAGTTGAAAACCTGAAGCCTCAACGCCTCTTTTCACTGTTTGTGATGGTACCCTATACAAAATATAAAATACAAACAACAGTAAGACATTGCGTTGTTGGTCCTGCCATACCTTCTATCCTGGAACCAGAATTTTATCTGCCTGCTCAGTGTTGGTGAAGATGGCACATTCATCAACACTTGCTGTGGTGTATACCTTTAACAGAAAATAAAAAGATAAACCTTCTTACGTACTGATGCTGAGTGTCGGAATCTTGCAACTCTACAGGAAACTATCAACAACAAATGTGCATATTTGAAAAACTATAATTTGAAGAAATGACATTGTTGTAAGCAGAAGTTCTTAATTATCATGGCTTTAACGTTGACATAAAAGAGGATTCTCTGCTCAGTAGACTATGAACAAAATAGGAAAGAAGTAGGAGATGTTTGCAGATTATTTGGAATTGTGACATTTTAACGTCATATTTCTCATGCTGTAAGAGACAAACCTTGAACATTGCATTTTACCAAAACTCAAATCGAAATAGCCAAAAGAAAATTTAAAAAAGAAAAGAAAAGAAAGAAATTAATTTGTTACCCTCTCCAATCTTGTCTCAACACAATTCTTTGCAAAACAACCCAAATTAAATGAATATTTCATAGAATTGAAAAATAAAAATAATCTAGGATTAAGATAGTAATTAAGGATTTGAAGAGACATATCATCATGGATGCGGAGTTGAACTGCAAGGTGATATCATCAGATGGGAAGTTGAAATTGAGTGTGCTGCCAGGAACAATCGTAAGACTGGTGAGAAGGAGATGGATAGAACCATGGACACAGATGCGGGTTGGGGGGGAGGGGGGCACCATGTGATAGGGTGTGAGAAACTGGTACATGACATAGATGTTTGCTAGTGTTTTTGCACAAGAGGGTGACGTAGGAAACTGGATTTATAGTTGTGGTGGGCGCTCAGGAAGATTGGAAGAAAGGCAAAGCAAATGTGGTTTCTGAATAGCATAAATGAAAGTGTGCAAATTAAACACAAAATGAGAAAAAACATCTCATTTAATCTTTCTCCCTTGAACATACAGGAGAAACCTTTTTGAAAGTAATCTGATGGTTCAGAATTCATTCTGGGAGTTGGCCCTTTCAGTTTAAAAGACATCTGTGCTTTATGCGGAAAGATTTCACAATCTAATAGGAGATACAATTTTGAAAATTTTGAATATTATCATGTCTTATAGCATATTTGTGACATACGTTTGGGAAGATACCCTAATTATTGTCTTTTTTTTTTGCATCTTTTAAATAGCTGCTAGGTATGCTTCTTAGCCTAAATTTTAGGGTAATGTATTTCTAAGTGGCTAAAATCTTTTAATTGTTGCAGTCATCATGGACGTAATCTTAAAATGATGCAAGTTAATGCAATTAAGACTGCGGGCAATTCCTCAAGGAAAAAAAAAGACAGTTTTTCCAATATGATATCAATGTTGAAAGTTCTTTAAAATTGCTTCGCACACTAGAATTAGATCAGAATCAACAGCTTGGACCACTGGCTTATAAAATTGTGACCTTGGAGCATTTGTAGCAACCAATGTGTACTGACTTTAGTACAATAGCCATGCTCGGAATAATAGCTCAGTAGTAGGACCAAGTTTGTCAACATTTAGTGGAGTGTGCCTTTTTTCATCAAATTAATTGAAAGCTTTCGTCATATTTGCAACTACCAGAGAATGTTTAATGATGGTTCAAAATACAAGACATATGATGCACAGATTGCAAATTGTTTTAATATGATGGGCATAAGAAACAAAACCAATGTGCTTGACTGATTTGTTTCCTAGTAAGAATAAATTAGAAGATGTGATTTTGATATAAAACAGGATAGATAATTCAATCTCTCTCCATCATTTATTATATAGGGGAAATGGCTCTTCTAGTGGAAGGCCTAGAGGTAGGCGGTGATACAGCGATCGAAGAATACATAATCGAGCCTCCTGACGCATTTCCTGAAGAAGCAGCACAAGATGGCACAGAGAAAATCAAGCTCTTTGGTCCTGGAGCAGGTTCCTCGTGGGTTGCCCGGCCTGTTAAGGGGCAGAGCACGCTAGGCAGTGCTGTCTCCTTAGTCTCCCGTCAAGGAACCATGCCTTTAATGGACCCTATTGTACCCCTCTTTGGTAGTGTTCACGAAAAAGCACCAGAAATGTTAGGCAGCATGAGGAGCACACTATTCCCTAATTTTGGTAGCATGTTCAGCATGGCTGATCAGCAGCCAAGACCTGATAACTGGGACGAAGAGAGCCAGAGGGAGGGAGAAGGTGAAGGTGAAGGGGAAGGGGAAGACTACACGTCTGACAATGTTGGAGGCGATTCAGATGACAATTTACAGAGCCCGCTTTTATCCCGTCAAGCAACAAGCATGGAAGGTAAAGAAATCTCACTAGCTCAAGGAAACAACAGCCTCTTCCAAGTGGGACCTAATGGTGAGGCAGTAAGTGGCATGGGGATAGGAGGTGGTTGGCAGCTAGCATGGAAGTGGTCAGAAGCAGATGGTGAGTTCAAGAGGATGTATTTGCACCCAGAGGGAGCAGGTGGAACAGGATCAGTGAAGGGCTCGTTTGTGTCGGTTCCAGGTGGTGAGATGCCAGAGGAATCAGTGGCGTATGTCCAGGCTGCAGCTCTGGTGAGCCAGCCAGCACTTTTCTCGAAGGATCTGATGGGGCAGAATCCAGTGGGCCCAGCTATGCTGCACCCTGCCGAGACTGCAGTGAAGGGTCCGAAGTGGCAGAATCTCCTGGAGCCTGGGGTCACCAGGGCGTTGTTTGTTGGAATTGGTATCCAGATCCTTCAACAGGTATGAATGTCAGTTTCTGCTATTGTGTTAATGTTTTGTGGCGTTCCTCATATTATTCCTGGTCAAGTTGGCTTTGGTTAGACATACAGTAAGTGCCAGTTTAATCCAATCTTGCCTAGATTTGTGAAGCTATGCCTGAATTTTGATTTAATTTCCCCTCAGTTATGGAAATCAGCTGATGCAACCAAAAGCAACTATGTTTGCAATTAAGCCTGACCTGTGCCAGCTATGCCATAATTAACCTTGATCTGAGCAATTAAGCTTGAATGTGTGTTCATCATTTGTTCAATTTAGTTCCAGAACTAAGCCAATGAATATTTCCTCAATTACAACCGTTGTGCAATTATTCATATACTAACACTCGATTTACCATGTGTTTACTGATTTACCACCAAGCTGACCTTCATATGTAACATGCTACTGTAAACCTGACAGTCCTCATGACATGAAACAAACCCAAAGGGGAAAACTGGTGTGCAACAAAACACCAGACACTAGTAACATGCCACTGTAAACCTTAGTTGTACAATCTTATGATATTAATAGGAAAATTCAGAAAGAAAGGAGGCTAACTGACTAGACATTCAATTTTTTTGACTTATCTTGTTTCACTGTTACCCTTTTCTTAAGAATTGAATGGCAAAATCAAGAAAGAAGTTTTTTTTTGTTTTTCTTCATTAACATCTCAACTGTCTCTCTTACTGTGCAGTTTGCCGGAATAAACGGAGTCCTTTACTACACCCCTCAGATTCTTGAGCAAGCTGGTGTAGATGTTCTTCTTTCAAACATGGGTCTCAGTGCTGATTCAGCGTCTGTTCTAATCAGCGCTCTCGCAACACTCCTCATGCTCCCTAGTATTGGTGTTGCCATGCGCCTCATGGACTTCTCTGGTAGAAGGTATTAGTCTTGTTCTCATTAATAGTTAATCTGATGGTAACTAATAATCTGATTGTCGGACAATTATTCTTATTTCTAATGTTTTCTTTTGTCTCACTTTTATTGTCTTTGCTTAATTGGAATTTTATTAATTTTCTATAACTGTTTTCCTTATAATACAGGTTTTTGCTTTTGGCAACAATTCCAATCTTGATAGCCTCACTAATCATACTAGTCATAGTAAACCTTTTCGACTTTGGCACCGTGGTCCATGCGGTACTCTCTACAATTAGTGTCATAGTCTACTTTTGCGTGTTCGTAATGGGTTTCGGACCTGTACCAAATATCCTCTGTGCCGAGATTTTCCCTACCCGGGTTCGAGGTGTGTGCATTGCCATCTGTGCTCTCTCATTCTGGATTGGAGACATAATCGTGACATATACACTTCCCATGATGCTCAATTCTATTGGTCTGGCTGGTGTGTTTGGTATCTATGCAGTCGTTTGTTTTGTTGCATTTGCTTTTGTGTTTTTGCGGGTCCCAGAAACCAAGGGGATGCCTCTTGAGATTATCTCAGAGTTCTTTGCTGTTGGGGCAAAGCAGGCTTGATTGGGTCTTTTCATTTTGGGATGTTTCTCATGAAAGCCGAGTAATCTTCATGTGGCATGGATGTGGGGTCCGGGATGACTAGAATTTAGTGAAATTGGAGATATACTGTTAGGGATTTGGTTGAGAATGTGGGCCGAATAAAATTGAGCTTGTCATGAATCTCTGCGGAGGGGAGGTTTGTAAAATAGAGTTTTTAGATCATTTTGTTCTTCTTACTATTTTACTGGCATTTGTTGGTTTCTTCATTCTATTTTTCTTTGTTTTCCTTTCTCCTGTGATTTTTTTTGATGTAATGATAATCGTGTTATTCGATTTTGTTGATGTTGCCGTGAAATGATGCTAGTTGGTCTTTGCTGGAAATATGGTCTCACTTGGTTAGGCCACATAATTTGCTGTATGCATATCCCAGTGCCAATTGACCAAGCGATGTTGGGGATCCGGTTAGCAAAGGAATTGCTCATAAATTAAGTAAAATTTCCGCACATACCAGTAACTACAACGAAACATTCAACATCCTTTGTTTTTATTCAAATTTATTGTATATTTTTACAGTCACTTGTTATATATCCTTTTCATCCAAATCACGTCCCCTTTGTTTATTTTCAGCTTCAAATAGACAAGAAATGTAATTTGAATTGTTAATAATTAGATTGTTTCAACTAGGTCAAATCACACTATAAATTTTATGATTATTACATATGAAAGGAAGCAAGTATTTGTTTGTATTTACTGAGAAATTTTAATAAACTTGCAACGAGTCGTTAATTATTATCAATTGAACTGTACGAATGAGATTTCTCGACATTCTTAGATAACTATCATTTGACCAGGTATGTTGTACGTAAGGGTCCGTTTGGCAACCCTCATTCCAGCTGGAATAGAATAGTGTGCTATTTTAGCTGGTGTTTGACGTCAAACGCTGAATAAAAATTTCAGAATAACGAGGCGAATAGTCTTTTCTCGTATTTGACCATCCTGATGGAATACTGGAAGAGAGTAGATCCTTCGCGCTGGAATAGCGAACTGAAACCCATTTTACCCTTTCTCGTTAAATTTCTCCATCTCTCTCTCTCCAATATTGATACCCTTATTATTTGATATCAGATAGCTGTATATATGAGCTATGTATTTTCAATTTAGGTACTTCTAAAAGCATTAGCCCAAGCAAAATTAAGGCTTCATATATGTTAATGTAAATTTGTTGCATGTCACTCATATCATTAGACAAATGATGTGATTAATATGGGGTTGAGCTTGATTAAAGAAATAGTTTTTGACATAACTACCTATATTATTTTGTTCAATCCATGATTTTTAATTTCATTCCACTAGGCAAATCCTACCACGGGAAATGGATAAATCTGTCTGGGGCACAATTTTATATCTGTCCCAATTTGTACATGTATTGTTTCAGCTAAAAAAAATTGCACTAATGTGATTATTGTTTTTCAAAAAAATTAATAAATTAAAAATATAAATATTTTTTCTTAAATATTTGTGTGATTCTTGTACGAAGATCATCAATTATATTTCTTTAGAGCAACATAATTTCCTCATTACACATGAGGGGCATTTTGGTCTTTTCATATCTCAACTTAATTTTATACATTCTTTCATTTGATTCCAACTAATATTTTATCAAACGACACTTTCACTCTTCTGAATAATACAATAATAAAACTATTCTTTATACTATTCAAAAAAAAAAAAATACTTCTATGTCATTATTCTACTTTTGCTATGCAAACAGTACTATTCTACCTCTATTCTTTGTTTTGCCAAACAGACCCTTAGCCCATGTTTGGTTGGGGTGTAAAGTTATGGAGGCATAATTTCTTATATAAAGTTATGTGAACATAAATTATTCTTATTTGGCTGAGCAAGTGGGATAATAAAATGAAAATAACACTTATATTATTATTATATTAAAATGTATAAAAAAAGATAACAATGTCCATAATAATAATAATAATAATAATAATAATAATAATAATAATAATAATAATAATAATATAACAATTATAATATTATTAATAACTCACAATCATGATAATGAGAAATAAAAACCATAAAGATGATAATAATAATAATAACAATAATAGTAATTTTGTCATGAATTGTAGGACCCACGGCTTCATAATTTGAGCAATAACTTATTTCACTTCAAGAGGCTTCTTCAGTTATGGAACCATAATTCCTCTTTATTCTTACTTATAATTTCTTAAATTATTTATATTTAGCTCCTTGAATGAAGTATAAAAGATTTATTCTCTACTTATACCTTAACCAAATATGATCTTTATGAGCAAGTTGTACTTGCAAATTAGAATAAAAGAATCATAGGATTGATTGAACTATCCAGAATAAGGCTCTGTAATTATGAAGGATAAATCGAAACTTGCTCAAATTGAAATATCCGCAAAACTAATCCAATATGTTCTTTCGAGAGGACTGAAACTAAAAAAAAGTAAAAAAACTTAAAAGCGAAAATCCCACTTTACGCAACAAAATCCCGAATTTTTACCAGTGGGGTAACTTTCTGGAAAGATGGAAGCTTCTTTAGAGAAAAAAGATGAAGAAAAAGAAAAAGCACCTCCTAGGACATGGGAAGAATTTCAATTCGGTGGGAATGTTTTGTGCGCCTCTCCTATTGCCAACCCACCTCTTTCAAAAAAGTCGGTACCAGTTGGCATTAAAGCACACAGACTCATCACTAAAAAAAGAGGTGCCATGCATTCAAATACAACCAACAAAATAACAAAATTCTTTACACATTCTCATGAAAGTAACTTTGAGACAGTGAGAGCATGGTACCAATGAGAGCGAAGATGCCTAGTCTGTCTAATCATTGTAGCTGAGATGTTGGCCTGAAATGAAAATTTCATATCAACTAGGGGTACTAGTACAAGAATTTCTGAGCTATTTTTTTTCTTTTTCTTTGCTACTTGTGAAATTAGGTTTCCACTGTATATGCTTGCTGTAATTGGGTCATCCCTGGTAGGTTTTGGTCTTGAGATATTCTGGGGTAGATCCCATGTTGATATAAAAATGTGACAATTTTTCTTTGGATATTTTTAGTTATGTTCATGTGGGAAAAAAAGTGTCTTTATTGAGAAAGCTAACATATCTCAAGCCAAAGAAAATGAATTTTGAAGCATGCTGTCATGCTTTTACAATTTTCTTCCTTGTTAAGAAAACAAATCTGAATTTTTAATCTCAATAAAATTGTGGATATCCTCCACTTTTATCAAAAAATAATAAAATAAAATAAAAAGAAAACAAATCTGCACTGAAGGGTTTATTTATAAAAATATGAAAATAAAATAGCTTCCACGATTGTTAGCAAATGTCCAAATCAAATTCACACCAAATAATATTATCTTTTTGTTCTTACAAATTAGTTTTTAGTAGCCAGACTCAAACTAACATATATAGCTGCCATTGAAGTTGAGACATCAGTAAAACCAGTGCTACTTTCTGAGCATTTGATCTATATTCGTCTATTGGTGCCGAATGAGATAGTGCACATATACTGAGAAAAGTTTTTTTTTTCTTTTTCCAAACCATATACTGAGAAAAATGAGGGTTAATCTCACTTTTTCTGATGTACTGAGATAAGTGAGGGTTAGTCTCTGGCCTTCAGCATTTTTGTTCTATCCGACTACTGAATCTCTGATACTGTCAATTAAATCATGGTGATATAAAACACTTCTCAAAATAATTGAATCTCTAATACCGTCAATTAAATCATGGTGTGCCAAAACTTCCTGTGCTTATTTAGTATTCTGCCCTTAATTATGGTTAAATTCATAAAATGGCCAGAGAAAAGAAATAAAAAAAAAACAAGATTTCTTTTTCTTTTTGAAGGATAATTTTTGTGTTTTCGAAAAAATAATGAACCGAATTAACAAATGGGAATCGAATAATTCAAAAGATTAGAGTAAATTTCAGTCATCTATTCTCCATTCGAACTTTTAAAATTGGATCAAATTTTAACCTCTCAAATGCAAATGGAGCACATGAAAATATTATTGTTGGATGAGAGCAGAGATGAACTATGTCCTGCTTTGAGAATCTGTTTCTATTTTTACTTAATTATTCAAATTCAGATCGCATTTGTCAAAATAATTAATAATCAATTCAGTTTTTGGAGCACATTAAACTGTTTTAACACCTGAGTAATCCTAGACAATCGTCCTCTAAACAATAATTCTCATTTCTCTAAGATAAGATGTGAAAATAGCCAATGACTCTTCAAATAGACAGTTGATTTGAGCTGTCTGATATATATTTATTCAGATCTAATAAATTCAATCTTCGTTACCATAAAACAGTATAACAATTTTAGCTTTCCGTTTTATCAATAGAGAGCTGATAGGCAAATAAGGTTGTTGATATTGTTGTCGATACGAATTTTATTATAGATATTAAATGTGTTATTCTGTATGTTAATGATTTTATTATGCAAATTTATTTTGTACATAATTGTCATTATTTAACTTAAATGAGTTATTATGCATATTAATAGTATTTAAGTTGAATAATAGAAATATTGTATAAAATAAAGTCGTTAATATACATAATAACTTATTTAACGTATATAATAAAATCTATATCAACGACGATATCTCCATAATATTTTCCTTATCAATATGTACTAGTATTATAGGTGTGATAAAGTTGCTAATTAGTTAGCTAGTTAGAAGAAATATGACGGGACCAAAGAAGTGGTTGGATTTGAATTAATTTTAATAATTACAGTCGATTCAACACTACCTTGGCAAAAATAACACAACTAATAATAATAACCAAGAAATCACCCTTTATTTCCCACTAAAAGAGGGATAATTAATGGTTAGTTGCTGTTATTAATTCAATGGTATCTTAAAATATCTTTAAAGAACTGAGCTTTGTGTCTCTTTTCCACAACAAGTTTTTGTCTTTTAGAATTATTGTAGCAAGATATTTATCCAAAGAAGAAACCTAACTACTTTCACTAAAAATTTAACAAAACTAGGCCTAACAATGTCATCTTGATCAATGATCACTATCACATAGCATCAGCTAATTAATAAATCGACCTAATGAAACAAGCCATAGCCAAAATGCCACCCGTCCATTTTCTCATCACAAGTTCACTACATTATTTATTATTATTATTATTTTTTTTTTGCATCTCGTTGTTTTTGGTATTTCTTATGTTAATGTATGGGCTTCACATTCTCAAAAAAATTCTAATAAAATAAATACTATGAGATCATTTGTTATGAAAAATTAGACTATTATGGTAAACAATATAGATGGTCTGCACCTTTTTTTTTGTATTTTGAAAGACGTTCCTATTTGTTATAGTAATATTTTTTTTTCATTATTTTAGGTTCATCTTTCAAAAATCTCAAAAAATAGTTAATACAGTATAGAATAATGAAATTTGTATGCTACAGCCTATACGATTTTTTTTTTGAAAAAAAAAGTGTTTGGGTCGACCATTTAGACATGAAAAAAATATATAATTTGAATAGTTTGTATTTCGGCTGAAATACAAATATTTATACAACAATTTGACTTATAAATTTCAAAATTGTAATTTTGCAAAAAATCTATTCATAGAATTTGTTGATCTAGATTGCAAGGCTACTCATTAGTATATTTTAATTAGCATGACATGAAAATGAAAATACTTGAATAATCGGTGATACTCACTGACTTTCTAAATTGCAATTACCTAACATATAAAAGACTATTAGTGTAGTGAAATACATTTAGTTTTTAATTTATGTAATCTGAATAATTTATATATGTAATATATATATTTATTTTATATTTTGAGTTATTATTATTTATTGATCTTTTGAATTTAAGATCTAAAATGTAAAATTTAATAATAGAATATAAATATTATTTTAAGATGTCTCTAACTTTTTAATTGAAGAGAAATACTAATTGAATAATTTAAGTTAATATATGAATTAATGTGATGAGATGATTATGTTTACAAATCATAAGCTGCGGCGCATCTCCGTTCTTTTTTATTCTAGCGAGTCCGGCGCTTTCGGCAGGAAAATCATATAGCTTGGGGACTCTTCACTCTTCTAAAATCACCAACTTGCCCTTTCCCTTCTTTTTTGGTGTAAAACCAGGTTGTGATAAATATTATAAGTTTAATCACATAAATATATATTTGAGAATATGATATTCGACTTGACTTCAATATAAAACATCATAATTATATTAGTATAATTAATGTTTCTTATGTGTCTTAATTCTGAAATATGAGATAATATATTTTCTACATGAAGAATATATATATTTGTGGGTATTATACAACGTTGTCAATAACTGGCAATAATATAGATTCTATTTCAGTACGTATCTCTTGTGCGGAGAAAATGTATTAATCAAGAAGTATCTCTCATACAAGTCATTAGGTGAGTGATGATATCTATTGATCACTTGATGGACTGATATAGTGACTACGCATATATGATTAAGTGTTAATCATATTACTAATGTTATTTTGGGAATCAAGAGAATTATAAATATGTAAGAATGACACAAACTTATTTTGAATTTATTAGAGATATCATGTGACAAGAAATTGACACAAGATAAATATTATTTGAGGATCATTATAGCATATGATATATATCATCTGTGCAATTTAAGTAGATATGATGCACATTGTTAAGTATCGCTCATATCTTATAGATTGAAAGTGGTTTTGACTTTATTGTCAAATAACATAGATCTCGTTGGGTCACACCAAAAGAAAATAAGTTAAATCTAACATGTGATATTTGAGCAATGTCATGAGATGACAAACTTAACTCGAAATTTATGGGATAAACATCATCCTCAAATTGGACTTCAGACGGAGCTATTGCGGATCACAGCACATGCGTGTGTCATGGGGTGACTTGAGGCATTATTGCTGTGCGCAACACGGTGTTGTGGGTCGCAGTAAGAGTTGCTGTGGGCTGCAACATATTGGTTATGAGAGCAGTTGTGCCGAGTCAGTCCCCATACGTAATTCCCAAACACAGGAGCAGGCACGTTCTAAGTGGGGTGAGGCAATGACATCCCTTCTCCCGAAGCCTTAAAAAATGAGGTGTGCAACCAAAGTTCCAAACATCACAGTTCTCTATATTGAAACTTTGTCGTTTTATCATTTGAGACAATTATGAGAGGTTGAGCGCTACCGTCTCAACACCCATAGTAAGGTTACCAGTCGGCACCTAACAACCTTTCCGGCGGATACCATCGGAGGGCTTCTGCATTGAGGCCTCGACGGTGTATACAGGCAATCACTTCAGTGTTAAGCGGTAATTTTCAGTGAAACAAAGGTACACATTTATTTGTATTATGGATTTAATTTGATTCTAACTGGATGAGTAGATTCTTTAATATATTATAAAAATTTTAAAATTTTTATTCCGTCCTTATACTATAAAATCCCGCGCAATTAACAAAAACAATCACTTAATTAGTCAACTATATTAAATTTGATTTTGCCTAAAGAACATTGACTCTTAACGTTTTTGTTCGTCTCTTCTCTCTCTCTTTCAACACTTAATTAATCGACGATCAAATGTTCCTTAATTAAATTAACATAAATTTGATAATAATCTATCTGGATAATATATATAAAAAACCATGCACACATCGTCGAGTTGCATATATATTCTCTCCTGTTCCTTTTACTCGACTACGTACCTCTATTAATATATGGGACCCTCCGGAGAGATGAGAGACCTCAATCGCTTCACTGACAAATTGAAGCAACTGATAACATGTCTGTATATACATGCCTCCCCACCACAATGAAGAACATAAAACTGTGAATGGGGTCAGGTCAGGTCATGTAGTGCCATCCACTGCTGCACGTGGTGAAAGTGTGTAAGCTTACATATAATGGGGAGCCGTTACCAGTTGTACTTGTAGCCCCCTCCTAATAATGGTTTTAGCCTTTTAGGGGAGAGATTTTGGTGCCCTGTTTTAATTGGTCATAGGTATTCGAGTTATGGAAGTAGGAATGGTTTGATGTTTATTAGATCAAATTTGAATTTGACGGATAAAAAAATTGTTTAATGATATCAAAATTCGTGCTGAAATTTCAGTTTGAAACTTTAATATTCCTATAAAATATGAGATGTAATGATGATATGATGGTAAAGAATGTTCATCGGATTTAAATTTGATTCGATAGACATCAGATTGCCTCCCATTCCATTGAGTGATGCCGTTTAGTTTGTATCAGAAATTTAGGTTTTAGTTAGTAGGTATCATGATAATTTTGCTTTTTCTTTTTTAAACTTACGTAATATATATGTACTAGTTTTAGCTTTCAATATTATTTGATGGCTTGGCCGTTGTTTTTTTTCTAAAAAAAAGTATCAAATTATTAAAATGTTGTTTAGCTTATTTGACAATAGTTTATGTCTCTTGTATGGAAAATTGTATGTTTGAAATTCAAAGTTTGTATTGAAATTAGTACTAGAGGTGATCCAGTTGATGAATTTGATCGACATCTCATGCTAAAATAACTTATTTAATATAAAAAATATGAGGAGTGATAACTGTATTTCTTATTTGTATATTAAATATTTAAAATTATTTAATATAATTTTTAATTTAAATTTTGAAATATACAATTTCGAAAAATATTTATACTTAACATTAAATGCAGAATTTAATTACAAGAATAATTCTCTGAAAATACGTGTAAATGTAAAACTAAAAAAATTACATATTAAATTCTTCATCATTTAGATAGACCTAAAAATAGAATATAATATTAAAATAATTTGGATATACATCACGTCATGACTTGTACATCCAAAGGTTTAATCTCAATAGTTTAATGAACTACTGAATGATTTAATTAATATTGTATCAACTTTTCTACATAACCAATCTAAATGATAAGTAACATACTTACAACAATTATCGTTCGTCATATATAAGCCGAGTGCTAACATACAAAGTTAGGTGAAGTTCCAATAGTTTGTACAATCAATCATGGCACCAAAATGTGCCAAGTGTTAACAAAAAGCATGTTTTCCATGGCTAAAGAAATAATGAAGAGTGGTACAATGCGGCTGTTTTGATTTCATATCTCTTTTATAAGTTTGACTGCAACGTAGCTCATCGATATTAAATTATGTTCAGAGGTGACAATTAGACAAACAGACATCAAATTCGGATTGGATACAAAAGGTTAAATTTTGAAGAATTATTAGATCATGAATGAATTAGGTTGGATTTTATGTCGTTTAGTTTTGGATTATGTTCGACTTTTAGTTAAGTAGGGTCAAGTCAAATTCGGTTTAGTTGAATTTTTTTAAAAAAAATATAAGTTGTACGTGTATTTAACAATTTCGTTTTATTCAATAGTTATTTATATTTTATTTTATTATCTCGTGGCTTGTAAGTTAAACCTAACATTTTATTTTTAATTAATTGGAGATAACATATTGATCGAACAATTCCCACCAACCTTAATAAAAGCTACATAAACAATTGTAGGTGTAGCCTTGTAGTACTTGCAAGTTTAATTTCACATCGCTTTCCCTTTTCCAAATGGTCAACGTCATGATACAGTCTTAGTCTTCGCGAGAGGTCCAGATTCCTTGAAAAAGCATATTTCAGAAATGAACTCAACAGAAATTCCCTCCGTTTCTCATTCTTTCATCAGAGAGTCCGAAATGGAGCATATTTTATTTTGATCGAATGAATGAAATCGTTATTAAATTATCACATTAAATTGGATAATTTATATGGTCATTAAAATAGCAGACAGGAGGACCAACTGCCTCGCTCCAAACACAACTAAACTAAACTCTCGCCCCTGCTTTTATCCATATATCACATGTTTGCCATCCTCGCTCTTATCTTCTTTCTTCAATCGGCCTATATTTCCCGCATTTCCCATTGTACCCCTGGCATGATCGCGCAATGCCCGCGTGGGAGCGTTCGGAAAATCAGGGGCAAACAGGTCATAGAATATTAAGAAGCAACAACACACACAACAGGATATTGGAGGAGGGAAAATGAAGGGAGCCTTCCCCGTGGGCAGCATTTGCTTGCACGAAGATGGCCGCAAAAAAGAAGAGAAGAGAGCAGCAGAAAGAAGCAAAATATCACACAGAAAAAGGAATAACCGTGAGCTACTTCATATTCACATTCACTTCACCATCACTAAAGAAGATTCTTTACTTCACCACCTAACTAAACTACTCTTTCTTCTTCCGAATATACACACTAATAAATTCGTAATATTGAAACCCCAAACTGTATTCACCAATTAATCTACCTCAACTCGAAATCTAAAACTCATACAATAAATTAACCAAAAAAAGAAGCCAACAAAGATGCAAACTTTACCAACCAGGACTAGCTAGGGAAGATGGCTACTTCCTTGGCCATCTTCCCTCGCCTTCACGGCCATCTCCACGGCCGCTGAGCTGGACCCACCACACATCCTGCACCTCCCTGTCCCTGTCAGAGGGACCACCAGCACCCTTCTACAAGAGGGACACGACGAGTGGGACCCAAGCCAGGTGTCGATGCACCCGGCATGGAAGCCGTGTCCGCACTGCGGGAGGATGCGCACTTCCTCCCCTTGGACGAACTCCGCCAAACAAATAGCGCACTCGGCCAATTTGTCGATTTTCGATGGTTCGTATGGGATTTTAGGCAGGGATTCAAGCGCCTTCTTTTTGAGGCCCTTGTTGGAAGGAGGAGCCGGGTCAGATGACCCGCCACGGCGTGTCCACGCGCAACGCGCCACGGCAGCCAAGCCGACGACACAGATCAGAGCACAGAGTAAGGCGGCGAGGATGACGACGACATCGGAGTCGACAGCGAGAGGGGGCTCAGGTGGGCTCGCGGCGGCGGAGGCGGAGGGAGATGGGGGAGAGTGATTGGAGGTGTCGGTGTGGTTCGTCTGGAGGATTCTCGAGGCTGGAGGCATGGCGCATGAGCAGAGACTGGAGAGGAGCGGAGAGGAGAGGCTGGCACTGGGGGCTCGTTGATTTATATCTCTCTCTCTCTCTCTCTCTCTCTCAGAGGGAGGAATATATTATTGGAGGTGAATAAAGAAAGGTTTTTCTCTCCGATTGATTCCACTCTTTCAGAGGAGGCAATGTTTCTTTCAACCCCTCAGATATTTTACAATTGAGACACCAGTCACATTTATCATCGTTTCTGCTTTTTGGTACCTTGAGTTTCCTAAATTTTTTTAAGACGTGATTAATCTATTTTTTACAAGCCTTGTCGTTTTCAACTTTTAGCAATTCGAACCTCTGATCCGAAATGTGAACTGTGAATCATGAATCAAATTGCTCGCCTAAGGAATACAATTAAGTATTATGATTTGTATTAATTGTAAATTGTAAGATTCTTACTTTGTTGATTCGAATCAGTAAATTCTATTATGATTTTATATTGCAAAATGATAATTTTGGTGGTCCTCCGTACCTATGTGTGATCATAACTTAGATATTTATTCATGGTGTTCCTAAAACGCCATGAAAAACAATATCCCACAAAAATAGGTCCACGTAGTATGGATGCAAGTGCAAATAAGTGCGTGTTTAAATTCTATAAAGCATTCATGCAATGTGGGAGTTCAAAAATGGTGTGGGAGTCATAATCAATGTTGCAAATTGTCATGGATATTGGTTAGGAATTGAATTGGGTGTTGAAGATTTTTTTTGTAATAAAAGTTTTCATTAGCTCGGCATTTATTAAAATAAATTTTAAATATATAGCAATGCTGTTCAGACTGTGATTGAGTTAAAAGAATAATTTTTAGTATTTATACGTATCATGTTTTTTAAAAAAAATTATGGTTAAATTTTATGCTCGAAAAATACAGTAATTTTTCTTGTGAATTTATGAAAAAATATTTTCGTCAATTTTTGCAATAAATGGAAAGATATGATTTATCATGATTGTTGGTGCTATATCGTTGAAATAATTAAATGTGATAAGGGGTTCACTTGACAATGATTATTTTGATAAATGAGAGAATATATACATATAATCATCGAAATCAATTTTATTATTCATGTTAAATGAGTTATTATTTATATTAATGATTTTATTATGCAATTTATTTTTTAAGTATTTTTATTCATGTTTTAAATTGTACCATTTAATTTAGATCATATGTAAGGTGCCATAAATTATTAAAACGCATTGCATTTTTACAAACTAAACTTGTTATAATAGAGTATGAAGACTGAAGATTAACAGAAGAAAGGTAACACGATATAGCTAGCCAAATTAAAAGTAAAGTAAAACTTACATATCATATTTAAAGCTGTGCATTTCAGCTATTAGGTGAGGAAATTGGTTGATTGGATCAATCTTTGTCACAGTGGGTTGAGCAACTTTTTTTCTATTAAAATTTGAATCGACCTCAGCTGAAATCAAATAATGTTTCATAACCATAGGTAGCCTAATCTACTAACAATAACATATAATAATATAGTATGGTCTAATCAACTTCAAGTGAAGTTGGTTGGGACCCTCATAACTGCCCAATTTTTTTCAATCATGCTACTAGCTACTAGCTAGTATGGCACTAATTACCTAATTGGGACCTTTGAGTTGTTTATTTCAGCAAACTTCAAAAAATAATATTTGTTAAAAGAAAATTGATTCGATACGGTATATATCGTCAGTGACGAAGCTTGAACCGAATTTATGAAAGAATTAAAAAGTATAATTAGGTTTTCTTCTTAGTATTTATGTTTTCTTCGTCTGTTTTAGCACATCAACTATTCCATCATGGAATGAAATTAGTGGGGAAGCATGGCAAAATTAAAGAGGTGAGAACGTAGAAATCAGCATTGCAAATTGTGTGGTATTAAGATGTTTTGACATTTTGACAGCTTCAAAGAAGAAGAGACAGAAAGCCGAACTTAGGAGATTGCATGTATATTGCTCATGGATTTAAAACATATCAGTTAAAACACAACCACACCACATAATCTAATTAAATTTGGTTAGATATTTTGCATCCCAAATCAATTTTCCTAGGTTCACACAATGTGTAATCCTTTTCTAGAGCCGCCATATTCCATTGAAGGATATGTACTGCTTTTATTTCCCCAAGGGGCAACAAGGAGGGCCCAAAGAATCTTATAAAGAGAGAAAAAGATACGCATATATGGGGATAATACTAATACCAGATCCTCTCCCAAGAAAAGGAAATGGCATGGGAATATGTGATGATGGATCATGGAGCCGTAAAATGACATGGTGCACTCAACTCGAGAGGCACAATTTTCTATAATAGAAGTGCAATCTCGATGAAAGCAATTGGTGCAGGGATATTTGTACTGAGAAGTCAAAGTTAGGTGAGAATATGCCTGAAATTTTTTAATGGTAATTTTGACCATCAATCAGGATTGAATTGGTATTCACGCGCACACAAAAAAGGGAAAAAAAAATGCCAGGAGTGTCCGGACCGTGTCGACCTGGACACGTGTAGGTCTGGTTGTTTTCTGAGTTGAGTTGCTTGTCAAATTCAAATATTTCTATTAATATAAATTGAGCTAATTTTAGTGGGGCCCACCTCTGCCTAAATGAAAGCCAATGCAAAGGTGCAAACTTCTAATTAGTTTATTTCTCATATTTATTTTAAAATTTTGAAAAAATAAGAGTTAAAACCAAAATTCTTTTTGGACTTTGTTATGTTATAACTTAAATTACTTTCATATTAATATATTTTTTTTAGATAAAATGAAGTACATTTTTTTTTAACTCTAGCTATCCAACCATAAAAAATTTAGACTTGCAACATCTCACCCAAATAACATTATTGAAAAATAATTCTCATATATCATATTATATCTTTTGTGTAGTTTGTAATACATAAACATAAAAGAATAAATGAATTATACAATTAAGTTTTTTCTAAATACTACCGCACCGTGTCTCTCTTCCTATTTTCAATCCCGTGTCGCCGAAATCCTACGAGACTTGTATCTACCAATCCAAAAAAGAAAAAAGAAAAAAAAAGAAAAAAAAGAAACCAGTATTTCCTACGTACTTCATTTACTGACAGAATAGAATCTGGTAATTCCAACTTGCAAGAAAATGGATCTTCTGATGGGTTGCTATCCTATTATCCTGGAGAACAAAATCAAAATTAAAGCAACCATGAAATTAAAGCTGCACTTGATTGATCATCATCCACAATGAAAATATAGAAAGTGAGATATATATATCAGGCAGAGGATACAATCTTTCTGCTTTGGACAGAAATAATCTCTCTTTTTGAACGCCGTTGCTTTCGTCTGTTTGCATGAGATGAAGAGTGTTTTGCTTTGCTGAAATTGTATCCAATAATTTCTCGTTGCCTATATATATTTTGATCATTTTGTATGAATCTTTCCTTCTTGTAATGTTACTAATAGGTAGGAGGGACTAAACAAGCGCATCATTTGTGAAAAATGAAATAGCGTACCTTATGAGTCTAGCTAGTATACCATTTGGAATTTTGTTACTTCTTTTTTTACCCTAAATGTCACTACCTAAGAGATGATCATGTATCGATTAATTAAATTAATGCTAATTAACATCAAATTGTGCATTATCATGAGTTCATTAAAAATACTATTTACATATCGTTAACTGTAGATGCTAACCAAAGTTGAATTAATTATTCCTCTTCAGAATCAGAATCTATTGAATGCTTTAATTTGCTTTCTTTCTTTGGCACCAGACTTGATGTGACGCTGGATGTTCTTCTAAGACGTGGGTTACTAGGTAGCCTAGTGTTCCAAAGTTGAAATGGTGACATGAACACATAACTACCACAAGAAATCAAAGGTGGAAAACCTTTATCTGCTACCACATGACATGACAGTTAAAACAACGCTGCACAAAACACCACAAAATTAAACACAAAATTAACTTCCGCTCTGTATGTACCTTTGACTGTGTGATGTTGTGTAACCTTTCGTATTTATCCGTATATATCTACCCATTTTGGCACATCTGATAGAGATGAGATGGGAAGAATAAGCAATGGCACCAAATAGAACACGTGCTCCTCCTAATAGATTTGCTTTCCACGTTGCAATGGAGATTAGTGGAAGCAGGAAAAGAAGGAAGTGGGAGGTGGGGCTCAATTAAATTAGTGCTGTGGAGATGGAGCTTATCACTTATCAGTATCAGATCGAGTACTTTGAGGAGTTGACAAGATCAAGTCAATTCGTATTTGACCGCACTCACTCAGCTTCATTAATTAGTTAGTGGTGGTTCCTTTTCATCACCATGTTTGGTTGGGGTAGTAAAAATGTTTAAAGGTGTTAAATCACTTTATTCTTTTTTAAAGGGAATACATAATTATCTTCAATACGGATTTTCCAATCAAATATCTCAGATTTGACCGACTCTTATTCTCAAAAATGCTTTAATATCCATATTTTTTAGAACGTTTCAAAACGTTTACAATCTAATAATTAATATTTTTTACAATTGAGATATACATTTATATATAAAAAGTCTTAATACTTTGAGCGTTTATATTTTTAGAACGCTTCAGCACCTCTTTGAAGCAGCGACTTATCAATTTAACTATTAATATTTTCTACAATCAATATATACATCTATATATAAAAGTCTTACTACTTCTAGCATGCATATTCTTCAGAATGATTCAGCGCCCATACTTATCTATAAGGAGAAATTAGGTGTATACCCATCAAATTGTTGTTGTTTAGATATTTCCCCATAAAAAGCTTAAATTCAGATATTTACCCATCTAAATTTCAAATTCTTATATATTTCCCCATAAAATATTTAAGACTAGCTAAAATTGACATTAAATTTAATGACAGATATATTGGACAAAACTGCGCTCCCTCTCTTTCTCCTCTTTATTCCCTCTTGCTTTTTCGAAGAAAACAAATTTATCAACTCTTTCAAAAATAAAAAGAAGAAGAAATGGATGAACTTGAACCTGTACACATCCAACCAGTTCGACATGTATGGTGTCCTACCCCCCCAGTTCTTTTAAATACTTGCACTAAATTCATCAAGGTTCTCATGTTGTTGCCTAAAAAACAGTTTGACCTCAGCGAAACATAAACCCAAAGAACTAACTTTATCCAAAATTTAACAAGTATATTTTACTCTACCAGCATAAGACATGAAAATAAAAATTACCTAGTCTCATCCACTAGTATGTTAACAATTAGTCGGTATTGACAAGAATGCAAGAATGTCAACAAGGCTATAAAAGAAGTTACAATAATAACTAAAAGCAAAATTAAGTTTGGTGTAGGGAATGACTTTATAATAAGTATATGACAGTAATATTCATATATCATAAAATCATCTTTATCCATGGCAGCTTACTACTCCACCTCCTTTATTTCAGTAACTTTCAATTTCATGTCAGTTTAGAGTTGGGCAATGCCGGGATGATGCAAGTGCAAGGACGGTATGTATATCAGTGTGAACAGTGCTTCTGGTAAGAAACTGGTATAGTATGGTTTTAGTGTTGGTGTGGTGGTAGAGAAGAGATTGGGATGGAGTGCATGCATTTAAAAGCATATAATATGCTCAATCTTATATTAACTTAGATCACTTGAATACAAATCTGATGTTGTAATTAGGCACTTAAGATAGGTCTCAATGTTCTACCTAGCTTGTACGTTTCATTATCAATAATGAAAATTATGCCTAAAGGCTTTTTCTCAGAAAAAAAAATGGCAGCTTGTTAGATGTGCCTATTTGAGAATTTCAAAGCAACTCTTATCTTGATTCATTTACACTTACATTTTATGAGCGAGTCTCTGAATAGTGAGCAATCCCCAATCAAGTTTATACCTGAGATTGAATACCATACATCTTTAAATTTTCTTTTGGCCAACTTTAAGATTCTGCTGCTGCAATTTATATATATTATCAATTTATCATTTTCCATTATTATAATATATAAATCTGCTAATTTATTTGAGGGAGGGCCTTAGGGATATTCGCATAAATTAGGAAATCTCTAGCTTTCAGAAAGAGAAAGATTCAATTTTGTTTTCATAGACAAAGTCAGAGAGGGATTAAAATGGAGAAAGTGGATAGGGTAATTTTGTCTAATATATTTGTCATGAAGTTTAATGTTAATTTTTGTAAGCTTCAAATGTTTTTAGGGGGGAATATCTAAGAATTTGGAGTTTGAATGGGTAGATATCTAAATTTAAGCTTTTTATGGGAAAATGTCTAAATAGCAACAATTTGATGGGTCACACCCAATTTCGCCTATATATAAGAAGTCCTAACAAGTAATATCAATATAAAATATTTATACCTTTAAATTGAAGTATTAAGATTTGATGATGTTATTATTAATACTTTATGCATGCTAATAATGATACTTATCAATCATTATATTCAGAAGTATTAATAATTATACATTGAAGTATTAATAGTACGAATGCGAATAGAAAATAATTGAAAATTTGGAACAAAAAGAAAAGAGTGGATGTTGAGGAAGTTAGTTATGAATATTAACTTTAACTGAATTAGAGGATAAAAATGAGAGATATTAACATAGAAGAATATATTTTTTCTTTTTTAAATGTATGTGAGGTGTAAGATGAATTTAGAGAGAATTGTACTCCATCAAAATTAAAGCATCTATAGAAATGCTTTAAATTATTGCATTTTTTATTGATATTTTTACTCAATGAAATTAGAGGTGCAGATGCCCCATAACTGTAATAATGAAAAAGGTATAAATTAGTAAACATCATTTTATTTTGTTTTCAATTTCAAATTCCTGTAGTACATACTTTTTTGAAATAAAATTTTCTACTAATAACTTTTCTGAAACAAAACCAGACTATTTAATTTCAAATTTAACGCCTTGAGATATTCCTTTTTTATTTTCTGGAACAAAGTAAAGGTTCAACCACTATATTTTTGTTTATAAAATATTTTTGCACATAAGTATTGTACTTTTTTTTTGTGAATGAATATAAGTATTTTCTTGTTGCTGGTATTGAGAATAAATAAATAAAATTAAAATATAGAAATAAGTTTAGCTAATTTACCAGTATACACTATTGAAATAACAAAACATTGAGAGTAAAGCACTACTTAGTGTTTATATTCTAAATTAAGTCCTAATTGGATTTCCATTTACTATTTGGCATTCTTATTCTAAATAAATTCTAGTTGGTTGTTATGTATTATTATAATTCTAATGTTATTATCTAGACATCATTTTATTTGTTATCATTTATGTTAATTTTTACATTAACATTTTAATAATCCGCCTCACATTCCAAATAAAACACATCACAATATTTTACTCTTTTAAAATAATTCTAATATTTAATACCACATTCTAAATTCTATTATTCAACACTACTTCATTTAAGTACTACACTTTACCATTCTACCAAACACTAGCACTTTAAAATTACACTAAACGATTTAATTTTACTCCGAATTAACTTTTACTCCTCTTCTAGTCTTCTCTCGCCAAAAATGGTTAAAAAAAAGGTTGACATGCGTTCAATTCGTCTCCGCTCCCATCCCGAGTATATGATGAAATACAGAATGGCGCATAGGTCGTATCAGATCAATACAAAGCCTATATCAACTCCTAACACACTGAACTTCAGATCGGAGCACTGGATATCCAATAGATATCAATATCATTTTATCATATACTAAGCCCCAAGGCCCCCGATACACTTGCATCATGGGTCTTGCCTCTCATTTGCATGACGCAGAGGCCCTCGTGTTTAATTAAAAAGATAATGGTAACAAATAATAGAACCACCAAGTATGCGTATAATATCAGTCCAAAAAAGGATGAAAAGGTAATTATAGCTCATAGGATCTTAATTAACACAAGTCACAAAAAAAATCGAGCCTCTAAAAGTGTGACGCTTCACTAGAACTGAATCAAGTGAAATCAAAATTCAGTAAAAGTCTACTCAAAATACCCTACAAAATATTACCCAAAAACGACTATAAGTTCAGAAAATGTATCTTTCCCTTAGATCTCCGCAATGGAATCAAGAAGAGCCTCAATCTCTTGCCTCAGAGCAGCAAGCTTCTGTTGCTGAGAAGCAATTCGGTTCTCTATATCTTTGCCTCCTGATTTCTTCTCAAAGCTTTCAACCACAGTGGTGTGCTTCACCATCTCCTTCTCTTGCATCTCTCTCTCCTTTGCCACCAATTCCTCTATCTGCATCACCCATAAAGATATTAAACTTTTAAGCCGAACATATCAACATAAAAGAAATTACATTTAAACACATCAGAATACTCATCCCCACATACTGGCAAAAAAAATGCTACTCTGGTGAACTTCTTTCTCTTTTTTATTTTTTCTGCTGATATTGGCTTATTTCAGTTTTCTTTCGAATAGAAAAATGCAAAATACTTTTGTTTTTCATAATTTACGACTTTGATGGAATTGATCCCTATCACACTTCAAGTCAACCCAAATTTGTATTGACTAACAGTTTGACACTTAAACAAACAATTTATTCCCCATTCTGACCTCAACTTATTGGGAACTGTGCAACCAGATATGGGAAAATTAAATCTGATTAGCAGGTACAAATATATTATAAGTTCAATATGTGTACTTGTTAAAAACATCTGGTCAAGAAAAACTGTTTGTTACCCAGCAATATATATATCCTTAGCACATTTGCACTTTGTGTGATACCAGAAAAAACATGAAGAAAAAGAACTAACAATAGCAGACCTTAGGCCATATCGAAGAAGCCTGAGAGCATGAGTGCAAAAATGACAATAACGGCTTCAACTCCTTGGTCAATTCTTTAAACTGAGAATCAGCTGCCTTACGAGCCGCCTTACAGGACTGTACATCTCCATTGCGAGATAACTCACGTAAAGAAGACTCAAGCTTGTCATGCACCGTCAGATATTGGTCAAATATATTCCTGATATGCTGCACTGTCGCTTGTACCTGTTTCACAAAAATTAATTGAAGTACTCCCAAAATACCAATATAGAAATAAGATTCAAACTCCTCAACTTTTTGACCAAGCACAATATCTCCATGCAATATTATTTTAAAAGTTACTGTTCACTTTGCTGTTCAAGAATATGAGCACTTCATGCAGTTGTGTGATGCAAAAGCAATTAAGTAAAAGAACATGATGTAAAAGAGATGCTTTAATTACAAAGCAATATTACATAGTGAGAGAGAATAAATAACAATATGGAAAACTATCTTACCTCTTCCCATTGTAGTTTCTCTAGATAAGACGAGGAACTCTTAGAGATAGCCAGGTCAGTGTGCATGTACACAATACATGCAACAAACAGGAGGAATATACCAACGATTAGCATCATTGGCTCACTAAGAAGAGAAATGTTATTGAACTTGTAGTACACCTGAAACCAAAGAGAAGCAAAAGAAGTTGAAATCAAGTTTTGACTGTTACGTAATAACATTGAAGTACAAGTTATACCATAGCACAACTCTCAGAACATATCAGAAGTTCAAGAAAACAAGGTAGCATACAAAATGATATGGTTGTGCACAAACATGAAATATTTATATTATTCCATAGGGATTTCTTCGGAAGATACTAACAATTAAGCCCCAATAAAGAGACATTGATGAATTTAAATAACAAAAGGCCAACATAAATTCCAAGGCATCCGGACAATATGGTAAATACCAGTTGGTTCATACAGATGCTGCTCTTTGGCATTGTTATATTTGATAAAAGCTATGTCATCATATTAACAAAACACACCTGGAAATACAGGTTATGCTCCGGAACGACATTATCCTTCTCCAAAACGACCACAGGACGGCCGACAATGTCAAGGTGTGAATATTTTACCTACAAATCCCCAAAAAAGTCAAACAAAAGTAACATAACAACTCAACCAAGTTCTGAAGTAAGAGGTAGTTAACATACTTCTTGTGATTGCTTGGTGGGAAATAGGGTAGCAACTGAGATGTCCTTTGAACCTTCCGGCAACACCACCTGTCAGGAACATACAGCTTCAATACACTATTTATATAGTTCTTATAAGGGAGCTACATTTCAATATTAAATCCAATCAGAAGTAACTGCAAATGGTAAAATAAAGGAAACTAAGTTGCATGAACAAGATTAATACACAGGGATTTTATTTATTTATTTAATTTTCTCTTTGAGGTGTGGAGAAACTGTTACAAACATACAACTGAATTACTATTACACATTGTTGGAGTGAGCTAAAATGAACTTGCCTTGACAATGTGTTTTTCTACTAGGACCTCTCCTATGGGGCAGCCAAAGGTGATGTTAAGAACCCTTTTGCCACCATCAGACTCGAAGAGAAAATCCTGGAGTGGCAAACCATAACCAATTGTAAATGTTGTTTTCCACCCACCAAAAATGGGAAATCTTGGCTCAATCTCCAGCTGTGTCTGCATGTTAGTACACCAAGCACCAGATATTAGTATACACTGAACCTAAATTTTCTTTTCAACACATCAGTATAATATGCGCTTGATTCTGAAAGAATCAATATGTTCGTCAAGTTAGTACACCAAGCACCAGATACATGCCAAAGTTTACAACAAGAAAATGAGAAATAGAAGGGTAGATTATATAGTATGTCTGCAAGCAAAGGAAAACAGCAATATTGTTATGATGAGTATATTACTCTTTGAGAATCACCCCAAAGGTGTGATGTTGAAATGTTGCCTATTTCATCTCTGTAGTACACTGAATTGGCCCTAGGTGGCAATCTCACAACTAGAGTCCTAAAGGAAGAGGCACCTCTCACATATGGTCTGGCTTGATACTCAATTCTACAAAACAGAGAAATTGCAAGTTAAACTTTAATATAATAGTAGAAACAGTAATTCAAGTGCTTTCAGATTCAGTATCATGCCTAACAGCCCATGTCAGCACATACAACAAGCAGTTAAGACTTTCAGAAATAATTGCCCATTTTTTCTTTTTTTTTAATTGGTATTTTGAGGGGCTTGTGCACTCAGCCAGTAGAAACACATGCTTCCATTTGGGTCTATCAGAAGAATCTGGATTTGTTAGATACCAACAAAACCATGAAAGCTACATAGCACTTTCTGTTATGTATCACAAGCTCTATGCTATGTAGTCTTAGTTTCAACAGCACCTATAGTTTTAGAACATTGATCCTTATAATCTAATCATCAATTCAAATATTAAACTTCAATTAAACGTAGAATAAGCAAAGATAACAAAATAGATCCCTTAGCAACTATTCAACGAGGACAGAACTACCTTGGATCCTACCCTGTATGGTAGCATTTCTATGTATTAGACTGCCTATGGGGCCATTCGGTAGATGAAAGGACTAAAATTAATCCATGCTAAGGAGGTGGTGTTCAGTATTGCAGATTAAGAAAATGAGTCCTTAAGGAGGCAAAAAATCTTAATCTAAGGATGGAGATTCCTCAAGGAAGCGGGCAGGATTAAATTTCAGGCAGGACTAAGGCTAAAGTAGGAAAAGCTAAATCCTCACTATGGAAGGAGTGTTCGGTAAGATTAAGACACTAAGGAGACTAAAGGATCCTTAATCCCACCTTGCCTATCTATTCCTATATGTTTACAAGCATGCTGATCCATATAAAATTTTGATTAAGCTGAAGGAACAAGGTCAAAGAAATACCTGGAAAAACCATTTTTCAAACGAGCACCACCATGAGAAAGAGTATATTGCTCAGTCACCCTTACATTACCCCAATGTGAGATCTCAATCTCCCGAACCAGCTCATTTGCAACTGCAAAGGGATTGTTGTTTTCAAAATGAACAACAGCTGGCGAGTAGGAGAATGCAGGCTGCTCTTCAAATGGGCCATATCTCAGTTCTGATTCGACGAGTTTCACTTTGGGATACTTAGTGTAAGACTCAACCCGACCTGGTAGCCTGAACACCAGTGACTGGTACTTGACAGGATAAGGCGAGGTGTAATAGACGTTATCTGTGTAAACCACAAGCTGAGAGTCAGCTTGGGTTATTTCCTCTGGAAAAGGTTTAAGAGAGTGTGTGAAAACAGCTAGCACCTCCAAGCTAACAGTCTTGCCTTTTCCAAGTTTCTTAGGTAAGGCAACTGAATAGAAGGTCACATCTGATGGCTTTTCTTTTGCTTCTGCTGGTTCTGTTGGAAGCACAAAGCCAAACTTTTTCCCTTCTGAGTAGAATGTCCGTATTGCAGCTAGGTTCTTTACTTGGGCATCAGGGAAAGCCAATAAAACTTCAGATACATCATCAGGGCCCTCATTTTCAACCTAGAAATCAAGCAACAAAACATATTAAGTACGTCAAATTATAATGTCCAATAATGTTACTTTTACTGAGATCCACTATAAAGAAGAATATAAAACCAAAACTATATGTTCCAGTCCCAATGTGTTAATATTACAAAAACAAGTATGAAAAGGACTAAAATTTAAACCAATACCTTCAGTGAAGACATCACCCTGACTATGTGTGAAGACAACTCAACCTGATAATAGAAATAAAACAGAGTGAGAATGGTCTTGTTTATAAGATACTGAAACAGAAAAAAAAAATGGATTGGCTAAGAAATTCCAAAAATTATTCTTTCAATTAGACTGTATATCAACCAGAGACACCAATTTCATGGTTAAACTGAATGTTAATGACAATGATGCAACATCTCAGCTTGATACATGAATTTTACAGCACAAACATCACACGCTAACTACCAAAATACGCATCGCGTTAAGATCATACATAGCACATTAAGCATTTTATTATCAAGTAGAAAAGAACAGATCAGCTCCCTCACATCAATTGGTTTCCACTTTCCAACAAAATTTCTGTAATACAAAGGTTTCCGGAAATCTTAAACCTTGAGACGGGCTACTATGCTCTGAGCCTTATAAATCTACGACAATAAACCAGGCATATTACTACTAAGATCTGGAATTCTGAACGAAGAGATTCGCTCCAACAACAACAATCAGATCGGAAAAAACCCGTAAAATATGAAGAAAGAAACGGAGATTAGAGAGAGAGAAAATGAAGGTACGTACCCATCGTTCAACTCTGGAGATGACGAGATCCGATCGGGCTGTCGACGACAGAAGCAGGAGAGTGAATAGGAAGAAAGAAAAGCGGAGGCGACTCTCCATCTTGTTGGATCTATGATCGATCGGAGTGGGGCTTGAGTCGAGTCAATACTCAATAGGAAGGAGATGCAAGGCCTAAAACCCTCTCCTGGTAATTGCTATGAGAAGAAGATCGTGAAGGTCTCGAGGAAGGGGGGAGTCTCAATTGCAATTGCGCAAGTCAAGTCGTCTCCAGTCTTTTAAGCTGGAGATGTCCGTCGACTTGAGACCTCCGCTGCGCATTTAGGATTTTTTAATAAAAATATTTATTAGAATGACATGTCTTTGATAATATATTTCGTTATTTTCAAAAAAGAAAAGTGAACTTCTGTTATTTTGAAATCTTAAAAGAAATTATTTTAATGGAATGAAAATGTGTGATGCAGATGTTAGTTTTTCTCCTCGTGTAGTATACCGTGCACTTAAAAAAAAGATAAAAATAGAAAAGAAATTGTTGCAAGTTCCAAGGACCAATATTTGATTTTCCTATATATTGAAGGTGGTCATAGTCCAACTTTCGAGGTGTTTAATTAAGTGTCGTTTCTTTTAGATTGATAACTTCTCTGTCCGTATTATGGATCGGTCTTTCAAACGCTAGCCCGAATAAAAGATTATTTAACATAAATTATTGCTTATACAGTAATCCATATACCGAAGGGTCGGTTGTTTGTTCTCCGTCCCTCCTATTTATCAAAATACAACTTCCATATTTTTATTTATTTAATTGTGAATATTAAGCTTCTTAAATAAAAAAAAATCGGGAGAATGGAAACCAATTATTTAAATATGCTTATATTCACTTTCATTTCTCTTATTATAGGATCCCACATGTATTTTCGTCATTTCTTCAAGTATTAGCGTATTACTTTATTACATGTGGTAAGGCAAAGAAACTAAGAAAAGGAAAGAAAAAGATAAATTAGCTAAAACTCCAAATTGGAGGACTAAAGAATAGAGTGATATTGTGAAATTAAATTCCATCATGAGTACTGTAGTGTGCACGATCTCATTTCTCGAGTCAAATGTGTTACCCAATTTGGGCTCATAAAAAAGTCCATTAACCCAATTTCATACGGCCCAAATCAGTCTCCTCCCTTTCTGGCTCTCTCCGCCTTCCCCAAACTACCAGGCAGGAGGCAGCTAGCGAGCTGATCGTTGCAAGCTTTGTGACCTTCCTTTGCTCAAATCGAGTCTTCGCCGGGGCAAATGCGCACGGCTCAGATCGGCGCCACGACGGCGCTGGCGTTGCACTCTCTCTGCGCCGTCGGCTTAGCGGCTGGGTATTGGTTCGCTCAGTCCTCCTATTCCTCCAGTCTCATCACTGATCCCACTCCAACCCTATGCTTTCTCACGGTAATGATCTCAACTCATCTCTTCTCCTTTCTTTCCACATTTTCCTATTACAAGTAAAGTAAACCGTTTAAGTGATCACTGTTAGCTTACATACTAAAATCTCAATTCAAGTTTCACATCTACACTACTGAAAAACAACTCTATTATCCAGATCAGAGTGAATGTATATCAAATCTTCCAAGTTTAATTTCTGTTACTACCGGCATTTTGTGAATCAGGTTTTTGAGATGCCTATTGTAATTGGCTTGTTCAGTTCGCTCCGTCGAGATCATGACCAATGCTCGGTACGGCCTGATGTTTTTTTTATCTTTGTTACACTTGTTACTGTGCTAAAGTATGATTACTAATGATGTCTTGTATCTTTTTGTTCCCAAGTGTGATCTTACTTCACTTGATTCTTTGGCAGTTTATCAAGTCGGTTGGTCGCGGTTTAATAGGTCTTCCAATTGGTAACTGATACTCCTTCCATTTTACAAATCTAATCCTCAAAATAATAATTTCATCTTGACTGGTTGATGGCTGGGGTGGTATATAACCTTATTAGTTTGGATGGTGCCTTCTGTTGTCTTCATCAGCTTCATTTCGGTTTATTTATGAGTTGAATATGATTTTTTTTAATTTTTCAGGTGCCCTCTTTAATGCATTTGGAGCAATAGTTTTGGGTGCTCCCGTGGGTCTCAAGTAAGTCAAAACCATTTCCTTATTTAAAAAGGGCAACCTTGTTCTGCTGGTAGTTCTTACTGGCATTGCTCTTTTTTAACCTTTCCAGCCTTCCATCAAAAGTTCATACTGAAGAAAATGAACTACTTTCAATTTCTGAAAAGTAATATCATTTAGACTGAGCTATTTTCTTTCACATTATCATTTTGATCCTGGAAATAAAATTTAATAACTTCCATTTTGGTCCTTGGACATTGCAGCTTATACACAGCATCTAATATCTGAGATTAAACTCATGTCGATAATTGGCATGACTCTCATTCTGTTCCACTGTAATGATGTTTGACTTAGTACCCGCAATTGCATATAATTTTCATCAGTTTCTTGGGTAGAGTAAATAGGGACTAACTTCACTGTAGGATCATAACAGAAAGAATTCTATGTGCAATTTACTCCAACATATGTCACTGGTCTCTCTAAGTTGCTGATGTTTCTTTGCTTGCTATCCATTACTGTAGGTACTGGCCAGCAACCATTTATTGGTCAATGCTGATGTCATTGTTCACTGTGAGTAACTTTTCATTCTTCTAGTTCATTCTTAACTTGGTTTTGTTTCATTCAATTTTAGGATTTCTTTTTCATGTCATTGTTAATCTTGATTTTAACTTTTGGCTTCTTTTAGTGCTTTAAATTGTTACCTAAGAGTTTTTTAGGGTTCCTTTTTCTCCAGTAGGAACTCTACCTTATGACATATTTAAAGTGTGCCTTGTGATGCCACAAGTATAAATAGTCATACTTTATTAGATATCATATCATGATTAACAAAAAAGAAAAAAAAAGAAAAAGAAGGGAGAGATGACAAGATCTACTTATGTTGCAGTTTGTGCCAGCAGCTTGTGTTTTTGGTGCATCTAAACTCGATTGGCAGCGCATACTATCTTATTCTAAGTAAGTTTTCTATATTATGAAATCCTCCATCTGTTGATCTAGGTGTCATTA